>CM042838.1:174152940-174392419 GCA_023653725.1 Bungarus multicinctus
GCATGCCTTTCTCCGTGGATGGTGGGAATGGGGTTCCTTTGGCTGCAGCATCCTCAAACCATGACGATATCCCTAAGAGGGGGATACAAATTGCACAGGAAAGGAGAAGGTACATAAACCTGCCATCCTCCTGTTTTGAAAACAAGCATGACAGGAGAAATCTACACTATCACAAACGACATTTATGCTCGGCACACGCATTACATGCAATGGCATGTGATCTGAGGTCGACCAGCCATGCTGAGACTTGGAGTGAGGATCTCCCATGTTCCAGTCGTGGCAGGTAATTGCTTTACTTTTTTTTCTTCAGTCCATACAGCTCTTTAGAAATAAGCTCCCCATTGTATATTTGTTGATTAATGATTAAAATTTGTATGGAAGCATTCACTAACTGCATCTGAGCAGATTTAAACAGCAAATATTTAAGAAAAACATACTGCCACAAAGCATTCAACAAAGTAGACCACAACCACAGGCAACATTGAAGTGTCCTTATCGACAGTCTTTGGGGCGATGTACATTATATGTTTTTTCCTGGATGAAGTGAAGGGGTTTTTTTTCTTGGTGATTGTAAACAGTAGAAGTTCAAGGGAACTAACCTGAGTTTTTGTAAACCATTAATACTCTGTTTCCCTACCTTCTTAGTTCATATGCAATGAAAATTTCATTTTTCTCCTCTTTCTTGGATGCAACAATAGAGCTCATCCCTTTTTTCTGCAGGAGTTCTCTTCCCACTATTTCTGAGAGAATTTCTCCGTGTCATGTTAACGCAAAATAAAGCGCAGCCCTTAATTATTTGTTTTGGGTCCTGTTTTGATACCTATAACAACAATAAACAGCTTACAAATTATCCATTCCTTCCATGTCTTTTACTTTAAGCTACCCTAGCCACGAAGGCACATCAACCCCCATGTCCTTGTTAACCTTCACTTTTCGGCATTGGGAAATTCTTCTTCCATTTCCCAGGCTTCATCATCCCCTTATTACCCAACACTTTAGCCATGCATTGTCCTCATCATTTCCTGCCTTCAGACTTCAGTAGCCTTGAATTTTTCAATTGACTGATTTGCTTCTCCATCACACAATTCTTAGGGAAAACCCATTGCTTGTGACCAGATGGCTGTTGCATCATAGGAAGGCTTAAGGCTCCAATTCATCTTACTCAGTTGTGGTAGCTTCAATGTCCCCTTGATAACTCCACCAGACACCTCACCCTTCTTAGTTTTCTACCTTGTTGGCCTTTCCCTCTTCCACCCATCTCCTCTGACTTCAGTAGTTCTCTGCTGTGGAGTTTTGTTTTGTAGTTTTGTAGGTTTGCAATAACCAGGTATCTAATGAATTAGTAATATTGGAGGTGACATATAGCAATCTTCTAACATTTGCTGTGCTGTCACAGAGAAAAGGGGGTCAACCTATACTGTAAACTCTTAAAGATGGGACAAGAAGTAACATATGTGGTAGACATGTGTAGAAGTTAAAAATATTGGACAAAAATAATACATGATTGGAAAAGATGATACAAGAGCATATTGACTTAAAACCTGAAATATTTTTGCAGGGATCTTACCTGAAACTTACAGTAAATATTTGATTATTCATGTATGAACTGCAGCTACAATTGTATTTGCCAAAATTGGAAAGGCAAAGAGATTCCTACTGATGAAAATGTGATTAGAAAATATTAGAATGTGCAGAAATGAATATAGAAACACTTGCAATTAAAACTGAATATTATAAGATATGGAACTATTTTATTGATGGCTAGAGAAAAAACATGAAAGCTAGAAATAACTAATAGATTAATGAAATATAGAAAATAGGTTTGTAGAGTTAAACATGTTAAGAAGAGGAGTGTTTATGGTAATAGATATATTTATGTATATTAATAAAATAAGAATAGAGAATTAATACCAAAATAATGAACATGAATATAAATTTTAATTGTTATTGCACAAGATATTTGTACCCAGGTGACACACGGTTAAATGGAAGATGAATTGTCTGTACTTTAAATAAAATTACCAAAAAAAAGTAACGGGTTTAATATTAATAAAGAGAGATCCAACCTAGAATTAAGGAAAAATTTCCTGATGGACAATAATTTGAAGCATAGAAAACTGACTGCAGAAAAAGACCTATTGGTCCATTGAGTCTTCTCTTTGAGTTCATTCATTTTATATTTCTTTTTAATTTATTTGTTTGATTATTTAATTATTCTTTGTTTTTATTTTTTATTTTATTTCTAATTTTTGTCACATGATGTGTTTATCTCAAGTGAGTTCAGTTGCTGAGGACTGCCCCCCAAAATCTCTACTGGAAGTTGGTTTCACACTTCCACTATTCTTTCTCTGAAATGATACACTGAAATCTTTGTAACTGAATTCTCATGAAACTGCAGTTTATTTATTTATTTCATAAATTTTATATATCGCCCTTCTCCCGAAGGACTCAGGGCGGTGAACAGCCAACTAAAATGCATACAAACAGAGATAAATATGGTTAAAAAAGAATTAAATTATAGACTGCCCCAATAAAAATCTAAAACCCCCAATTAAAATAAATTAAAACTTTTGTACCCCACCCCAACTAATCTAAAACCCCATTTAAAAAACCCATTTTTAGTCAGCTCAGGCCGGCCTGCTCTTCAGGTTACGTCTGAACGCCCTCAGGTCAGTGGTCGTTCGTAGCCCCGGGGGCATCCCGTTCCAAAGGGCGGGTGCCCCCATGGAGAAGGCCCTATTCCTCGGGGTCATCAGGCGGCACATAGAAGGCATCGGGACTCGGAGGAGACCCTCTCTGTGGGAGCGCACCGGTCTGTGGGAGCGCACCGGTCGGTGGGAGTTGAAGAAGGCATGATACAAAATGCCCAATGTGAAAGAGAATAATTTTAAGTTTTAGGGAAATACCTAAAAATTGGGTGTTACCCCTGATTGCTCAGATCTCCACCAAGGAAACTCCCCTAGAATCTCAGATATGTGCAAATCTCCTAAGATGGTGGCCATCACACCATGATAGAAGCCATTGGGCCAATTGCTCCAATTTCTGAGTGTCTCTTTTCTTTCAGCTTCTTCCCTATTTGAGGAACGTCCAGTTCAACAACAGTGCTGGAGAGGAAATCTCCTTCTCAGAAAATGGACTGGGATCTCCGCGTTATGACATTGTCAACTGGCTTCTCCTTCCCAATGAATCTTTTATCCCCGTGACAGTTGGACAAATAGATTCTGGGGCTCCCCCAGGCCAGGATTTCACCATCAACTCTGATGCCATTGTCTGGACAAGAAATTCAGCAAAGAACTTATTCTCTTCCTGGGATACAAAACATCATCCTAACTGGGAAACAGGTCTACCGAATCAAAACTTTGGCCAACCATTTGATGAAAAATCTGTTTTGCATGTAATATATTTGAGATCAAAAGTGGTTGATATTAGGAAGACATTTTGCTTGAAACCCAGGATGCAGTTAGTTTGGTTTAGAAATGTTATAGCTCAATTCACAAGCCTTCTTTTGCATGCCAAGTCCCAGTTCCAATGTCCAGCATCCATTGGTAGTTTGGATTAATCTTAATTCCTTTGTAACTTTTCCTGGTTTATGCTATGTGATAGTTAATCATATCTTTTGAAGACATACTTATGATGGATACGGAAATGTCCAAATGAATAAATGAAGCATATTGGTTGCTTAGGCCATCTACAATATTTCTCATTTTTTGTGATGTCTCCTTTGGACAACTCCTCTGATCCAAGAGCACGTGGGGCAGAGAAAAGACAAGAGCATCCTGGGATTAATAGATTAATAAATCCTGATTGTGGCTGGATTTATTTGCGACAGTTCTGAGGACAAGAGAAGGGAATTGCCAGGGACATTAATAAACTTTCTAAAACACACTTCTGTGTATGTGTGAGTGAGGCATATATTTTTCTTTTCTCTTTTAGAAGGTGCCCTTTGCCAGGTGTGGCATGAAGAGGTGCCAGGCAGGAGAGAGGAGAAGCATTCCAGAGGGCCAGGAAGTTTGCTGCTACCAATGTGCCCCTTGTCCAGAAGGGACCATCTCAAATCAGACAGGTAGAGCACACTTTCAGTGTAGATATTCCAAGATCAAGGAAATCATTCAGTAGAAACAAATACCAACTTATTTGCCATTTTCGGCAGATTACATATTTCAAGCTATTCATACTTTTCAGCAGAAACCCTGAGTTTATCGATCAAAACTGTCCTGCCCCCCTCAACCCCCCCAGCCACTTTTCCTGCTCCTCAGCAATTTAATGCAGGATAGTTTCAGGGCCCAATTCGTGTGTTCCCTACTAGACTTTCTACTCCTTCTCTTTACAACCCATTGGGAAATCCAGCTACCAATCTTTTCATAAAGGAGGGGAGTGTAAGTGTCAAACTTTAATGCTCATTATTTTGGGTGTTTTTCTTCTGTCAGCCCTATCAGTCTCCCTGGAAAACGATAGGCCCGTTGGAGAAAGTGAAGATCTATCTAGCTATGTCTGCCTGCCCTTCTCCGCATAAAAAAGTCTGAGTGAATGAATAGATGTAAAATACAAAGCAGAGGAATTGAGCCAAAGGGCTGAAAACATCCTGTGCCTCTGGATAATGTATCCCCGGGGTTATCAGTATTAAAGGATGATTAGCTCTTTTTGATATGTAAAGTGACTCTTGATTTCAGATGCAGCTTCCTGTCATCCCTGCCCAGAAGACCAATATCCCAACAAGGAGAAGGTCCAGTGCCTTGCCAAGAAGCTCCACTTCCTTGCCTATCAAGATCCCTTGGGATATGCTTTAGCTTCGCTCACACTTTCTCTGACTATGATCACTCTGGCAGTTCTGGCAATTTTTCTTAAACATCATGAAACACCAATTGTCAAGGCCAACAATAGACATCTCTCCTATCTGCTTCTGGTCTCCCTTTTGCTCTGCTTCCTCTGCTCCTTCCTCTTCATTGGTCAACCTGGGAAGCTCACCTGTCTCTTCCGACAAACTGCGTTTGCCATTCTTTTTTCCCTGGTGGTTTCCTCTGTGTTGGCAAAAACTGTCATGGTGGTTCTGGCCTTCATGGCCACCAAGCCAGGGAACAAGTCAAGGAAACTCTTAGGAAAACCATTGACCAACTCCATTGTCATTGCCTGTCCCCTGGTCCAAGTAGTTCTTTGTGCCACCTGGCTGGGAACCTCTCCCCCGTTTCCCAACTTTGATTTCCACTCGTTAATTGGAGAAACCATCTTGGAATGTCAGGAAGGCTCAGCTTCAATGTTTTATGCTCTCCTTGCCTACCTCAGTTTCCTGGCCCTTGTGAGTTTTATCATGGCGTTTCTGGCTAGGAAATTGCCTGACAGCTTTAATGAAGCCAAGTTCATTACTTTCAGCATGCTGGTCTTTTGCAGTGTTTGGATCACCTTCATCCCCACCTACCTGAGCACCAAAGGGAAGTCCATGGTGGCCGTGGAGATCTTCTCCATTTTGGCCTCTGGGGCTGGTCTCTTGGCCTGCATCTTTTTCCCCAAATGCTACATTATCCTACTGAAGCCCCATCTGAACTGCAGGGAAAATATGATAAGGAACAAAAATCTCTAACTAAGGCAGTTGTAAGGAAGATATTTATTTCTGAGACATGATTAATATCTGATAACATTTCTAAAACATGGTAGAAGAAAAGGAGGAACAAGTCCATTAAATAATGCCTTGGCCTTATCTTGTGTTGAAACTGGTTACAGTAAATGTCGGTTGAGTTGGGTGATCTAGAAATTCAATCCATCAATCAATCTACTCTTGTCAGCAGGAATCATGTGACCTTTTTTACCCCATGTCTTCCAGTTGTCCCCAGTAAAGACCAGGGCCCCATGTAGAATTAAGAGCTGATGTTAAATAAATGTTCTTTCTTTCAAGAGGGATATTTTCTCATTTTATTTTGTAATGAAATACTTTACAATTTTATTATTTCCAAGGGTTGTATTCCAGGGTTTCTGAACAAATGTGTTTCTTTCCATAATCTCCTGTGGATTTTAGAATTCTTTGCTATTGTTCCTTTTTTGGTTGTAGAGATTAAATTTATTTATTTATTTATTTATTAATTACATTTATATACCGCCCTTCTCCCTAGGGACTCAGGGCGGTGAACAGCTCGTCTAAAAACCCCACAAATACAAAAGTTAAAAAGTAATTAAATATTTGAATCAGCTGCAGACTAAAATTAGGAAACCCCCCCCCCCCACCCTTAAAACCCAATTTAAAGTTAAAAATGGAGATCAAATTTAAAATCATTATCTCAGCCCAGGCCGGCCTGCTCAAAGAGCCAAGTCTTTAACGCGCGCCTGAAGGCCCTCAGGTCCGTGCCGGTACGAAGTTCCGGTGGCAGAGTATTCCAGAGGGCGGGGGCACCCACAGAGAAGGCCCTACCCCTTGGCGCCGCCAGACGACACATAGCGGCCGACGGCACCCGGAGCAGACCCTCCCTGTGGGAACGCACCGGCCTGTTGGAGAACGTTGGCAGAATGCGGTCCTGAAGGTAACCTGGTCCCATGCCATGGGTCGCCCTAAAGGTCAAAACTAGAACCTTAAAGCGAACCCGGAGAGCCATCGGCAACCAATGCAGCTCGCGCAGGAGAGGCGTCACATGGGCGCTACGCGACGCCCCCATAATCACCCTCGCGGCTGCATTTTGCACCAACTGGAGTCTCCGGATGCTCCCCGCAGGGAGCCCCATGTAGAGGGCATTACAATAGTCCAGGCGAGAGGTGACAAGGGCCTGAGTGACCGTGCGCAAGGCGTCCCGATCCAGGAAGGGCCGCAACCGGTAGATCCGACGGATCTGATGAAACGCCCCCCTGGAGACGGCCGCGATGTGATGTTCAAGCGACAGCCGTACATCCAGGAGGACTCCCAGGTTGCGAGCCCTCTCTGTGGGGGGCAGAACCTCCCCCCCAATAGCCAGCGAAGGTGTCAGCTGGCTATATCGGGGCGCCGGAAACCACAGCCACTCGGTCTTGGATGGGTTGAGCCGAAGCCTGTTCCCGCCCATCCAGTCCCGCACGGCCTCCAGGCACCTAGACATAGTCCCCACAGCATCGTTGGGGTGGTCCGGAGTGGAGATGTACAGCTGGGTGTCATCTGCATACAGATGACACCTCACTCCAAGACCACGGATGATCTCGCCCAGCGGCTTCATATAAATGTTGAACAGGAGGGGAGAAAGGACCGACCCCTGAGGCACCCCACAAACCAGGGGCCTAGAGGTGGACCTCTCCCCCCCCGCCAACACGAATTGCGAACGGTCAGAGAGGAAGGAGGAGAACCATCGGAGGACGGTTCCACCAATCCCCAACCCCTCCAACCGTCGCAATAAGATACTATGGTCGATAGTATCAAAAGCCACCGAGAGATCTAATAGGACCAGGACAGAGGAGAACCCTCTGTCACGAGCCCTCCAGAGATCATCAACCAACGCGACCAATGCCGTCTCAGTGCTATGTCCAGGCCTGAAGCCCGATTGGAACGGATCGAGGTAAAATTCTCAATCTATTACCCAATTCTGCTGTGATGCCTCTTCAATTGGTAGACTGTAGGGTTGGGATGTGGAAATAATATCTGTATGCACACATTGCTTTAACTATCCCTTGTGCCATGACATATCTCAGAATAAAGGAATAACAGAACAAGAGAATAACAGTGTGACAGAATAATAGAGTAGGAAGGAACTTGGAGGTCTTTCAGTCCAACCCTCTGCTTGACATTTGGCTCCCCCTCTTTCTTGAAGGTGACCTGCACAACACGAAAAGAAAACAAATTTATCCCAGGTATAGGACTTAGGGTTGCAAAATGCCCCCTGCCAGGCTTGGTTGGGTTTTCTGCATGGAACTTCATCACAAGGCAATTGGCTTGGACATTCCTACTTTTTACCCAAGATGCCTCTGATAAGAGGTACCCCTTCCACTTGATTAAATATTGGAGTTGTTCTCCTGTGCCACCTCAAATCGCGGATTCATGCACCTCATAATGGATTTGGCCTCCTATGACCATGGGATCTGGGGCCTCAGGGTCGATCTCACCACGGGTTTTAATAGACTACTATAGAATACCAGATGTATTTTCCCTAACAATCGGGGCAACTTCAATTGCACCATGACTGGCTTGATGATCTTTACTATGGGGAATGGTCCCATGAAATTTGGCCCCAATTTCTTGCTAGGAAATCTTAACCTCAGGAATTTGGTGGAGAAATAGACTTTCTCCTCCTCACCTGGAATGTCCGTTGCAGGGTCCAGTGCTTGTCTGCCTATCTCTTATAGCTCTGTGCTGCTTTTGCTAGCACCTTTTTAACATTCTCCCAAGTTGCTTTCAGCATTGACATCCAATGGGTCAGGCTGACTGAGGAGGGAGGATCCCTTGGATACTCAGGCATTGGGATGAAGACCAGAGAAATATTTTATGAGTTGATACTTAACTCCGTTTCAAATTAACACTGTGATGGAATTTGTCCCTATGCCGGAGTTACCTAGAATACCCCCCTCATCCATGTCAGTAAATGAATGGATGGATTCTTTGAAAGAATCGTAGGAAAACACTAAGTGGTTTTTTAGCAGAAGCCGTGAAAATCTACAAAGCACAAGCTGACAAACACCACTCCCAGCAACCACATTTGAGGGTAGGGGGATATAGTTTACCTACCAAATATTTGAAATTGCAATGGCCTTCAAGGAAGTTAGGACCAATGTTTTTAGGACCCCTTTGAAATTATGAAAGTAATTAACCCTGTCACCATGAAACTTAAACTTCTCCCTCTGTTAGGGAAAGTGCATCCAGTTTTCCACAGCAGTTTGTTAAAGCCGCCTGTCAGTTCCTCTATTAGGCCAGTAGAATAGGCCCCACTGAAACCTTTGATAATTGCTGGCATGAATATGACGAGGTTAAACAAATCTTGGATTCCAGAATATATAGGGGTCAGTTACAGCATTTAATACATTGGAAAGGATACCCTATTTCAGAAGCAACATGGGTAAAAGGCAGGAAAGTAAAGGCTGAAAGGTTAATAAAAAAGTTTCATGAGAAGAATTCTCACAAGCTGAAGGGGGTTTCTGGAAGGGGCAGGGGAGGTTAGAGTTTATCTAATCTGTGATTATATCTTTGTAGAAAGTTCTTTTCACTTGAAGGGGGGCAGCCTGTCAACCCTGAAGATGATGTATATGTAGTTGTATTTTATTCTAGCTTTTGTCTATTCTTTTCTTGGCTTCTTTAATCGAGGACCTGTATACTACACAAGTCAAAAAGAGGGCTGTGAAAATATCTACAGACCCCTCACATCCTGGACATAAACTGTTTCAACTCCTTCCCTCAAACCAACGCTATAGAGCACTGCACACCAGAACAACTAGACACAAGGACAGTTTTTCCCGAACACCATCACTCTACTAAACAAATAATTTCCTCAACACTTTCCAACTATTTACTAAGTCTGCACCACTATTACTATTAATCTTCTCATCACTCCTTATCGCCCATCCCCTCCCACTTGTGACTGTATGACTGTAACTTTGTCGCTTGTATCCTGACAATTTATATTGACTGTTTCCTGGTATGATTTGATTGCTTATTGTACCCTATGACTATCATTAAGTGCTGTACCTGATGATTCTTGACTCCTGAAGAATATATCTTTTCTTTTATGTACACTGAGAGTATTTGCACCAAGACAAATTCCTTGTGTGTCCAATTACACTTGGCCAATAAAAGAATTCTATTCTATTTAATGGTATTTTATCTAATTTAATGGTATTTCAGGCATGCCACTCTCTAGCAGCTGAAAGGGGTTTATAGAGATAAAGGGGAATGTTATGTCTAGGTGGCATTCTTTCCCTGGCAACAGAGAAAATGCCTGCAGCTGGGAGATGGTGGAGTTTGGACTGAGAATTGATTGGAGATTATGACTCGGAGGGGAGTGGGGTTCAAACTTTTGCCTTTTACTGGGTATAATTCCAGAATCTAGTCACAGTCGGAATTACACCAAGACCTTGCCAATTTGATATGTTCCTAATAAACAGACCTTAAAGAAAGATGGATGCCTTGGATTTTATTTCAGGGGACATATTACTTAGAAGCTGGACAGTAGGGTACAGCTGTTTGCTGTGTGCCACTATGGCCCATGGTCTCTACCTGAACATACTTTGACACAGATGCTCAGCTTCATGAAACTCAAATACCCAACTTCACCTTGACCCTCAAGTCAATTTGCCCTGTGGATTTGCAACAAGAGGCACGTAAACATGTTTTTCTTCTTCTGATGCAAAAAACCCAATAATAATCTAGTGCAAGGACAATTTCTTTCTGTTGCAATTTGTTCTTACAGAAGACCGTAATTCTGAATGTATCCCCTGAAGATTTCTACCATCACAAATCTTCCAAGACAAAACCTTTTATAAAAAGATAGGCTCTTAGTTCCCCCAGTGGGAGCAGGACATGCCACCTTGTCTTGTCTTGCAAAGAGCAAACTCCTGAGTTTAGTGAGGCTCTGGCAGTCTTCGTTTTCTTTTGAGCCAAAGGACAAACACAGAAAAGAGGAAACAAGGTTGTTATAAAATTGCTCTGTGGATATTCAGGTAGCAAGGAAGCCTTTATAGTGCTACAGCGCTGCTGAGAATGCCGAGTGTCACCTGCAGTTCAGCTTCTGCACAAACCTTGATTTCTCACCTGAGAGAGAAAGTGACCAGAATGGCAGGGCTGCTTCATCTGCTGCTGCTGCTGCTCTTCTGCCTCCTGTCTCCAACTTCTGCTGAGAAGATGCCAATCAAATGTCTGTTAGAAAAGCTTTTCGGGATTATGAATGACAATTACAGGCCTGGTGATCTGAATATTGGTGGGAGCTTGTTGCTGTTACCCATTCTTGTGTTAGAATTCCCAGATTTTAAAAGATACTGTAGGAAGTTAGCATCCACCCCTCTCCTAGAGGAATTGAAATGGCCTAAGAAATATTAAAAGGCAGAATATTTCTTCTAAAAAGATAGAAACTCAAGAAGCAGAAAGTCACTCAAGAAGCAGAAACTCACTCAAGAAGCAGAAACTCACCCCCACCTTTGTTAATGGGTGGGCCATTAAGGCCGGGGCCAGAATACTTTACATAAGAAGGAACTCCAAGGTGATGGGATTAAGGATGGCCCTCAGGAAATGATAGGATTACCCATCTCACCACATGGCCTGGGAAGATTGCATTAGCCAGCATTCAGGTAAAAGCCATGTGGTCCAGACCAAGCCTACAAAGTTAAGATCCCCAAAAGATTTAACCCAGCCGGCTTCAATTTAAAACTTGTAAGTTTCACCTGGTAGGAAAAGATTTAAATAAATTGTTTGCTTTGTTTCTGGATTCAGGGACTCTTTTCAAAAATATTTGCGGTAGTAGTGATGTTGGCAGTGTTCTCATGTATTTGTGCTTTTCTCAATCAAGATCTAAACTCATAAAATAGGCCAGGATTCTTTCCAAAACTCTTCATCAGGAAGGAGGTAATATAAAGTGCAAGGAGGGGCAACACCTTAGAAATTGTACCACTCGAGGGAGGAACTTGACTTATAATATTAATCTGGGCAGAAGGCGGTGGTGGAAAACTCAAATAAAAATTTGGTCCTTTTCCAGAGTGGCATACAAAGTTTTAGAAGGAAAAATAAGGCTGAATTCTGGAATCAGCGGTACATATTTCTTTCTTTTAAAAAAATAATTTTAGTGTACTTTTCCACATTAAAAAAAACATCATTTACACTATTTGCAACACTGTGGCGTTGATATTTCCATTTAGATCAACATACATATTTACATTACTTTTTGTTTCTACTATCTAACCAATTATACCACTTTTCCCAGACTGTATAATATTCCATATCTTTTCTATCTTGCAGTTCCAATGTGAGTTTGATCATCCCTGTACAATCCATTACTTTCTTTATTATCATATTTTCGGAGGGGGTAGTATCTAGTTTCCAATTCTATATAAGCGATTCTAGCCGCCATCAATATATGTATTATAATATATTTAATTCCTTTATCAAATCCTCCTCTCATTATTCCTAACAGAAACATTTCAGGTTTAAATTCAATTTGGAGACCAATAATTTACTGTAACCAATTCCTTATTTTATTCCAATATTCCAAAATAAACTGTGCTAATTTCTAATGGCCTTCAGTAAATCTGTGCTGTGACCACCCCCAACTGGAGTCTTGCGCTGAGAAATGATTTCCAGACCTGAAGAAGCTGCTCCAAGAGAGAAACAAATTTTATCCATTTATTCGTACTCCTTTATTATGTATATACTTATACCTGTTTATACTTATATGTTTATATGTTATGTTCATATTTATACTTGTTTTTCTCATACATGTTTGACAAACAAACAAAACAAAAATAAATAAAAATAGAAATTGGAAGGATTTCAATCATTGCAGCAAACTAAAGAAAGGAGGGATGACAGAGTGATAAAAAAAATAGTTTGTGATACATGGAAGGCATTTTTCCTTTCCCACAAAGTCATTCAAATCTTATCTAGGAAATTCCTTAAAAAAAGTAAATAAACCTGGAACATGTTTCTCCACAGAACACTGAAAAAAGCTCTACCAGAATGTATGACCTTTCCTATAAGGGTCTCCGATGTTTTTCTCACTACAGACCCATACCCAAGAATTACCAGCAGTTCCTGGTCTTGGCATTTGCAGTCAGAGAGCTCAACAAGGATCTGGATCTCCTGCCCAATGTCGCCCTTGGCTTCCAGATCTACAATAATCGTCACACTGAGAGGGTGATTTCCATAACCTGCCTCTCTCTGCTCTCCACTCAAAAGAACATGATTCCAGGTTATAAATGTGGCAGGCAGGACTCTCTGCTCTCTGTCATTGGAGGTGACACCCCCAGATCCTCAAGGCAGATGGCCTCCGTCTTCAGCCTCTTCAAGGTCCCGCAGGTAAGGGGGCTTCACTGGACACAATATAGAGTACAAAAACAACGGAAGCACACCCAGAAGCCAAAAGTGTTTCAGGAGTAGAAGACTTAGAGAATCCATGCTAGAGTTGAATTGAACTTTGTATTTTATGTTTCATGATACATTTTTATATCATTCCAAAGAGATAATTGAGATCATCCTGAAATTCTGTACTTGCCTAGAAGACTTAATTCCTGACTTTCATAAAAGTGTAGCCACTATGGCTGTTTCAGTAATGTTTATCCCATATATCAGACTGACGATTTCTTCCCCTGACTTCTGCCCTGTCACAAATAGGCAAAACATGTAACTTGTGACTCTTCCTAAGACAGGAAGACTCTTAAGCTAGATCAGAGTCAGCCTGAGCAGGAAATTGAAGACCTCTGAGGTCCCTTCCAACCCAATAATTCTATATTCTAGGTCAGAGGTCTTCAAACTTGACAGCTTTAAGACTTGTGGACTTCAACTCTCAGAATTCCTCCTCCAGTCATGTTAGTTCAGGAATTCTGGGAATTGAAGTCCACAAGTCTTAAACTTGCCAAGTTTGAAGACCCTTGTTCTACGTTTTATGGCTAATGGGTGATAAATCACACAATGGTGACACACACACCCTTAAAGTCACCATTAAACTTGACTTTGAAAGAGGATTCCTATTTTCTGCAGCTTGGGGTTGACTTTGAGATCTCTCAGGAATACAGAAGCCTTTACCCTTCCTTCTTCCGGATTAATCCCAGTAAATTTCCTGAGTGTGTGGGTTTAGTCCAGCTGTTCCTGCATTTCCAGTGGAACTGGATTGGGTTAGTGACCTCTGATGATGACACTGGAGAACGTTTCATCTCAACTCTGAGGCCAATGCTGAAGGAGGAGGAGATCTGCTGGCCTTCACTGAAATGTTGGAAGTGGAGAATTTTGAACTTATTATGATGAACGTATTTTTCAACATTTGTGTTAAAGCTTCCACTACCATGACAAATTTAGTTACAGCTCTCTATGACATGGTAAGATATGAAGAGATGTCATGTCAGAATGTTTGGATCCTAACTTCTCATTGGAAATTTACTATGACCGGAAACATATTTACAGGGGCAAAGACCTTGCATGGAGCTTTGCAGTTTAAGGACCACACCGGTGATGTCTCTGACTTCACCCATTTCCTCCAGTCTTTAGATCCCATGAACCATCAAGGGGATTTATTTTTCAAGAACTTTTGGTATTGGATCTTTGACTGCCTTTTCCAAGAACCTGGCGTGCCCCCTGTCAGTTGGGCAAAAACATGTACAGGAAAGGAGAATTTACAGAACGTGCCAGCTTTAGTTTTTGAAATGAGCATGTCAGGTGAAAGTTATAACATCTACAATGCCATTTATGCTGTGGCACACGCCTTACATGCAAATGCATGGATCAAGACCCCAACTAGCCACGATCAGGCTTGTAAAG
This sequence comes from Bungarus multicinctus, assembly GCA_023653725.1. Taxonomy (NCBI): domain Eukaryota; kingdom Metazoa; phylum Chordata; class Lepidosauria; order Squamata; family Elapidae; genus Bungarus; species Bungarus multicinctus. The sequence continues at coordinate 174,167,330 of CM042838.1, forward strand.
AGGATCTCCAATCTCCAGTCATGGCAGGTAATCTTTGTGAAATTTTGTCTAATCCACAGATCCTTAGAGAAGAAGCTTCTGTGTGTCAGCTTTGGAATCCTTATTCTTATTCTAATCTACTACTGACTAAGAATTCCCCCATCCCAAATCCCCAGGCACTGTGGCAGCCTCAAAGCTTCTAAGAAAATATATGGCTAATAAAATATGGCTTCCATGGCTGACTCCTGGTTGAGGTTTCTGTGAGTTAGCTTCCTGTGTGACCTGATCACATTTGTATAGTTTGATCTTTCTTGCACTGTCCATCTTCTTGATTACAGAAGACTCAACCTCAACCTCAGAAGACAAAGCAAGAATCAAAGTGATCCTAAAGGGTTGCTCTGGAATTCCTCAAAACTTCCTGTTTCAAAGCCTAAACATTGAACATGTCTGTGGACAATGAAGAGGGAACCCGGACCAGGCACTTTCTTCCACATAACCCCACTTGATCAGAACTGGTTCCTGCATTATTTGTCTCTTTGAAAATTAGTTAAGAAAGTCAGCAGATCTATCTATTATACTGATGTAAATGATTTAATCATTCAAAAAATATTTCTCATGTAACCAGATATTGGGCCAAAATAAACATCTAAGAATATATATTTAGTGATGTATCACAGGAGCAAAAATATACAATAAAAGTTGAGGTGTATCTTTAAAATCTTTATATGTAGGTAGTTCTGTTTTTGGTTAAATATAGAAGCCAAAATAAAAATGCCCAGAGAAACTTTTGGACTCTTGGGAAATGAGTCAAATACTTGTTGTGACTGCTGATTGCTCATAACTCAACCATGGTTTAATGAGGGCATCTGTCAGAACCCTGACAAGGGAGCCACTCTTATTTCTCAGACATACAAGGCGGCAGGCATTACAGAAGGATAGAAGGAATCATGTCTGTTTCTGCCGTTCAGCCGATTACTCCAATTTATGAAGGTCTCTTTTTTTTCCAGATTCTTCCCTATTTGAGGAACATCCACTTCAATAACAGTGCTGGAGAGGAGATCTCCTTCTCAGAAAATGGACTGGGATCTGCTCGTTATGACATTGTCAACTGGGTTCTCCTCCCCAATCAATCTTTTGTCCCTGTGAAAGTTGGACAGGTAGATCCCAGGGCTCCTCCAGGCCAGGATTTCACCGTTAACTCCAATGCAATTGTCTGGGTGACAGAGGTAAGCTGGAAGGAAAGATTGTATCTTTGAGGAATGATCCACTCTCTCTCCTGATAATGCTGAATATCCTTCTCAGCTAAAAACAGATCTATAGAATAAGAAAACATTTTCAAAGCTTGATTTTTAAAAACTGTTTGTGATGTTAACAAATTTTAGACCTTCTTTGTAAAAGGTCCAACAAGACCAATAGCACTTAGACTTATATACCACCTCACGGTGCTTTACAGTCTTCTTTAAGTGGTTTACAAAGTCAGCGTCTTGACCCAACAATCTGGGTCCTCATTTTACCAACCTCGGAAGGATGGAAGGCTGAGTCAATCTTGGGCCAATCAGAATTGAACTGCTGTCAGTGAGCAGAGTCAACCTGCAATGCTGCATTCTAACCACAGCGTTGCCAGGGCTCACAGGACAACAATGGGTCAAACTTCTGTTTGAAACCAAGGATGTAGTTAGATCAGGCAGAGATTCCCATGGACCATTCCTGTTCAGTTGGATCTTCATCATTCTTTGGTTTAGAAAAGCAGTAGCTCAACATCACAAGCCTTCCTTTGCAGGCTGGGGTTCAAGATCCAACATTCAGCATCCATTGGTGTGGCTGAGGAGTGCCAGAGGTCTGAGTCCTCCTGGGAGCTTTTCCTGGTTTCTCTTAGACCCAAATGAACAATTTCTTATGAGGACATTCTGAATAGGAAAATAGTAATGTGGAAATGGATACGTGAAGCATATTCATTGAACAGGCCACCTCAAGCATTTATCTTTTCTCTTCTAGAAGGTGCCCTTTGCCAGGTGTGGCAAGAAGAGGTACCAGGCAGGAGAGAGGAAGAGTTCCAGAGGGCGAGGAGGTTTGCTGCAACCAATGTGGTCCTTGTCCAGAAGGGACCATTTCTAATCAGACAGGTAGAGCAAATCTAGGGAACCTCTTTCCATTGTAGATCTTCCTGGGACAAGGAAGCTATGATGATCGTTTAAATCTTGATATTCTTGATCTCTTGGTAAGCTATCCCCAGAGTTAGGAAGGATGACTGCCCCTCTTTGGTGCATCATAAAAAGCATAGTGAGTCATTCCATCAGGAGCTTTGTGCATTGTCTGTGACAGAAAGGGAAGAATTGTGTCATCATGTAGGAATGAAAATATTTATGGCAGATGCCCCTGAAATCCTTTAACAAAGATTCTTGATTTCAGATGCAACCCAGTGTGACCCCTGCCAAGAAAACCAGTATCCGAACAAGGAGAAGGACCACTGCATTGCCAAGAAGATCCATTTCCTCGTCTATCAAGAGACCCTGGGATACATTTTAGCCTCTCTGACACTTTTCCTTTCCCTGATCACATCTTCAGTTCTGATTATTTTCCGTAAACATCACAACACACCGATCGTCAAGGCCAACAACTGAGATCTCACCTACCTGCTCCTGGTCTCCCTCCTGCTTATGCTGTCCTTGGCTACCTTGGTTTGCTGGCTCTCATCAGTTTCACAGTGGCCTTTTTGGCTAGGAAATTGCCTGACAGCTTTAACGAAGCCAAGTTCATTACTTTCAGCATGTTGGTCTTTTGCAGTGTTTGGATCTCATTCCTTCCTTCTCACCTACCTGAGCACCAAAGGGAAGTCCATGGTGGCCGTGGAGATCTTCTCCATTTTGGCTTCTGGGGCTGGTCTCTTGGCTTGCATCTTTTTCCCCAAATGCTTTGTTATCTTATTGAGGCCCCATCTGAATTGCAGAGAGAATATAATGAGGCAGAAGAATCTCTGATCTATATGGGAATTGGGAACTTTTATTTTGATTTTGGGATTTTTATTTATTTATTTGTATTTGATCTGATTTCCAAAATGGGATGAAACAAGGGAGGGTTTTGTCCATTAAATAATTGGAAATCAAATGAAATAACTAATCACAAGCTATCTCTTAATCAGCAGCCATCACCCACACTTTCATTTTTCATTAGTTCCATTTGTCTCACTGAGGCCCAGCGATCAACATGGAAATAAACAGATATTTTAATGATGTAGATATTTGTTTCCACCATGACAGTTTCCCACTTTATTTTCATCAGATGAATCATTAAATATATTTTGGGTAGGTTCACTGCCAGTGTTTTTAAGCATGTTCATTTCCATAGATCTCTGAGGCTTTGTTGAGTTTTAACTAACTTTTACATTCAATCCAGTATTAGAGATTGTTTTGCATTAAAACGTTCTAGAATTTGCATGAGGCACATTATTTTACTATTAATTACCAGACATACTTTATTAATAAACAAGATCATGTAGAAATTAATGAGAGTTTCTTACCCTTACTATGCTTATTACTTTATTTTCCTTTTTCAATTATAAAGAAAGATGGATGGAAGAAAGGAATGAAGGATGGGTGAGAATCAGTGATTGATCCTGACTCGTTCATTATTGATCATGATCATGACTGGCTTATTATTGAGTAAGGAGGCAGACAAAGTTGTATGATATTCTCTTCCTTGTTTTATGATCTTACACAGGAAAATAACAGGAAATGCTTAAAAACTAGTTAATTGAGAAGGTAAATTTCTGTGTACTTTTATATACGGATGGCAATATATTGTCTATGATCTCAAATGATTTGCAATAAAAATTCTATTGCTTTGATATTTATAGTTCATTCCAAGAAACTAACTTGAGAAAAACCTTCAAACAGCCATTTCCTTAATTTCCAGGAAGGTAAACATAGGAAAGAGGAAAACACATTCAGACTTGCAAAGTGAGCTATTACAAGTAGCCTCAGACTTATATGGTTTTGGGTTCCTAGCCTGGTCTTGTCAACTCATAAATCATTCCTATGCTTGTTTCTGAGTTGCCATAAGCAGGAGGAAGGGAAAACCTGAAGGAGCAGGAGCAGTACATCAGTTAAAAATAGAAGTACATTCCACGCTTATCTTACAAAGATTGTAGCCCAGGCAACGAATCTTCTGCCTGCAAAAACCTTTCATTGGAGAGTGAGATTGATGACATCCAGCCCATGAACGTTCTTCATTGGAGGATCTGATTCATGACACACCCAGGGGGGATGTGGGAAACAGGGTCACAGGTGATCATAAATTATGTGTGGCAGAGTGGGCTTCATACGGGTCAATGACGACATGTTGCTCCTAATAAATCTTTTGGATTTTTAAACTTGGCCAAGGCTCATGATTTAATTAGGGCAATTGCCGGAACCCTGACAGGTCTACCTTTATGGCTGATATTTGCCTTTCACACACACACAATATATTAGCATTTTATTAAAGGGATCACTCATTTCACTGAGGCTCATCCATTCTGCCCAAATGCACCAGATGGGCAGAAACCTCTGGAGACAGGCCATCCCTCAAATAACCATTAGGTCAGGGGTGGGATTCAAATTTCTTAACAACTGGTTCTGTGGGTGTGGCCAAATTTTTGGGTGTGGCTTGGTGGTCATGTGACTAGGTAGGCATGGCTTGCTGACTGGGCATGGCTTGGTGGTCGGGTGAATATTATAAATATTCATGTAAATATTGAATTTTTTTATAAAAAAGAGCAACTTTTACCCAAAATCAGGCAAAGCAGGCAGGCAGATTGAATTGCTCACAGAATCACAGATTCATTCAGAGATCTATCTTTCTTCAATCAGATACTTGAGTCTGTCTCATAAAATTTGTTTGCTAGCAAACTCATAAAATTTGCTAGCAAGCAAACTCACAAGATTAACTCACAACACACTATGTATGTAAATATTGATTTTTTTTAATAAAAAAGAGTAACTTTTACCCTAAATCAGGCAGATTGAGTTGCTCACAGAATCATATATTCACTTAGAGATCTGTGCTTCTGCCATTTGCTACTTGAGTCTGCACTGAAAACTAGAAGCTTCAGTCCTAAGGAAAGTTCAGCTCTGCTTTTAGATTAGCTAGAAAGCAAGAAATCCAATGATTTCCTGCTGTAAGGCATCCAGAAAGTATCCATGATATCAATCACTCTGAGACATTTTCTCTATAATTGATTTATTTAGAAACAGATCTGGCATGTCAAAGGCAATTTCCCAAAGTGAAAATTTTTCGTGCTTTACACAGAATCCACTTTCTCTCCTCCCACTTCTACACTTCATAAATCAGGAGAACCAATTAACTGCCACTGGAATTTCTTAATACAACATACAGAATAACCTTGAACTTTTCAACACCTCCATCCCCCCTTTCATGAAATGTGACAGCTGAGTTTTAAAGCTTACAGGTGTCCCCCCTTAAAAACTCCTTCTTCTAAAAGAAAAGGAAAAAAAACAGATACAGGGGGTTAACACATTGTCCTTAACCCCCTCTCCCTCCTCCACGAGGACCCTTTGGTTTGTGGGGAAAATCCTCATGGAATTGGTTAACCAATTGATCAGCATGAACATCCCAACTCTTTACCCAACTAGCATCTGAGAGAGGGTATCCTTTCGATAAGACCAAATATTGCAATCGGCCACGATGTATTCTAGAATTGAGAATTTTTTGAATTTCATAATGTGTTTCCCCCTGTGCCATTAATGGTTTAGGGGGAGTGATTGACAGTGGTCTTATCATTGATGTAGTAGCTGCTTTTAGTAAACTACAATGGAATACTGGATGAATTTTCCCCAATATTCAACGAATATTAACTGGACAGTGACTGGATTTATTATCTTTGGAATTGGGAATGGACCCAAGAATTTTGGACCCAGCTTCTTACTGGGCATTTTCAACCTAAGATACTTGGTCGACAAATATACTTTGTCTCCTACTTGAAAGGCAGTTGAAGGGATCTATGTTTATCCGTCTGTTTTTTATAATTTTTTGCAGCTTTGATAAAAGTTTTTTTGTATCTTCCCATCCTTTCTTTAATGGGTTCATCCATTCTGTTAGGGACATGGATGAGAGAGGTTGTCTAGGTAACTCTGGCATTGGGACAAAATCCATTCCAGTGTTGATTTGGAATGGAGTCAATCCCATGCTGCTATGTACTACATTATTGTAAGCAACCTTTGCAAAAGGTAATAACTGAGCCCAATTTTCTTGTTGATAATTTACATAGCATTTAATGTATTGTTCAATCATGGTGTTAGTCCTCTCTACTGCTCCATTACAAGCAGGATGGAAAGCTGAGAATAACCCTTGAGAGGAACCAATAGATTTCAGAAATTCCCTCCAAAATTTTGCTGTAAATTGTACCCCTCTGTCTGATATTATTCTACGAGGTACTCCATGTAGTCTATAGATATATTTCATGAATAGCTTTGCAAGTTTTTTTTGCAGATGGAAGTCCTTTGCAGGCTATAAAATGGGCCTGTTTAGAGAATAAGTCAATTATAGTCCAAATGATCATATTCCCTTCACTCTTAGGTAATTCAACAATAAGGTCCATTGCAATCTCTTCCCAAGGTTGGGCTGGTTCAGCAACTTGTTGCAGGAGGTCAGGGGTTTTTCCAGTTCTGTGTTTCATTGTGGCACAAATTGAGCAACTTTTTACATAGTCCTCGACATCAGGTTTCATTTTTGGCCACCAGAACTGTCTTTTCAGTAAATGTAGGGTTTTTAGGAAGCCGACATGGCCTCCCAGCCGGGATTCGTGGCTACACTTTAGTACCAGTAGTCTTAGGGTTGTGGGTACATAAAGCTTAGTCCCTTTCCAAGCTAGTCCATCATTCACTGTCAACTCGGTTTGATGGTCCAGGAACCAAGGATCGGTCAATAGGGCCATTTTCAATTCTTCAGTCAGCTTATCTTCCAAGTGTTTGTGGTTGCGGTTGACTTGGACTGGAGTGGTCACTTGGCCTGCCAATTGAGCTTCTGAAATTAAGGCTTGTACTATTTCCTCTCAGTGGCTGTCAAACTGAGATTTTCTGGACAGAGCATCCGCCAATCCATTTTTTCCTCCAGGGATATATTTAATGTTAAAGTTGAATCACTTGAAATATTGGGCCCAGCGGACTTGTTTGGTTGATAATCTCCTAGGGGTCTTTAGAGCTTTAGGTTTTTATGATCAGTCCATACCTCAAAGGCCTCTGGTGCCCCTTCTAGAAACTGCCTCCAAATCAACAAAGCCCATCGTACGACAAATGCTTCTTTCTCCCAGACCGCCCACCTTCGTTCTGTGTCTGTCAGCTTTTTGGACACATAAGCGCAAGGCATCAGTCAGCCTTGAGAGTCCTTTTGCAGCAAAACAGCTGCCACTGCTACATCACTTGCATCCATTTGAACAATAAAAGGCTTGGTCATGTCTGGGTGCTGGAGGATGGGTTCAGCTGCAAAGAGGCATTTTAAGGCCTCAAAAGCTTTCTGACAGTCCATAGTCCAAGCCAGGGGTTGACTTGGCTTCGGTTTGGTGGGTGACGGGCCCGTTTTTAATAGCTCTGTCAACGGGAGGGCAACTTCAGCAAAGGATGGAATGAATTGTCTATAGAAGTTGGCAAACCCCAAGAAACTTTGAAGTTGCTTTTGGGTTCTGGGGGGTTGCCAGTCCAGCACTGCTTTCCCCTTTCTGGGGTCCATTTCAATCTTCAGGTTGGCTATTCAGTAGCCTAAGTAGTCCAATGACTCTTTGTGGAATTCGCATTTTGAGAGTTTCACATATAATTTGGCAGCTAGAAGTTTTTCTAGAACTTGTTGGATGAATTGAACATGTTCTTCCATGGTTTTGCTGAAGATAAGGATATCAATCAGGTACACGAGGACCCCCCCAGTAAAGGTGCAGGTGTAGCACCTCATTGATGAGCTGCATAAACACTGCAGGAGCCCCCTGAAGTCTGAAAGGCATGACTTTGAATTGGAAGCTACCCAGAGGGCTGTTAAAAGCATTCATCTCCCACTGCGGACCCGGTAGTAAGCTTCCCTGAGATCTACCTTGGTGAATATCTTGCCCTTCGACAGATGGTTCAATAAGTCCTTCATAAGGGGGAGAGGGTACATGTTTTTGACGCATACAGCGTTCATGCCTCTAAAGTCAACACACAATATCAACCCGCCATCTTTCTTCTCCTTGAACAACGCGGGGGCAGCTAGTCTTGATTTGGCAGGCTCAATAAAATCTCATTCCAAATTGCTGTCGATGTATTTCCTTAATTCAGTCATTTCAGCAGGCATCATGGAATACATCTTTGGTTTTGGTAATTTCGCCCCGGGCTCTAATTCTATGGCGCAATCAGTGGCTCAATGGGGAGGTAAAACATTACACTCTTCTTCACTGAATGCTTCAGCCAAGTCTTTGTATTGGTTGGGTACCTGGGGGTTATCTGGGAGAAGGTGGGATGCCATAGATGCTGGCTCAGGCTCTGGGTTCAAGCTGACCGGTGGCTTTGTAGTGGGTGGAAGAGGGGGCAATGGGCCCGGTCCAATGAGGATTTTTCTGAATCCATCCTCCCATTTGATCATCGGGGCCCATTTGTCTAGCCAAGCAAGTCCCAGTAGGATTGATTCTGACATCTTGGGGGCCACTATGAAGCGTATGAGTTCGCGATGGGGCCCTAATTCCATCTTGATCAATTCAGTCATCTGAGTGGCTGGGCTCCCCCCAATTAAGGTTCCATCCACTTGCTCAAATCTGATTGGGCATTTTAGCAGGTTAGTCTTTATGCTTTATGCAATTGTTCAATAATGGGGAGTCCAATAAGACATCTAGAACACCCAGTATTAATGACAGCTTCTAACTTCCTGGCCTCCCCTGTGTTTGGTACCACTAACTTGACCTTGACTGTAAAAGGTATGATGAGATCACTCACCATTGGGTCATCTTCACAGATCAGGTTCTCAGGGACGTGGTGGCGGTCTGGTGGTACGTTGCTCCCATCTGCACAGAGGGGGCTTTCCCAGCTGTGTTTGGTGAACCTGCACCTGGCCAAAGGTCTTTCTTGATTCTTCTGACCTCTAACAACTGGATTAGACTTCGACTGGAGCTTGTGGTACAGGAGCAGGAGCCAGAAAGTCTTCTGCTCTATGGCCGGCTTGGCCACATCGGTAACATTTCAGCACCCTAGGTTGGGTGTGAGCAGGTTGGGTGCGAGCAGTTTTGGCTGATCCGGTCAGTGGTCTCCTAGCTACAATTCTCTTAGGTGGGGCTAGTGGAAGGGGTTTCCTGTGTGGATTGATGCTGCGATCTAAGCTGAGGAATGTGACATACCGCGATTGTAAGGTCTCTGGGATTCCCCTAATTTCCCAGGCCTTCTTTACTTCTGGATCAATGGTGTTTTTAAAATAGTGTAAAGTCATTTTTTTCAGGCCAATCCATGAGGTGGCTTACAACCTTCTAAAGTCTAAATTCTGACAGGGGTCGCTTGCCTTGCTGCATTTCCATTAACTTCTCTTCATTCTCTGCTACCCTGTCTGGATTTTCAAATCTGAGTCTTAATAATTGAATAAATCCGTTTACATCACATAATTCGGGGGCTTGTTCATTGTGTAGTTGGGCCACCCAGTTTGAAGCATCCCCTTCATTCATCCCATTTGTTATGGCCATAACCAAATTGCGCTCTGTGGCATATTGATCTCCAAATTGTTCTATATGGGATCGGATTCGAGTGAGGAAGTAATTGAAATGTTCATGGTGGCCATCGAACACGGCCTTAAAATGTATTTGATCCAGCCTGGGTCGTGGTTGCAGAGGTGGCACATGCCAGGCCCCTACAGGTTGTACTGGAATGAAAGGAACTGGCTTGGTGGTGTACGTAGGCTGGGTAGGCCCCCTGTATCCTGGCTGAGTGGTGCCTCTCTGGAATATGGGTCCCTGTGACCTCGCTGCCAGTTGGGACTGCACTTGTGGTTGCCAGGAGGAAGATGGGTGTTGTAAGGTTTTTTAAGAAACTTAACTGTATTGGTTTACCATATATGGCTGCAAGTCAGAAATGACTCAGCACTATCTTGTAGTCACGATGCTGATTGTCTACAGGAAGCAGGAGAGCTATATAATAAGAAACCAGAGAGCACATGGCTAGTACTGTTAGAATGTCTGTTTGTGCTGTTGGAATGCTGCCACTGATTTGCTAGGCTTCTACTATGCTACTCTGCTACTTGGCAAGTATCTTCAACTCTGTAACTATATTTCTCCATTGATGCATGGATGTATTGAAGATGATGTTATATCTACTGAACAAGAATGGTTAGTAACCTAATCTACTGATGGATAAACTGTGTATGATATTGGAATGGAACGTGGACTGTGTTATATCACTGTATATAAAGACTTTGCACTTCAACTGCTGTGCTTGTGTGGTTCTATACTCACTGCTACAATCTTAACTCTACTTCTGACTGCTGTATTAATCCTTGATACCAAGGATACTCTGCTAAATACTTAACAGGTGTGGCCTGGTTCCCTGGTCGGGTGGAGGGGAAGTGGCTGCTGTCTGTTGTCTGGGCAACCCCCCTTCAGATCAGGGCTGGGTTGGTGCTGGCTGCCATTGGCATTGAATCCACCCCTGGCCTGGATAAAATCCCCACCCTGGAGGGATAGCTCCGAAACCTCTTTCCTCTACTGTCATTCTGAAAGCATCCATCATCTCCTCCAAACAAGGGCTGCCAGAATCAATTAATGTTCTGGAGGGAGGGGCCCTATACTCTCCCCCCTGCATATCTCCAACTTCAGCTGATTGTTGATCTCTCTCCATCTCTGGGAAAAGAACTCAGGGGTATTAGCCAAGCCCTTTTCAAAAATAAAAAGACTTTGGAAAATAAACGTAAGGCATCCAGAAAGTATCCATGATATCAATCACTCTGAGACATTTTCTCTACAATTGATTTATTTAGGAACAGATCTGCATGTCAAAGGCAATTCCCCAAAGTGAAAAAATTTTGCGTGTTACACAGAATCCACCTTCTTTCCTCCCTTCTCTCTTCCCACTTCTACACTGCATAAATCACGAGAACCAATTAACTGCCACTGGAATTTCTTAATACGACATACAGAATAACCTTGAACTTTTCAACTCCTCCACCCCCCTTCCATGAAATGTGACAGCTGAATTTTAAAGCTGACACCTGCTTTCTAGCTAATCTAAATCTCCTGGCACAGCAGAACAGCTGATAGGTGAGGGTGAAGGAAGCAACTTAGCAAGCAAGTTTGATGGTGCGCATGCCAGGTAAGGAGTGAGTGGCGGGGCGGGGCAGGGCCAGCCAGTGGTGCGATTTGCTAGCTGTCCAGCAGGTAGAATCCCATTCCTGAGGAGAGTGCATTTTGTGTGCACGTGTGCCGCCCGGTTAGCTGACAAGTGCTACGTGCAAGTGCGCAGTGTTTGAAAATCCTCTTCTTTCCTGCTTTTTCAACCTCAGCTGTGCCACACAAAGCAGCTGAGGTTGAAAAAGCAGGAAGTAAAGAACAGCCAAGAGCCTGGGCAGGCAGCTGGGCCAAATAGAGCAGCAGACACTGAACTGGTTGAACCTATGAAGGACTCTGTAGGTGACAACCAGCACTTTTAATTGCACCTGGAAGGCAGCTAGTAGCCGATGCAGCTCTCAGGGCAGCAAGGACACCTGGACACAGTAAGATACACCTGTTACTGCTCACACTGTCACATTTCAACCAGGGTTAGCTTCCTGACTTAATCACTCAGCTTTCCAGACCTTCTCTGAATTTCACCCAGACCATTTCCTGTGCACTTGCACACCCTTCATCTTGTGTTTAGACAGGAGGGGCTTGCTGGTGCCTTTGTGCCAAACCAGATGGGGCTCTCGAGACTTAAATCCCCACTTTCAATGTCATGGAACTGAAATCCAATGGCACCATATTTTCTAACATCAGCAGATTTGAGACCTCTGTCATTTCTCTGTTGTGAAATTCCCACCAAGAGTTGGGGAAGTGGCATGATCTCGTGTCATCGGTTCTGCAACCAACTGGTTTTCCCCAAACCTTCTAACCCTGTTGAGGGTTCCATCTGCGGCCCAGAAGCAAGTGGGGAGAGCTGACAAGGAGTTTTAAAGTGAGTGCACAGACAGGTTGATGGGAGAGAGATAGAGAAAGGCAATCCAAGAGCATCCTCTTCCCCCCTGTATGCAAAAGGGATTGGAAAGAAAGTCCAAGGAAAATAAACCTCAACAAACATCGTTCTTTATACAATCACACAAAACTGCTCCAGGAGAAATAAGGCAGGAGTGGGATTCTACCGTTTTGGACTGGTTCTATAGAACCAGTTGTTATGATTCTGCACAGTTTGGAGAACTGGCAAATTGTGCCCCACCCCTCTCTGCACATCCCTCCCCACCCAGTCAGTCTTTAAGATATTTCTTTACCCCCCCCTCCTGACAATCAGCTGTTCCAATAATCAGCTATGCTGGGATCCCCCTTGCTGTCTTACTGCTTCGCCCAAGAAGCTTCCCTGAGGCCCAGGAGGCAACAAGGGGTGCGTGGGGGAGTGGGGAGGGAGGCAGTGCACACCCCCACTGTGCTCCATTTTTTGCCTTCCTGGGTCCCAGGGAAGCCTTCTGGGAGCAAAAACACCCCTAGGAGGCTTCCCTGAAGCCCAGGAGGCAAAAAAATGGGGGGGTTGCAAAAAAAAGAAGAAGCCACGCCCACCCAGTCACATGACCATGCCCACCTAGCCATGCCCACTTAGCCACACCCACCTAGACATGCCCACAGAACCGATTGTTAAATATTTGAATCCCACCCCTGCAATAAGGCATTGCTGATATCAAAGGAAGCAGCTAGAGAAGAGATGGGGAATGAATGAGTCAAGTTGGGATAGGAAAATCAAATTGGAGGGGTGGAAGACAATAGACCCTCTTGGGAACTGAACTGAATGTTAAGAATTTAAATCTTTAGATGTTGCACATTTTAGCAGGAGAAAATCAAAAAGGACCAATAATATTTTTTGTATTAGATTTCCTTATAGCACTTAGACTTATATACTGCTTCATAGTGCTTTGCAGCCCTCTCTATGTAGTTTACAGAGTCAGCCTCCTGCCCCCAACAATCTGGGTCCTCCTTTTACCCACCTCGGAAGGAAGGATGGAAGGCTGAGTTAACCTTGAGCTGGTCAGGATCGAACTACTGGCAGTGGGCAGAGTCAGCCTGCATTCTCACCACTGGGAAGAAAGGAAGGAAGATAATAGCAATAGCACTTAGACTGATATACCGCTTCACAATGTTTTACAGTCCTCTCTAAGCAGTTTACAGAGTCAGCCTATTGCCTCCAACAATCTGGGTTCTCATTTTAAACCTTGAGCCAGTCAGGATTGAACTGCCTGAGTGAACAGTGAGTTAGCCCGCAATACTGCATTCTCACCACTGCGCCACTTTATTTTCCAAAATCAGGCCCTGTAGGCCAATCACAATAAAACATAGCATATTTTATTAATTTTATTTTTTTTCCCAGAAAAAGATCCTGTGTATTTGGGAATGTTCCAAAGCCCAGGGGCAAATAAGTATGGAAGTATTTAGAAGAAAATGGCAACCAATTAAAGATGAAGGCCAGTTCAAGGAGAGAGGGCTGGGCAGTAAGGAAGGCGGAAATTCTGCAGTGTCAATCAAGCCCCCGTGTCCAGTGGTGGGATTCAATTTTTTTTACTACTGGTTCTGTGGGTGTGGCTCGGTGGGTGTGGCAGAGGAAGGACAATGTAAAATCTCCAGTCAGAGGTGGTATTTGCCAGTTTTCCGAACTACTCAAAATTTCCACTACCGGTTCTCCAGAACTGGTCAGAACCTGCTGAATACCACCTCTGCCCATGTCCATCCCTTTCAGAAACTCCTCTCTAGCCAGTGGTCATCCTTCCCTAGCCGATTCACAAGCCACCACTCTTGTCATGTTCAGCTTCCAGGAAACTCAGCCTGCAACACACCAGCGATGGCATCCCAAGCTCCCTGATTTGGTTTTTCTGGCCTAAGTTCAAAACCTTACTTTTCTCTCTGCTGAATTGCATTCTGTGGGATAGGCCCCAGTATTTAAGTCTACCAAAACCTTTTTGGATATTGAGCCTATATTCTAAAGCCATTCCCCCCAGCTTGAAGTCATGTGCAAATCTGATGAATTCCCTCTCTATTCCTTCATCTAAATCATCTATGATGATGTTGAGTTCTGGACCTAAGACAGAAACATGGGGTGTCCCACTGCCCATGTCCCTTCACGTACATGTAGTTCCATTGCAGACCACATGTTGAATGTGGATAGTCAGCCAGTTACAAATCCATCCGCTGCTAACAGAATAGAATAGAATTCTTTATTGGCCAAGTGTGATTGGACCCACAAGAGTGGTGTCTTTGGTGTATATGCTCTCAGTGTACATAAAGGAAAAATATATATATTTCTGAAGAATCATAAGACATAACACTTAATGATAGTCATGGGTTACTAATAAGCAATCAACTCATACTAGGGAACAAATAAAACAATATAAAATGTAAAGATACAAGCAATACGGTTATAGTCATAAGTGGGAAGAGATAGGTACTAGGAAGTATTGTTATAATCTAGTAGTGGAGGAATAATAGTAACACATTCTTAGTAAATAAGTTGACAGTGTTGAGGGAATTATTTGTTTAGCAGAGTGATGGCATTTGGGGAAAAAACTGTCTTTGTGTATCATTGTTCTGGTGTGCAGTGCCCTATAGCATTTTGAGGGTAGAAGTTGAATTTTTTTTTAATGCTGTCTATCCTATATCTTCATTTCTTACCAAGAAGTAAGTTGTGATTTACTTTGTCAAATGCCTTACTGATGCCCAAGTGCACTAAGTCCACATAATTTCACTGACCCATTAGTCACTTTATCAAAGAACACAGGGGCATTTTGTCTGAAATATTGTACGGTTTCCTGCATGAGCAGGGGGGTGGACCTCCAAAGACTGTTCCAACTTTGTTATTCTGTTTTTCCCTTTCTATTGTACGAAGAGAAGATACTGCTAAGTTTGTATGACAATTGCATTTCCTTATAATTATAAGAAGAACAGTATTTTTTTTAATCTATGCCCTCTGGATTTCTACCCACAAAAATCTTCCAAAATAAAACCTGTTTTAAAAACATATGCTTGAAATTTTCCCAGGAGGGGTAGGACATATGACTGTACCTTCTCTTGCAAAGGGCTTACTCTTGGGTTTAAAGAGACTCACACTTTGTTTTGTCTTTTGTCACAATCCAAACCCAGGTAAGAGGAAGCATTGCTGATATAAACTTGCCCTGGTAGCACAGGTGGTGCTTATTGTACTAAAGCTTTAGTGTGATTTCAAGTGTTCCCTGCAATTCAGCTTCCGCACGCACCTTGATTTTTGATGTAGGAGGGAAGGTGACAAGAATGGCTGGGCTGCCTATCCTGCTGCTGCTTCTGTTCTTATGGCTCCTGCCTCCAACTTCTGCTAAGGGGATGCAAACTGTTTGTGTATTGAGGAATTATTTTCAGTCACAGGAAAGCTACTATAGGCCTGGGGATCTCATTATTGGTGGGAATTTGCAGCTGGGAAACAAGATTCTTTTCAATATCCCAGACTTTCAAAAAGACCCATTCTTGCTTTTTATACCAAGCCTGTAAGTCTCACCTGAATGGAAAAGATGTAGATAATTGTTTGGTTTGCTTTAAATTTAGGGATTGAAATATTAGAATACTTGTTCTAGTATGTTTGCGGTGTAGTTCAAATCTTTCTTATTTTTCTCAGTAAAGTGCCCAGCTCTTAAAATAGGCTAGAATTCTCCATCTTTCCAACTGTTTTCATCAGAAAGATGATAAACAACAATAAAAGTGAAGAAGTACAACACCTTAGAAATTAGGCTTGCCTAGTGAAGAAGTTGAGCTATCATATTAATTTGGGCAGAAGGTCATGATGGGAAGCTCAAAGAGAAGCTCAAAGAGAAGCTCAAATTTACTCAAAGAGAATTGTGTAAATCTCCCTCAGTTTTGGAATCCGTGATGCTTATAAATAATGGTATTTAATCAATACATGCCGTAACCTTTCCTGAAGAAGTTGCTCCAAGAGAACCGAATTGGTTAGGGGGCTAGTGGAGCAATTGGGAAGGATTATAACCATGGAGTAAAGTGAAGAAGGGAAGGACCTAAGAGGGCATAAAATGGTCTGTGATATGAAGAAAGACATTTTTCTCCTTTCTCACAAAATCATCCAAGTTTCATCAAGAAACATCCTTGAAAAAAAACGCCAAACCATTGAAACTTGGGACTTCCAACCCCAAAAACAGGAAAGGCCAGCAGGACCTATCCTGAAAATTTCCCCAATTTTTTTCTCACTGTAGTCTGATACCCAAGAGCTACCAGCAGCTTCTGGCCTTGGTATTTGCAGTCAGAGAGATCAACAAGGATCTGGTTCTCCTCCCCAACATCACACTCGGCTTCCACATGTCTGACAATCAGCAGGCTGAGAGGAATATTTCCACAATCAGCTTCTCCCTGCTCTCCACCCGAGGCCAAATGGTTCCAGGCTACAAGTGTGACAGGCAGGACCCTCTGCTCTCTGTCACTGGAGGTCTCATCTCCAAATCCTCAAGGCAGATGGCCTCCATCTTCAGCCTCTTCAAGGTCCCACAGGTAAGACGGGCTCCATTTGATACAGCATGAATGAAACAAACAGGAGAATCCCACACAAAAACCAAAGGTGTTTAGGGGAACTCATTAGTAGAATGTCAATTAAAGACTCCACATGATACTTGAATTTTTTCCATTTTTATGTGTCAGGTTACACTTTTATATAATTTGAAAGAGATAAATATAGAATAGAATAACAGAGTTGGAAGGGACCTTGGAGGTCTTCTAGTCCAACCCCCTGCCTAGGCAGGAAACCTTACACCATTTCAGACAAATGGTTATCCAACCTCTTTTTAAAAACTTCCAGTGTTGGAGCATTTACAATTTCTGGGGGCAAGTTGTTCCCCTGATTAATTGCTCTCACTGTCAGGAAATTTCTCCTTAGTTCTAAGTTGCTTCTCTCCTTGGTTAGTTTCCATCCATTGCTCTTTATCCTGCCCTCTAGTAGCAAATCAAGCAATGGAAATTAAAATAATCCAACTGGCCACTACAGTACTAAGTGGGAAATGAATTTGTCCTTTCTCCAAATGAAAGAATAGAATAGAATAGAATAGAAGAGAAGAGAAGAGAAGAGAAGAGAAGAGAAGAGAAGAGAAGAGAAGAGAAGAGAAGAGAAGAGAAGAGAAGAGAAGAGAAGAGAAGAGAAGAGAAGAGAAGAGAAGAGAAGAGAAGAGAAGAGAAGAGTGGGAAGGGACTTTGGAGGTCTTCTAGTCTAAACCCCTGCCTAGGCAGGAAATCCTACACCACTCCAGACAAATGGCCATCCAACATCTTTTTAAAAACTTCCAGTGATGAAGCACCCCAACTTCTGAAGACAAGTTGTTCCACTGATTAATTGTTCTCATTGTCAGGAAATTTCTTCTTAGTTCTAAGTTGCTACTTTTCTTCAGTAATTTCCACCCGTTGCTTCTTGTCCTACCCTCAGGTGCTTTGGAGAATATATTTCCTAAATGCTGTATTTGCCAAGAGGAGTAGCCCTGTTTTTATTATTTTTATCATTTTTGAAATCTGTCAGCCATTGATTTAATCCGTTTTTAAATTTTATATTTTTTGTATTGTTTTTAATTTGGCTGTACACCGCCCCGAGTCCCAAAAAATTGGGAGAGGGGGCGGCATATAAATTAAATAAACTAAACTAAACTTTATATAGGAATTCCTTCCTAACTTACTAATTAATACTTCATATATGCATAACCAGCCATTCAGTTTATTCTCTGTATGAGGTGGGTAATTCATTTCTTTGACTTCTGACATGTCATAACCAAAAATAATGATAATATGGAATATGGAACTGGTGGCTCTTCCTAAGAGGGGAAGAAGCTTCAACTTGCGACTCATAGTGAATCCAACTTACTAGTAGGGCAGAAAACCACACAACGGTGGCACCTAAAGTCACCATAATACTTTTACTTTGTGTTTGAAAGAAGAATTTCAATTTCTCCAGCTTGGTGTTGGCTTTGAGTTCTCTCAGGGAGACAGAAGATTTTATTCTTCCTTCTTCCGGATTAATCCCAAGGAATTTCCTCAGTATGAGGGTTTAGTCCAGCTGCTCCTGCATTTCCAATGGAACTGGGTTGGGCTGGTGGCCCCTGCAAATGACAATGGAGAACGTTTCATCTCATCTCTGATGCCAATGCTCAAGGAGAAGGAGATCTGCCTGGCCTTCACTGAAATATTGCAATCAGATTATTTTCATGCAATGAAGGAATTCATTATTTTTTTACAAAGCTGTTGTAAAGCTGAAGTGATTATTCTGTTTGGTGATTCTCAAACAAATGCACATATACAGTCAGCTTTGCATTTTCACATAACGTCCACAAAATCATCGCCTCAGAAACTTTGGATCCTAACTTCCCAATGGAAACACAACGTGGTGGCAGCTAAAGACATATTTGAAGTTATAAAGCCCTTCCATGGGTCTTTGCAATTCAGGGACCACACAGGAGATATCTCAGAATTCAGACATTTTCTCATGTCTTTGGACCCTTTGAGCCCAGAAGGGGACATCTTTCTCCCAGAATGGTGGGAAAAGATCTTTGACTGCAAGATCTACAAACCAGGAAAGATCTCTCGAAAGAAGAAAAAACAATGTACAGGAAAAGAGAATTTACAGAATGTGCCATCTTACGTGTTTGAAACGAGCATGACAGGTGAAAGTTACAATATCTACAATGCCATTTATGCTGTGGCCCATGCATTGCATGCACTGTTTGGATTAGGAGCAGAACCAGCCATGATGAGACTTGGAAAGAAGATCTCAAATGTGCAGCCATGGCAGGTAACTTATATGACTGTATATCAGGGGTCCTCAAATTTGGCAACTTTAAGACTTGTGGGCTTCAATTCCTGGGAGTTGAAGTCCACAAGTCTTCCTTAGAAAGGAAGTTTCCTGAATGTATTTCTTGAGTGATTAATATCTGAATGCTATCTTATCAGAACAGAGTAAGGAAAGAATTGCTACAAAAACCCACTAATGTGAATTAAGAATAATACTTGGTTGAAATTTGGTAGCAGGGTGAAGAGGGAATAAAGCGAACCAGTTGTCCATAAGACTCGTAGAAGAAAGACCTCGTCCATAGAAGATCCTGAAAGGACCTCAATGGGTGTCTGAGTTTCAAGGGGTGGCCATTTCAGGGAAGAAATGTCAGCCCAAACCAGGATAACAATCTGGGTGTGTTTTCTTTTTCTTAAATTAAAAAACAACAACAAATCCATCTTTCAATTATACAATGTGTTGACTGGGTACATATGTATATCTTGTGCAAATGTTTATATTTTGTATACATTTCTTACTCAAGTTACATTCATGTTACAACCTTCTCAACCTTATATATCTTATTATAACATTATCATTTAATTTCTTACTTTCCAGCCATTTATAAAACAAATCCCATATCATATAATATTCCGCTTCCTCTTGTTCTTTAATTGCCAGTGTTAATTTACTCATTTCTGCACATTCCAAGTATTTTCATAATCACCTCTTCCTCTATTGGAATCTTTTCATTTTTCCAATTTTGTGCAAATACAATTCTAGCTGCTGTTAATATGTGTATAATTAAATATGTTTTTTCTTTACTATAATTTTCAGGTAAAATCCCCAATAAAAATCTGGGTGTGTTTCCAAACGGTGCTTCAACCAGTCAGTTGAAATCCTAGTGGGCATTCAGTAGAACCTCTGGTCATGAACACTTCTGACCATGACCAAATCAGGTTCCGACCAAAAACTTCAATTTTTATTCCCGCAGCCATTTCCCCTTCTGCACCATTTTTTTTTTTTTTTTGTAAAGTGCCAAATTTCCAAAATTAGGTTTGGGTCATGACTAAATTGGGTTGTAATCAAAATTATGGAAAGAATTATGGTCATCACCAGAGGTTCTACTGTATTTGCAGAACCATCTCAGTTTCTCTCAGTAGATAACATGTGAAAAGACACTCAATTCAATTCTTTTTAACCTTGATTTATATTTCTCTGGCTTAGAATCCTTTGTGGTTCCACCCTGTTTGTTTAGTTTGACCTTTGTTGTACTGCTATTCTTCTGGTGTGAAAGCAATATCAGTCAACCTCAGCATACAGAGTAGGATTCAAAGATGTTCTAATAGGTTCTGGTCTGGAATTCATCAGATCTTTCCCTACCAAAGACTAAATGTTGGACCACTCTAGATAGTGAAGTAAGGTAGATGCATTTGTCATTCACAAAACTGCCTGTCCAAATAAACACAATTAAGGAGAAAGAGCAAAGTGAATATTATATGGTATGGGATTTATTCTATCAATGGTTAAATAATAAAAATGGAAGCTAGAAATAGGGAAACAAAATAAAGATGATGTGTTAAAAGAGATAAGTTAACATGATGACTAATATGTTGAATACTACCTACGTTAATATTGTATAATTACAATATAATTAATAGGTGGACATTACTGTGTTAAATATTGCAGAATTAATATGTAATGAAGGATGTTGTAACTTTGAGGATTGTTTAACAAATATGTTTGTACCCAGACAACACACTGTTCAACTGAAGATGGAATGATTGTATCAAAAATAAAACAAATATTTTTTAAAAAAACCATGAGTCCAAATAAATACATCAAAATTTATATAGCCAAGTATGACAGGAGCTATACCATCAAGGAAATTTGGAATGCAGAGTTAAAATCTTTGTATGGAAGTATCCTTCTGATAAAAATCAGAATGAAAGAAATCCTGTTAGAAATGCCCAATGATAAAAAAAAAAAAACACCTTTTGTATTTCTGTGGAAGGAGTCAGTTATTTGGTGTCACTCCTGATTGCTCAGATCTCCACCAAGGGAACACATTTAACCTTTCAGACATACACCCATTGCTTAATATGCTGACATCACAGATGTTAAAAGTCAAGGTGTCTCATTTGTGCTTTCAGCTGATTTCTGAAATCAGTTCCTGATTTCTTTCAGCTCCTTCCCTATTTGAGGAACATCCACTTCAACAACAGTGCTGGAGAGGAAGTCTCCTTCTCAGAAAATGGACTGGGATCTGCTCGTTATGACCTTCTCAATTGGGTTCTCTTCTCCAATCAGTCTTTTGCCCCTGTGAAAGTTGGCCAAGTAAAATCTGGGACTCCCCCAGGACAGGATTTTATGGTTAACTCTGATGAAATCATCTGGGCCACAAAGGTGAGCTGGGAGAAAAAGTTGTAAATATGGGTATAGATTTATTCTCTTCTGGAGAATATCAGAAGAATTCAACAGACATATTTTCCAGTTAGAATCTGTCTATTGAATCAGAAAATAGGGCAGTCTTTGGGGAGAAACCTACTTTCCAGGTAACAGAACTGAGATCTGATTTGTGACAGGTCCATAAAGGTGTGGGATTGGAAAGAACTTTTGCTTGAAACCCAGGATGAAGTTGGAGCAGACAACAATGTCCATGGCCCATTCCTGTTCAAAAGGATCTTTTGGAATGGAGTGGGGTGGGGTAGGGTAGGGTGGAGTGGAGTGGAGTGGAGTGGAATGGAATGGAACGGAACAGAACGGAACGGAACGGAACGGAACAGAACAGAACAGAATGGAATAGAATATATTGGAATGAAGAATAGGATCAGATTGGATCGGATTGGATTGGATTGGATCGGATAGGATAGGCATGGATCGGATAGGATAGGATAGGATAGGATAGGATAGGATGTATTGGAATGAAGAATAGGATCAGATCGGATAGGATAAGATAGAATAGAATAGAATGTATTGGAATGAAGGATAGGATCAGATTGGATCAGATTGGATCAAATCGGATCAGATAAAATAGGATAGGATAGGATAGGATAGGATAGGATAGGATAGGATAGGATAGGATAGGATAGGATAGAATGTATTGGAATGAAGAATAGGATCAGATCGGATTGCATTGGATAGAATAGAATAGAATAGAATAGAGTGCATTGGAATGAAGAATAGGATCAGATTGGATTGGATTGGATAGAATAGAATAGAATATATTGGAATGAAGAATAGGATCAGATCAGATAGAATAGGATAGGTTAGAACAGAACAAAACAGAACAGAATAGAATAACAGAGTTGGAAGGGACCTTGGAGGTCTTCTAGTCCAACCTCCTGCTTAGGAAGAAAACCCCATACCAAGTTCAGATAAATGGTTATTCAATCTCATTTTAAAAACTTCCAGTGTTGGAGCATTCACAACTTCTAGAGGCAAGTTGTTCCACTGATTCTAACTGTCAGAAAATCCCTCTTAGTTCCAGGTTGCTGTGCTCCATGATTAGTTTCCATCCGTTGCTTCTTGTCCTGCTCTCAGGTGCTTTGGAAAATAGCTTGACTGCCTCTTCTTTGTGGCAGCCCCTGAGATATTGGAAGACTGCTATCATGTCTCCCCTGGTCCTTCTCTTCACTAGACCAGACATACCCAATTCCTGCAACCGTTCTTTATATGCTTTAGCTCCTTCATCATCTTTGTTGCTTTTCTCTGCGCTCTTTCTAGAGTCTTGACCTCTTTTTTACATCATGGCGACCAAAACTGGATGCCGTATTCCAAGTATGGACTTTTACCATTACCATTTCTTTTAGAAAAGCTGGATGCTACAAGTCTTTTCCCCGCCCCAAGACTGAGGTCCCAGTTCCAACTCTGTTATTCTCCAACATCCATTGGAGGGTTGGGAATGCTATTGGCCTGAATCCCTCAGGAGATGTTTCTGGTTTCTTGTAGATCATGGTAAACCATTTCTTTGGAAGACCTTCTGAAAAGGAAACTAGGAATGTGGAAACAAAGAAGTGAAATAAGTTCATTGCCTAGAATATCTCAGCCACCTCTCTTTCCTCTTCTAGAAGGTGCCCTTTGCCAGGTGTGGCATGAAGAGATGCCAGGCAGGAGAGAGGAGAAGAGTTCCAGAGGGCCAGCAGGTTTGCTGCTACCAATGTGCCCCTTGTCCAGAAGGGACTGTTTCAGATCAGATAGGTAGGTCACACTTCAAATTTAGGTCCTCCAGGATCAAGGAAGACATTCAGTAGATCTTTGTATTAATACCTTTTAAAATTAATTTAATTTTTGATAGGAATGACATGCTTCAAAGTAATCATTAATTCTCAGCAGAATGTCACAATTTATAAATCAAACTCCCCCACAGGCCAATTTTCCTTCTCCTCAGCAATTTAATGCATGGTAGTTGCAGTGCATAACTTATGGAGTGGCCATAGTAGAAAGGAAGCAATCATGTTACCCTTAAGGGAGGGATAATGCTCATAGCAGATGCAATGAAATCCTTACACAAATATTCTTGATTTCAGATGCAGCTCACTGTGATCCCTGCCCAGAAGACCAATATCCCAACAAGGACAAAGACCATTGCATTGCCAAGAAGATCCACTTCCTTTCCTATGAAGATCCCCTGGGATCCATTTTGGTTTCTCTCATTCTTTTGCTCTCTGTGACTACATCTGCAGTTCTAGTGATATTCCTTAGACATCATGACACACCGATTGTCAAGGCCAATAACCAAGATCTTACCTACCTCCTCCTGGTCTCACTTATGCTTTGCTTCCTCTGCTCCTTCCTCTTCATTGGTCGACCCAGGAAGCTCACCTGTCTCAGCCAACAATCTGCCTTTGCCATTCTTTTTTCTCTTGCGGTTTCTTCTGTTTTGGCAAAAACTGTCATGGTGGTTTTGGCCTTCATGGCTACCAAACCAGAGAACAGTGCAAGGAAACTCTTGGGAAAGCCACTGACTAACTCCATCATTGTAGCCTGTCCCTTGGTCCAAGGTGTTCTTTGTGCCATTTGGCTGGTAACCTCTCCCCCATTTCCCAACTTGGACTTCCACTCCTTGGAAAGGGAGGCCATCTTGGAATGTAATGAAGGCTCAGCTTCAATGTTTTATGCCATCCTTGCCTACTTGGGTTTCCTGGCCCTTATCAGTTTCACGGTGGCCTTCCTGGCTAGGAAATTGCCTGACAGCTTTAACGAAGCCAAGTTCATTACTTTTAGCATGCTAGTCTTTTGCAGTGTTTGGATCAGCTTCCTCCCCACCTACCTGAGCACCAAAGGAAAGTCCATGGTGGCCGTGGAGATCTTCTCCATCTTGGCCTCTGGGGCTGGTCTCTTGATCTGCATCTTTTTCCCCAAGTGCTTTGTTATCCTACTGAGGCCCCATATGAATTGTAGAGAGAATATAATGAGGCAGAAGAATCTCTGATCTATATGGGAATTGGGAACTTTTATTTTGATTTTTGGGGTTCTTTAAATTTGATGTAATTCCTTAACAATAATGAAATAAGAGAGGGGCTTGTTCAGCAAATGATTAGAAATCATATAAATATTTTAAAATCATCTCTGTCCAAAGAAGTACAATTTTTTGTTCCTGTTTAAAATTCCTTCTATTTGCTTTTGAGATTTGGTACAATACAATTTAAAGTATATTAAAATATTTCTCCTTAGGCTCAGTATTGGGATGTCATTCATTTAACTCATTGCAATTGCATATAAAACAATCTCATCTCCATTTTTCCAAAGAAGAATGGGCATCCTTTGACATCTCTGTCCAAAGATGTATCATTTTTTTGCTTCTATTTGAAATTCCTCCTGTTTGCATTTGAGATTTGGTACAACACAAAGGTATATTATAACATACATTTCTTCACAATTTGTTTCATGTTTTTGTTCCTGGGCCCAACAATTTAGAAAGTCATGCAGTGTCTGAGTGGAGCCAGGAAGAGTTTTTCAACAAGACATGTGAAAATAATTTGGACTTTTTTGGTGATGGTGATGAGATAAAATGATCAAAGTCCACATATCTCAAAATTCCCATGGTTGAGAAAGATCATCATAGAGGACTGGATCATGATTCAAGAAGCTTGATTAATAATCAGAATCCAATCAGATTAATTCAACATTGACAGATCCAAGTCCTACTTTTGTGTAGGGAAGATCAAGGGCATGTGGTTAGGATTGAAGAGAGCATCCTGGGCAGCAGCACATACGAAAAGCATCTCTATGTCTTCATGAATCACAAGTTGAACATGAGCTGACATGAGCATCTTGTTGCTGACACTCTGTCTGGTGAAGCACCCGAAAACCTCCCATAGTCCTTGCTGTAGCAACAGACATAGAGTGTCAATAATAATAGGAATCATGAATTCTACATATTCTACCTTGGTTAAACCACACCTGAATATTGAACCTCAAACTTTCTCAAGTCTAGATGTGATATTCCACACAAAGTTGTGGGGAAGAACAGGACTTAGATCCTCTGGGACTTCCAGATCAAGGCAGGCAGGCAGATACTGGCCAATGAACCAGATATAGAGGTCATAGAGAAGAAGACAATGATGGTGATAGATGTAGCCATGTCAAATGATAGCAATATTAGGAAGAAGGAGGATGGGAAGCTGGAGAAGTTCCAGGGTCTAAAGGAAAAACTGGAGAGGGTAGAGTAGAGTAGAGTAGAGTAGAGTAGAGTAGAGTAGAGTAGAGTAGAATTCTTTATTGGCCAAGTGTGGTTGGACACACAAGGAATTTGTCTTGGTGCAAATGCTTTCAGTGTACATAAAAGAAAAGATACATTTGTCAAGAATTAGTCAAGAATCATCAGGTCCAACACTTAATGATAGTCATAGGGGACAATAAGCAATCAAATCATACTAGGAAACAGGCATTATAAATCATAAGGATACAAGTAACAAAGTTACAGTCATACAGTCACAATAGAATAGAATAGAATAGAATAGAATAGAATAGAATAGAATTCTTTATTGGCCAAGTGTGATTGGACACACAAGGAATTTGTCTTGGTGTAAATACTCTCAGTATACATAAAGAAGGAACATTCGTTAAGAATCAAGAATCATAATGTACAACACTTAATGACAGTCAAGTGGGAGGGGATGAGTGATAAGGAGTGATGAGAAGATTAACAGTAATGTAGACCTGTGGAAAGTCAAGGCCAAAGTGGTCCTAGTGATAGGGATATTAGGGTCTATGTCACTTGAGGTTTTAGAGTCACTCCAGCAGATCCCAGGAACAACAGCAATGCTCTGGGTCCAGAAGAGGGAAGGGCCAGGAACAGCTAAGATCCTTCACCCGTCCTTGTCTTACTTGACTCAATGGGAATTTGGGATGGGAGACCCCATCCTGAACCTTTTTGATGTGCCACTGGGGTGAGTGCTATCCCTTCTCCTATTCCACGTCTATATGAGACCCCAAGGTGAGCTCATCCATTGCCACGAGGTGAGGTATCCTCAATATGCTAATGACACCCAATTGCACATCTTTGCTTCTGGTAAATTAAATAGCACTGTGCATGTCCTGTCCTTCTGTCTGGAGGCTATGCATGTCCACATGGGGAAAAACAGGTTTCAATTGAACCCCAGCAAGATTGTCTGGCTTGGGGTTTTAGGAGTCCTCTAGTTTGAGGACTAGACCATCTATGGTGCTGGGTGGGGCTGCATTGCCCCAAACAGACCCTGTGAGAAATTTGAAGTCCTCCTGAGTTCACAACTCCTGATTCACAGTGGTGGCTAGGAGGGCCTTTTCACAACTTTGTTTACATGCCAGTTGCACCCATTCCTGGATGAAGGATGCTCTAGTCACCTCCTGGTTGGACTATTGCCGTGCATTCCATATGGGGCTGCCCTTGAAGAGCATCCAAAAACTTCAGCTGGTGCAAAATACAGCAGCAAGAAAAAAAATTATGCATGTTTCTGGTAGGGCACATTATCTCTCTGCTTTCTTGAACTGCATAGGTTGGTCTCATCACAGCAGACTTGGGAACTCTATTATTATTAACATTTCGCACTCTATTATTTTCTCTTCTGGTTTTAATACGTCTCCTATAATTTCTAATTCTTTTAAAATAAATATTGTGTAAATTATACAATATTTGTATAGGTTTTAAACAATGACTGTCTTCTTTAATTACAGTTTTTACTGAATTGTTACATGCTGCTCAGAATTCCTTTACATGAGATGGGTGGCCATGTAAATTTGATTGATCAATCCATTCCATTCCCGTGTCTTGTGGGTGTAACTAAACCAATTAGTCCTGTCATAGAAAAATCAAATAAAAGAAACAAAAGATAGCAATCCAAATAATAATTCTTACTTTAACATTCAGAGGTTTATTTCATGAGCAATTTGGAACATGAACAGTGATCATAATGATACAGTAACACAGCATTACTCACATCAATAAGCCATTGCAATGAAGTCTAGTGACATAGCAGGACCAGCAAGGAACAGCTATAGCCAGTGACCCTCATTTGTTGCAGAACTCTATCTTTCGTACCCTTCTTCTAATGGCCCCATATAGATGGAATTTTATTGAAACTCACTTCCTTCTTCTTTCTTACTATGTATACATGTGTGTACATCTGAAACCTCTATCCATCTGCAACTTTCAGTTCCTTATTTCCCACAGTTTCATCCTTCTGATTCCAGAAATCATATTTTGCAAGTTGCAACAGCCTGGTGGATTACAAATATTTCTTCATCTTTATGAAACCTTCATAGCTGAAGACTTCTGTTCATATTACTTTATTAAGGGCCTGTTATTTTTCAAAGGCTCTATTGAAGCTGATAGATCAATAGCCTATATCTTCATTTCCCACATTCCATTTAAACATTGATATGATTACTCACCCTTCCTAGGCTGCAGCTCACTGCCACCATGTTCCAATAACACCATTGTAACTGAACATACTAGGACACAGACCAAACTCCATCTTCTGCTCAGGTGTTCACTTTCAGGTAGGTCAAAATCTCAACTCTCAAGTCCCTCTGCTCTCTGGATTAGCCACAAATACTTTTTCCCCACCTGATGTGCAAAACATCTATTGCTCAGTGGGTAGGACAATTGCTTTTCCCTGCAATTATCAGAAGAACAGTAATTCTTAATGTCTCCCCTGGGGATTTCAATGCACAAAGATCTTCCACAGTAAAACCTGCTTTCAAAAATATGCCCTGGGTTCTCCCAGTGGTGAAGGACCTCACCTGGTCTTCCAGAGAGCTAACTCTGAGCTTTGGTGAGACTAAGCTGCCCTTTGTGTCAAAACCAAAACACAGGTAAGAGAAGGCATGATTGATTAGTCTTGTGTTTTTATCATTAAAATAAATTAAAATAAAATACAGCACATAGTCTAATTTCAGATGAGTCTAGATGGAGGATATAAAGTAATAAAATACAAATGTGTCAATCCAAACAGCAGATGAATTTGCCTTGAGGCCATCCAGCTGGCAAGTCTCAACTATGTAAACCTGCAGAGATTTCAAGTCCTCCCTGCAGTTCAGCTTCTGCACAAACCTTGATTTCTGATCTAGCAGGGAAGGTAACAAGAATGACTGGGCTGCCTCTTCTGCTGCTGCTTCTGCTCTTCTGGCTCCTGCCCCCAATGACTGCTAAGAATACTCAAACCATATGTGTGTCACAAAAAGTTTTAAATTTGCAAAATCAATGGGAATATTACATGCCTGGTGATCTGGTTACTGGTGGGAATTTACCCCTGGCAGCTCTTATGCTCTCCACCCTCCTAGATTTTCAAAATCACCCATTAGTGCTTAGTTATAATCTCTCGTAAGTTTCACTTGGATGGAAAAATACAGATTATTGTTTTGTTGTTTTGGATTCAGAAACTCTTTTAAAAATAATTTGCTAGTGATGTTAAGTCCTTGTGTAGATCAGATTTTTGTTCTTTCCTCAATAAAGAGCCAAATTCATGAAATAGGCTAGAATTCCAAGTCTTTGCAGAAGTCTCCCTCTGGGTGATTAAAAACCATATGAAAGTGGGACAGGAAAACACCTTGGAAACTCTGCTGGCCTAGTGAAGATGTTCACTTATGTTTATGTTTGGATATAAAATCATGGTTTAAAAAACCTGGAAAGCTCAGTCCTTTTCCAATGTGGGGTACTGCCAAAATCCCTGAGTTTTAGAATCAACATTTCTCATGAATAATGGCCTTCACTCCATCTGTGCTGCGACCCCCACTGGAGTCTTGGGATCAGCAATGTTGACCAGACCTGAAGAAGCTGCTCCAAGAGAGACTCAAATTGATTAGGGTGGAAGAAAAGAAACTGGGGAGGATTCCAGTCATGGAAGGAAAGTGAACAAGGGAGGTATCAACAGTGGTTTTTATTTTGAAAAGGCAACTGGGCTGGTTTTTTGAGGAAAAAACAAGATATATCACAAATTGAGAGCAATCAGAACCCAACACTACCAGGCTGAAAGTTTGCCTACAAGTAAAGAAGGAAAACAAAAAGAACCAAAGCACATCAAGGAATCCCCCAGGACTTGTGGCTATCCTAGCTGGGCCTTCATCAAATCCCAAAAATGACCCAGAATGACTTCCTCTATTACAGACAAGGGAGAGAGTAACAAACGAAGCAACCTTTCCATTCCAGAGGCGGCTGCAATATCTGAAAAGCTCAAGAGGATTTTCAACCAACATCACCCATGTAAACATTTTAAGCCCAAGAACACACTAAGGCAGAAATTTGTCTGCCCCAAGGATAAAACACAAACTGAGCAACTTGGTACATGTAATGCAATGCAGTGAGCCATGTGCAGATCTATACAATGGGGAAATAAAACAGCCACTTCACAAGTGCATGACACAACATGGGATTCAGATTCAGTGGTCCATCTGCATTTGAAAGTTAAGGGTCACTCTTTTGAGGACAGCAAAGTCCACCTTTTGGATAGAGAGGACCATTAGTTTGAAAGAGGGGTCAAAGAGGGGCCATCTATCTTAGAACTGAGCAGCCCTCCCTCAACAGAGGGGAGGGATAAGACACCTATTCCCAATGCAGTCCTTTTGGCTTTTCCAAGAAAATTCCACACTTCAGGTGACCTGAACTCACAGGTAAACTTCCAAGTAACCACAATGGCTCCCAGAGAGTACTAAGACTAGTTAACTTCAAAGAAAACACAAACTTTCCATTCCCCCTCCCACTATCCCATCAGAACCTATCACTCCCCACCCCCATCAACTAATCTCAACTATCAATAGCTGTCCTTCCATCTCCCACAGCACCAATACAACTGATGAAGCCTCCAGAATAGGAAGCGAAATATCTTTTTCCCCTTCAAAAAATCAGTCCAGTTGCCTTTTCAAAATAAAAGCCACTTTTGATGCAACAACGAACTGGAAGAGAATCTTCATAGATATATGAGGAATGGAGGAATTATAGAATGATATAAAATGGTCCATGATATGGAGAGAGAGCCTTTCTCCTCTCTTATTAATCCATAGAAGTTTAATCAAGGAATATTTATTTAAACAAGTCAATGAAACTTGGGACTTGCTGTTGCAAACTAAAAATATGACAAGGCCAACTCCACCTGCAGGCATGAGTTTCCTTGCAATGTCCCCCTATGTTTTTTCTCACTATAGGCCTATACCCAAGAATTTCCAGCAGTTCCTGGCCTTGATGTTTGCAGTTAAAGAAGTCAACAAGGATCCAGTTCTCCTCCCCAACATCACCCTTGGCTTCCACATCCAAAACAATTACCAAATGGAATGGCGGATATCTGCAATCAGCCTCTCCCTGCTCTCCACACGAGGCCGAATGATTCCCAGTTATAAATGTGACAGGCAGGACCCTCTACTCTCTGTCATCGGAGGTAACACCCCCAAATCCTCAAGGCTGATGGCCTCCATCTTCAGCATCTTCAAGATCCCACAGGTAAGCATACAATGTGGAACACACAAAGAACAGAAACACACAGAGAAGCTAAGGATGAAAACAAAAAATATTGGGAGGAGACACACATCAGGTTTATATGATTTTAGTCATCCATCCTACAGTTGAGTTGATTTCTGTATTTTATATATGAGGATACATCTTTGTATAACCACAAAGCAACATTGATATAATTCTGAAAGAGGAATTCCTTCCTGACATTCATAGAAGTTTATTATCTTTCTGCATCTTTCAGTGGAGTTTATTCTCTGCACCAGGTAGATGTTTTGTTCCTTTGAGTTCATTTGATCTATCACAACTGGAAAAACAGGGAACTGGTGGTTCTTCCTAAGAAAGGAGGAGAGTGAAGCTTTCCACTCACAATGAGTAAATCTGATTGGTGGGCTAATAAATCACATTATAGGGACCCTTAAAGTCGCATTAAGTGTACTTTCTCTCTTAAAGAGGATTCTCACTTTCTCCAGCTTGGTGTTGGGTTTGACTTCACTCAGGGAGACAAAAGAGTTTATCCTTCCTTCTTTCGGATCAATCCCAAGGAATTTCCTCAGTGTGTGGGTTTAGTCCAGCTGCTCCTGCATTTCCAGTGGAACTGGGTTGGGCTAATAGCCCCCCAAAATGATGATGGAGAATGGTTCATCTCATCTCTGGTGCCAATGCTGAAGGAGAAGGAGATCTGCCTGGCCTTTATTGAAATGATGAAATCTGATTTTTCTGCTGTCCCATATACAAAATTGAATCATATTTTTAACACTTGGTCAAAAGGTGAAGTGATTATTTTGTATGGAGACTCCAGTACTATTACAAATGTGCAGATAATGGTGTTTGCTTATGAAACACGAGGAAATATATCATTTCTGAAAGTTTGGATCTTTACATCCAACTGGAAACTTAATGTGATGAACATGCAGTATGTGCTGCACATTATAAAGCCCTTCATGGGGCTTTACATTTTAGACACCACACTGGGGATGTCTCAGAATTCAGCCATTTTCTCCTGTCTTTAGACCCTTTGAACCCACAAGGAGACACCTTTCTCCCATTGTTCTGGGAATTGGTCTTTGGCTGCAAAATTCACAAACAAGGCAAGATCCCTCCAAAGGGCGGGGAAACATGTACAGGAAAAGAGAATTTACAGAATTTGCCATCCTACCTGTTTGAAACGAGCATGACAGGTGAAAGCTACAATATCTACAATGCCATTTATGCTCTGGCACACGCATTACATGCAATGCATGGATCAGGAGCACTGATGAGACTTGTAATAAGGATCTCAGATGTCCAGTCATGGCAGGTAATCTCTGTGTTGTTGTTTTTTTTAATCCAGTCCACAGATCCTTTGAATAAAATTTGTTCAGCCTGGTCTGTTTTTGATGAACCCATGTTGGTTTCTTTTTATAACTTTGTCTGTTCTAGGTGTTTGCAGATTTGTTGATTGATTATCTTTTCCAAGTTCTCCCCAGGTATTGATGTCAGGTTGATTGGACTGTAATTTTTTGGATCCAGTGGTTGAATTCAGCCAGTTCACACAAGTTTGTGTGAACCGGTAGCTAGCTTTTCTTCCAGTTTAGCGAAACGGCTCATTCCACCATTGGCTGCCCCACCTCTCCCCTTTCCTCTCAGCTACTCCTTGCATGGCTGGCTTTTTGCCTAGATAGGTCCAGCTGTCAAGGGGGGTGGACGGGGACCTGGGGAGGAGGCAACTTGCCTGCCAGGGCTGTCAGCAGGAGTGGGCTGCCCAGTGACCTCAAGACTGTGCTGCATGGCTGGGCCTGACCCCTGATCCCTGTCTGCCCTCCCCTTCCTCCTGCAGCTAGTGGCAGAAGGGAAGGTGAGCCAGGGCTGGCTTCACTTTCGCCCACTTGCTTGGTCCATCTTCTCCGTTCAGTGGACCAATTGTTTCTTTGACTTTTTTCATGTTTTTTATGTGTTGAAAGAAACTTTTTTTGTTTTTGACATTTGTTGCAAGTCTTACTTCACTCAAAGCCTTAGCTTTCCTAACTTCATCTTTGCAGATATGAGCTATTTGTTGGTATTCTGTCTTAATTATGTGACCCTCTTTCCATTTTCTGTAATTGTCCTTTTTCCTTTCCTTCAGTTAGTCTGAGAGTTCTTTGTGCAACCATGCTACATTTCCTTGGTTTTCTTGTTTTTCTTTTTTAGTGGTATTGAGCTAGACTGGGCATTTACCCAGTTTTTGCAGTTTCCCATGCTTCTTAAGTTGATTTGACATTTATGATTTTCATCCATGGGATCCTTCTGAGTTTGTTAAAACCAGTTCTTTTAAAGTTTAAGACACTGGCTGGATTATGTTGTGTTCATAGGCCTGTAGTATATGCCTATGGCAATGTCATTCTTTTTTTCCTTTTATGTTGACCCATAAGCATTCTAGAAGGCTTTAAACCTTCTCTAACATACAATGCAACTCCACTTCCTCTTTTGTTAGGTCTGTTTCTTTTGAATAATTTGTATCTGTCCACCAGTACATTCCAGTCATGAGTTTCATCCCATCAAGCTTCAGTAACAGCAACTCTATTATACTTGCCCTCGTGTACTAGTATCTCAAGTTCACCCTATTTTTCTTTTATTCTTTTATTCTTTTTTCTTTTTTATTTCTTTTTCTTTTCTCTTTTCTCCCTACATGCTTATATGATTGACTATCTAGTGGTTATAAAGGTCATGAAAATTGCTCCCCTCACACTCCATTTGGGTTTAAATCCTTTCTCATAAGATAAGCCAGTTGTTTTCTGCATATATTCTTTCCAGTTCTTGTATGATGCAGTCCAGGACTTAATGAGGTCTAAAATTCATGAATTTTTTTTTCTGGCATAAAGAATGGCTCTCTATGTCCATTGAAGTCTCAAATCAGGCAGGCACTGTGTGGAAAACAAATTCTTAGAGGTGTAGGAAAGTGTTCGCAATTTATGAAGGTCTCTTTTCTTTCAGCTTCTTCCCTATTTGAAGAATGTCCAGTTCAACAACAGTGCTGGAGATGAAATCTCCTTCTCAGAAAATGGACTGGGATCTGCTCGTTATGATCTCCTCAACTGGGTTCTCCTCCCCAATTTATCTTTTGTCCCTGTGAAAGTTGGAGAAATAAATCCTGGAGCTCCTGTAGGACAGGATTTCACCATCAACTCCAATGCGATTGTCTGGGCAAAAAAGGTGAGCTGGAAGGTCAAATAAATCCAGAAAAAGAGTCATTCTCTTCTGGGGATTCAAAATGTCTCCTTTAGTGGAAAAAAGGTTACTGAATCAAAACATTGGCAACCATTTAATGAAAAAGCTGTTTTTCATGTAACATATTTGAGATCTGATTTGTGAAAGTTCAAAAAATTTTGAGATCAGGAGGAAATTGTTCTTGAGACCCAGGATGCAGTTAGACTAGCCAAGAGTGGTTTCCATGGACCATTCCCATCCAGTTGGATCTCCATCACTGTTTTCTTCAGAAAAGCTATACCTCAGTTCATGACCCTTCTTTTGCAGGTCAAGCCATAGTTCCAATCTCCAGAATCCAATGATGGTTTAGATTAGCAACAGCCATTGGAGCTTTTCCTGGTTTGTGTTACACTTGAGTTAACCATTGTTTTTGAAGATATTCTAATGATGGAAAGAGAAATATGAAGAAATGAATAAGTGAAGCATTGCTGAAGACATCTCAAGCATTTCTCTTTTCTCTTCTAGAAGGTGCCCTTTGCCAGGTGTGGCCTGAAGAGATGCCAGAGAGGAGAGAGGAGAAGAGTTCCAGAGGGCGAGCAGGTTTGCTGCTATCAATGTGTCCCTTGTCCTGAAGGGACCATTTCTAATCAAACAGGTAGAGCACACTTTAAATGAAGATTTACGATTATCTAGGAAGCCACTCAGTAGAAACAAATATCAATTTGGTTGTCATTTTTGGTAGATTGACATTCTTCAACATATTCATGCTTTTCAGGAGAAGTTTGGTTGATGGCTTCTTCCCCCATCGCAGCCATTTTTCCTGCTCCTCAGCAATTTAATGCAGGGTAGTTTTAGGGCACAATTCATGAGTTCCCTACTAGACATTGTAGTCCTACTCTTACATAAAACTACATCTAGGAAAACCAGATACCACATACAGACAGGAGATTATTCAATTTGCCTCGTGGTGTAACTGGAACAATCTGGAACCGAACACATGCAAAACCATAGAAATGGTGGTAGACTTTAGAAGAAACCCTCCCATACTACCATCTCTTACAATACTAGACAACACAGTATCAACAGTAGAGACCTTCAAATTTCTAGGTACTGCTATATCACATGACCTAAAATGGACACCTAACATCAAAAACATCATCAAAAAACCACAACAACGAAGGTTCTTTCTGTGCCAACTCAGAAACTTCAAACTGCCCAAGGAACTGCTGATCCAGTTCCACAGAGGAATTATTGAGTCTGTCATCTGCACCTCTATAACTGTCTGATTTGGTTCTGCAGCCCAACAGGACAGACACAGACTTCAGAGGTTAATTAGGACTGCAGAAAAAACAATTACTATCCACCTGCCTTCAATCGAGGACCTGTATACTGCACAAGTCAAAAAGAGGGTTGTGAAAATATTTACAGACCCCTCACATCCCAGACATAAACTGTTTCAACTCCCACCCTCAAAATGACGCTATGGAGCACTGCACACCAGAACAACTAGACACAAGAACAGTTTTTTCCCAAAAGCCATCACTCTGCTAAACAAATAATTCCCTCAACATTGTTTAAGTATTACAAAGTCTGCACTACTATTACTGCTAATCTTCTCATCACTCCTTATCACCCATCCCCTACCACTTGTGATTGTAGGACTTTAACTTTGTCCCTTGTATCCTTATGATTTATATTGACTGTTTTCTAGTATAATTTGATAGTTGATTGTACCCTATGACTATCATTAAGTGTTGTACGTTATGATTCTTGATTCTTAATGAATGTGTCTTTTCTTTATGTATACTGAGAGTATTTACACCAAGCCAAATTCCTTGTGTGTCCAATCACATTTGGCCAATAAAGTATTCTATTCTATTCTACTTTTGCGAAGCAATGGGCTTGAGGTTGAAGCTTTGATTTTCATCATTTAGGGTGTGTTTTTCTGTCAGCGCTATCAGTCTCCCAGGAGATTGACAGACCTGTTGGAGAAGAGGGAGATACATCTGACAAACTCAGCCTGCCTTTCTCTGAAAAAAAAAAAATCTGAACGAGTCCATGCAAAATGCAAAGTAGAGAACTTGATTCCAAAAGATGGAAAGTTCACTGTCTCAAACAAAGCTATTCCCCAGGATAATCAATATTGGAGCATGTTTTGTTCTTTTTGATATTCCATGACATGCAAACTATTCTTGATTTCAGATTCTGAAAGCTGTGACCCTTGTCCAGAAGATGAATACCCCAACAAGGACAAAGACCACTGCATTGCCAGGAAGATCCATTTCCTCTCCTATCAAGACCCACTGGGATACACTTTAGTTTCTCTGGCCCTTTCTCTCTGTGTGATCACATTGGCAGTCCTGGCAATTTTCCTTAAGCATCGTGACACACCGATCGTCAAGGCCAACAACCGAGATCTCACCTACATCCTCCTGATCTCCCTCCTGCTTTGCTTCCTCTGCTCCTTCCTCTTCATTGGTCGACCTGGGAAACTCACCTGTCTCTTCCGACAATCTGCCTTTGCCATTGTATTTTCCCTTGCAGTTTCCTCTATCTTGGCAAAAACTGTCATGGTGGTTCTGGCCTTCATGGCCACCAAGCCAGGGAACAAGTCAAGGAAATTCTTAGGAAAACCACTGACCAATTCCATTGTCATTGCCTGTCCCCTGGTCCAAGCAGTTCTTTGTGCCATTTGGCTGGCAACCTCTCCCCCATTTCCCAAGTTGGATTTCCATTCCTTGATTGGAGAAACCATTTTGGAATGTCAGGAAGGCTCAGTTTCAATGTTTTATGCTGTCCTCACCTACCTGGGTTTCCTTGCTATTGCGAGTTTCACAGTAGCTTTCCTGGCTAGGAAATTGCCTGACAGCTTTAACGAAGCCAAGTTCATTACTTTCAGCATGCTGGTCTTCTGCAGTGTTTGGATCACCTTCCTCCCCACCTATCTGAGCACCAAAGGGAAGTCCATGGTGGCTGTGGAGATCTTCTCCATCTTGGCCTCTGGGGCTGGTCTCTTGGCTTGCATCTTTTTCCCCAAATGCTATATTATCCTACTGAGGCCCCATCTTAATTGCAGAGAGAATATAATGAGGCACAAGAATCTCTGACATGCACGGACTGTGAAATTTTACTGTGAATTTGGTACATTTTTGCATTCAATGTGATATCTTTAAAGTAAAGAAATGAGCAAGGGCCTTTTTCTTTTAATATTTGTAACTTTTGTATTACTGTTGGGGTTTGGATTGGCTGTACACCGCCCTGAGTCCCTAGGGAGAAGGGCGGTATAGAAATTTTATAAATAAATAAATAAATAAAATATTTGGAAAATCAGTGATATGGCTAATCACAAAATATCTGTTAATTCCTAACAATCACCTACTCTTTCATTTTTCATTAATTCCAAGTGAGCTGTCCCCCAGTGAGGCCCCATGATCAACATGAAAATAAACTTTGAAAATAACTTTGAAATGTGGATAATGATTTCTAGCGGGACATTTTCCCAGGTTATTTATTTTAATTAAAACAACCTTTTGAAAAAGTTGGGCACTATGTCAGTGGATCCCTTTTCCATGGATCCCTTTTCTGAGTTCCCTATTATTTCATTGAACAAACTATTAGGGTATTTTTTTAAAAAAATTCAAGAGTTGAAATGATCCACATTGTTTTATTCTCTATTAATAGAGAAAAATAGTTTATTAATATGTAAGATCATGTAAATATTAATGTATATTTTCCTTTGCCTACCATTTCCCTGTTTTTCAACTTATATACTGTGAGACTAAATGGAATACATCAATCAATAAATCAATTGGAATGATTGATTCATGAGTTGTTCATCATTGGGTGGGAAGGAAGATAAACTTGTATGATCTTCTCTTGTTTGCTTAATAAACTTACAAATAAAAGAGTGTACAAAATACTCGATGATGATGTTCAATCATTTTATTTGCTTCCATGTATTGGACAGAAACTTTTCAAAATAAAGCTATAACTGTCTACGCTACTGGATCTATTCTGAGAGATTCTAATGGTGGGGGCTAACTTTCCCCCTCCCCATCTAGCTCTAGGCAGCGCAGTTTCTCAATCTGGGCCTCTTTGGGGGAAATCTCTGGATGGCTGAAAACCTCCCCCTCTGCTCTGGAAGGTGCACATTTCATCACATTTCACACACATTTGATTCTTACAGATTAACACAGTTGGAAGGGACCTTGGAGTTCATCTAGTCCAACCCCCACCCAAGCAGGAGACCCTACACCATTTCTGACTGATGGCAATCGAGTCTCTTTTTGGAAACTTCCAGTGATGAAGCTCCCACAACTTCCGAAGGGCAACTTCTGTTCTGTGGGTGGATCGTTCTCACTGTCAGAAAATTCCTCCTTATGTCCAAGTTGAATATTTCCTTGTTCAATTTCCATCAATTCTTCCTTGTCTGGCTTTCAGGTGCTTTGGAAAACAGCTTGACCCCTTCCTCTCTGTGGGATCTCCTCAAATACTGGAGGTGTCAGTTTTTGAAGCCATATTCTACACTGCCACATAGCCTGAGAAAGTGGGAGGGGGTGATTTCAATTGAGTAGCTCTAAGTAGACAAAATAAAATTCTTTTCTTAGTTCAAGTTTATTAAGTGTGCCACAGTAGAGAAAAAGGATCTTACACTGAGATTGTGATTGATCCATGTGATATGATGATGGGAGAAAAGGGGATGGATTGTAGTTTGGGACATTGTGGGAAGCCCGGGAAACTCTTAGTTTCGAGATTTCACAGTTGTGCCAGGTGCTATTCTAATAAAGGTACTTTTGAGATTATGCTTGTCTTGGAATTACTGATTGGAATGGAGGTTTTCTGGAATGCTGACAGGAGGACAGCTATCATGTCAATCATGTCCAATTCTTGGCAATTCCATGAATCAGCTTTCTCCCCTTTTTCTTGTCTTCTTCCAGTGGCTCTGGCTAATGTCCCTTTTGGTGGTGTCTCATCTTATTGAATTCTGGTGGCCTCATTTCCTTTTACTGCAGATGGCAAGAATGCCACATGTCTGAGGAGAAGGGCGATGTAAAATTGGGCACAATCATCTCTTAGAGCAAGATTTAGCCTGACAGTGTGATGATTGACACATAACAATTGTCACTTTAGGAAAGGTTAACCCTTCCTGGTTCAAAGGGTGGGGACTGAAGAATGTATAGAGCAAAATAGGGCATCTGAGAGAAGGTCTGGATCCAGTCCTTAGGAAAACCTCCAGCATCAGTCAGAATGACTGATTTTGAAATACTTATTTAGAATATTGATGACCATTCAAATAACACATTGGGCAGAATACATCTGAGTCATAAAGAAAAGAAGGAAAGAAAAAATGTGTGATTATTTTAAAAACATTTAATGAACCCATAGCTGAAACACATCTCCTTTGGCCAGTTTGGGAAACACCACTAGGATAAAGACCGTGGTGAGTTGTTCCAGGAAATATCAGAGAGTTTCTAAGTTTTAAAAAAATTGGAATTCCTCAAAGTACTAAAGAATGTGCATCATACATATCCTAATATTAAGAGGGGTCAAACCAGGTGATCCCCAAGTTCTTCCAACTCTAAAGCTGCATGACTCTCCAAACACAGTTGTCAAAATCACAAAAAGAAACACACACTTGTGGCTTCACAAATAAGTTTTCCTCTTGCTAAATGCCAAGGACTCCAGAGTTATGGGGGCAATGTGGACATTTCTCTCTCCCGGGATTCATAAAACACTAGTAATTCTTACTTCATCTCAGTGGATTTCCAGAGATTTACCCTCCCTAAGCCTAAAGAGCTTCCACTCAAAACATGTTTATCCACATGCTCTGAATACTATAGCTGAATTCCTTTACAGTTGGAGCTTAGATGAATGGTTATACTGAAGCTTTAAAAACTCCACTTAGATCCTCTGAAGTCATCAGAGATCACATTTTCTGCAACACCCTCCTTTGGCTTGCTCTAGGAAAAGAACTCTCTTTCTGTGGCCCATGATTTCACTGTTAGTGTTGCTTTGGATGCTGCCTGAATCCATCCAGATGGAACTGAGGCCAAACTGCTTCTGGAGGAGACCTTTGGAAGAGCAAAAAGACTATTATAGACCCGGAGATCTCATCATCGGTGGAAACCTGCCTCTCTTCCTTACAATTGTAATACAGCTTCTTTTCCAAGAGCCTCCTGCTGAATGGGATTTCCTGACTGTGTAAATAATTTCTTGTTTGTCTTTTTTTCTCAGGGCAATGTGGGAAGGACAGTCTTGAACATGGGACAGATTTACAATCCTACCCAACCTTTGTTGATATAGGACCTTCCTAGTTAGGACACATTGATTCTTCTTCATGATTCAATCTCTCTGTCTAATCCCCTCCTCAAGTCCTTCACAACGAATAGGGAGTCAACCTTCTCTCCATGTTCCTGAAGGCAAGGCACGCATTGCAGAGAAACCAGTTTGTGCTGAATTTGGGAAGAAATATCTCTAGGTTCCTCGATTTTACAGTTGGACTGAATTCATCTTTACATCTCATAACTCTGATGATTTCTTTCTCTAACAAAAGTTTAAAAAGACAGAGTAACATATATACCATTTTAGACAATGCTAGTGTTGTACAATAGTTTCTGACCATCATATTCTAATGTGTCCACTTATCTATCATTCTAATACTTACATTCCTGAATCGATATTAAAAATAATATCTCTTTCCATGTCCACCTAACCTGATTCTTTCGCCTTCCAACTTCTACCTCGTGTTTCTAACCACTGATAGAACCTATTCCATGTCAAATACTATTCTGTATCTCTTTCACCTTTTATTTTTAGCATTAGTCTGTCCATTTCCACATAGTCTCGTATCTTACTTATCGCCTCATCCTCTGATGGGGTGTTTTCATTCTTCCCCTGCTGCACATATACAATTCTTGCCACAGTCAAAACATGTAATGTTAGATATATTGTCCCTTTATCATAGCCATCTGATGTAATACCTAGTAAAAACAATTCTGGCTTAAGACTTATATGTTGTTTGGTCATTTTTTCTAACCACGTATGTACTTGTGTCCGAAATTTCCTTGCCTTTATACAGGTCCACCATATGTGATAATATGTGCCAAGTATTTGTTTACATTTCCAACAGATTGCGGACATATTACTAAATATTTTAGCTAGTCTTTCTGGAGGCAGATGCCACCTTTCATAAAGATTTTCAATTTCATAAAGATTTTCCTTATATGATGTGGCCATAGTCAGTTTCCAATTTCTATCCCAAAGCTTTTGCCATTTATCCAAATCTATATTATATCCAAAATTTTGAGCCCATACTATCATCGTCTCTTTGACTTGTTCTTTTTCCATTTTATAATTTAATAAGTATAGTTGTATGACATCTTTATCAATTTGTCACTAACATCTTGTCCCATTTTGTTAGTTTTCACATCTTTTACATAACACGATTGTATCTGCAAATATGACCACCACTCTAATACAACCCTTTGGTTTTTTAGTTCTAACCTAGTTTTCAATTCACCATTCTCATTTACTATATCTTTATTAGAAACATTTTTTTCAATATTTATAACAATTGGATGTTTCAATGCTTCTAGAGTGGAGAGCCAGACTGGTATTTTTATGTAGTTTTGTTGCTTAATTTTATCCCACACTGATAACAGTGCTTTCCTTACATAATGTCTTTGGAAGTATCGATGTGCCATATTTCTCCCATACCAGAGAAACACATTCCACTCTAGTTGAAGATCATGACCCTCCAATAATAATAGTCTTCTATGACTCAAGGTTGTCCACTTTTTCACCCACATGAGTGCAACTGTTTGGTGGTACAGTTCCCAATCTGGTAATCCAAAACCTCCATTCCCTTTTGACTCTAGCAGTAGCTTCAGTTTTATTCTCAATTTTTCCCTTGCCAATAATTTCAACTTTTATTATTTATTATTCAACTCTTCAAAATATTTTTTTCTAGTTTTATTGGTATTTTTTGGAATAAAAGTATCTTTGGCAATATGTTCATCTTTATTGCATCTATTCTACCCATCATAAAAAGTTCAAAGCTTTTCCATCTCTCCAAATCCAACTTAATTTGGTTCATTAATTTTGTATAATTATCCTCTTTATTTGTTGTACATTTTGGTGTTAGGTATATTCTAAGTATTTCACTTTTTTCACTATCTGGATATCCCTCTGTTTATTTGTGAGGTTTTTATCTATCATTTTGGTTTTTTCCTTATTTATTTTTAATCCAGCAGCTTCTCCGTATTCCTCTAATTTCTCTATGAGTCTCGGGCCTGATTCTAATGGCTCCTCTGAGATGAAAACAAGATCATCTGTGAATGCTTGTAGTTTATGCTTTTCTCTTTTGATTTCCATTCCTCTGATTTGCTCATCTTGCCTGATATTTCTAGTTATTACTTCCAGTGTTTAGATAAATAACAATGGAAATAATTGATAGCCTTGCCCCATACCTTTTTGTATTGATTGATTGGTTGATTGAATGAATGAATGAATGAATTCTTTG
This sequence comes from Bungarus multicinctus, assembly GCA_023653725.1. Taxonomy (NCBI): domain Eukaryota; kingdom Metazoa; phylum Chordata; class Lepidosauria; order Squamata; family Elapidae; genus Bungarus; species Bungarus multicinctus. Next base: position 174,209,850 of record CM042838.1, read on the forward strand.
TTGATTAGATACACAAGGAATTTTTTTTTAGACAAACACACACAAACAAAACATAAAACCATCTTCCAGTTACATACATACAATGTGTCGGTTGGTTACAAACCTTTTGTGCATCCTCTCCGTAGTCCTCACACAGTTTGTATAAGTTTTCATATTATCAATCTAATATATATATAATACACAAGGAATTTGTCTTGGTGCATATGCTCTCAGTGTGCATAAAAAGAAAAGATACATTCATCAAGAATCACAAGATACAGCCCTTAATGATAGTCATATCATTAAGTAATCAAATCATACTAGGAAATAAGCAATCAAATCATACTAGGAAACAGTCAATATAAATCATAAGGAAACAAGCAACAAAGTTACGGTCATACAGTCACAAGTGGGAGGAGATGGGTGATAGTAACGATGAGAAGATTAATAGTAATATAATGCAAGCTTTGTAAATAGTTGGACTGTGTTAAGGGAATTATTTGTTTAGCAGAGTGATGGCGTTCGGGAAAAATCTGTTTTTGTGTCTAGTTGTTCTGGTATGCAATGCTCTATAGTGTCGTTTTGAGGGTAGGAGTTGAAACAGTTTATGTCCAGGATGTGAGGGGTCTGTAAATATTTTCACAGCCCTCTTTTTGACTCGTGCACTATACAGATCCTTGATTGAAGGCAGGTTGGTAGCTATTGTTTTTTCTGCAGTCCTAATCACTCTCTGAAGTCTGTATCTGTTTTGTTGGGTTGCAGAACCAAACCAGACAGTTATAGAGGTGCAGATGACAGACTCAATCATTCCTCTGTAGAACTGGATCAGCAGCTCCTTGGGCAGTTTGAGCTTTCTGAGTTGGCACAGAAAGAACATTCTTTGTTGATGACATTTTTGATGTTAGGTGTCCATTTTAGGTCATGTGACATGATAGAACCTAGAAATATGAAGGTCTCTAGGGTTGATACTGTGTTGTCTAGTATTGTAAGAGGTGATAGTATGGGAGGGTTTCTCCTAAAGTCTACCACCATTTCTATGGTTTTGAGTGTGTTCAGTTCCAGATTGTTCCAGTTACACCACGAGGCAAATTATACAACCTCCTGTCTGTATGCGGATTCATCGTTGTCTCAAATGAGACCAATCACTGTTGTATCATCTGCAAACTTCAGTAGTTTAACAGTATTGAAAAGTTTTCAGTTACCTCATCATTCACAATCACTTTGCCTTTCTGATTTGTATATATTGCCTTGAACATGTTTATGAATTTATCTCCAAAGTCCATATATCTTAATTAGTATAACATGAATTGTCAGTTCACATTTTCAAAGACTTTTGGCCATCTAGGAACAACAATGCCAATTGCTTTTCATTATGTGTTTCATAGTATTCCAATGTATGTAATATTACTCACATATTATTTCTTATCTGCCTTTTGGGTAGGAAGCCATTTTGGCCAGGTTGTATAAACTCCTTCAAAAATCCTTCAGTCTTCCTGATACTATTGAGGCAAATATTTTATAGTCAGCATTCAGTAGGAATATGGGTCTGTAGTTCTTGATTTGTGTTAAATCTGAATCCTCTTTTGGTATCAAAGTAAAGTTAGCTTCCATCCATGATGGTGGTATCTTCACTTCAGATAAAACTGCATTGTACACCTCTAGTAATGTTTGGCCCAAAGTATCTTGTAGCTCTTTACATATTTCTGCCGGTAGCTCATCAGGGCCACTGGATGTTTTGTTGTGTTTTGTTGGTTTCTGATCACCTCTGGTAATTCTGTCATTGTTGTCCTCTCATACAGCATAGATTTCATTGTTTCTGGAACTTTAGGTAAATAAGCTTTTCCCAGATATTGTAATATTTTCTCCTCTGGATGTTCCTCATCATCATATAGTTTCCTATAAAAGTCCTCGATAATATTCTTTTTCTCCTCAGTTTGGTAGCATAGAATTCCATCTTTATCTTGCAATTTACTTATCCATTTTTTCTCTTTCTCCTTTTTCAATTTGTAAGCTATCCGTCTTCCTGGTTTGTTTGCGTTCTCAAAAAAGATTTGTTTTTTTCTTTTTATACGTTGCTCCAGGTCTTCTTTTTCAAGGATATTCAATTTATGTTTAGTTAGCTCCTTTTGCTGTTTCAAATTTATTTTTTGTGGTACCTTTTGTAACTCTGCTTCAAGTCTTTTATATTCTTCTTCAAGGGTTCTTCGTTGCTGCTGCTTCCATTTATTTTTCTTTGCTATAAATGTTATAGCAACTCCTCCCATATATGCTTTTGCTGTGTCCCATAGGTTTTGTAATGAAGTGTCTTCTTTCCTATTTTCTTTAAAGAAGAGTCCCATTTGTTCTCCCAATGACTGCCTAAATTCTATATCTTTTAATATCGATCAGTTCAGAGTCCATCTTACATTTTTCTTTCGTCCTTTCCAACTGATTCTCTTTGGATTATGATCTGCCCGTAGATTTGTATCTATTTCTACCTCATATACATTAGTATTTAATTCAATCGACATCCATATCCTATCTATCCTAGACCAGGATTGTTGTCTATTAGAATACAATGTGTATTGGTTTTTCCCCCAGGTTCCTCTCTCTCCATACATCTTGTAGGTTTAACTCTTCTACCATTTTAGAGAAGGTTCTAGGTTGAGTCTTTCTTACTTCCATCCTTATTCTATAACTTTTATAGTCCACTTTTTGTCTATTATTGCATTGTAGTCTCCTAGGAGACAAATATTACTCTCCATATCACATATAGTATTATGTAGTTTTTTATTAAATTGTTCTTGTCCACTATTTGGTGCAGAGATTGCAACTAGGAGAGCCCATTTTTGATTTAGTGTTGCTGTCAGGATTCCAACAGTTGCCCTAATTAAATCATGATCCTTGAGCCAAGCTTCAAAAACTTCAAAGGATTTATTAGGAGCAAACATGTGCATGACCTGTATGAAGCCAATTCTGAGACATGTAATTCACTGTCACCCTTGACCCTGCTTTCCCCCCATCCCTCTGAGTGTATCCTAATTCATATTCTCCAACAAAACACGTTCATAGCCAAGAGTCATCAATCATGTTCTCCAATTAGAGACTTGCACAGCAGAAATTCCGGTAGACATAATCTTTGCAAGGTAAGAATGGAATGCACTTTCGGTTCCAAACTGCGGTCAAATTTCTCCCACCCCTTCTGTTCATAGCAACTCTAAAAGAAGCATAGAAATGTTTTTTGAGTTGACAGAAGTTTTTGATTTAGTGTTGCTTTCACAATCAAAATAGTTCCCACTTCACCATCATATATTTGATTAGCCTGAATTGTTCCTTTCAAGTATAACACCAGTCCTCTTTTCTTTTGTTGTGATAGCGACACAAATATTTTCCCTAATTTGGAATACTCCAGTAGTTGTTTGTGGTTTTCTTTTCTAACCCTAACCACAAGAAGTCCATATAAAAGAAAACCACAAACAACTACTGGAGTTATGGACTTCTTGTGGTGATATTATGTCTAGACTCAGCCTATGTAATTTGTTGAAGGTTTTCTTCCTTTTCATGGGTGAATTCAATCCATTGATGTTTAGTGATAGTATCTTAAATTTTTCTTGCATTACTATCATAACAAAATAAACATCTCCCTCCTGCTACTCTCTAATTTTTGTCTTCTAACACTTGCAACAAAGACCTATTCCCAAGAACTACCAACACATCCTGGCCTTGGCATTTGCCATCTGGGAGGTCAATAGAGACCCACAGCTTGCCCCCAACATCACCCTGGGCTTCCGCATCTATGAAGAGAAGCAATATGCAAGCATGGCCCAAGATGTCTGCCTGTCTCTGCTCTCCAGCCGGGGAAAAGTGTTTCCTAACTATAAGTGCAACACACAAGACAACCTTCTTTCTGTCATTGGGGGCCTCAACTCCAGAACCTCGTACCAGACGGCAACCCTGTTTGGCTATTTCAAGACTTCTCAGGTACTTGGACACGTAACATGATGAAAGAGGGAATGGAGATGTAATGCTGTAGGTTCTGCCTTGTGTGGTTATTGCCAACAACCTGCAGAGCCAATTCTGTGATGAGTAGAAAACATCTCATGAAGATACAAGGTTGCAGGGACAGAAGTCTAGAATAGGATACCCTGCTAGTCTAGAAGGTCTGAGGTTAGTAATAAAAAAAACAGCTGCCATTTTCCTTGCTTAACCTCTTCCTTTTCTTCCATCTCCACCCTCCTTTCAGCTAGGTTATCGCTTCTCTAACCCTGATTTGAGGGATAAGACTCAGTTCCCCACCTTCTACCAGATCGATCCCCAGTATCACCTGCAGAATGCAGCCATTGTCCATCTCCTTCTCTATTTCCAGTGGAACTGGATTGGGGTGGTTGTTCAGAGGTCAGAGAGCAGTGACCATTTCATCCGGATTTTTGAAGCCACCCTCGCACAGAATGACATTTGCATACATTTTGTACAACAGATCTTGCCCCGAATCTCAATATTGAATATATTGAACAGAAATCAAATAAATATGCTTTTGACCATTTTGAACAGTGATGCTCAAGTTGTGATTATCTCTGGGGATTCAAATTCCCTGCAAAACCTTTTAATAGCCCTCTCCTGTTATGAAGAAGATACCCAAACTACTTCTGGGAAGGTCTGGATCCTGACCACCCAGTGGGAATTTTCAGCTATTGGCTATCACTATCAGTGGGAGAAACTAAAATCCTTCCATGGCGCTTTGTCTATTACAATCCACACAAGCCCAGTGCCAGGATTCAAAGACTATCTCTGGGCTCGGAATCCTCATGAACCCCACGGAGATGTTTTTCTTCCTGAATGGTGGGAAGTTGTATTTGACTGTGAGGTTTTGAAGGCAGGTCTTGCCTCACCTGATGGCCGAAGGGTTTGCACAGGGGAGGAGAACCTGGATACCCTCCCGTCCTCTGTCTTTGATGGAAAGATGACCGGTTTCAGCTACAGCGTCTACAATGCCAGTCTATTCTGTGGCACACGCACTACATGCTGCGTATATGTGGGAATCACAACGGGCACTTGAAGAGGGGCAGAAAGAAGCCATACCTTCACCTCTCTGTGAAGCCTTGGCAGGTAACATCTTCCCTTCTGTCCAGGGAACCCTTCCTTCCCTTGGTTACCTTCATTTTGCACTCTTTTAGGATTTATAAACTTTTGCCTTTCATCTCCACTGTCTTGTCTAACTCCTTTTTCCCTCTTTTTAAAAAAATCTCACATTTTGACATTTACAGAAATTTCTCCTGTTGTCTGCATAAGGGAAACAATGAAGTAAACAAGAATGAGAAAACTTGGAGAAACTTCCAAGCAGCAACATGCAATATTGATGCATCTCATTCATTACTTGGATGAACTGCTTAACCAATAAGATTTTACAGAGAAGTCATGTGGCCTTGGAGTTTTCCTATTAATTTACTTTTCCAAGCACCTTTTCCCCACCTTCGTAGTAGCATGTAGGTCCAATCCTTCAAGTTGAAGATCTGGTTGCACCAGAAATGGAACATTATCTCAACTTCCAGTTCAGTTATGATTCTGGTCATAATTTATAAATGGCATTAAGTCTCCTTTCACCACAGGCATATTTCTTTCCCTCCACGCTTTCATTTGAGGGAATAATAATTTTCTTGTTTTCCTCTTAAAGTGAAATATATTTGTCCACTTATTCATCAAAGGTTATTTTCTCTGTCAATTAAGTTCACACTTGCTACTGTTGTTTTTGCAGCAAAGTAAAATAAACTGAAAGGAATCAACAGATTGCCTGTTAAAGAACTATTGGGGAAATGCTGCCTAACTCCATCTCTGTTTCACGTCCTGCATTCAGAATAATATTCCTTCCATGTATTACAATTTTCTAAGAAATCTCTTTATAGACTCTCTCCCTTTTATGGACTTGTTGTTTGTTTGCTTGTTGTGCAATTCCAGATGCACGCCTTCTTGAGAAACGTCCTTTTCAACAACACTGCTGGGGATGAAGTCTCCTTTTCAGAAACTGGAATGAAATATGCAGGATTTGATATCCTAAACTGGGTCGTCTTTGCAAATATGACGATCCTTCAACAGAAAGTGGGATGGTTTGATCCAGAGGCTCCTTCAGCTGCACATTTCAGCATTAAGCCTGATGCTATTGTGTGGGCCAACCAGGTGGGGACCAGATGCTGCTTCCAGGGTTAAGGAAAACTAAGAGAAGGAGAATGGGCTGCTGAGATGGAAACTCTAATCAGAATGGAGCGAGAGCGGCAGTGGTGGGTTCAGCCGGTTCACACCAGTTCAGCCAAACTGGTTGTTAACTTTTTGCGCAGTTCGCCAAACCAGTTGAATGTGCCTCACCCCCTCCCCTTCCCTCCCAGGCCTCTTGCTGATGGCTTCCTGGCACTTCTTCTCCTTGTAGCACTGAGCTCCTTGGCTTTTGAAATCCAGCACTCTTTAGATCAGCTACTCGGGCTCAGCAGACAGAGAAGTGGTGGCGAGGCAGCTTCTCTGGCTGCTGAGCTTGAGCAGCTGATCTGAGAGCAAGCAGCTCAACTGGCCTTCCGGCTGGCCACTCACCTCACCTTCAATTCTCTGGCTGCCAAGCCTGAGCAGCTGATCTGAGAGCATTGGATTTCAGAAGCCAAGGAAGCTAGAGCTCAGTGCTACAAGGAGAAGAATTGCTGGAAAGCCATTGACAAGTATCACAGGGCATTGCTGGAGTTGAAGGGGATGTTGCTGGCCCAGGAAGACTGACACCACTTCGACCGTCTCCTGCATGGGGGACTACTGGCCTGGGCAAACTCTTGGACAAGCAAAGGCAGCTTCTGGGCAGCATCTAAATCAATTGTTACAATAGCCTGTCAGGCTGTCAGGCTGTCGTTTTGGGGGGTTTTGGCCCCAGGGTGGGTGGGAAGGGGGGCAGAGTGGTGAGCGGAGGTCTGGGAAGGAAAGGCAGGCAAATGGCAGGAGCTTCATTGTTCCCTTGCTCTCTGGCCTGAAATGCTGAGACCGAGCTTTGTGACTGAAATCTGGAGGCTGAAGGCAAAGGTGAGACTGGAGATATTACTTCTTGCAGCAGTTGTTTGCAAGTTTTTATAGCCAGATCGATTCACAAAATAGGGACGAGGACAGATGTCATTTCCTCTCCTTCCCTCCCCCCGCCCCCATCCCAACTTCTGCCTTTCTGCAGTGGGCTTGGGGAAAAGTGGTTTGCTGAAATCGGGTGCAGGGATTTGCCACCTGCTGCCATGGAGTCTGGAGATGGAAAGCATCCCAGATGCATTTCAAAAGATTCGTTCTAGCCAGAGAAGCAAATAGAGGCTATATTTATTTAGGATGAATTGGAGTTCTTGGAGACATAGTTTGCAGGTTGATTCTGTCCTTGCTCTGGTGTATGGGTGTATGTGTGTGTGTCTGTGTGCGTCTGTGTGTGTCTGTGTGTGTCTATGTGTCTGTGTGTAAAAGGAAGCATTGATCACTGATCATAGCAGTACAAGAACAGGCCCAGATCCATAGAAGCAGGGATTTACCACACTAGGTAGCACCCAAGGGGTAGATCAGTGTCTCTCAGCTGAAAGATGTGTGGACTTTAACTCCCAGAATTCACCAGCCAGCAGGGAGTTTCCACAGAAGGTCACAGAGAATAATAGAGCTAAGAATCTGTGGGAGTTCCAAATCCAGATGGACAGACAGCCATTAGCTAATCAACCCAACTCTGTAGTAGTAGAGAAATTAATGGACAAAGGACAGAAGAACTCAGCAGGCCAGGCGAACATGAGTGAAGTCGAGTTGGCCATGCCAACCCAGTCACATGACCACCCAACCACACTCACCCAGCCAGTCATTAGGGCAGAGAACTGGTTGTTAAATGATTTGAAACCCACCACTGGCGAGGGGCCATTTTTATACAGATCCTGAAGCCAGGCTGAATGTCCTTAACCTCTCAGAGCTAAAACCTCTCATTTCAGACAAAGCCTTTCTCCCGATGTGTGAAGCGTTGCCTTCCAGGACAAGTCAGGAAAGTTGCAGAGCTGAAGCCCAAGTGCTGCTACCAATGTGTTCCTTGCCCAGAAGGGACCATCTCTAATCAAACAGGCAAGTTGCTGAAGGAGACCCTCCAGCAGGGATGAGGAGGTCTGGCATGGCCGGTCGAAGAGGGTTGAGAGAGAACCAGAGGGATCAGATCAGTTGAGCCAATCAAGATGATGAAATGGAAAGAGTGGCCCTTTGAACTCGGCCTTCTTTAGGGGTCTTCTACTTGAGCAGGAGTTGGACTAGAAGACCTCTGAGGTCTCTTCATTATTTTGTATTCTGTAAGTTATTAGCAGCATTATGGGGGTGGGTTTTCCACATCTTTTAGGGCAGTGGGAATGGCCAGCCTTAGCCCTAAATGAAGGACTGATAGAAGGAATGAACCAGCAATCACATATGATCCCAATATCAAAGAAAGTTGACTCTACAAATCAGAAGAATTGCATGGCTCTTCTGAATTTTCTGCCTTGCAAGCTTTCTTTACTAAGAAAAAAAAAACAGTTATGACCAATCTGCAAAAGGAGAAGAGATGGGAAATTTTTAAACAGCTTATGATAGTTTCAAGGGTTTGCACAGTAGGCTTTGGAAGGAATCCACAATGACATTGATTGACCTTAACCAACCTAGTTAATCTCCTTAATTTCCTTAATCAAACTTTATCAACCTTAATCAGTCTATTCCTAGATCTCAGCAGAATTTCTAGTTTATGGATCTTGACCCCATGGGCCATCTTCCCCACCTCTCAGCAACTTCTGTGGGGTAGCTTCAGGGAACAACTTATAGTTTCCCTACTAGAATTCCCACTCCTGCTCTCAAATTACACTGAAAAATTCCAGCTACCTGTCTTTTCCTGAAGGGGGGTGGTATTGTCAAAACGAAAACATTCAGTTTTATAAATTAGAGGAAATGGATCATGTTTTTCTGTTGCCAGCATACTTTATTTACAAAATAACTAAGAAACCAAAGAAACAGCAATACCATCCTACTAAGCAAGCTAAAGAAACTATAAAGAAAGATGAAGTAGAAGTAAAATTCCTCCCCTGCACACATGCGCAGTAAAACAGAACTTCACAAGACATTCATATCTTGTTACTATGGAGACTTGATAAGCAGTCCAGCTCATTCTGTAAACATCTGTGGAAAGCTCCTCAGACAAACCCAAAAACAAATGCAGTGACAGGTATATGGTTCAAGCCTTATTTTTTGATGGGGCGGGGGTTGCTTGTTCTTTCAGCATTATCAATCTGCCAGGAAATTGACAGAACCTTTAGAGGGTCCCACTATTTTTGTCTGCTAAACTTTCCTGCAAAAAGGTCTGAATGACCAGGATTGATTACAAAGCAAAGAAGGTGAACCAGATAATGCGCATATAAACAAATTAGCAGGATTATTGCTGGCTTACCGAATTATCGGTCTTTTATGGGTTTCAGTATAAACTGGGGGTAAAACAGTTGGCAATCTGTTTCACAGTAAAAGCCACAGTAATCATGGAAGTGCCTAATTATTGGTGGGAGCATTTTTCCCCTCCACCAAATTCCCCAGTCCAGCTGGAGCTCAATAGATCCTTGTCTCTGCCCACCCTAACTGCAAGGTCATCCTGAATGAAGTGTTATTTGCCCTTTTTAATGCAGTATTCTTGCACAATGGGTCATTCCACCTTTATCTTTGTGGGTTGGGCATTGCAGAGAGGGCACAACCATGTTAGATGCTATTGAACTGTTCAGACAAAGACTTTTGATTTCAGATGCAGCCCACTGTGAACCTTGCCCAGAAGATGAATATCCAAACAAGGAGAACAATCAATGCATTGTGAAGAAGATGCACTTCCTTGCCTATCAAGAAACTCTGGGATATGCTTTAGTTTCTCTCACTCTTTTTCTCTTTATGACCACATCTACAGTCCTTGGGGTTTTCCTTAAGCATCGTGACACTCCAATCGTCAAGGCCAACAACCGAGATCTCACCTACCTCCTCCTGGTCTCCCTCCTGCTCTGCTTCCTCTGCTCCTTCCTCTTCATTGGTCGACCCAGGAAGCTCACCTGTCTTTTCCAACAAACTACCTTTGCCATTCTCTTTTCCCTTGCAGTTTCCTCTGTGCTGGCAAAAACTGTCTTGGTGGTTCTGGCCTTCTTGGCCACAAAACCAGGGAACAGTACAAGGAAACTCTTAGGAAGACCACTGACCAACTCCATTGTCTTAGGATGCCCCCTGATCCAAGCAATTATTTGCACCATCTGGCTGGCATCCTCCCCTCCATTTCCCAACTTGGACTTCCACACCTTGGTAGGAGAAGCCATCTTGGAATGTAATGATGGCTCAACTTCAATGTTTTACGCTGTCCTCACCTACCTGGGTTTCCTGGCCCTCATCAGTTTCACAGTGGCCTTTCTGGCTAGGAAATTGCCTGACAGCTTTAATGAAGCCAAGTTCATTACCTTCAGCATGCTGGTCTTTTGCAGTGTTTGGATCACTTTCATCCCTACCTACCTGAGCACCAAAGGGAAGTCCATGGTGGCTGTGGAGATCTTCTCCATCTTGGCCTCTGGGGCTGGTCTATTGGTTTGCATCTTTTCCCCAAAATGTTATATTATCCTATTGAGGCCTGATTTGAATCAGAGAGAAAATATAATGAGGCACAAGAATTTCTGATTTATGCAGAGTGTCAACTCATAAAGTATCCCTATGCCTGTTTGAAAGTTTTAATTCACTTTAGGGCATTTTTGTACTTCATTTGATTTCTTTAAAAATGTGACATAAGGGAGTGGCTAGTTCATTAAATAATTGCAAATAAAGTGATGTAAATGATCACAGACCATTTATTAATCACCCACAGTATTATTTTTCATTGATTTCAGTTCACCCCAGTAAGTCCCCAAGAACAATATGGGAAAATAATTTGATGCTAATGTGAACTATGGTTTCACTCTTTTTTAAAGATCAAAATTATCTTTAAAAATATATTGGGTTGTTTTGAAGCATGTTTGTTTGTATTATTCCCTGAGGCTTTGCTGAGTTCCCTACCAACTTTTTCATTCAAATGATTATTAAAAGTTCTTATAATTCTGCAGTTTAAATGAGTTACATTTTTGCTCTCTCTATTGTTAGTAGAGAACATACTTTATTAATAAATACAATCATGTGAAATAGATATTAATGGATATTTTTCCTGCTCCTGCTATTTGTACTATTTTTTATCCTTTTCAAATATTGTGAAGAAGAGAGATGGTTGGTTGGAAAGGAGGGAGGAAGGATGGGGTGGGGAGAATAAATGAAATACATTGTGACTTTTTCATGTTCAGGGAGGAAAACACAGTTGTCTGATATCCTGTTGCTTGTTTAATGAACCCATAGATAAGAAGAGAGGGAATGCCTAGAAGCTTGTTATTTGGGGAGGCAAATGTCTGTGTATTATTATATATACAGCTTTTCAAGTCTTTGGAAGGGGGGACACCTAGATAGCTGCAGACCTGCCAGGATGTTTGGGCACCATCTGACCATGGCCCCCCACCCTCTGGAAGTCTGTTTGGGAGGGGCTCCCTCCCTCCATTACCCAGACAACACCCCCCCCCCCCCAGGATGGGTTTTGCAAAAGGGAGTCTTCATCAGGTGGGTCTCAGCAAGTCACTGGGCAGAGTATTAAGAATGTACCAAGCAGAATTCGATTGGCAAAAGTTATGTGTTATAAAATAGAGATTAGATATTGAATGTTATAATTGTAAAGGCATACATTGAAGTTTAAATAAGATCTGAATGGACAAAAATTAAAAGATACAAAGGTGTCATGCTCCAATTAGTAGCTACAGGGGAAAACTTGTTTAATGAGAAAAGAAAATATGAAATTGAAATAGGACAGACAAAAGTATAAATATGATTAGAAAGACATTGAAACTTAGAAAAAGATATATGATTGAATTTAGACAGGTATGAGATAATTAAAAACGAAGTTGAGAAAACTAAGGGAGGAGAAAATGCTCTATCATAGTAAGTCAGTGGAATTGTGCACCATTTTGAAAGAAATCTCTTTTTTAAATGACCCCATAATCTCTTTTATTGGGGTGAGTCAGGGTGACTGAATAAAGTTGAGCATTTGCTGGCTGGAGGCTCTTCCTGATGCCTATATAGAGTTCACAGCAGATATTTTCTCTTTGTGCCCTGATAGGGAAACTTCTGTCGCTGCCTAAGCTAGAACTCTCAATTTGGTGGGAGGTGGGAGGCAAGCATCTTCACCTCTAGGCCACTATGTCGCTCTTTTTTAAAGTAATCATTGAATCATTCCTAAAATGCATTTGTCAGTCACAAGACAAATTTACATGCAAATATTTTAAAAACTTTAGAGCCAGGTAAAACATTAGGAAAACCAAACAATGAAATTTGAAGTTTGGCATTAAAACCTTAATATGTAGATACCATTTGTTAAAAGTGGAGTTGAAGAAGCCATGATACAAATTCCCAGTCTCAAAAGCAAACTTTGTTTGATTGGGCAAGTAGCACTTGGGGTTACCCTTGAGTGTTCAAATCTCCATTGATGGGGCTGTAGAACCTCTCAGACATAAACCCTTCTGCTAAAATGAGGGCAATGACAGAAGGATAGGAGCCATGTTGTCTCGTGGGTGGCTTTCAAGCAATTGCTCCAATTTTCTTTCAGCTTCTTCCCTACTTGAAGAATGTCCAGTTCAACAACAAGCTGCCTGGGCGACAGGAAGTTCTCTTCTCAGAATTGGACTGGACTCTTCTCGTTATGATTTTCTCAACTGGGTTTCCATTCACAATCGATCGATGGTTCTGGTGAAAGTCGGGCAAATCGATCCCGCGGCTCCCCCAGGTCAGGTTTTTACCCTTAACTCTGATGGAATATTTGGCCTATAAAGGTGCGTTGAAAGGCAACATTATAAAATGAAGGAAAGATTCATTTCTTCCCGCTCCAGGGCATGCCAGATGTCTTTAACTGAAAAGGCTATGATCAAAGATTACCCTTCTGCGTATTTTTCCGATCTCAGGCCAAACCCGGGATGTTGGCAAGAGTCCGTGGTATAAGGCTCCCTGATCTGGATTGGCAGAAGGCCGCGGACGTAGGCCGAACCTGGTTGGGCCCAGAGGGAGGGGTCCCTCTGGTTGAGATGTGCCCACCAGGTTTCCTTGCATTTCACCAGCCTAGGGCTCAGGGAAGGGGCGGTGGGGTGGCGGTGCTTATAAAGGAAGTCCTTTGTCCTAGGGAGGCCACTGTCCCTCAGACGGCTGGCTGTGAATCTCTTTTTGTGAAGTGGGGGCAAGGGGTTCAGATGGGTCTTTTGTTGACGTACCTGGCTCCCTGCCACGTCTCATCGGCCCTACCCAGACTCCTAGAGGTAATAGCCGGGCTGGCGGTTGAGACCCCAAGGCTTTTAGTCATGGGGGATTTCAACCTGCCATCGCTCGGTGAAACCTCGGGGTTGGTCCGGGAGTTCTTGGCTTCCATGACGGCCATGGACCTGACCCAGTTAGTTTCTGCCCCCACTCACGTGGGAGGTCACATGCTGGACCTGATTTTTGTCTCTGGGCAGTGGTTGAATGACTGTAATTGGGGGGACTTAGTTATTACACCCTTGTCATGGACAGATCATTCCCTCCTGAGGCTGGATTTCTGTTCCGCTACCCCCCACCGCAGGGAGGCGGAGCCACTTAGATGGTTCCGCCCCAGGCGCCTAATGGATCCGGATCGGTTCCAGAGGGAGCTTGGGCCATTTCCTGAATCTCTGGCTCTCAGCTCGCCTGGGGACCTGGTGGCCACCTGGGAGGGGTTGGCCGCCGGGGCCCTAGAGCGAGTTGTGCCTATGCGACCTCTGACTCGGCACAGATCCCATTTGGCTCCGTGGTATACGGAGGAGCTACGGGAGATGAAGTGCCGAAAAAGACGTCTTGAGGGCATTTGGAGGGCGAGCCGTTCTGAGTCTGACTGAACACAGGTGAGATCTCATATTAAGACTTACCTTGTGGCGATAGGGGCGGCGAAATCTTCGTATTTCTCCGCTCTTATTGCATCAGCAGAAAATCGGCCTGCCGCCCTGTTTAGAGTGACCCGCTCTCTACTTGAGCCGAGAGCGCGGGATGACCTCTTGCAGGGTAGAGCAGAGGAGTTTTCCCGATTTCTGCATGATAAAATCGCTCAGATTCGGGAAGGGCTCGACTCCAATTGGGTGGTCCCGGGGGAGGTGTCCGGGGCAGGTCTTGAGAGTGTTATCTGGGGGGAGTTCGATCCTGTGACCGCTGAGGGTGTGGACAGGTTGCTGGGGGGTCTGAATGCCACCACCTGTTTATTGGACCCGTGTCCTTCCTGGTTGGTTTCGGCTGCCAGGGAGACGACACGAGGCTGGCTCCAGGGGATTGTCAACGCTTCTTTGAGAGAGGGGGTGCTCCCTACCGCCCTGAAGGCGGCGGTGGTGCGCCCCCTCCTCAAGAAGCCTTCCCTGGACCCAGCTATTTTAAATAACTATCGTCCAGTCTCCAACCTTCCCTTCGTGGCGAAGGTTGTTGAGAGTGTGGTGGCACGTCAGCTCCCCCAGTACCTGGAGGAAGCAACTTACCTCGATCCGTTCCAATCGGGCTTCAGGCCTGGACATAGCACTGAGACGGCATTGGTCGCGTTGGTTGATGATCTCTGGAGGGCTCGTGACAGAGGGTTCTCCTCTGTCCTGGTCCTATTAGATCTCTCGGCGGCTTTTGATACTATCGACCATAGTATCTTATTGCGACGGTTGGAGGGGTTGGGGATTGGTGGAACCGTCCTCCGATGGTTCTCCTCCTTCCTCTCTGACCGTTCGCAATTTGTGTTGGCGGGGGGGGAGAGGTCCACCTCTAGGCCCCTGGTTTGTGGGGTGCCTCAGGGGTCGGTCCTTTCTCCCCTCCTGTTCAACATTTACATGAAGCCGTTGGGCGAGATCATCCGTGGTCTTGGAGTGAGATGTCATCTGTATGCAGATGACACCCAGCTGTACATCTCCACTCCGGACCACCCCAACGATGCTGTGGGGACTATGTCTAGGTGCCTGGAGGCCGTGCGGGACTGGATGGGCGGGAACAGGCTTCGGCTCAACCCTTCCAAGACCGAGTGGCTGTGGTTCCCGGCGCCCCGATATAGCCGGCTGACACCTACGCTGGCTATTGGGGGGGAGGTTCTGCCCCCCACAGAGAGGGCTCGCAACCTGGGAGTCCTCCTGGATGTACGGCTGTCGTTTGACCATCACATCGCGGCCGTCTCCAGGGGGGCGTTTCATCAGATCCGTCGGATCTACCGGTTGCGGCCCTTCCTGGATCGGGACGCCCTGCGCACGGTCACTCAGGCCCTTGTCACCTCTCGCCTGGACTATTGTAATGCCCTCTACATGGGGCTCCCTGCGGGGAGCATCCGGAGACTCCAGTTGGTGCAAAATGCAGCCGCGAGGGTGATTATGGGGGCGTCGCGTAGCGCCCATGTGACGCCTCTCCTGCGCGAGCTGCATTGGTTGCCGATGGCTCTCCGGGTTCGCTTTAAGGTTCTAGTTTTGACCTTTAGGGCGACCCATGGCATGGGACCAGGTTACCTTCAGGATTGCATTCTACCAACGTTCTCCAACGGCCGGTGCGTTCCCCAGGGAGGGACTGCTCCGGGTGCCGTCGGCCCGCTATGTGTCGTCTGGCGGCGCCAAGGGGTAGGGCCTTCTCTGTGGGTGCCCCCGCCCTCTGGAATACTCTTCCACCGGAACTTCGTACCGGCACGGACCTGAGGGCCTTCAGGCGCGCGTTAAAGACCTGGCTCTTTGAGCAGGCCGGCCTGGGCTGAAAGAATGATTTAAACTTTGATCTCCATTTTTAATTTAAATTGGGTTTTAAGGGTGGGGGGGGGGTTTTTCTAATTGCAGCTAATTCTAATATTTAATTATTTTTTAACTTTTATATTTGTGGGGTTTTTAGATGAGCTGTTCACCGCCCTGAGTCCCTCGGGAGAAGGGCGGTATATAAATGTAATAAATAAATAAATAAATAAATAAATAAAATATGGCAGCCATTTGGTGCAAAACTCGATTTGCATGTAACACATTTCAGGTCTGATTTGTAGCAGCTCCAGAAAGGGTTGAGATTGGGAAGAACTTCTTGAAGTTCAGGATGCCACTAGAGTGGTCAACAGTGATTTCTATAGACTCTTCCCACTGTGGAATCAAGCGCAGGACCTCAAAACCAAGAATCCAATCTCACTGCAGGATTTATCTGGATGCAATGGGAGGGATTCCTACTGAGGAAGGAACCAAGTTACTTCTCTATCCTTCTGCTATTTCTGCCCTCAAGAAAGAATAATAATATTCTTAATAAAAAGATGCATATCAGTGATGTTGCATAGACATTTTGATGAAATGCGTTGAGAATGAAGCACTTCAATGTTGCCTCAATTAGCACACATTCCTCCTGTTTCTATTTTGCTCACCCTTCCCATTCCTCCAATGACTTCTTACACTGTTCCATTGCATCCTGCTCATTTATTGCTTCACCAAAGCTGTAGCTTAATGTCACAAACCCTCCTCTGCATGCGGACTCCAACTCCAATCTCCAGCACCCACTGATGGGTCGGAATGCACTGGCCTAAATCACTCAGGAGCTGTTTTTTTTTTGTTTCTTTGAATTCATACTTTTGATTGAAATAAAAACATTTGAATTGAACAAATGAAGTATGCTCAACCATTTTTCTTTTTCTCTTCTAGAAGGTGCCTTTTGCCAGGTGTGGCATAAAGAGGTGCCAGGCAGGAGAAAGGAAGAGAGTTCCAGAAGACTTGATGCTACCAATGAGCCCCTTGTCCAGAAGGGACCATTTCCAATCAAGCTCCTTGTTTGGTCCATGACTTCCACGCTTGGTTTCCTCAACATCCTTGTCCGCCTTGTCCTGGGGGAGGGGGCCCTTTGGGCGGGATAGTGTCATGCCCCTGATGGAGACTGACTCTGAGGAAGAGGAGGAACAGCCAACAGGGAGTGGAAGTGTGGCTCCAGAGGTGGTGAAGGAGGCTGGGGAAGGGCAGAGGCTGGCTGAGCAATCAGAGGAGGATCCAAGTGCATCCCCCATCCATCCTAGGGCACGCAGGGAGGAGAGGACCATGATCCTCCTCATGGGTTGCAGCTGTGAGATCTATATAAGAGTTTGGAACTGCATGTTCACAGATGCTGAAGTCAAATTAGTGTTTTCCTTGGATGAGCTTTATCTTTGTTGGTGTTCTTCCCATGGACTCTCCCTGGTTATCTTCCTGGAATGTGTGATGAATTATTTTGGTTTGCCTCGGAACTCTCATCAATGTTTTTGGTTTCCTTTTGCTTCATTATCTACCTTTTGAATTTCAACTGTAACTAAAAAAACATCGAAGCTAAGTTGAAGGCATTACAAGACCTTGATTAATGTTTTAGTTTTTGTGTTATTTTTGAGACACTACGTGTCATCACATTTTGACTTCAGCCACCCCTTCAACTTATTTTTGCTTTTTGTGGGGTGACCATGGATCAGCTCAGAGCTGACAATACCCAGTTAAGCCAGCAAGTGGCTCTTTTGACAGCACAGGTTACACAAATGCAAGCTGTCCGGCCACGCTGCAAATCCCCGGTGGCAGCGCCAGATAAATTTGATGGTTTGCTGGCCCAATTTCCAGCATTTTGGGGCAGTGCCAGCTTTATATGAGCCTTCGGCCTGAGGACTTCCCCACTGACTGGGATAAGGTGGGGGTTTTGATTAGTTTGTTGTCAGGCTCTGCAGCATGTTGGCCGATGCCTCTGTTGACCCAGCCCAACCAGGTGTTGGACAATTACACCAAGTTTCGCCATCAGTTCCAGGCCATGTTTGAGGACCCTGTTCAGAGCCAAACAGAAAACAGACGTTTGAGATAGTTGAAGCAGGGGCATAGCTCACTCATGGATTTATTGCTAGTTTTCAAGTGGTTGCTCATGATGTACAATGGAATGAGGCAGCACTATTAAACCAGTTCCAGGAGGGTTTGTCATCGGAGCTCCTGGACGAGTTGGCGCACACTGAATGCCCTTGCACCCTTCAGAAGCTCATGCATCTGTGTTTTCGTATCGATACTAAGCTTCAGCAGTGATGGGTGCGATGACGGACGGAGACAGCATCTGTTCCCAGCAAGATGGTGCCCCTGGTGGAAGTGCCTTTGGAGGAACCCATGCAGTTGGGGGCTGCCCACCCTCTCCTGACTCAAATAGAAAGGGATAGAAGTCATCGTGATGGTTTATGCCTCTATTGAGGCAATCGAGGCCATTTTGTGACCAAGTGTCCTGTTAAGACATCCACAGCAGCAGATGTCAGCGGTGGTGGGAAACGAGCATTGCTCGGCCTACGGGGGTCTGTAGGTCGGGTTGTAAAGTTCTTAGGCCCGCCATCTTCACCAACCTTGCCATCCTCACCATCTTTGACATCTTCGACATCTCCACCACAGTCGTCATTAGTGAAGCATTTTGTGCTGACAGCAAGTGTGTTCGTGCCTGGTGTGGGAGCAGTGGAGATCCAAACCTTGGTCAACTCAGGGGCCACAGCCAACTTCATGGATGCTCATTTTGTTGAGCAGTGGTTCATTCCTCAGCAACAGGTGTCCCCACCAGTAATGATGGAGACAATTG
Organism: Bungarus multicinctus; assembly: GCA_023653725.1. Taxonomy (NCBI): domain Eukaryota; kingdom Metazoa; phylum Chordata; class Lepidosauria; order Squamata; family Elapidae; genus Bungarus; species Bungarus multicinctus. The sequence goes on from CM042838.1 coordinate 174,228,456, forward strand.
ATGGTCGGCCCCTTCGTTCAGGACCTATGGTTGCTGCAACCAAACCCCTTTGCATGCATATTGGGCAGCATGTGGAGGAAGCCATGTTCTACATTGCCGCAGTGCCTCATTTTCCGGTGGTGCTGGGTTTGGAGTGGTTACAGGCCCATGATCCAGATTGTCTGGTCATCTAGAGCCATGCAGTTCCTTGATAGGAAGTGTGCCAACCATTTCTTGTGCTCCTGTCCAGGGAGTGTGGCTACGCCCATGGACCAGGATCTATCTGCAGAGTTGGTGGACTTTGCTGATGTGTTTGGGGAGAAGGAGGCAGATCAGTTGCCTCCGCATCAGTCATATGACTGTCCAATCGACTTGTTGCCCGATGCGACATTGCTGGTGGGTCGGATATGCTCCCTGTCGGAACCAGAGTTGGCCGCGTTGCGGGATTTTATTGACAAGAACCTCCAGAAAGGGTTTATCCAGCCTTCTACCTCCCTATTGGCTGTACCGGTGCGTTTTGTAAAAAAGAAATCGGGGGAGCTATGTCTGTGCTGTGATGACCGCAAGTTGAATGCAATCACAGAGAGGAATCGGTATCTGCTTCCCCTCATCCCTGAACTGATTGAGCAACTTTGTCAAGCTAAGATCTTCATGAAGTTGGACTTGCGTGGGGCTTACAACCTGGTTCGCATTTGTGCAGGAGATAAGTGGAAGACAGCTTTCTGGATGCGGTATGGTCATTTTGAGTATACCGTGATGCCTTTTGGATTAACCAATGCTCCAGCTGTGTTCATGCATTTCATGCACGACGTTTTCTGTGATTTGTTGGATGAATTCATGGTCATTTATCTAGTGACATTTTAATTTACTCGGACTCCCTGCAGGAACACTGGCAATATGTGTGGCTGGTGTTGCAACGTTTGTGTGATAACCACCTGTTTGCGCCAGATATGCCAGATGTGGCCCTTTCTTGATTGGGACACCTTACGCACAGTCACCCACGCCCTGGTCACCTCCTGCCTGGACTACTGTAATGCCCTCTACATGGGGCTCCCTTCGGGGAGCACCCAGAGGCTCCAACTGGTGCAAAATGAGGCCGCGTGGGTGGTTATGGGGACGTCAAGATATTCCCATGTGACGCCTCTCCTGCGCGAGCTGCATTGGTTACCGGTAGCCTTCTGGGTTCGCTTTAAAGTATTGGTTTTGGCCTTTAAAGCGCTCCATGGCATCAGACCAGGATATTTACAAGGCTGCATTCTGCCAGTAGTCTCCCACCGACCGGTGCGCTCCCACAGAGAGGGTCTCCTTCGGGTCCCGACTGCATCTATGTGCCGCCTGGTGACCCCAAGGAATAGCGCCTTCTCTGTGGAGGCACCTACCCTTTGGAATGGGCTGCCCCCGGGGCTACGGACAACCACTGACCTGAGGGCGTTCAGACATGATCTGAAAACCTGGCTCTTTGAGCAGGCCAGCCTGAGCTGACTTCAAATGGGATTTTAAATAAGGGGTTTTAGAATTGATTGGTTGGGGTATGAAAATTTTAGCTTATTTTTAATCGGGGGTTTTAAATTTTTAAATGGCAACCTATAATTTAATTCTCTTTTAATTGTATTTATATTTGTAATTTATATATATATTAGCTGGCTGTTCACCGCTCTGAGTCCTTCGGGAGAAGGGCGGTATATAAAATTATTTAATAAATAAATAAAATAAATAAATTTGCTAAGCATGAAAAGTGTCAATTTGCACAAACCACAATTGACTTCTTGGGTCATTGTATTTCACCTGCTGGGGTGGAAATGGACCCGGGAAAAATCAAATCGTTACAGCTGTGGGAACCTCCACAGAGGCTTAAGGATATGCAACGACTGTTGGGGTTTGTGAACTACTACCGCACATTTATTCCCCGCTTTGCTGTCTTGACTGCTCCCCTTTCTAATCTGCTCAAGAAGGGGGAGAAGTTCCATTGGAGTGCTGAGGAGCAGGCAGTTTTCGAGGCGTTGAAGATCACCTTTGCTTCCAAGCCTATCCTCAAACACCCTGATCCAGGCCAGCTGTTTGTGGTGGAAACAGATGCTTCCGATGTGGCTGTTGGTACAGTGCTCCTCCAGGCCTATGCTCCCACAGGCATCTTGTTCCCATGCGCTTATTATTCCCAGAAGTTGTTGGCTCCAGAGCGCAACTATACAATTTGGGACAAGGAGTTATTGGCAGTTAACGTCACTTTTGAGACAAGGCAGCACCACCTGGAGGGGGCTTGTCACCAAATTGAGGTTCGGATGGATCGTCGCAATTTGAAACACCTACATACAGCTCGGACATTGAACCAGCGTCAGGTGAGATGGTCCTTGTTCTTCGCTCAATTTGATTTTCAGGTGACTTATGTTCTGAGTGGAGAGAATCTATGCACTGATGCCCTGTCTCGGAAGCCTGAGTATACCTGAAGGGAGGATAAAATCTTGCCCCGGATGGTGATTCCGTTGGAGTGGTTCATGGTCACTGAGGAATCTGTGGACCTCCGAGTGAGGATTCAGGAGGTGCAGAGGCAGGACCCATTTGTGGCAGCTCGACGTCAAGAATTGGATGAGAATGGGAGACAAGAGAGTCCTTGGGTGTATATTGGGGGCGTGTTGTGGTTCCATGATCGCATTTACGTGCCTGGAGATCCTTTTCCTGGCCTTATCCTACATCAATGTCATGACAGTCCGGTGGCAGGACACTTGGGGTGTTCAAAACACTGCACCTCATCTCTAGGACATTTTGGTGACTGAGACTTAAACATGATGTGTCAGGATATGTGGCATCCTGTGGGATCTGCCAACAAGCCAAGTATGCTCCTGGGGCACCCCCTGGTCTCTTGCAGCCATTACCTATGCCAGAATGACCTTGGGGAGCAGTTTCATTGGACTTCGTCACTGTGTTGCCACCATCGAAGGGTGCTACAACCATTTTGGTGGTCGTGGATATATTGACTAAAATGGCCCACTTTATTCCATGTGTGGGTATTCCGAAGACCAAGATAACGGCTCAATTGTTTATCTCCCATGTATTCTGGTTGCATGGGTTACCAGACCTAATAGTATCAGATCAGGGGGTACAATTTACAGCACGCTTCTGGCAGACCCTACTCGTGAAACTGCAGGTTCAGGCGTGTCTGTTGTCCACTCATCACCCCAAAACTGATGGAGGGGATAGAAAGAGTGAATGCTATTTTGGAGCAGTACCTCCGCTGTTTCAGCAATACTCAACAAGACAATTGGGTGGAAGTGCTGCCAGGGGCAGAATTCGCTTATAACAATGCTCAACATGCATCCATCCGCGTGTCCCCTTTCTTTGCTAACTATGGTTTTCACCCACGACTTTTCCCTTTAGCCCCATTTGATTCCCCAGTTCTGGCAGTGGATACATTCTTGCAAGAGTTAAAAGCCGTGCACACATGGTCCAAGATGAACTAGAGAGAGCCAAGGAGGACTACAAATGTTTTGCAGACCAACGTTGTTGTGATGTTCCGCCTTTAGCGGTAGACAATCGGGTTTGGCTCTCTACTCGATAATTACCAATGACGCGGCCATCGAAAAAGCTTGATTACTGTTACTTGAGAACTTTTCAGGTCGAGGCGGTGATCAGTCCTGTGGCTTTTCATCTCTCCCTGCCACGGACCATGTGTATCCATCCTGTTATTCATCGCTCCCTGTTAGTCCCTGCCTTGGCTGACAGTCCGCATAGATCAGCTCCATCACAGCCAAGCCCAGTAGCCCCACTGGGAGAAGCGGAATATGAGGTGGAGAGCATCCGAGATTCACGCCAGTTGCAGAGCCGATTTCAGTATTTAGTGGCATGGAAAGGTTATGGACCAGAGGACTTCACCTGGGTTGATGCCACTGATATTCATGCTCCTCATTTGGTCCATGACTTCCACACTCAGTTTCCTCAACATCTTTGTCTGCCTGGTCCTGGGGGAGGAGGCCTTGTGGGGGGGATAGGGTCATGCCCCTGGTGGAGACTGACTCTGAGGAAGAGGAGGAACAGCCAACAGGGAGTGGAAGTGTGGCTCCAGAGGTTGTGGAGGAGGCTGGGGAAGGGCAGAGGCTGGCTGAGCAATCAGAGGAGGATCCAGGCCCATCCCCTATCCATCCTAGGGCACGCAGGGAGGAGAGAATCAGGGAAATCAGTGGTCTACTCAGGAGGAGAGGGCCACGATCCTCCTCATGGGTTGCAGCTGTGAGATCTATATAAGAGTTTGGAACTGCGTGTTCACAGACGCTGAAGTCAAATTAGTGTTTTCCTTGGATGTCCTTTATCTTTGTTGCTATTCTTACCATGGACTCTCCCCGGTTATCTTCCTGGAATGTGTGATGAATTATCTTGGTTTACCTTGGAACTCTCGTTGATACAGTTTGTTTTTTGTTTCCTTTTGCTTCATTATCTACTTTTTGAATTTAAACTGTGACTAATAAAACAGCAAAGCTAAGTTGAAGGCATTACAAGACCTTGATTCATGTTTTAGTTTTTATGTTATTTTTGAGATACTATGGCTCATCACACATGGGTGAGAAACACCATCATAGAGGAAACTCTTAAGTCCATCTGCTCTGTGGACTACCAACAAGAGACACAAACATGTTTCCCCCCCCCTGATGTGAACCTGATCTGAACATACTGTGACAGGCCAAACTCCATCTTCTGCACAGGTGCTCACTTTCAGCTAGGTCAAAATCTCAATTCTCAAGTCTATCTGCTCTGTGAATTAGCAGTAGGAGACACAGACGTGTTTTTCCCCATCTGATGTGCAAAACATATATTGCTCAGTGGATAGGACAAATGCTTTTCCCTGTAATCATCAGAAGAACAGTAATTCTTAATGTGTCCCCTAGGGATTTCAAGCCACAAAAATCTTCCAAGGTAAAACCTGCTTTCAAAAATATGTTCTGGGTTCTCCCAGTCATAGTGGACCTCGCCTGGTCTTCCAAAGAGCTAACTCTGAGCTTTGGTGAGACTCAGCTGCCCTTTGTGTCAAAGCCAAACCAAAGGTAAGAGAAGGCATGATTGATACAATGCTGGTTTATTGATTGATTAGTCTTGTGACTTTATTATAATACAGCACATAGTCTCCTTTAAGATATAGGCTAGATAGGAGCAAATAAAGTGATAAAATACAAATGTGTTAATGCAAAAGAACTTCAGATAAATTTGCCTTGAGGCCATCCAGCTGGCAAGGCAGCCACAACTATATAAACCTGCAGAGAAACCTTGATTACTGATCTAGCAGGGAAGGTGACAAGAATGACTGGGCTGCCTCTCCTGCTGCTGCTTCTGCTCTTCTGGCTCTTTCCCTCAATGACTGCTAAGAAGACTCAAACCATATATGATGCTTCACAAAAATATTTAATCTTTCAGCATCCATGGAAATATTGCATGCCTGGTGATCTGGTTATTGGTGGGAATTTAGCCCTGGCAGCTCTTATCCGCTCCAATATACAAGATTTTCAAAATGAACCATCGAAGCTTATTTTTGATCTCTCGTAAGTTTCACCAGGATGGAAAAATATAGATAATTGTGGTTTTCTTTTTTGGATTCAGAAACTCCTTTTAGAAGTAATTTTTAGTAATGTTTGCAAAGTCCTGATGTAGATCAGATTTCTGTCCTTTCCTCAATAAATAGCCAAATTCAAGAAATTCTCAGTCTTTACAGAAGTCTTCCTCTGGATGATTAAAAACCATATGAAAGTGGGGAGGGAAAACACCTTGGAAACTGCTGTCCTAGAGAAGATGTTCACTTATGTTTATGTTTGGACGTAAAATCATGGTTTAAAAAACCCTGGAAAGCTCAGTCCTTTTCCAATGTGGGGTACTGCCAAAATCCCTGAGTTTGAGAATCAACAATTGTCATGAATAATGGCCTTCACTCCATCTGTGCTGTGACCCCCACTAGAGTCTTGGGGTCAGCAATGGTGACTGGACCTGAAGAAGTTGCTCCAAGAGAGACTAAAATTGATTAGGGTGGAAGAGAAGAAATTGGGGAGGATTCGAGTCACGGAAGGAAAGTGAAGAAGGGAAGTGTCAAAAGTGGTTTTTATTTTGAAAAGGCAATTGGGCTGATTTTTTGAAGGAAAAAACAAGATGTGTCACAAATTGGGAGCAATCAGAACTCTACACCACCAGGCTGAAAGTTTGCCTACTAATAAAAAAGAAAAAGAACTAAAACAAATCAAGGAATCCCCCAGAAATCGTGGCTATCCTAGCTGGGCCTTCACTAAATCCAAAAAATGACCCAGCATGACTTCCTCTACCAAAGATTTGGGAGACAGTAACAAATGAAGCATTGTTTCTATTTCATAGGTGATTGCAATATCTTAAAAGCTCAGGAGGATTTTCAACCAACATCACCTATTTGTACGTTTTAAGCACAAGAATACACTAAGGCAGAAACTTATCCACCCCAAAGACAAAACACAAAATGAGCAACATGGTATATGCAACACAATGTAGTGAGCCATGTGCAGATCTGTAAATTGGGGAAATAAAACAGCCACTTCACAAGTGCATGACACAACATGGGATTCAGATTCAGTGGTCCATCTGCATTTGAAAGATAAGGGTCACTCTTTTGAGGACAGCAAAGTCCACCTTTTGGATAGAGAGGAGCATTGGTTTGAAAGAGGGGTCAAAGAGGCCATCTGTTTTAGAACTGAGCAACCTTCCCTCAATAGAGGGGGAAGGATAAGACACTTTATGATGCAGTCCTTTTGGCTGTTCCTAGGAAATTCCACACTTCTGACTCAGGTGACCCTGAGCTCACAAGTAAACTCCCAGTTAACCATAATGGCTCCCAGAGAGCATTAAGGCCAGTTGACTTCAAAGAAAATACAACCTTTCTATTTCCCCTCCCAATGTCTACTGTCAATAGCTATCCTTCCATCTCCCACCACATATATTTAATACAACTGATAAACCCTCCAGGATAGAAAGCAAACATTTTATTCCTCAAAAAAGCCCAGATGCCTTTTCAAAATTACTTTTGATACAACTATGTCCAGGATGACAGAAAATCTTCATAGACATGTGAAGAAGGGAGGGATGATAGAATTGTATAAAATGGTCCACGAAAGGGAGAGACAAGCTTTTCTCTTTTCTGACAAAGGTGTTCAAATTTAATGAAGGAACAACTCTTTTTTTTAAACTGATTTGCACTTCCGACTTGCTGGTCCACACAAATTCAAAAAAGGGAAGCAAGGCAAACTCCATCTCACACACAGCCCATCTTTCCTGTAATGTTCCCCCCATGTTTTCCTCACTCTAGACCCATACTCAAGAATTACCAGCACTTCATGGCCTTGGTGTTTGCAGTCAGAGAAGTCAACAAGGATTTGGTTCTCCTGCCCAACATCACATTTGGCTTCTGCATCTACGACAGTTACCAGGTTGAGTTGCAGATTTCCATCGTCAGCCTCTCCCTGCTCTCCATAGGAGGCCAAATGATTCCAGGTTATAAATGTTACACAAAGGACCTACTACTCTCTGTCATTGGGGGTGACAACCCCAAATCCTCAAGGCAGATGGCCAACATCTTCAGCATCTTCAAGGTCCCGCAGGTAAGGGGGCTTCTTTGGATACAGTTATGGAGTAGGTAAAGAACAGAAACACACACAGAAGCTAAGGATGAAAACAAAGGTTTTGGGAGGACAACACATCAGGGATATATGACTTTGACCATCCATCCTACTATGCAATTGATTTCTGTATTTTATATGTGAAGATACATTTCTATAGAACCACAAGGAGATATTGAAATAATTCTGAAAGAAAAATTCCTCCCTGACTTTCATAGAAGTTTATCAACTTTCTACACCTTTCAGTTTATTTTCTGTATCAGGTTTGTTCCTTTAAATTCTGATCTATCACATCCAAGCAAAATAGGTAACTCTACCTAAGAAGGGAGGAAGATGAAGCTTTCCACTCACAATGAGTAAATCTGACTGGTGGGCTAATAAATCACATTATAGGGACCCTTAAAGTCACCATTAAAGTATACTTTCTCTCTTAAAGAAGATTCTTGCTTTCTCCAGCTTGGTGTTGGCTTTGAATTCTCTCAGGGAGACAGAAGAGTTTATCCTTCCTTCTTCTGGATCAATCCCAAGGAATTAGCTCAGTCTGAGGGTTTAGTCCAGCTGCTCCTGTATTTCCAGTGGAACTGGGTTGGGCTGGTGGCCCCTGAAAATGATGATGGAGAACGTTTCATCTCCTCTCTGATGCCAATGCTCAAGGAGAAGGAGATCTGCTTGGCCTTCGCTGAAATAATAAAACCTGATTTTCATACTACTTCAGATTTGAAATTACAGCATATTTTCAACACTTGGTCTAAAGGCGAAGTGATTATTCTGTTTGGAGACTCCAGTACTGTTGCAAAAGTACAGGCGGTTGTGTATGCTTATGGAATATCCAGAAAAGCATCATTTCTGAAAGTTTGGATCTTTACATCCAATTGGAAACTTAATGCACTGAAATCTCAATATCTATTGCCATTTATAAAGCCCTTCCATGGAGCTTTGCATTTAAGGCCCCACACTGGGGATGTCTCAGAATTCAGCCATTTTCTCCTGTCTTTAGACCCCTTGAACCCACAAGGAGATGTCTTTCTCCCAATATGGTGGGAATGGGTCTTTGACTGCAACATCCACAAGCCTGGAAAGACCCCTCCAAAGGGGAAAAGACCATGTACAGGAAAGGAGGATTTACAGAATCTGCCATCCTACGTGTTTGAAACAAGCATGACAGGAGAAAGCTACAATATCTACAATGCCATTTATGCTCTGGCACATGCGCTATATGCAATGCATGGATCCGGTGGGCGATCAGCCATGCTGAGGCTTGGAGAGAGTATCTCAAATGTCCAGTCATGGCAGGTAATCTCAGGGTGTCAGATCTGCCACCTCACTTCATCTTTTGTATTTCCTTGGTGCCAGCCTGCCATAGATGCAGGCGGGAGGGAAGCTTTTCGGGAAAGGAATGGAGCACCTTTGATGTACTTTGGGCTGGTTGGAGAAAACACCTGAAGGACAACCGACCAGAGAGAAAAGTGCAGCTGCATTCCAAGAACAGCCAAAAACATCTCTTTTGATTATGATTGGGCATGAGGGGCTAGTGGGAGGACAGGCCTGGGAAACTGGGGGAGTTCACTACAGAATTGACATGGGATCTTCAAACTTGGCTTTGCCTTACTGTACTTCCCTTGAGTTTGGCAAAACTATACCTCAATCTCAAAAATGAAGTCAACGGATTGTTTCTGCCTTCTGAGTTCAAGTCAAGAAGGTCTTCTTATGCAGGCCACAGATCTTTAGAGAGGAAGCTCCCCATGTCTATTTCCTGAATTAAATATCTGTATGGCATCATATCCCTGCATCAAATCTGCATAAAACCAGATCTAAACTTCTTTAAAAAAAAAACAAGCGAATTAAGTAAGGTACCTCCTAAGGAGGTAGCCTGAGTAACACTTTTTAAAAAGAGACCCAACTCAGTTCATTTGAACCTTGCCTTATGTTTCTATGGCTTAGCATGCTGAGTGACCCACCCCATGTCTTCTTTCATTTGCCGTTTGTTGCAGGGAACAACCTGTTGTGTCAAAGCAACCTCTGTCAACTTAGGAAGGCTCGTAAGGCTGAAAGGCCCAGGTCCCCTTTGCTCAGCCGTGGCAGCTTTTGAGCCCCCTTGCTCACTCCACCAAATGCCTCCTCCTTCTCTTAATTCTCCATCTCAATGTCCTTCCACTCTTCCACCCATCCCCTGTGCCCCTCAGTGCTTCCTCGCTGAGGGGTTTTGTGTTTGTGGTTTTGTAAGTTGCAAGAACTAGGTACCTGATGAATTAGTAAGATTAGGGGTTATGTAATAGCAGTCTTCCAACATCTGGGGGGCTGTCACAGAGAAGAGGGGGTCGATCTGCACTCCAAAGCACCTCAGAGGAGTTTATTTGTTTTATTTCTTTTTAAGTAATTTCTTTTTGTTTTTAATCATTATTTATGTTATTATTATTTATTTTTATTTCATTTAAAATTGTTTTTGGGCGATAGACAAGCTTCTTTAAACTCAGCTGCTGATGTTTGACCCGCAACCAACAATGAGAGTTTGTTCCAAGCTTCCTCTACTCTTTCTGTGAAGGAACCCTTTCTAACATTATTTCTGAACATCCCTCCTGTCATTTGGAGGTCATGTCCCCCATGCTCCTCATTCTTGCTTAGAATCGAAAAATTAAGGCCTTCTAGAACCTTATTCACATCTTTAGTCTGTTCAAAGGGTTTAATCATGTCATCCTCCCCCTTTCAGCATTCCAGGGAACATCCATTCCTGTCAGTAACTCTGAGAGAAGCATCATCTCAAAAGTACTTTTATTAGAATAGCATCTGGCACATCTGTGAAATTCCAAAACTAAAAGTTTCCCGGCTTCCCCACAGTGTCCAAACCTACAAACCATCCCCTTTTTTACTCATCATCACAATTCCAATTCTTTTTGTGCCACACTCTTTAAACTTGAATTAACAAAAGAATTATATTTTGTCTACTAAGAGCTACTCAATTAACATTACCCTCGCCCACTTTTTTCAGCTATGTGGCAGCGATGAATCATGATTCCATAGCTGACACCCCCTTTCCCTTCTGTCCTCCAGTTGTCCATATCCAGTAAACTCTCCTAAGATGGTGATCAGCCCAGAATGATAGCAGCCATGATGTCTCTGTTTGGGGCCTTCAGCCAATGACTCCAATTTCTGAGTTTCTCTTTTCTTTCAGCTTCTTCCCTATTTGAAGAACGTCCAGTTCAACAATAGTGCTGGAGATGAAATCTCCTTCTCAGAAAATGGACTGGGATCTGCTGGTTATCATCTCCTCAACTGGGTTTTCCTCTCCAATTTCTCGTTTGTCCCTGTGAAAGTTGGACAAATAGATCCAGGGGCTCCCCCAGGCCAGGATTTCACTATTAACTCCGATGCAATTGTCTGGCCAACAAAGGTGAGTTGGAAGGTCAAATAAATTCAGCAAAAGACCCATTCTCTTCTGGGGATTCAAAACTTCCTCCTTAATGGAAAACAGATCACTGAATCAAAAATTTGGCAAAATCATCATTTAAAAAAACCTGGTTTGCATGTAAAATATTTGAGATTCTGCTTGAAATCCAGGATGCATTTAGAGCAGCCAACAGTGGTTTCAATAGACAATTCCCATTCAGTTAGATTCCCATGACTGTTTGTTTTAGGAAAGCTGTAATTCAATTCCCAAGTCTTTTTTTATGGGCCAAGTCCCAGTTCCAATCTCTAGAATCCATTGGTGGTTTGGAATATCACTGGCCTTAATCCCCCTCTAGCATTTCCTGGGTTCCAATAGAGCCTAAATAACCATACCCTTTGGAGACATCTTGACAATGGAAACAAACATGTACAAATGAATACATGAAATATATTAATTGCTTAGGCCACCTTCAGCATTTCTCTTTTTCTCTTTTAGAAGGTACCCTTTGCCAGGTGTGGCATGAAGAGGTGCCAGGCAGGAGAGAGGAGAAAAGTTCCAGAGGGGCAGGAAGTTTGCTGCTACCAATGTGCCCCTTGTCCAGAAGGGACCATTTCTAATCAGACAGGTAGAGCACACTTTCGGTGTAGATCTTACAAGATCAAGGAAACCATTCAGTAGAAACAATTATGAACTTTTTTGATAGATTTGACATATTTTTCAAAATATTCATTCTTTGTAGCAGAACCTCGGAGTTGGTGGATCTAAATTGTCCTTCCCTCCTGGCCACCATTCCTGCTCTACAGCAATTTAATGCAAGGTAGTTTCAGGGCACAATTCATGGGTCTCTTAGTAGATTTTCTAGAACTTCTCTTGCACCCATCAAGAAAACCAGTGATCACACTTTCCATGAAGTGGATTGTGAAGGTCAAGCTTTAATTTTTATTATTTAAGATGAGCATCTTCTGTCAGCACTATCAGTCTCCCAGGAGGTTGATGGACTTGTTGGAGAAAGAAGAGATCCATCTGATTTTGTCTGCCTGCCCTTCCCTGCAGAAGCAAATAGTCAGAATGAGTCAATAGAAAATCCAAAGTAGATAACTTGTTTGTTCCAAAGGTGCTTTTTCAAAACAAATGGAACTTTCTGGTTTTTCTTTGAAGACATTTTGCTTCTTGGATGAGAATCGAAATGTCTTCAAAGAAAAACCAAAAATTCTAGTTGCCTCTTGAAAAATCGCCTACAATATTGAATCAATCAAAACCACCTTGAAAAACTACCTTTGGGACAACCACAATGTGGATGACTGTCAGTCTCCATTGACATTTAGAGAGCTTAATCTTTCTATCAGGCTAACCTATCCACAGGATAATTGTCCTTTTTTTATATACCATCAAAAGTAAAGTGACTCTTGATTTCAGATGCAGCTTCCTGTGATCCCTGCCCAGAAGACCAATATCCCAACAAGGAGAAAGATCATTGCATTGCGAAGAAGATCCACTTCCTTGCCTATCAAGACCCATTGGGGTACACTTTAGCATCTCTAACTCTTTCTCTATCTACGATCACACTGGCAGTTCTGGCAATTTTCCTTAAACATCGTGACACACCGATCGTCAAGGCCAACAACCGAGATCTCACCTACATCCTCCTGATCTCCCTCCTGCTTTGCTTCCTCTGCTCCTTCCTCTTCATTGGTCGACCTGGGAAGCTCATCTGTCTTTTCCGACAATCTGCCTTTGCCATTCTCTTTTCCCTTGCAGTTTCCTCTGTCTTGGCAAAAACTGTCATGGTGGTTCTGGCCTTCATGGCTACCAAACCAGGAAACAGGGCAAGGAAACTCTTAGGAAAACCTCTCACCAACTCCATTGTCTTAGCCTGTCCCCTGATCCAAGTACTCCTTTGTGCCACCTGGATAGGAACCTCTCCCCCATTTCCCAACATGGACTTCCATTCCTTGGTAGGAGAGGCCATCTTGGAATGTCATGAAGGGTCAGCTTTAATGTTTTATGCTGTCCTCGCCTACCTGGGTGTTTTAGCCCTGGTCAGTTTCACAGTGGCCTTTCTGGCTAGGAAATTGCCTGACAGCTTTAATGAAGCCAAGTTCATTACTTTCAGCATGCTGGTCTTTTGCAGTGTTTGGATCACCTTCCTCCCCACCTACCTGAGCATCAAAGGGAAGTCCATGGTGGCCGTGGAGATCTTCTCCATCTTGACCTCTGGGGCTGGTCTCTTGGCTTGCATCTTTTCCCCCAAATGCTACATTATTCTACTTAGGCCTGATCTGAATCAGAGAGAAAATATAATGAGGCATAAGAATGTCTGATTTATGTGGAAAGTAGTAACTTTTAATTTAAAACTTTTATTATATTGAACAAGTTAACAAAACCAATCTAAATTCCTTTTTCTGGGAGGGGGATAAAATTCAACATGGACATATCCTTCTTTTTGTGTAGGAAAAATCAAGGGTACATATTTAGGATTGAAGAGAGCATCCTGGGCAGCAGCACATGTGAGAAGAATCTCTCTCTCTTCATGAGCCAACATGAGCAGCTTGTTGCTGATATTCTTTGTCTGATGCAGGTGAAAAACCCACAGAGTCCATGCTGAATCAACAGACAGGAAGTGTGAAAAACAAGACGGAATCATGGCTCCTCCATATTCTACATTGGTTAGACCACACCTGAATATTGCATCCAGTCTCAGAGACAGATGAGAACATAGTGGCAGAGTGTCAGATTCAGGCAGGGACAGCATGCACTGAACGGCACTAACAAGTAGCTGGTGTTTTGTACAGGAAGATATGCACAGTATATGGGCTGGACCTTCCCAAGCCCAGTTGTGGTATTTCACACAAAGTTGTGGAGAACAATAGGGCTAAGATCCTCTGGGACTTCCAGATCTAAATTGGCAGGAAGATACTGGCCAATGAAACAGACATGGAGGTCGTAGAGAAGAAGACAGAAGTGGGGATAGATGCAGCCATGTTAAATGACAGCAACATCAGGAAGGAGGAGGATGGGATCCTGGTCCAGAGTCTAAAGCAGGGGTAGTCAACCTTTTTATACCTACCGCCCACTTTTGTATCTCTGTTAGTAGTAATCTTTTCTCTAACCGCCCACCGGTTCCACAGTAATGGTGATTTATAAGGTAGGGGACAAAACCCCTACCGCCCACCATGAAAGCTGGAACGCCCACTTGTGGGTGGTAGGGACCAGGTTGACTACCACTGGTCTAAAGGATGAACTGGAAATGTTGTAGAAAGGCCAAAAGGGTCATAGTGATTGGGGTCTTTTGGGCTGTGACTCTTAAACTGGTAGAGGGGCTCCAGCAGATCCAGGAATAATAACAGGTGCCCAGAAGAGTGAAGTGAAAGGAACTGCTAAGATAACCGTGTCCATCCTTGTCTTACTTGACTCAGTGGTGACTGTGGAGGAGAGACCCCACCCTGGATCTTCTTTTTTTTACTATAAATTTTATTTGGGTTTTCACAAAGACATACAAATAAAATATCTTTTTTGAGAATAGCATGATCCTGGGTTATCACTTCTTCATACTGACACAAACTCAATTTCATATTCATCTTTGTGTTCTATTCCATATCTCATTACTATTTTGACATTTTCTCCATATTTTTCCCCTCCCATGGTTTTCTCAACTTTATCTTTAATTATCGCATATCTAGATTCAATTATATATCTTTTTCTAAGTTTTAATGTTTTTCTAATCATTATACTTTTGTCTGTCCTGTTTCAATTTCATATTATCTTTTCTCATTAAACAAATTTTCCCCTGTAGTTACTGATTGGAGTATGACACCTTTATATCTTTTAATCTTATATCTTATTTAAGCTTCAATTTATGGCTTTAGAATTTATAACATTCATTATAATACATAACTTCCAATCGAATTCTGCTTGGTACATTCTTAAAATACATACTATGTATATGCATAACAATAGTAAATAAAACACTCATTCCATTCCATTCCAATTCAATTCTATATTAATATTAATTACAATCTTAATTTCTTTAACATTTCTTTTCAATTGAATATCATACTTCCTTGGGAACACTTATAAACTTTCCATAATTAATTCTTTTTTTCATATTTCTCTTCACTTACTGTATATTTTTATAAATCATTAATAATAAATAACATGTTCCCATCCTTTCCTAATTTCATTCTCTCATTCTCTTTATTTCATTTATTTATTAACAAATATTCCATTGCATTACAATAAGTATTTTACCCATCATTTTAATCATACATTGTTTCATATTTTCTAAAATTATTTCTATTTCTAATATAATACTATTTTATGTACCTTTGCAGAAATCCCCTTTTCAATTAAATTTTCACCCATTGTCTCTAAATAGGCTTATATTTTCAATCCTTATACATTTTCCCCGTTTCTCTACATCTTGTTTCTGTCTTTTATAACTTCTTTTCCTTTCCTTCTTCTCCCTCCCTTTTTGCCCCCTTGTCTCTCTACTTCTAATTCTCTCTTCTGTAATCCTCTCTTCTGTTGCTTCCTAATATTGTAATTATTTTTCAAACTATTCTTTTTTCGGTTGCCTTTTTAAATCTTAAACTTTCTACTCTCTTTCCCCCCTTTCCTTTCTTTTCCCCACATAAAGTTACTTGATCATTAAAGATGGCTTCTTCTTTGTCCCGACCTTCTTGTTCTACAAATGTTTTCTTATTGTTTCTCATAGTTCCAGATCTCCATTTCTAAAAATTGAAATATGAAACCAAAAGAACCTCTTCCTTCTTGTGCATCTTCTTTGTATTTTTTAAGTTCCATTTAAAGTTCTTCCAAAAGTGATGCCATTTTAAACACTTTTAAACAACCACCCGATTGATTTTAGCCGTTTAAATCCAATAGCCAAAAATCCAAAACTCACCAAGTAATCCAAATAATCCAAAGCTGTTTCTTCTTGCTTCTTTTTTCTACTTTCTCTTCCTGGGGTTCTGATATTTTGTTACAAAGTTTCAGTTAGAATATATCTTTATAAATCTTTTTAAAGTTTCACTGTCCTTTTAGTTCCAGGCAGTCTCTGTCAAAACGAAAACATTCAGTTTTGTAAATTAGAGGAAATGAATCGTGTTTTTCTGTTGCCAACATACTTTATTTACAAAATAACTAAGAAGCAAAAGAAACAGCAGTACCATTCTAATAAGCAAGCGAAACAAAGCTATAATGAAAGATGAAGTGGAAGTAAGACTCCTCCCCTGCACACATGCGCAGTAAAACAGAACATCATATGACACTCATATCTTGTTGCTATGGAAACTTGATAACCAGTCCAGCTTATTCTGTAAACTTCTTTGGAAGCTCCTCAGACAAACCAAAATAAATGCAGTGACAGTCTCCTCCATTTTTCCAGATCCCGCCCTTTTATTCTTTTTTTTATTTTTTCCTTTTCTCTCCTTTCCTTCTTTTAGAGATTTTTGAGTATCCAAAAGTCTTTATTATCACTTGATATTTTATTTTCAGCTTAAATGCCTATTGATGTCAAAGTGGATTTTTGTCAATTTCTTACTTGAATGTCTTAGCTGTCGGTATAAGGAAGGGAAGAAAAAAATAGCCAAATCCTTTCCCTTTTCTCTCTCCTTCGCTGCTTCAAAATCTTCTTTGGGAACAATGTTTTTTTTTATAATTCAAATCCAGGGTACCTTACGTTGTTGCTTTTTCAGTTCAACCCGGTCAACCAAAACTTTCTCTTCTTATCTTCCTCCTGCACATTCTTTTCCGGTCGAGTTCTTCTTTGAGGTGGCCATTTCGGACCATCGCTACAACCACCTTCGGGAAAGGGAGTAAGGCCAGCTGGGGAGGAGAGATGCGGCTTTCCTCGACCCTGCTGGCAGCTCCCCCCTCTTCATCACCTCTGTGGGGTGGCTTAGCCCTGAAACCAGCTGACTCAGGGTGCTCCAGCGATGAGCACAGATTGAAACTGTGCACGATCGCGGATTTCTGTCTGTTGCCGAATAAACTCAAACCTGAAGTCCCTGCCTGGATCTTCTTTATGTGAAGTACCACAGGGGTCAGTGCTGTCCCCTCTCCTATTCCACATCTACATGAAACTCCAGAATAAGCTCATCCATTGTTCTGAGGTGAAGTATCCCTGATATGCTGATGATAATTCAATTGTACATCTTTTGTTCAGCTAAATTAAGCATCACTGTGCATGCCTTGTCCTCTTGGATGAAATATGCCCTGGCTACCTCCTGGTTGGACTACTGCAATGTGTTCTATATGGGGCTACCCTTGAAGAGTATCCAGAAACTTCAGTTGGTGCAATTTGCAGTAGCAAGAAAAGTTATGCATGTTTCTGATAGGACACGTTATCTCTCTGCTTGCTGAACTGCATTGATTGGTCTCATCACAGCAGAGTTGGGGACTCTCTTATTATTATATAAAGGTTTTAAGTAATGATTGCCTTCTTTATTTACAAAATGGGGAGGTGATGAGCCACCTAGGAAACCCAAGGGAAATCATCAAAACCATAAAAAAGGAAAAGTTAGACTATTTTAGACATGTGATGCAACACCCCGGAAAAATACGGCATCCTTCACTTATTCCTCCAAGGAAAGATTGAGGGCAAACCAGGTCCAGGCAGAAGAAGAACATCATGGCTTCAAAATCTAAGGGACTGATTTGGACAAAATTCAGCAGCACTTTTTCGTGCGGCTGTTGATCAAAATAGGATCGCCAACATGATCGCCAACGTCCAATGATGGATATGGCATAAGAAGAAGAAGAAGAAGATTTTCAGTTTTTACTGGACTGTTGAATGTTACTCAGAATCCCTTTGCATGAGATGGGTGGCCATATAAATTTGATCAGTCAATCATCTCCATCTCTTGTCTTGGCATTATAACTAAATCAGTTATTCCATCTCAATATTGACATGATTGCTCACACTTCCTAAGGTACTCCTGACTGCCACCATACCCCATTAGCACCCATTATATCTGAACATACTGTGACACAGGCCAAACTCCATCTTCTGCACAGGTGCTCAATTTCAAGTAGGCCAAAATCTCAATTCGCAAGTCTATCTGCTCTGTGAATTAGCAGCAAGAGACACAACCTGTTTTTCCCCACCTGATGTGCAAAACATATATTGCTCAGTGGATAGGACAAATGCTTTTCCCTGTAATCATCAGAAGAACAGTAATTCTTAATGTATCCCCTAGGGATTTCAACCCACAAAAATCTTCCACGGTAAAACCTGCTTTCAAAAATATGCCCTGGGCTCTCCCAGTGGTGGAGGACCTCACCTGGTCTTCCAAAGAGCTAACTCTGAGCTTTGGTGAGACTAAGCTGCCCTTTGTGTCAAAGCCAAACCACAGGTAAGAGAAGGCATGATTGATACAATGCTCATTTATTGATTGATTAGTCTTGTGACTTTATCATTAAAATAAATTAAAATGAAGTTCAGTACATAGTCTAATTTCAGAACAGGCTAGATAGGAGCAAATAAAGTGATAAATACAAATGTGTTAATGCAAAAGGACATCAGATAAACTTGCCTTGAGGCCATCCAACTGGCAAGGCAGCCTCAATTGTAAATTTGCTGAGGTTTCAAGAGCTCCCTGTAATTCTGCTTCTGCACAAGCCTTGATTTCTGATCTAGCAGGGAAGGTGACAAGAATGATTGGGCTGCCTCTGCTGCTGCTGCTCTTCTGGTTCCTGCCCCCAATGACTGCTAACAATCAATGGAAATATTACATGTCTGGTGATCTGGTTATTGGTGGGAATTTACCTCTGGCAGCTCTTATCCGCTCCAGTATACAAGATTTTCAAAATGAACCATCACTTCTTATTTATAAATTCTCGTAAGATTCACTTGAATGGGAAAATATAGATGATTGTTTTCTTTCTTTTAGATTGAGAAACTCCTTTTAGAGATACTTTTCTAGTGATGATTGCAAAGATCCCTGTATATATCTTTGTATAGATCAGATTTCTGTCCTTTCCCAATAAAGAACCAAATTCATGAAATAGGCAAGAATTCCCAGTCTTTGCAGAAGTCTTCCTCTGGATGATTATAAACCACAGGAAAGTGGACAAGGAAAACACCTTGGACACTTCACTGGCCTAGTGAAGATGTTCACTTTTGTTTATTTGGACATAAAATCATGGTTTAACACCCCCCCACCCCCCGGAAAACTCAGTCCTTTTCCAATGTGAGGTACTGCCAAAATCCCTGAGTTTGAGAATCAACATTTCTCATGAATAATGGCCTTCACTCCATCTGTGCTGCGACCCCCACTGGAGTCTTGGGGTCAGCAATGGTGACTGGACCTGAAGAAGCTGCTTCAAGAAAGATTCAAATTGATTAGGGTGGAAGAGAAGCAATTGGGGAGGATTCCAATCATGGAAGCAAAGTGAAGAAGGAAGGTTTTTATTTTGAAAAGACAACTGGGCTGATTTTTTTTGAGGAAAAAACAAGATGTATCACAAATTGGGAGTGACCAACGAGGCTGAAATTTGCCTACAAATAAAGAAGGAAACTAAAAAGAACTAAAACACATCAAGGAATCCCCCAGAACTTTTGGCTATCCTAGCTGGGCCTTTATCGAATCCAAAAAATGACCCAGCATGACCTCCTCTGCTACAGACAAGGGAGAGAGTAACAAACGAAGCAACGTTTCCATTCCATAGGTGGCAGCAATATCTTAAAAGCTCAAGAGGATTTTCAACCAACATCACCTATTTGTACATTTTAAACCCAAGAATAAACTAACGCAGAAACTTAGGGATAAAACACAAACTGAGCAACGTGGTACATGCAACACAATGTAGTGAGCCATGTACAGATCTGTTCATTGGGGAAACAAAACAGCTACTTCACCAGCACATGGCACAATGTAGGAGATCTAAACCATCAGGACCAGATTCAGTGGTCCAGCTGCATTTAAAAGATAAGGGTCACTCTTTTGAGGACAGCAAAATCCACCTTTTGGATAGAGAGGACCACTGGTTTGAAAGAGATGTCAAATAGGCCATCTGAGCAACCCGTCCTCAACAGAGAGGGAGGGATAAGACAATGCCTATCCCCCAATTTATGATGCAGTCCATTTGGCTGTTCCAAGGAAATTCCACACTTCTGACTCAGGTGACCCTGAGCTCATAAGTAAACGCCAAGTACCCACAATGGCACCCACAGAGAATTAAGACCAGTTGACTTAAAGAAAACACAGTCTTTCCATTCTCCCTCCCACCAACTAATCTCAACTGTCAGTAGCTGTCCTTCCATCTCCGAATGTTATAAATAAGGCCCCCCTGATTTTTGATCTGATTCAGGATGAGGACGTGGACCTGGCAGGGGTCACCAAAACCTGGTTGGGCCCAGAGGGGGGTCTCCCCCTGGTAACGATATGCCCACCAGGTTTCCAGGCACTTCATCGGCCGAGGGCTCAGGGTAGGGGTGGTGGTGTGGCGATAATTATTAGGGAAGATCTCTGTCCTAGGGAGGCCACTGTACCTCAGATGGCTGGCTGTGAGTCCCTCTTTGTGAAGTGGGGTCAGGTTGGGCAGATGGGTCTTTTGATAACGTACCTGGCTCCCTGCTACATATCATCAGCCCTGCCCGGGCTCCTCGGGGTAATAGCCGAGCTGGCGGTGGAGACACTCAGACTGTTAGTTATGGGTGACTTCAATCTGCCTTCACTCGGTGAATCCTCTGGGGTGGCCCGAGAGTTCTTGGCCTCCATGATGGCCTTGGACCTGACCCAATTAGTTTCTGGACGCACTCACACAGGAGGACACACACTGGACCTGATTTTCGTCTCTGGACAGTGGTTGAATGATCGGTTAGGGGATATAGCTGTTAAACCTTTGTCATGGTCTGATCATTCTCTCCTTAGACTGGACTTCTGTACCGCCAATCCGCACCACAGAGAGGCAGAGCTGAGGAGATGGTTCCGCCCCAGGCGCCTGATGGATCCTGAATAGTTCCAGACAGAGCTTGGGCCATTACCTGAAACTCTGGCTCATAACTCGGCCACAGATTTGGTAGCTGCCTGGGATAGGCTGGCTGCCAAGGCTCTGGACCAAGTTGTGCCTTTGCGACCTCTGACTCGGCAAAGATCTCACTCGGCTCCATGGTTTATGGAGGTGCTGAGGGAGATGAAATGCCAGAAAAGACGTCTGGAGGGCATCTGGAGGGCCAGTCGTGCCGAGTCTGACCGAACACAGGTTAGGTCCTATATTAGGACCTACCTAGTGGCAATAGAGGCAGCGAAGCATTCTCACTTCTCCGCCCTTATTGCATAGGCAGAAAATCGACCCGCCACCCTGTTTAGAGTAACCCGCTCCCTGCTTGGGCCGGGAGCATGGGAGGATCTCTTGCAGGGAAGGGCGGAGGAGTTTTCTCGATTTCTGCACGATAAAATTGCTCAGATTTGGGCCGGGTTGGACTCTAGTTGGGAGGTCCCGGGGGAGGTGACCGCGGCAAGTCTTGAGACAGTTATCTGGGATGGGTTCAACCCTGTGACTGCCGAGGGTATAGACAGGTTGCTGGGGCGGCTGAATGCCACCACATGTTTATTGGACCCTTGCCCCTCCTGGCTAGTTTCTACTGCCAGAGAGGTGACGCAGAGTTGGCTCCAGGGAATTGTTAACACCTCTTTGATGGAGGGCTCGCTGCCCACTGCCTTGAAAATGGCAGTGGTGCGACCCCCCCCCCCCCCTTAAGAAGCCTTCCCTGGACCCAACTATTGTCCTGTCTCCAATCTTCCCTTCATGGCGAAGGTTGTTGAGAGTGTGGTGGCAGGTCAGCTTCCCCAGTACCTGGATGAAGATACGTACCTGGATCCCTTCCAATCGGGCTTCAGGCCCGGACATAGTACTGAAACGGCATTGGTCGTGTTGGGTGATGATCTCTGGAGGGCCCATGACAGGGGTTATTCCTCTGTCCTGGTCCTATTAGACCTATCAGCGGTTTTTGATACTATCGACCATAGTATTCTATTGCGACGGTTGGGGGGGTTGGGGGTTGGGGGCACCGTGTTGCAGTGGTTTGCCTCCTTCCTCTCCTACCACCTGCAATTTGTGTTGGCGGGGGGAAGAGAGGCCCACCTCTAGGCCCCTCGATTGTGGGGTGACTCAAGGGTCGGTCCTCTCTCCTCTCTTGTTCAACATTTATGTGAAACTGCTGGGGGAAATCATCCGTGGCTTTGGGGTGAAGTGTCATCTGTACGCTGATGATACTCAGCTGTACATCTCCACCCCAAGCCACCCCAACGATGCCATGGAGGTCATGTCCCGTTGTCTGGAGGCCGTGCGGAACTGGATAGGTTGGAACAGGCTCCGACTCAACCCTTCCAAGACTGAGTGGCTGTGGTTTTTGGCGTCCCGATATAGCTAGGTAGTTCCTTCACTGGCTATTGGGGGTGAGATCTTGCCCCCTTCAGAGGGGGCTCGCAATCTGGGTGTCCTCCTGGATGTATGGCTGTCCTTGGAAGATCACATTACGGCCGTCTCCAGGGGGGCATTTTATCAGGTTCGCCTGATCCGCCAGATGCGGCCCTTTCTGGATCGGGATGCCTTACGCACGGTCACTCATGCCCTGGTCACCTCCCGACTGGACTACTGTAACGCCCTCTACATGGGGCTCCCGAATGGGAGCATCCAGAGGTTTCAACTGGTACAGAATGCGGCCGCGTGGGTGGTTATGGGGGTGTCAAGGTTCTCCCATGTGACGCCCCTCCTGCGCGATCTGCATTGCTTGCCAGTGGCCTCTCAGGTGTGCTTTAAGATTTTAGTGTTAACTTTTAAAGCGCTCCATGGCATTGGACCAGGAGATTTACAAGACCGCATTCTGCCATTTTCCTCTCACCGTCCGGTGCACTCCCACAGGGAGGGTCTCTTGCGGGTTCCATCAGCATCTATGTGCCGGCTGGTGACCCTGAGGAATAGGGCCTTCTCTGTGGGGGTGTCTGCCCTCTGGAATGGGTTGCCTCCGGAGTTACGTACAGCCACGGACCTGGGGACCTTCAGGTGTGCCTTGAAAACCTGGCTCTTTGACCAGGCCGGCTTGGGCTGATTTTAGATTTGGGTATTTTAATTTTTATATCAAATTTTAGGGTTTAAGGGAGGGGTTTTAATTGTTTTCAGTCAGGTTTTAATTTAGTTTTAACTTTTATATATTTAATGTTTTTAATTGTATGGCTGTGCACCACTCTGAGTCCTTCGGGAGAGGAGCGGTATATAAATAAATTATTATTATTATTATTATTATTATTATTATTATTATTATTATTATTATTATTATTATTATTATTATTATTGTTGTTGTTGTTGTTGTTGTTGTTGTTGTTATCCAATACAATTGATGAAACTTCCAAGGCGAAACGTTTTGTTTTTTCTCAAAAATCAGTCCAGTTGCCTTTCCAAAATTAAAGTCATGACTTGGATGATTGAAAATCTTCATGGACATATGAAGAAGGAAGGGATGGTAGAATCATATAAAATGGTCCATAATATGGAGACAGGGCCTTTCTTCTCTCTCATTAATCCTAATAATGAAACTTGGGACTTGCTGTTGAAAACTAACCCAAAAATATGACAAGGCAAACTCCACCTGCAGGCATGATTTCTTTGCAACCTCCCCCCCATGTTTTTTCTCACTATAGACCTATACCCAAGAACTTCCAGCAGTTCCTGGCCTTGATGTTTGCAGTTAAAGAAGTCAACAAGGATCTGGTTCTCCTCCCCAACATCACCCTTGGCTTCCACATCCAAAACAATGACCAAAAGGAGTGGCGGATTTCTTTAATCAGCCTCTCCCTACTCTCCACAGGAGGCCAAATGGTTCCAGGTTATAAATGTTACACAAAGGACCCTCTACTCTCTGTCATTGGGGGTGATGACCCCAAATCCTCAAGGCTGATGGCCTCCATCTTCAACATCTTCAAGATCCCACAGGTAAGCACTGGATACAATAAGGAACAGACAAAGAACAGAAATACACACAGAAGCTAAGGATGAAAACAAAGGTGTTATGTGGAGACACACATCAGGGTTATTTGATTTTGACCATCCATCCTATAGTTGAGTTGATTTCAGTATTTTTTATATGAAGATACATTTTTATATAACCACAAAGCAATATTGATATAATTCTGAAAGAGGAATTCCACCCAGACTTTTCTAAAAGTTTATCATCTTTCTGCACCTTTCACTGGAGTTTATTCTGTGCACCAGGTGGATGGTTAGTTGCTTTGACTTCTGATCTATCACAGCCAGGTAAAATAGGAACCCGATGGCTCTTCCTTAGAAGGGAGGAAGATGAAGCTTTCCACCCACAACGAGTAAATCTCACTGGTGGGTCAAGAAACTACACAGTGAAGGTCCTTAAAGTCATCATTAAAGTGTACATTGTGTCATGGTTCTGACCAATTCCATAATAAAATTAGCAGTCTCAAGCCATTTAGAAAGGAAAATTTAGTGGTTTATTAGGAGTGCCATGTTGGCTCTACCTATGGGAAGCCAGCTCTCACTTCACCCAATTTGCACCTTGGATCTGACCCTCTTTCTCCTTCCCCCCAAAGTGTGTTACCAGTCAAATTATCCAACGAAGCAATTTTGCTGGTCGTATAAGTCACTCCCTCCAGCCATTGTGGATCTCTGTGGAGATTCCTTGACTTTGGCTGGCTAGGCTGTGCCCTGTTTTTACTGAGGTATGGATTCTTTGGTGCAGCTATGAGGCACAATTCCCATCCCCTGGCCTATGGCAACCCGGGAGCAGGTCAGGGAAGCTTTGGGAATCAACACTTTGTCTCTAAAAGAGGATTTTCATTTTCTCCAGCTTGGTGTTGGTTTTGAATTCTCTCAGGGAGACAGAAGAGTTTATCCTTCCTTCTTCTGGATCAATCCCAAGGAATTAGCTCAGTCTGAGGGTTTAGTCCAGCTGCTCCTGTATTTCCAGTGGAACTGGGTTGGGCTGGTGGCCCCTGAAAATGATGATGGAGAACGTTTCACCTCCTCTCTGGTGCCAATGCTCAAGGAGAAGGAGATCTGCCTGGCCTTCACTCAAATGATAACACTTGATTTTCATACTGCTTCAGATTCAAAAGTAAACCATATTTTCAACACTTGGTCTAAAGGCGAAGTGATTATTCTGTTTGGAGACTCCAATACTGTTTCAAATGTACAGGCGGTTGTGTATGTTTATGGAACATCCAGAAAAGCATCATTTCTGAAAGTTTGGATCTTTACATCCAATTGGAAACTTAATGTGCTGAAATCTCAATATCTATTGAAAATTATAAAGCCCTTCCATGGGGCTTTGCATTTAAAGCCCCACACTGGGGATGTCTCAGAATTTAGCCATTTTCTCCTGTCTTTAGAACCCTTGAACCCACAAGGAGATGTCTTTCTCCCACTATGGTGGCAATGGGTCTTTGACTGCAAGATCTACAAGCTTGGAAAGACCCCTCCAAAGGGGAAAAGACCATGTACAGGAAAGGAGAATTTACAGAATCTGCCATCCTACCTGTTTGAAACAAGCATGACAGGTGAAAGCTACAATATCTACAATGCCATTTATGCTCTGGCACACGCATTACATGCAATGCATGGATCTGGTGGGCGACCAGCCATGCTGAGTCTTGGAGAGAGGATCTCAAATGTCCAGTCATGGCAGGTAATCTCTGGGTGTCAGATCTGCCACCTCATTTCTTTTTTTATCGTGCTTAGGTGCCAGCCTGCCATAGATGCAGGGGGCAGGGGAGCTTTTTGGGAAGGGAATGGAGCACCTTTGATGTACTTTGGGCCAGCCGGAGAAAACATCTGAAGGACAACCGGCCAGAGAGAAAAGTGCAGCTGCATTCCAAGAACAGCCAAAAACATCTCTTTCGATTATGATTGGGCATGAGAGGCCAGTGGGAGGACAGGCCTGGGAAACTGGGGGAGTTTACTAGGGAATTGACATGGGATCCTCAGACTTGGCTTTGCCTTACTGTACTTCCCTTGACTTTGGCAAAACTTTATATCTCGCTCGCAAAAATGAAATCAACGGATTGTTTCTGCCTTCTGAGTTCATGTTGTGGTTAGCCGGCAGCAGGTACAGATGGCTGAGGAGAGCAAGGACCCAGATGAGGGGCCAGGACCATTAGGAAGTGATCTGCTGCCTTCAGAGATTGTGGGGGCTGGCAGCAGTGATGAGGAGGTTCCTGAGGAGCCTGTGCCAAGTGTGCATGCACGCATGGCTGCTTGCAGGAAAGAGAAGCTACAACAGCACGGGCGACTCAGGAGTAAGGCTGCAAGGTAATGGCCCCTCCCTCAAGAAAATAAAAGGCAGCTGTGCAGAGAACATTCTTTGTAGGAAACAACGATGTTTTGAAACTCAGCCTCATGGACATTATAGTTGGCATTTTAAGACTCTTGTACTGAAAACTTTCTTATCTTTTTGGGTTTTTTTTGGCTGCCTTGCAAAAACTTGGCAAGGCTCTTTCTTGTCGGAGCTATTTAGTTGGAAGCAGCCTTTTATCTGTGAAGAAACAGAAGTCTTAGCTGAACCACTAAAATGTTGTGCTGCTGCCTTTGTCTTGTGTTTGCTCTCTTGGAACCAGGTTTGGGTCAGAACAGTTCAAGTCAAGACAGATTTTATTCAGGCCACAGATCTTTAAAGAGGAAGCTCCCTGTGTCAATTTCTTGAGTTAAATATCTTTATGGCATCATATCCCTGCATCAAATCTTCATAAAACCAATGTCAGAGTTCCAGAGATTGCCCTAATTAAATCATGAGCCTCGAGCCAGGCTTCAAAAGAATCTAAAAGATTTATTAGGAGCAACATGTTGGCATTCACCCGTATGAAGCTCGCTCTGCCACACGTAATTTCTTTACAAGACAATATTTATTTTTTGCAGATAGTAACAGTAGAAGTTTGGAGAAAGTTTGTTAAATGTAAATATTTATGCTTACTTAGATTGTTACATCTGTATGAATTAAAATACTATTTTCTCCTTTCTGAAATGCATAAATATAATAAGTTCATCCTTTTTTCTGCAGGCGTCCCTCCCATTATTTCTGGAAAGAATTCCTCCAAGGTGCATTTTGACAACAAATTAAGTAGTGAGCCTTGATTATTTGTTTGGGTCCTGCATTTTGATCCCATAACAATTCCTAAATGAGTTACCAGTTGCTCTTTCATTCTATCTTCTATTT
Source organism: Bungarus multicinctus (assembly GCA_023653725.1). Classification (NCBI taxonomy): domain Eukaryota; kingdom Metazoa; phylum Chordata; class Lepidosauria; order Squamata; family Elapidae; genus Bungarus; species Bungarus multicinctus. The sequence goes on from CM042838.1 coordinate 174,255,610, forward strand.
CTCTAGCCAGGAAAGCGGCATAACCACCAGTCCTTGCCAGCCTTCACTTATGGATTGGGAATTCTGGACCATTTTCCAGGGTTTAACTCCCTTTTACCCAACACTTTGCCCTATAGCATCCTCTCCCTTCCAGCCTTCATTCTTGTGTTATAACCTTGCCATATTCCTTTTGACTTAGTTGTTTCTCCATCATACAGTTCTTGGGAGGAAAGAGTTCCTTGTGGCCAGATTTCTGTAGCTGGTCTGCATCTTAGGAAGGCTCATAAGGCTGAAAGGCTCAGCTCCACTTTGCTCAGAAGTGGTAGCTTCAGAGCCCCTTGCTCACTCTACCAAATGCTTCCTTCTTTTAATTCTCCACCTCAATGTCCTTCCACTCTTCCACCCATCCCCTGTGCCCCTCAGTGCTTCCTCGCTGTGGGGTTTTGTTTTTATGGTTTTGTAAGTTGCAAGAACTAGGTACCTGATGAATTAGTAAGATTAGGGGTGACATGATGGCTGTCTTCCAACATCTGAGGGGCTGTCACAGAGAAGAGGGGGGTCGACTTCTACTCCAAAGCACTTCAGGGCAGGACAAGAAAGATTAAGAGAGATCCACCCTAGAATTAAAGAAACTGTCAACTCATAAAATATTTCTCTGGTCTTTTTAGAGTTGCTAACAGAAAGGGAGGGGGAAAAAGGCTTTGAATAAGCAGAGCAGCAGTTTGGAAATTGAAAGTGCATTCTATACATAGTTTTTCAGAGATAGTAACTAGGTGACTGAAGTTTCTACCGTGCAAAAATCTAACTGGAGAGCATGATTAATGACTCTTGACTATGATGAGTCTCATTGGAGAATATGAATGATGGTATACCAGGGGATGGGGGGAAACCAGGGTCATTTTGGGACTTTAACGCTGATACACTGAAGGAGAGGGACAGGAAGGGGAGAATGGAAATAATTGGGGTGTTGTAGCCAAAACAAAATACTTTCTCTTGGGAACCAAGGACATTCCTGCAGGGGTCAGAAGGAGGGAACTGGAGTTACCCAGCCACTGGACAGTAACCTGATTGGACCATGTGATTGATTATTTTGGGAAAGTGAAAAACTGTTACTTTTAATTAGGTGGAAACTGCGGGAATAGTCAGAGTCGGTTTTCACCAGCCTGTGCCAATATGTTATATCCAATAAAATTGTTCTTTGAGGAAATTGTCTGCCTCATAGTTTTGTTTGCTGTGGATATGTTACTTGGAACCCTGACAGAAACATAGAAAATGGACAGCAGAAAAAGATCTAGTGGTCCATCAAGTCTTCCCTTTGAGTTTATTTATTTTTTATTTCTTTTTAATATATTTTTTATTATTCTTTAATAATTATTTTTATTTCATTTTCATTTGTTGTTGGATGATGGACATGTGTTTATGCCAAGCTTCTTTAAATTCAGATACTGATGATTGACCCACAACCTACAACTGGGAGTTGGTTCCAAGCTTCCTCTCTTCTTTCTGTAAAGGAATCCTTTCTAACATTATTTTTCCCTCTTGTCAGCTTGAGGTCATGTCCCCCATGCTCCTCATTCTTGCTTAAATAAAAAATAATGCCCTCTTATTCACACCCTTAATCTATTCAAAGGCTTTAATCATGTCTTCATCCCCCTTTCCCTTCTAAACTCCAGTTGTCCATATTCAGTAAAATCTCCTAAGACAATGACCAGCCCAGAATGGTAGCAGCCATGATGACTCATTTGGGGCTTTCAGCTGATGACTCCAATTTCTGAATGTCTCTTTCCTTTCAGCTTCTTCCCTATTTGAGGAATGTCCAGTTCAACAACAGTGCTGGAGATGAAATCTCCTTCTCAGAAAATGGACTGGGATCTGCTGGTTATCATCTCCTCAACTGGGTTTTCCTCCCCAATTTATCGTTTGTCCCTGTGAAAGTTGGACAAATAGATCCAGGGGCTCCCCCAGGCCAGGATTTCACCATCAACTCTGATGCAATTGTTTGGTCAAGAAAGGTGAGCTGGAAGGTCAAATAAATTCAGCAAAAGACCTGTTCTCTTCTGGGGATTCAAAACTTCCTCCTTACTAGAAAACAGGTCAGTGAATCAGAAATTTGGCAACTATCTGTTTAGAAAAACATGGTTTGCATATAAAATATTTGATGTTCTGCTTGAAACCCAGATTGCATTTAAAGCAGCCAACAGTGGTTTCCATAGATGATTCCCATTTAGTTAGATTCCCATGTTTGTTTTAGGACAGCAGTAGCTCAATTTCCCAAGTCTTCTTTTATGTGCCAAGTCCCAGTTCCAATCTCTAGAATCCATTGGTGGTTTGTAGTGTTTTAATCCCCCTATAGCATTTCCTGGGTTCCCAAAGACCCTAAATAGCCATATTCTTTGGAGACATTTTGACAATGAAAACAAAAATGTACAAATGAATACATGAAACATATTAATTGCTTACGCTACCTACAGCATTTCTCTTTTCTCTTCTAGAAGGTGCCCTTTGCCAGGTGTGGCATGAAGAGATGCCAGGCAGGAGAGAGAAGAAGAGTTCCAGAGGGCCAGCAGGTTTGCTGCTACCAATGTGCGCCTTGTCCAGAAGGGACCATATCTAACCAGACAGGTAGAGCACAATTTCAGTGTAGATCTTCCAAGATCAAGGAAACCATTCAGTAGAAACAACTATGAAGTTTTTTTTAATGGATTTGACATTTTTCTAAGTATTCATCCTTTGCAGCAGAACCTCAGAGTTGATGGATCTAAATTATCCTCCTAGACATATTTCCTATTCCACAGCAATTCAATGCAGGATAGTTTCAGGTCAGAATTCATGGGTTCCCTTTCTAGATTTTCGAGTCCTATTCTTGCAACCCATCAAGAAAACCAGCTATCCAACTTTCCATGAAGGAGTGGGTTGTTGTGGGTCAAGCTTTAATTTTTATTATTTAAGATTGTGCTTCTTCTGTCAGCACTATCAGTCCACCAGGAGGTTGAGAGATCTGTTGGAGAAAGGAGAAATCCACCTAATTTTTCTTCCTGCCCTTCCCTGTAGAAGCAAATAGTTAGAATGAGTCAATCCAAAGTACAGAACGTGTTTGTCCCACAGGTGCTTTTTCAAGAGGAAACTGGACTTTCTGGTTTTTCTTTAAAGACATTTTGCTTCTTGGATGAGCATTCAAGTCTTCAGAAAAAAAACAGAAATTCTAATTGCCTCTTGAAAAATCACATTCAATATTGAATCAATCAGTATTGAAGATGATTTGTCCCTTTTTGATATAAAGTGACTCTTGGTTTCAGATGCAGCTTCCTGTCATCCCTGCCCAGAAGATCAATATCCCAACAAGGACAAGGTCCAATGCATTGAAAAGAAGCTCCACTTTCTCTCTTATCAAGAAACCCTGGGATATGCTTTAGTTTCTCTCACACTTTTTCTCTCCATGATCACATTGGGAGTCCTGGCAGTTTTCCTAAAACATCGTGACACACCAATCGTCAAGGCCAACAACCGAGATCTCACCTACCTCCTCCTGGTCTCCCTCCTGCTTTGCTTCCTCTGCTCCTTCCTCTTCATTGGTCGACCTGGGAAGCTCACCTGTCTCTTCCGACAAACTGCCTTTGCCATTCTATTTTCTCTTGCAGTTTCCTCTGTCTTGGCAAAAACTATCATGGTGGTTCTGGCATTCATGGCCACCAAACCAGGGAACAAGACAAGGAAACTCTTAGGAAAACCTCTGACCAACTCCATTGTCATAGCCTGTCCCCTGATCCAAGCAGTCTTTTGTGCCATCTGGCTGGTAACTTCTGCCCCATTTCCCGACATGGATTTCCACTCCTTAGTAGGAGAAGCCATCTTGGAATGTAATGAAGGCTCAGCTTTGATGTTTTATGCTGTCCTCGCCTACCTGGGTTTCCTGGCCCTTGTGAGTTTCACAGTGGCCTTTCTGGCTAGGAAATTGCCTGACAGCTTTAATGAAGCCAAGTTCATTACTTTCAGCATGCTGGTCTTTTGTAGTGTTTGGATCACCTTCCTCCCCACTTACCTGAGCACCAAAGGGAAGCCCATGGTGGCCGTGGAGATCTTCTCCATCTTGGCCTCTGGGGCTGGTCTCTTGGCTTGCATCTTTTTCCCCAAATGCTACATTATTCTACTTAGGCCTGATCTGAATCAGAGAGAAAATATAATGAGGCATAAGAATGTCTGATTTATGTGGAAAGTAGTAACTTTACTTTAAAACTTTTATTATATTGAACAAGTTAACAACACCAATCTCAATTCCTTTTTCTGGGAGGGGGATAAAATTCAACATGGACATATCCAAGTCCTTCTTTTTGTGTAGGAAAAATCAAAGGCACATATTTTGGATTGAAAAGAGCGTCCTGGGCAGCAGCACATGTGAAAAGAATCTCTCTCTCTTCATGAGCCAACATGAGCAGCTTGTTGCTGATATTCTTTGTCTGATGCAGGTGAAAAACCCACAGAGTCCGTGCTGAATCAACAGGCATAAAGTGTGAACAGTAAGAGGGAATCATGGTTCCTCCATATTCTACATTGGTTAGACCACACTTGAATATTGCATCCAATCTCAGAGACAGACAAGAACATAGTGGCAGAGTGTAAGATTCAGGCAGGGACACATGCACTGAATGGTACCAACAAGTAGCTGGTGTTCTATACAGTAACATATGCACAGTGTATGGACTGGACCTTTCCAAGCCCAGTTGTGATATTTCACATAAAGTTGTGGAAAATAACAGGGCTAAGATCCTCTGGGACTTCCAGATGAAGGCAAACATGCAGGTCCTTGCTAATGAATCAGACAAAGAGGTTGTAGAGAAGAAGACAGAGGTGGGGATAGATGCAGCCATGTCAAATGACAGCAACATCAGGAAGGAGGAGGAGGGAAGCTGGAGAAAGGTCTAAAGGATGAACTGGAGAAGGTGTAGAAAGGCCAAAGGGGTCCTAGTGATAGGGGTCGTTTGGTCTGTACTCTTAAACTGATAAAAGGGTTCCAATGGATCCCAGGAATAATAGCAGATAGCCAGAAGAGTGAAGTGGAAGGGATTACTAAGTGTCATGCCCCTGGTGGAGACTGACTCCGAAGGAGAGGAGGAACAGCCGATAGGGAGTGGAAGTGTGGCTCTGGAGGTTGTGGAGGAGACTGAAGAAGGGCAGACACTGGCTGAGCAGTCAGAGGAGGTCTAATTGGCAGGAGAGGGCCTTGATCCTCTGCATGGGCTGCAGCTATAACAACTGAATAAGAGTATGGACATGCGTATAGGCAAGCAGTGGAAACAAAGCATGGAAATATCTCTAGTTTATGGTTCCTCTCTGAGTTTGGCATCATTCCCAATGTGTGTTATCTGTGGACCTCCTCCAGCCCTTTTCTTGCCTGGTTTGTGTTGCTTTTTTCTTTCTTCTTGTAACTCTTTGTGTGGGAGTTTTTTGTCTTCCGTCAAGAATATTCAGAGCTTGGAAGCAAAATGAAGGAATAAAAGGGGCTTCACCTGTTTTCTGTGACTGTGTTTGTTTTGTATCCCACCCTGGGTCATCACACTAAGATACTGTGTCCGTCCTTGTCTTATTTGGCTCAAGGGTGACTGGGTAGGAGAGACCTCACCCTGGAACTTCTTTATGTGAGGTACCACAGGGGTCAGTGCTGTCCCCTTCTCTATTCCACATCTATTCCACATCTACACAAGACCCCAGAGTAAGCTCATCCATTGTCATGACTTGAGAGAAATTAGAATTATTCCTGTAAGGAACAGAGCAAATGTAACTCCATATTTTGCCTCTGTGTAATCTAAATGTGAAGGAAGATATTGTACAAGTATGTTATCAGTAAGGAAATAACAAGGTTATAAACGTCTTCACACATTCTGGTCAGAAAGATGGTTGGCAGGTCAAAGAAGATAATTGGCAGGTCAAGTAACCAGTTGTGATACTAAAATTAATAATGCTGACAATAGTTGGATGTAGCAACTGCTAAGGGGAAGAAGATTACTGGAAATGAATAGCTACTAGGATGGAGTTGCTGGGAAGAGGAAGATTTTCAACTCAGAAATCAACCAATAAAGATAAGGGGAAGTAACTGGGCCTGAGTTTTGAAACCTTATTTAACCATTATGTAAAATGTCTCCTGTGTGTCTACCCACATGAGAGTAGGAGTCCAGCCTTGGCAAACATTTCAATAAAAAACGTCTTGTATTGTTCATGGTGTCTCCTGTTGATTTTAACCTAAGAAGTTGATTTTCTCACATCAGGTGAGGAATCCTTGATATCCTGATGATACTCAATTGTACATCTTTGCTTCTGGTAAATTAAGCAGCACTGTGCATGTCCTCTTCTGCTGGACACCGTGGTCACCTCCTGCTTGGACTATTACTATTGGGCTGTCCTTGAAGAGGATCCAGAAACCAGATTGTTCAAATTGGAGCAGGAAGAAAAGTTATGCATGTTTCTGGTAGGGCACATTATCGCTCTGCTTGCTGAACTGCATTGGTTGGTCTCATCACAGCAGAGTTGGGGACTCTCTTATTATTTTATAAAGGCTTTAAGCAATGATTGCCTTCTTTATTTACAATTTACAAAATGGGGAGGTGATGAGCCACCTGGGAAAGCCAAGGGAAATCATCAAAACCGTAAAAAAGCTAAAGTTAGAATATTTTGGACATGTGGTCTTCCAGTTAGGCTCCCTCAAGGAGGAACTGAAACCGCGACCATCCACAGTTTCAGTTTGTGCTTGCCGCTGAAGGGCCCCGATCTACCTAATTTGGAGCTGAAGCCACCCCATAGAGGTGGTGGAGAAAGGGGAGAATGCCAGCTGAGTTGAGGGGAGCCGCATTCCCCCTCCTTGGTGAGGCATAAAACTCCTCTCCGAAGGCGGATGCAGTGATGGCCAAAATGGCCATCCCAAGGAGAAAGATCTGACACGATCATGCAGGAGCAGAGAGAAGAAGAGGACAGTTTGGGTGACTGGGCTAAGCAGAATTAACATCTGAATACAAGGTACCCCGGAACTAAAATACTTAAGAACTCTTAGGAAAATATTTTTAAAGCTGCGGTATAGAAGAGGGGGAAAAAAAAGATCTGAAAAGAAGGGGTGGAACTTGGATATACTAAAGAGTGCCACCTGATGCTGAAATAAATTAATGTGAACTTTTAAAAAACTTTTAAAGAAAAACAAAGAAAAAATGTTGCTACAATCAAATAGAGCTCCTGGAAAGTGAAAGTGGAGTTTGGAACTTTGTAACAAAGAAAGAAACAAGAAAAAAGTGTTCTGGAATTGTTTGATGATTTTGGAAACTTTGAACATTGGATTATTACTGGATACAATTGAAATTTATTCTGGGAAGTAATCTTATAGAATTTAGTTGTCTAAAAGTACTGGGAAGTATTGAAAGATGGCAGAACTTTACTTGGAACTGAAAATGATACTAAAAATGTGAAGGAACAATTGCAAGTGAAAGGAGAATCATTTGGCTTTGTTCTGCAATCTCTCGAAATGGCCGTCTTGGACTATGAAGATCAGCAAAAAACTTCAGAGGGCATCTTTAATCAAAAAATTGGGACAATGAGGTTTGAAACTCAAAAAGGGGGAAAAGGACTTAAAAACTGGAGATTAGAGGAGGTAATCAGAAAAAGGAACAACGTGACAAATAAAATATAAGGAAAGAGCAGAAGGGAGGATTACAGAAGGAAGCATTAAAGAGGGAGGGGGACAAAATTGGAGTGAGAAAAAGAGTGGGAAAATGAAGGGGAAAAGTAGCTACAAAAAACAGAATCAGAAAATAAAGAAATATGGGAAACGAACAACAATTAAAGGGAATAGTTTGATTGATAGACACAGAGATAATGGCTGAACTAAAATAGAGGAGTCTGCATGTTGATAAGGGATTGTATAAATATTTTAGAAATAAAAAATTATGTAGAAAGGGATTGTTACTTAATGGAATGTTTGATAACAGCTAGAGCAAATAAAAAACAAAAATATGTAAAACACAATTGAATTGGTATACGCTTCCAATATGGCGACCGGAGGTCGTTTGACTTGGGGCCTCCTCCGCGGTGGCCCGATCTCGGGATGATCCCCCCCTCCCCCGGGTCCCCACCTGTGGCAGGGGTGGCGAAAGGACCCGGGGCGGGGGTGGACGATCCCAGGGGTGCCGCGGGGGCCTTGGTAAGACCTTGGGGCGGCGCTGGGTCCAGTAGGCCCAGCGGTTGGAGTCCGGTGGGCCCAACGGTTGAAGGACCGTTACCTGGGCCATGGTCGGGACTGTCCTCGCGGCTGCCGCCGCCGCCGCTGCCACCACGGATGGTCTCCGGACGGCGATGGGGCCTGGGAGCGGAGCCGGGATCGCCGGCTTGGAGGCCACCTGTGCTGAGGCTGGGACCATGGCCTGGGAGGCCGCGGGGGCCTTGGAGAGGCCTTGGAGCGACGTTGGGTCCTGCTGGCCCAGCGGTTGGGGAACGCTACCAGGTCCAGGGTCGGGACTGTCCTCGTGGCCACCGCCACCGCCACCACCATCACGGACTGTTTTCGGGAGGCGGTGGGGCCTGGGAGTGGAGTCGGGATCGCTAGCCTGGAGACCACCCACCCAGAGACTAGGACCATGGCCAGAGAAGCCGCAGGAGCTTTGGAGGGGCCTCGGAGCAGCGTTGGCTCCGATTAGCCCAATGGTAGGAGAACCATCACCTGATCCATGGCCAGGACTATCCCCGCGGCCGCCGCCGCCGCCGCCACAGATGGCTTTCGGGTGGCAGCGAGGCCTGGAGGCAGAGACGAGATCACTCACTCGCAGGCCACCTGTGTGGAGACTGGATCCTTGGCCGTGGCCATCATTGGGCCCTTCGTTGCCCCTGCCGCCACCACAGATGGTTTCCGGGCGGCGATGGTGGCCAAGGGCGGAGCAGGGGCGGAGCCCAGGGACGGAACCGAGATCGTCGGCTTGGAGACCGCCTGTGGGTAGACCGGGACCATGACCATGGCCATCAGGACCTCCGCCGCCTCCGCCGCCACCGCAAATACTTTGTGGGCGGCGTGTGAGGCCGAGGGCGGAGCTGAGGCCTCTAATGTATGGCCCGCCATGGTGTAGATCTGAGCCATGCCCAGGGCTCTCGCTGGAAGAGTCGAGATCGCCAAGGTCCAGAGCCAGGGTTGGGTCCAGATCTTTATGCGGGCCCCAGACTATCACCACGGACAATGAGGGACCCTATACCAAGGCCAAGGACTATGACCTGCACCCCCAAGCGACGGGCCCCCCACGAGACTGGATACCATCTGCCAAGCAGTCTGGGAGGCTACAGCCAAAGACAATGACCTACTCCTCTAAAGAACTAAGGGCCCTAAGATATGTCCCCCTATCCCAAAGTTGGCCCTCTTACCTATCCAAAGCCTATCTCAAGGACGGATCTTGGGATCCGGAGAGATGGTGGGGCCGCCGGAAGCGTGGGAGGGAGGGTTATTTAAAATTTTTATTTAAATTTTTAAATAGATTAGGGTTGACCAGGCGGAAGTTGGGGGACAACCCGCATAGGGCTAGGACCGGACCACGGATGGAATGCTGCCGGGAGGGTTTGGGCTCTGACAGGGCTCTATTGAGGATGGGGGGTTGTCCCGGGGAGGGTGACATTAAATCTATTAGTATGGTGAGCGGGAGAGGCAGATTTGGCGTTTATAGGGGGCCACATTCTGTTCCAGGAGCACGCCTCCGCTATCTCTCTGCTGTGACACGCTCCGACCCCCTTGTCACATCCCGTTCCCCAGGTGGTCTGAGCAATAGGGCCCTGGGCCTTCGGCTGATGTTATGTAACGCCAGGTCCATCATGAATAAGGCCCCCCTCATTCATGATTTGATCTGTGAGGGGGGGGGCGGACCTGATGGGTATTACCGAGACCTGGCTGGGCCCAGAGGGAGGAGTCCCTCTTGTAGATATGTGCCCAGCCGGGTTTCGGGTCTTTCATCAGCCGAGGGCCCAGGGGAGGGGTGGGGGTGTTGCGATGATTATTAAGGAAGATCTATGTCCGAGGGAGTCCACTGTCTCTCAGACGACCGGATGTGAATCTCTTTTCGTGAAGTTCGGTTCCAAGGTACAGATGGGCTTGTTGATCGCATACCTGGCTCCCTGCTATGCGTCATCTGCCCTGCTTGAGCTCCTCGAGGTTATAGCCGGCGTAGCGGTTGAGACCCCCAGGCTTATGGTCATGGGGGACTTCAACCTACCCTCTGCCGGCGGTACCTCGGGGACTGCTCAGGAGTTCATGGCTTCCATGACAGCCATGGGCCTGATCCAGTTAATTCGGGACCCTACTCACGTGGGAGGTCACACCCTGGATTTAGTTTTTGTCTCTGACCAGTGGCAGAGTGATCTGGGTATAGGGGATACAGCTTTAGAACCACTGTCATGGTCAGATCACTTACTCCTAAGGCTCGACTTCCGTTCTGCAGCTCCCGACCGCAGGGAGGCGGGACCATTAAAATGGTACCGCCCCAGGCGCCTGATGGACCCTGATAGGTTCCTGATGGAGCTTGGGCCACTTCCCGAAGCTCACACACACGACTCGGTCGAGGGCTTGGCTGCCACCTGGGAAAAGGTGGCTGCTAGGGCCCTTGACCGGATCGTGCCCTTGCGGCCTCTGACCCGGCACCGATCCCAAGTGGCTCCTTGGTTCTCCGAGGAGCTAAGGGAGATGAAGCGCCGGAAAAGACGCCTAGAGAGCAGTTGGAAGGCCAGCCGCTCTGAGTCTGACCGAACACTATTACATTCTTATATTAAGAAGTATTTAGTGGCGATAAGGATGGCGAGGAAGACCTACCTCTCCACCCTTATTGCGTCTGCAGAAAACCGCCCAGCCGCACTGTTCAGGGTGACCCGCTCCCTCTTGGAGGTAGAGACACGGGAAGATCCCTTACAGGGACGAGCTGAGGATTTTTCTAAGTTTCTGCAGGACAAAATCACTCAGATTCGGAATGAGCTGGACTCTGACTGGGCATCTCCGGGTGGGAGGGCGGGGGTGGATATCGGTGAGGTCAACTGGGTTGAGTTCGATCCTGTTACCGTAGAGGACGTGGACAGAATACTGAGGGGACTGAATGCTACCACCTGTTTGTTGGACCCGTGTCCCTCCTGGCTGGTCTTGGCCACCCGAGAGGTGACTCGAGGCTGGCTCCAGGGCATTATAAACGCTTCCTTGAGAGAGGGGTTTTTGCCCGCCTCCTTGAAGGAGGCAGTGGTACGACCTCTCCTCAAGAAACCGTCCCTGGACCCAGCACTGTTATCAAATTACCGTCCCGTCTCCAACCTTCACTTTGTTGCAAAGGTTGTAGAGACTGTGGTGGCACGTCAGTTCCCGCAGTACCTGGATGAAACGAGTTATCTCGACCCCCTCCAATCGGGCTTCAGGCCCGGGCACAGCACAGAGACGGCGTTGGTCGCGTTGATGGATGATCTCTGGAGGGCACGAGACAGAGGTTGTTCCTCTGTCCTAGTGCTGTTAGATCTGTCAGCGGCTTTTGATACTGTCGACCACAGTATCTTATTGCAGCGATTGGAGGGGTTGGGGATTGGAGGCACCGTCTTACAGTGGTTCTCCTCCTTCCTCTCCGACCGTTTGCAATTTGTGTTGACAGGGGGACAGAGATCGACCCCAAGGCCCCTGCTTTGTGGGGTGCCTCAGGGATCGGTACTCTCGCCCCTATTGTTCAACATTTATGTGAAGCCGCTGGGTGAGATCATCCGTGGCTTTGGGGTGGAATTCCATCAATACGCTGATGATACTCAGCTGTACATCTACACCCCAGACCATCCCAACGAAGCCGTCGAAGTGATGACCCGATGTCTGGAGGCCGTGCGGGATTGGATGGGTCATAACAGGCTTCGTCTCAACCCGACCAAAACCGAGTGGCTGTGGTTTCCTGCACCCAGATACAGTCAGCTTGTTCCTTCGCTGACCATAGGGGGAGAGGTACTGACCCCTGTGGAAAGGGCGTGCAATTTGGGTGTCCTCCTGGATGTGCGGCTGTCTTTGGAAGAACATATTGCAGCCGTCGCCAGGGGGGCTTTTTATAAGATTCGTTTGATCTACCAGTTGCGGCCCTTTCTGGATCTGGACGCACTTCGCACAGTCACTTCCGCCCTCGTTATCTCCTGCTTGGACTACTGCAATGCTCTCTACATGGGGCTCCCCTTGAAGAGTCTCCGGAGGTTACAGTTAGTCCAGAATGCAGCTGCACGGATGATTATGGGCGCCCCCCGGGACGCCCACATAACACCACTTCTCCGCAGACTGCACTGGCTTCCTGTGGCCTTCCGGATTCGATTCAAGGTGATACTGTTAGTATTTAAAGTGCTCCATGGCTCGGGACCTGGCTACTTATGGGACCGCCTTCTGCCACCAACAACCTCCCGCCGCCCAGTACGCTCCCACAGGGTCGCCCTGCTTGGGGTACTGCCACCTGATCGTTGTCGGCTGGCGACCCCGAGATTACATGCTTTCTCTGTGGGAGCCCCCTCCCTTTGGAATTATCTCCCCCCGGAGATACGAGACATATCGGACATCCTAACCTTCCGGCGTGCAGTCAAGACCTTACTTTTTAAGCAGGCCGGCCTAGCCAATTAAGGGTTTTCTGAGATTTTTAAATTTTAAATTCTAATAAGACTTTTTAATTCTATTTGACGGGACTCAGTCATTTACTTACTTACTTACTTATTTTACTCATTTATTCTATTTTCATCTATTTATTTTAATTCTGATTTTAATTGCTGTTTGACTGCATCTTTTATATGTTTAGTCTGTACACAGCCCCAAGTCCCTTTTTGGGAGAGGGAGTGGTATAAAAATACGATAAATAAATAAATAAATAAATAAATAAATTATATTAATGTATATTAAGGATTTATAAAATGTGATTGAAATGAATTATGGGAAGGATTGTAAGGGAATTAATACCAGGTTTTTCTTTAGAGTGAATTTGAATTGATTAATTATTTTAATCCGTTTTATTTATTTTTTATTTCTTTTAAACTTAAAATTGTTTAGAGGTAATTTAAAGGGGAAGTGTCATGCGGAATCTGACTAAAAAGGAATTTATGTTATAATATAATTATTAGATGACAGAAATTATAATTGTTTAATGGTATAATTTAGAAGTACAATATTTAATGGGATGTGAAGGGAATCAACTATAAGATATGAAGGTGACACACTTTAATTGGCAACTATAGGGGAAACCTTGCTTTGTAATGTTTGAAATATAGATATGAATTGAAATTGTACACAGGACAGATAAAGGTATAATTATTTTGAACATTATTTTGAAAATATCCTTGAAAAGGATATGTAATAGATTTAGAAATGAATGAGAGAATTATAAAATAAGCCTGAGGGAAGTATTTGAGGGGGAAAATTAATAAAGAATATTTAAAGTACTGATAAGGTATGAAATTGAATATGAAAGATGAATATGTAACTGAGATTGTATCTGTATAGAGATTTGAAAACCTGGAACCAAGCTGTTCAGTAAAAAAAGATGTTTTATTTTTCTGTGTTTTGTGAAAATTGAAATAATTTTTTTTAAAGAACATTTTGGACATGTGATGAGACATCCCAGAAAACTACAGCATCCTTCACTTATTCCAACAAGGAAAGATTGAATGCAAACATGGTCCAGGCAGAAGAGGAATATCATCAGGGTGGGATTCTACCCGTTCGCACCTACTCTCTAAACCTGGTTGTTAACATTCTAAGCAGGTCGGAGAACCAGTTGTTAGAAGAAATTACTGGCCTAATCCTGTAAGGAAGGCAGGGAGGAAACATTCTGGTGTTGCTTATAGAAACTGCCTCTCCATTAAACCTTATTACATTCTTGGCAGAGAGTTCCTGCTCCTGGAACTTCTCTGGAGTTATTTTTCCCTCCTTTGCTGGTACTTCGCTTGTGTGGAGTGACCTTTCAAAATTACAATGGCACTGAAAAAAGTGACTTATGACCATTTTTCACACTTATGACTGTTGCAGCATCCCCACAGTCATGAGAGGCCAGGTGAGGAGATGCATGCCTCGATGTGAGGTATATTGAGTTGGCCATGCCCAGCCAATAACATGACCACCAAGCCATGTCCACCCAGTCACATGACCACCAAGCCACGCACACCACCTAAACCATGCCCACAGAACTGGTTGTTAAAAAATTTGAATCCCACCCTTGAACATCATGGCTTTAAAAACTCTAAGGGACCAATTTGGACAAAATTAAGCAGGAATTTGTTGTGAGGCTGTTGACCAAAATAGGATCGCCAACATGATCGCCAATGTCCGATGATGGATATGGCACAAGAAGATTTACAGTTTTCACTTGGCTGTTGTATGCTGTTCAGAATCCCTTTGCATGAGATGGGTAGCGATATAAATGTGATCAGTCAATCCTTTCCATTTCTTGTCTTGGGGGTATAACTAAACCAGTTATTGCATCTCAATATTGGCATGATTGCTCACACTTCCTAGGATACAGCTGATTGCCACCATACCCCATTAGCACCCATTCTATCTGAACATACTATGACACAGGCCAAACTCCATCTTCTGCACAGGTGTTCACTTTCAGGAAGATCAAAATCTCAACTCTCAAGTCCATCTGCTCTGTGGATTAGCAACAAGAGACACAAACATGTTCTTCCCCACATGTTGTGCAAAACATCTATTGCTCAATGAGTACGATAATTGCTTTTCCCTGCAATTATCAGAAGAACAATGTTTCCCCTAGGGATTTCAACCCACAAAAATCTTCCAAGGTAAAACCTGCTTTCAAAGATATGCCCTGGGTTCTCCCAGTGGTGGAGGACCTCACCTGGTCTTCCAGAGAGCTAACTCTGAGCTTTGGTGAGACTCAGCTGCCCTTTGTGTCAAAGCCAAACCACAGATAAGAGAAGGCATGATTGATTCAATGCTCATTTATTGATTGATTAGTCTTGTGACTTTATCGCTAAAATAAATAATAAAATACAGCACATAGTCTACTTTCAGAATAGGCCAGATAGGAGCAAATAAAGTGATAAAATACAAATGTGTTAATGCAAAAAGACTTCAGATCAATTTTCCTTGAGGCCATCCAGTTGGCAAGGCAGTCTCGACTATGTAAATCTGCTGAAATTTCAAGTGCTCCCTGCAATTCAGCTTCTGCGCAAATCTTGATTTCTGATCTAGCAGGGAAAGCAACAAGAATGACTGGGCTGCTTCTCCTGATGCTGCTTATGCTCTTCTGGTTCCTGTGCCCAATGACTGCTAAGAAGACTCAAACCGTATATGATGCATCACAAAAAGATTTAAATGGTCAGAATCATTGGAAATATTACATGTCTGGTGATCTGGTAATTGGTGGGAATTTACCCCTGACAACTCTTATCTATTCCAATGTACCAGATTTTCAAAATGATCCATCAGTGCTTCTTGCTGAGGTCTCGTAAGTTTTACCTGGATGGAAAAATATAAATGATTTTTTTCTTTATTTTGGATTCAGAAACTCCTTTTAGAAGTAATTTTTAGTAATGTTTTCAAAGTCCTTGTATAGATCAGATTTCTGTCCTTTCCTCAATAAATAGCCAAATTCAAGAAATAGGCTACTATTTTCAGTCTTTGCGGACGTCTTCCTCTGGATGATTAAAAACCATATGAAAGTGGGGAGGGAAAACACCTTGGAAACTCTGCTGGCTTAGCGAAGACGTTTGCTTATGTTTATTTGGACATAAGATCGTGTTTTAAAACCCTCCCAGAAAGCTCAGTCTTTTCCAATGTGGGGTACTGCCAAAATCCCTGAGTTTTAGAATCAACATTTCTCATGAAAAATGGCCTTCACTCCATCTGTGATGTGACCCCCACTGGAGCCTCGGGGTCAGCAATGGTGACCAGACCTGAAGAAACTGCTCCAAGAGAGACTCAAATTTATTAGGGTGGAAGAGAAGCAATTGGAGAGGATTCCAGTCACGGAAGGAAAGTGAAGAAGGGGGGTATCAAAAGTGGTTTTTATTTTGAAAAGGCAACTGGGTTGGTTTTTTTTTAAAGGAAAAAACAAGATGTATCACAAAATGGGAACTATCAGAACTCTATACCACCAGGCTGAAAGTTTGCCTACCAGTAAAGAAGGAAAAGAAGAAAAAAAAATGCATCAAGGAATCCTCCAGGACTTGTGGCTATCCTAGCTGGGCCTTCATCATACCCCAAATATGACCCAGCATGACCTCGTCTTCAATAGATAAGGGAGAGAGTAACAAACAAAGCAGAGGTGGGATTTTACCAGTTCACACCTATTCACTAGAACTGTTGTTAACATTCTAAGCAGTTCAGAGAATCTGTTGTTAGAAGGAATTACTGGCCTAATCCTGTAAGGAAGGCAGGAAGGAAACATTCTGGTGTTGCTTACAGAAACTGCCTCTCTGTTAACCCTTATTACATTCTTGGCAGGACTAGACTTCCTGCCTCTGGAACTTCTCTGGAGTTATTTTTCCCTCCTTTGCTGGTACTTTGCTTGTGTGGACTGACCATTCAAAGTTACAATGGCACTGAAAAAAGTGACTTATGACCGTTTTTCACACTTACGACTGTTGCAACATCCCCACAGTCATGAGAGGCCAGGCGAGGAGATGCGTGCCTTGATGTGAGGTATATTGAGTTGGCCACATCCAGTCAATAACATGACCACCAAGCCACGTCCACCAACTAAGCCACGGCAATAGAACTGGTTGTTAAACAATTTGAATCCCACCCTGAAATAAAGCAACGTTCCCATTCCAGAGGTGGCTGCAGTATCTGAAAAGCTCAAGAGGATTTCCAATCAACGTCACCTATTTGTATGCTTTAAGTCTAAGAATTCATTAAGGTAGAAACTTGTCCAGCCCAAGGATGAAACACAAACTGAGCAACATGGTATATGCAGCACAATGCAGTGAGCCATGTGCAGATCTGTACATTGGGGAAACAAAACAGCCACTTCACCAGTGCATGGCACAATATGGGAGATCTAAGCCACCAGGGTCAGATTCACTGGTCCATCTGCATTTGAAAGATAAAGGTCACTCTTTTGAAGATAGCAAAGTCCATGTTTTGGATAAAGAGGACTATTAGTTTGAAAGAGGGGTCAAAGAGGCCATCTATCTTAGAACGGAGCAACCTTCCCTCAACAGAGGGGGAGGGATAAGACACCTATCTCCAATTTATGATGCAGTCCTTTTGGCTCTTCCAAGGAAATTCCACAGTTCCGATTCAGTTGACCCTGAGCTCACAAGTAAACTCCCAAGTAACCACAATGGCTCCCAGAGAGTATTAAGACCAGTTGACTTCAAAGAAAACACAAACTTTCCATTCCCCCTCCCACTGTCCCATCAGAACTTATCACTCCCCACCCCCATCAACTAATCTCAATTGTCAATAGCTGCCCTTCCATCTCCCACCGCATACATTCAATACAATTGATGAACTTCCTGGATAGGAATTGAAATGTCTTGTTTTTTTCCTCAAAAAAATAAGTCTAGGTGTCTTTCCAAAATGAATGCCACTTTTGATACAACTATGTCCTGGATGACTCAAAATCTTCATGGACATATGAAGAAGGGAAGAATGATAGAATCGTATAAAATGGCCCATGGTATAGAGACAGATCCTTTCTCCTCTCTCACTAATCCATTAAAGATAATCAAGGAATGTTTATTTAAACAAGTCAATGAAATTTGGGACTTTCTGTTGAAAACTAACCAAAAAATATGACAAGGCCAACTCCACCTGTAGGCATGAGTTTCCTTGATATGTCCCCCTATGTTTTTTCTCACTATAGACTCACACCCAAGAACTTCCAGCAGTTCCTGGCCTTGATGTTTGCAGTTAAAGAAGTCAACAAGGATCCAATTCTCCTCCCCAACATCACCTTTGGCTTCCACATCCGAAACAATTACCAAAAGGAATGGCGGATTTCTTTTATCAGCTTCTCCCTGCTCTCCACACGAGGCCGAATGGTTCCAGGGTATAAATGTTACATGAAGGACCCTCTACTTTCTGTCATTGGGGGTGACGACCCCAAATCCTCAAGGCAGATGGCCTCCATCTTCAGCATCTTCAAGATCCCACAGGTAAGCACTGGATACAATATGGAATACACTAAGAACAGAAACACACACAGAAGCTAAGGATGAAAACAAAGGTGTTATGAGGAGACACACTTCAGGGTTATATGATTTTGGACATCCATCCTATATTTTAGTTGATTTCTGTATTTTGTATATGAGGATACATTTTTATATAACCACAATGCAACATTGATATAATTCTGAAAGAGGAATTTCTCCCAGACTTTCCTAGAAGTTTTTCCTGCACCTTTCAGCGGAGTTTATTCTCTGCACCAGGTGTATGTTTTGTTGCTTTGACTTCTGATCTATCACAGCCAGGCAAAATTTACTCACAATGGGTAAATCTGACTGGTGGATCAAGAAACCACACAATGGGGCCCCTTAAAGTCACCATTAAAGTATACTTTGTGTCAGGCTTCTGACCAATTCCCTAATAAAATTAGGAGTCTCAATCCAGTGGTTTATTAGGAGTGCCATGTCGTCTCTACCTAGGGGAAGCCAGCTCTGGCTTCACCCAATTTTCACCATGGCTCTGACCCTGTTTCCCCCTCCCTCCAAAGTGTGTCACCAGTCAGATTATCCAACAAAGCAATTTTGCTGGTCATATAAGTCACTCCCTCCAGTCATTGTGGGTCTCTGTGGAGATGGTCTTTACTTTGGCTGGCTAGGCTGTGCCCTGTTTTGACTGAGGTGTGAATTCCTTGGTGCAGCTGTGAGGTGCGATTCCCATCCCTCATTCTATGGCAACTCAAGAGCAAGTCAGGGAAGCTTTACAACACTTCGTCTCTTAAAGAGGATTCTCACTTTCTCCAGCTCGGTATTGGTTTTGAATTCTCTCAAGGAGAAAGAGGAGTTTATCCTTCCTTCTTCCGGATTAATCCCAAGGAATTTACTCAGTCTGAGGGTTTAGTGAAGCTGCTTCTGCATTTCCAGTGGAACTGGGTTGGGCTGGTGGCCCCCGAAAATGACGATGGAGAACTTTTCATCTCCTCTCTAGTGCCAATGTTCAAGGAGAAGGAGATCTGTCTGGCTTTCACTGAAATGATGAAATCTGATTTTTATGCTATTTCAGATTTGAAATTACAGCATATTTTCAACACTTGGTCTAAAGGCGAAGTGATTATTCTGTTTGGAGACTCCAGTACTGTTGCAAATGTACAGGCAGTTGTGTATACTTATAGAAAACATAGAAAAGCATCATTTCTGAAAGTTTGGATCTTCACATCCAATTGGAAACTTAATGTGCCAAACTCCAAATATCTATTGAAAATTATAAAGCCCTTCCATGGGGCTTTGCATTTTAAGCAGCACACTGGGGATGTCTCAGAATTCAGCCATTTCCTTCTGTCTTTAGACCCTTTGAACCCACGAGGTGATTTCTTTCTCCCAGAATGGTGGGAGTGGGTCTTTGACTGCAACATCTACAAGTCTAGAAAGACCCCTCCAAAAGGGGGAAAAACATGTACAGGAAAGGAGAATTTACAGAATCTGCCATCCTACTTGTTTGAAACAAGCATGACAGGAGAAAGCTACAATATCTACAATGCCATTTATGCTCTGGCACATGCATTACATGCAATGCATGGATCCGGTGGGCGACCAGCCATGTTGAGACTTGGAGGGAGGATCTCAAATGTCCAGTCATGGCAGGTAAACTCTGGGTGTCAGATCTGTCCCCTCGCTTCATCTTTTGTATTTCCTTGGTGCCAGCCTGCCATAGATGCAGGCGGGAGGGAAGCTTTTCGGGAAGGGAATGGAGCACCTTTGATGTACTTTGGGCCGGACGGAGAAAACACACGAAGGACAACCGGCCAGAAAGAAAAGTGCAGCTGCATTCCAAGAACAGCCAAAAACATCTCTTTTGATTATTTATTGATTTATTGATTAATTATTAAAACTTTTATACCACCCCCTGTCCCAAATAGGGACTCGGGGCGGTGAACAGCCATAATAAAATACAATCGTTATAAATTTTAAAAAGAATTAAAAGAGAATTAAATGCACGGCTGTAATTAAAAGTAAAACCAATAAAACCCCATTAAAAATGAAGATTTAAAAATTAAAACCTTACTAATGGGACTAGGCCAGACCGGCCTGCTGAAAAAGGTGGGTTTTCAGTGCATGTTGGAAGGCCCATAGGTCAGTGATGGCCCGTTTCTCTGTAGGAAGCTCATTCCAGAGGGAGGGTGTCCCCGCAGATTATGATTGGGCATGAGGGGCCAATGGGAGGACAGGCCTGGGAAACTGGGGGAGTTTAACTAGGGAATTCACATGGGATCCTCAAACTTAGCTTTGCCTTACTGTACTTCTCTTGACTTTGGCAAAACTATATACCTCGCTCTCAAAAATGAAGTCAACGGATTGTTTCTGCCTTCTGAGTTCAAGTCAAGAGAGGTCTTCTTATGCAGGCCACAGATCTTTAGAGAGAAAGCTCCCATGTCTATTTCCTGAATTAAATATCTGTAGGGCATCATAACCCTGCATCAAATCTGCATAAAACCAGTGTCAGGATTCCGGTGATTGCCCTAGTTAAACCATGAGCCTCGAGCCAGGCTTCAAAAGAATCCAAAAGATTTATTAGGAGAAATATGTCAGCATTGACCCCTATGAAGCCCACTCTGCCACAGGTAATTTATGGTCAACTGTGACCCTGTTTCCCTGCATCAAACCAGATAAAAGACTCCTTTTTTAAACAAAACAATCAAGCAAATTAAGTATAATTTTTGTTGAAAAGGGGGAAAAGAGAAATAAACCAAACCAATTGTCCATGAGATTCACATAGGAGACACCTTCCTAAAAGTTCTTTCAAGGTTGTCTGAGTTTTATAAAGTGGTCATTCCAGGGAGCAAGCATCATCCCAGGGCAACAGAGGACATAGAGGGCATTTCTGCCTGAAGTTTCAACAGTCCAAGTGGGCATATTTCCAGAACCATCTTAGTCTTCCTAAGGAGGGAGCCTGAACCACTTTTCTTAAGAAGACACTCAACTCAGTTCCTTTAAACCTTGGATTATGTTTCTATGGCTTAGCATGCTGAGTGACCCACCCCATGTCTTCTTTCATTTGCCGTTTGTTGCAGGGAACAACCTGTTGTGTCAAAGCAACCTCTGTCAACTTAGGAAGGCTCGTAAGGCTGAAAGGCTCAGCTCCCATTTGCTCAGCCATGGTAGCTTCAGAGCCCCTTTGCTCACTCCACCAAACGCCTCCTCCTTCTTTCAATTCTCCACCTCAATGTCCTTCCACTTCTCCATCCATCCCCTGTGCCCCTCAGTGTTTCCTTGGTGTGGGGTTTTGTTTTTGTGGTTTTGTGAACTAGGCACCCTATTGCCTGCCTCAGAGTTTTGTTTGCTGTGGGTGTGTTACTTGGAACCCTGACAGAAACATAGAAAATGGACAGCAGAAAAAGACCTTTAATAGATATTTTTATTTCATTTTAATTTGTTGTTGGATGATGGACGTGTGTTTATCCCAAGCATGTTTAAACTCAGATACTGATGATTGACCCACAACCTATGCTGGGACTTGGTTCCAAGCTTCTTCTACTCTTTCTGTGAAGGAACCTTTTCTAACATTATTTTTTCCTCCTGTCCCTTTGAGATCATGTCCCCCATGCTCCTCATTCTTGCTTAGAATCGAAAATAATTCCTTCTAGAATCTATTCACACCCTTAATCTATTCAAAGGTTTTAATCATGTCTTTGTCTTCCTTTCCCTTCTGTCCTCCAGTTGTCCATATTCAGTAAAATCTCCTAAGATGGTGACCAGCCCAGAATGATAGCAGCCATGATGTCTCATTTGGGGCTTTCAGCCTATTACTACAATTTCTGAATGTCTCTTTTCTTTCAGCTTCTTCCCTATTTGAGGAATGTCCAGTTCAACAACAGTGCTGGAGATGAAATCTCCTTCTCAGAAAATGGACTAGGATCTGCTAGTTATGATCTCCTCAACTGGGTTCTCCTCCCGAATTTATCATTTGTCCCCATGAGAGTTGGACAAATAGATCCCAGGTCTCCCCCAGGCCAGGATTTCACTATTAACTCCGATGCAATTGTCTGGCCAACAAAGGTGAGCTGGAAAGTCAAATAAATTCAGCAAAAGATTCATTCCCCTCTGGGGATTCAAAACTTCCTCCTTAGTGAAAAACAAGTCACTGAATGAAAAATTTGGTAAAACCATCAATTTAAAAAACCTGTTTTGCTTGTAAAATATTTGAGGTTCTGCTTGCAACCCAGGATACATTTAGAGCAGCCAACAGTGGTTTCCATAAATGATTCCCATTCAGTTAGATCCCTATGACTGTTTGTTTTAGAAAAGCTGTAGCTCAATTCCCAAGTCTTCTTTCATATGCCAAGTCCCAGTTCCAATCTCTCAAATCCATTGGTAGTTTGGACTGTCACTGGCCTTAATCCCCCTGTAGCATTTCCTGGGTTCCAATAGACCCTAAATAACCATATTCTTTGGAGACATTTTGACAATTGAAACAAAAATGTACAAATAAATACATTAAACATGTTCATTGCTTAGGTCACCTACAGTATTTCTCTTTTTCTCTTTTAGAAGGTGCCCTTTGTCAGGTGTGGCATTAAGAGATGCCAGGCAGGAGAGAGGAGAAGAGTTCCAGAGGGCCAGCAGGTTTGCTGCTACCAATGTGACCCTTGTCCAGAAGGGACCATTTCTAATCAGACAGGTAGAGCACATTTTCAATGAAGATCTTCCAGGTTCAAGGAAACCATTCAGTAGAAACAACTATGAACTTTTTTGTTCATGATATTTTTCAAAATATTCATCCTTTGCAGCAGAACCTCAGAGTTGGTGGATCTAAACTATCCTCCTGGCCACATTTCCTATTTCACAGCAATTTAATGCAGGATAGTTTCAGAACAAAATTCATGGGTTCCCTTTCTAGATTTTCTAGTCCTTTCTTGCAACCCATCAAGAAAACCAGCAATCAAACTTTCCATGAAGGAGTGGGTTGTTGTGGGTCAAGCTTTAATTTTTATTATTTAAGATGTGCTTCTTCTGTCAGCACTATCAGTCTACCAGGAGGTTGACAGACCTGTTGGAGAAAGGAGAAATCCACCTAATTTTTCTTCCTGCCCTTCCCTGTAGAAGCAAATAGCCAGAATGAGTCAATCCAAAGTACAGAACGTGTTTGTCCCACAGGTGCTTTTTCAAGAGGAAACTGGACTTTCTGGTTTTTCTTTAGAGACATTTTGCTTCTTGGATGAGCATTCAAGTCTTCAGAAAAAAAAAACAGAAATTCTAATTGCTTCTTGAAAAATCACATTCAATATTGAATCAATCAGTATTGAAGATGATTTGTCCCTTTTTGATATACCATCAAATGTAAAGTGACCCTTGGTTTCAGATGCAGCTTCCTGTCATCCCTGCCCAGAAGACCAATATCCCAACAAGGATAAGGTCCAGTGCATTGAAAAGAAGCTCTACTTTCTCTCTTATCAAGAAACCCTGGGATATGCTTTAGTTTCTCTCACTCTTTCTCTCTCCATGATCACGTTGGGAGTCCTGACAGTTTTCCTTAAGCATCGTGACACACCAATCGTCAAGGCCAACAACCGAGATCTCACCTACCTCCTCCTGATCTCCCTCCTGCTTTGCTTCCTCTGCTCCTTCCTCTTCATTGGTCAACCTGGGAAGCTCACCTGTCTCTTCCGACAATCTGCCTTTGCCATTCTGTTTTCCCTTGCAGTTTCCTCTGTCTTGGCAAAAACTATAATGGTGGTTCTGGCCTTCATGGCCACCAAACCAGGGAATAGTGCAAGGAAGCTCTTAGGAAAACCATTGACCAATTCCATTGTCATAGCCTGTCCCCTGGTCCAAGTAGTTCTTTGTGCCACATGGCTGGTAACTTCTGCCCCATTTCCCGACATGGATTTCCACTCCTTGGTAGGAGAAGCCATCTTAGAATGTAATGAAGGCTCAGCTGTGATGTTTTATACTGTCCTCGCCTACCTGAGTTTCCTGGCCCTCACCAGTTTCACAGTGGCCTTTCTGGCTAGGAAATTGCCTGACAGCTTTAATGAAGCCAAGTTCATTACTTTTAGCTTGCTGGTCTTTTGCAGTGTTTGGATCACCTTCCTGCCCACTTATCTGAGCACCAAAGGGAAGTCCATGGTGGCTGTGGAGATCTTCTCCATCTTGGCCTCTGGAGCTGCTCTCTTGGCTTGCATCTTTCTCCCCAAGTGCTTCATTATCCTATTGAGGCCCCATCTGAACTGCAGGGAAAATATTATAAAGAACAAAAATCTCTAACTAATTCATGGCCAAGAAACATTTAAAAACATGATGACAGAGAAAGAGCAACGTACCCATTAAATAAATCCTTATCAAGTGCCATAAGTGGTTCCATTAAGAATCATTGCATATCTGAGGTGGGCAGATATAGAAACTGAATGAAATAATGAATAAATCAACCAACTAACAAAGAAACAAACCTATATATGGAGATTCTCAGTTATCCATGTGGTGGTTATCCCCAAGGTGCTTTTTCAAGAGACAACTGGACCGGAAAGTCCAATTGCTTCTAGAAAAAGCACATTTGGGATAAATCAACCTGCTATCAGCAACACACAGCCCTTTTCATCCCTTGTCTTCCAGTGGTTCACACTGTGCCCTATGCAGAAAGAAAGCTTGCTGTTAAAGATAAGTTCAATATTTTAAGGAAGATATTTTCCCATTTTATTCCTTTTAATTGGATATTGTGCTATTTTAGTGTTTTAAAAGATTAGGTTCCATATCAATGTTTCTGTGGGTATATGTTTCTTTCTATAGTCTTCTGACACTTTATAGTATTTGCTGCTTCTAGTCCTTTTTTTTAGTGATATAGATTAAATTCCCAACTTCCTACTAATTCTGCTGTGCTGACCCATTAACCTGTTGGAGTTTTGTGGTTGGTTTTAGAAAATAATATCACTATGCACACTGTCAGCTTTCAAGATTCTTTTCCTTTTGTTTGCATCTTTCAGCTGCCATAGTAACAGGGGAAGGGGAAAATATTGGGCTTTGTGGGTGTGGGAAATGTGCTGGAGGTTTTGAAGAATGAACTGTACAACTTGGGGAAAACTTTATTGTTTATGCTTATTTGCTTGCTTACACAACCCGACCAAAACCGAGTGGCTGTGGTTTCCTGCCCCCAGATACAGCCAGCTTACTCCATCGCTGGCCATGGGTGGAGAAATTTTGACGGAGAGGACAGTGCAATCTGGGCATCCTCCTGGATGTATGGCTGTTGTTAGAAGACCATATAGCAGCCGTCGCCAGGGGGACCTTTTGTCAGGTCTGTCGGATCTACTAGTTGCGGCCCTTTCTGGATTGGGGTGCATTGCACACAGTCACTTCTGCCCTCGTCATCTGCCGCCTAGACTATTGCAATGCTCTCTACATGGGGCTCCCCTTGAAGAGCATCCGGAGGCTTCAGCTGGTGCAGAGTGCGGCCACGCGGGTGATCTTGGGGGCTTCTCGGAGCTCCCATGTTACACCGCTCCTGCGCGAGCTGCATTGGCTTCCAGTGGCCTTCCGGGTGCAATTCAAGATGTTGGTGATCACCTTTAAAACACTCCATGGCTTGGGACCCTGGTACTTACGGGACCGCCTACTGCCAACATCGGCCTCCCGCCGGCCAGTGCACTCCCACAGGGGGGGCCTCCTCGGGGTGCCGCCGGCTGGGCGATGCCAGCTGGTGGCTCCGAGGGTGCGGGCCTTCTCTGCGAGGGCACCCTCCCTCTGGAATGAGCTTCCTATGGAGATACAGGCCATCACTGATCTATGGGCCTTCCGGCGCGCACTGAAGACCCACCTTTTTCAGCAGGCCGGTCTGGCCTAGTCCCATTAGTAGGGTTTAATTTTTTAAATCTTCATTTTTAACGGGGTTTTATTGGTTTTACCTTTAATTCAGCTGTTCATTTAATTCTCTTTTAATTCATTTAAAAAATTTTATTGATTGTATTTTTATTATGGCTATTCACGCCCTGAGTCCCTATTTGGGAGAGGGGGTGGTATAAAAGTTTTAATAATAAATAAATTACTGAGCAACTGCGGGTCTTTATCAAAATAGGCCAAGGTCAATGGCCACATGACATTATACACATCTTCAATTGGATGGACAGTTTGAATTGTGGGTGGGAATGTTGCCATCAATTTGTATATGTGTTTTTCATGTGTAAATCCTCAGATTCAGAATTCCTTTGATGCTACCACTTGATTTCCAGTAAAAGTCCTTTTCTCTATATTAATGGAGTCTAAGAGTGTCTTTCTTGAATGGAGCACTACCTGACACACACCTTGTTATTACAATCCCTTGTGTCACGTCATATGCAAGAGCTTCTCGGTAAACATGATGCTTTAGGATAACTGCGCTCCCTTACAGGACAAAGAGATGTGCTAATATTTATAGATTTAGAAAGGAGAAAATGGATAAGGAATGGTCTTTGATGAGTAACTGAACACGATGAAGGGGAGACTGAGAAAGTCATGGTTGGAAGGAGCTGATGAGAGTCTCCAGAAAGAACTTCAAAGAATCAAGGACAATAATGTTGTGGTGTCGAAGCAAGGATGGTTTGAAAAGAGAAAAATGTATGGAGGGATTGACCAAAACTAGATTTGGCTAAGTTTCCTGTTCGTTCACATTCCCAATAATAAAGAATCTGCAGTTAACTACATAAATGATGATAGTACCAGTACAAATGACAGCAAGACTTCAGACACCAAATTCATTCCAGAACAATTCTGTTTTAGTAATGTGTGAAACACGGGAGAAGATCCCATTTCGGGGGTGAAGTTCTCCAAGCAAAAGGGGCCCAGCAACAGAGAAGCATGGCCTCTGCACTTTCACCACTCCTCTGTTTTGGCCAAAATATTTGGACCAGAGGTCCCTGCTGGTTCCTTTGTGCCAAACCATCTGGAGCTCTCAAGGCTAAAACCTTCAAGTTCAATGGCATTCAATTTTTTGTATTTAGATTGTAAGCAGATTTGAGAGCTCCATTATTTCCCTGTTCTGAAAATCCCATCAAGAGTTGGGAAGCTGGCAGGATCTCATGTCATTCATTTTGCAACCGAAGGGTGTTCTCCAACGCTTCTAATGCTCATAGAGAGGGTTAGGGGTGGGCCAGTAGTGAGGATGGGGGAGTTGATTAGGACTTTTAAAGTAGACCTCAGATAGACAACAGGTCATTGGGGAGAGACAGGAGAGGAAGACAGCCTGAAGAATGACACATGGAACACCTCTGCTCTGCGAGCTGCATTGGGTGCCAAAGTGCTTCTGGGTCCAATTCAGGGTATTGGTTAGGATCTTTAAAGCTGTACATGGCATGTCTCCATGTTACCTAAGGAACCATCTTCAGCCCATCCCATCAGCCCCATCACACCCTGGCAGGAATGATGGTGACCCAGGAAAGGGTTGTCTAGACATTATTTTCTTCTGTTGCCCTCACCCTGTGGACCACCGTCTCCTGAAGGTCTGGAGTAGCATGAAATTTGGGGTGGGCAGAGGAGCGTGCAGCCACAGAGATGGATAGGACCCTGACAGCTCTTCCCCAACTTTTCATCGTTTTTTTAATGTTGCTTGCTTCTTTGTAAATTTTATATATTGCTTTTATGCTTTTTATATTTTATTTGGACACTGTCCGGTGCCCCTCTATGAGTGAGACAGTTTAAAATTTGATAAATAAATAAAAAATAAATGTTCCAATGCCACAGCAGACAAGGCTTCCATCCTGGGTCTTAGCAGATGGGACTCTTTTGCAGACAGGATCTGTAATAGGTCCACCGTAGCAGGCTTGATGGGACACACAGATGAAATTGTGGAGAGAAGTTCCCTAAAACAACCTTGTCTAATCCATGCAGGGCATTAAAGGTCAAAAACAGCACTTTGAAGTGAACCTGGAATGAAATCAGCAACCTCTGCACTTCGTGGAGCAGTTATGTAACATGTTCTGTTCTAGGAGCACATAGAACTGCCTGCAACTGCCCCATTTTGAAACTTCATAATGCTGTTCAGGCAGCCCCGCATAGAGGGCCTTACAGTGACCTATTCAAGAATGATTCATGATTCAGCAATGGGTGCAACAGGCACACAACACAAAGGTCTACGAAAGATCCACTAGTCATAGATGCCATGGTTAACATCCCTCCATTATTGTGCTTTATGGTTCTGCTCTTATAACTTCTAATTCTTTTCAATCATTATTATATTTAAAAAAATTAAGCCTTGATTGTCTCCTTTATATATAGTTTTTACTGGATTGTTGTATGCTGTCCAGGGTGACTTTGAATGAGATGGGTGGTCATATAAATTTCATCAATCAACCATCAGTCAATTTCATCCCCTATTCGTGAACATAACTAAACCAATCATTCCATCTAAAGATTGGTATGATTGCTCACTCTGCCTAGGTGACATGCCCCATTAACACCTCCTGGATCTGAACATATTAGGACACAGGCCAAACTCCATCTTCTGCTCAGGTGTTCACTTTCAGCAATGTTCCCATTCCATAGGTGGCTGCAATATCTGAAAAGCTCAAGAGGATTTTCAACCAACATCACCTATTTGTATGTTTTAAGCCCAAGAATACAGTAAGGCAGAAATTTGTCTGTCCCAAGGATAAAACACAAACTGAGCAACATGCAAAACAATGCAGTTGCAATTGTTTTGCAATGGTACATTTTCTAGCTTACTAAGAAGTAGGTTGTGGTCTACTTTGTTGAATGCCTTGCTGAAATCTAAATATATTATGTCCACAGTGTTTTGCTGGTCTACTAATTTAGTCACTGTGTTGAAGAATGAAATAAGATTGGTTTGGCATGATCTGTTTTTAACAAACCCAGTCTGACTGCTGGTTATACTTGTTTCTAGATGTTGGCAGATCTGTTTTTTTATTATCTTTTCCAGTATCTTCCCAGGTATTGATGTTAGGCTGATTGGTCTATAGTTTTCTGGGTCTGTTTTTTTCCTCTTTTTTGAAGATGGGAACCACATCAGCCCTTTTCCAGTCCTCTGGTAGTTCCCCGGTGCTGCAGGATTTTTGAAAGATATGGTGCAGTGGTTCTGAGATGACCTCTGCCAGCTCCTTTAAAACTCTGGGATGTAATCCATCAGGGCCTGGTGATTTGTTTTCATCAAGATCAGACAGGTGTTCTCTTATTATTTTTTTTGCTTATTTTAACTTTTATTTCTGGTCTGTCTTTTACAGTAATGTTTTTGGTGAGTTGAGCTATAGTTTCTTTTTGCGTGAAGACGGATGCAAAGAATGAGTTAAGCAAACTGGAGAGTAACCTGATTGGACCTTGTGACTGATCGTTTTGGGAAAATGAAAAACTTTTACTTTTAATTAGGTGGAAACTGTGGGAATAGTCAGAGTTGGTTTTCACCAGCCTGTGCCAATATGATACATCCAATAAAATTGTTCTTTGAGGAAATTGCCTGTCTTGGAGTTTTTTTGTTTTTGTTGTGGGTGTGTTACTTGGAACCTTGACAGAAACATAGAAAATGGACAGCAGAAAAAGACCTAATGGTACATCAAGTCTGCCCTTTGAGTTTATCTGTTTTTTATTTCTCTTTAATTTATTTCTTATTATTCTTTAATAATTATTTTTATTTCATTTTAAATTGTTATTGGATGGTGGACGTGTGTTTATCCCAAGCATGTTTAAACTCAGATACTGATGATGCTTCCTCTACTCTTTCTGTGAAGGAATCCTTTCTAACATTATTTCTGAACATCCCTTCTGTCAGTTTGAGGTCATGTCACCCATGCTCTTCATTCTTGCTTAGAATAGAAAATAATGCCTTCTAGAATCTTATTCACACCCTTAGTCTATTCAAAGATTTTAATCATGTCATGGTCTCCCTTTCCCTTCTGTCCTCCAGCTGTCCATGTTCAGTAAAATCTCCTAAGACAATGACCAGCCCAGAATAATAGCAGCCATGATGTCTCATTTGGGGCCTTCAGCGAATGACTCCAATTTCTGAGTGTCTCTTTTCTTTCAGCTTCTTCCCTATTTGAGGAACGTCCAGTTCAACAACAGTGCTGGAGATGAAATCTCCTTCTCAGAAAATGGACTGGGATCTGCTGGTTATGATGTCCTCAACTGGGTTTTTTTCCCGAATTTATCATTTGTCCCCATGAAAGTTGGACAAATAAATTCCCTGTCTTCCTCAGGCCAGGATTTGACTATTAACTCTGCTGCAATTGTCTGGTCAAGAAAGGTGAGCTGGAAGGTCAAATAAATTCAGCAAAAGACTCGTTCTCTTCTGGGGATTCAAAACTTCCTCCTAACTGGAAAATAGGTCACTGAATCAAAAATTTGGGAAAACCATTGGTTTTAAAAAACTTGTTTTGCTTGTAAAATATTTGAGGTTCTGCTTGAAACTCAGGATGCATTTAGAGCATCCAACACCAGTTTCCATAGATGATTCCCATTCAGTTTGATTCCATGACTGTTCTTTTTAGGAAAGCTGTAGCTCAATTCCCAAGTCTTCTTTTATGTGCCAAGTCCCAGTTCCAATCTCTCAAATCCATTGGTGGTTTGGAGTGGCACTGGCCTTAATCCCCCTGCAGCATTTCCTGGGTTCCGAGAGAGCCTAAATAACCATTTTTTTTGGAGACATTTTGACAATGGAAACAAAAAATACAGATTATAGATTAACAAACTTGGAAGGGACCTTATGCAATCCGCCACCCAAGCAGGAGACCCTACATCATTTCTGACAAATGGCAATCCAATCTCTTCTTGAAAGTTTCAAGTGATGAAGCTCCCACAACTTCCAGAGCCAACTTCTGTTCCATGGGTTGATGGTTCTCACTGTCAGAATGTGCAAAGGAATACATGAAGCATATTAATTGCCATCTAATGTATTTCTCTTTTCTCTTCTAGAAGGTGCCCTTTGCCAGGTGTGGCATGAAGAGGTGCCAGGCAGGAGAGAGGAGAAGAGTTCCAGAGGGCCAGGAAGTTTGCTGCTACCAAGGTGCCCCTTGTCCAGAAGGGACCATTTCTAACCAGACAGGTAGAATACACTTTGAATGTAGATCTTCCAAGTAGCCATTCAATAGAAACAAATATCCATTTTGTTGTCATTTTTTACAGTTTGACATTCTTCAAAATATTCAACCTTTGCAGCAGAACCTCTGAGTTGATTTGATATGAATTGTCCTGCCCTATCCTCCTAGCCACCTTTCCTGCTCCTCAGCAATTTAATATAGGATAGTTTCAGTGCAGAATTCATGGGTTCCCTTACTAGATTTCCTAGTCCTTCTCTTGAAACCCATCAGGAAAACCAGCGATCAGATTTTCCATGAAGGAGTGGATTGTGAGGGTCAAGCTTTAATTGTTATTATTTACTGTAAGATGTGCTTCTTCTGTCAGCACTATGAGTCTTCCAGGACTGTTGGAGAAAGGAGAGATCCATCTAACTTTGTCTGCTTGCTCTTCCCTGTAGAAGCTAATAGTCAGAATGAGTCAATCCAAACCACAAAGTAGAGAACTTGATTGTCCCAAAGGAGCTTTTTCAAGAGAGAACTGGACTTTTTGGGTTTTCTTTGAAGACATTCCGCTTCTTGGATGAGAATTGAAATGTTTTAAAGAAAAACCAGAAATTATAGTTGCCTCTTGAAAAAGCACTTTTGGGACAACCATGACCTGGATGACTGTGAATCTCCAAAGACATTTAGCCAGCTTGATCCTTGCCTCAGGCTAATCTATCCCCAGGATAATCAATATTGAAGGGTGATTTGTTCTTTTTTGATATATCACCAAATGTAAAGTGACTCTTGGTTTCAGATGCAGCTTCCGGCCATCCCTGCCCAGAAGACCAATATCCCAACAAGGAGAAGGTCCAGTGCATTGCCAAGAAGATCCACTTCCTTTCCTATCAAGATATCCTGGGATACTCTTTAGTGTCTCTCGCTCTTTCTCTCTCCATGACCACATTGGCAGTCCTGGCAGTTTTCCTTAAGCATCGTGACACACCAATCGTCAAGGCCAACAACCAAGATCTCACCTACCTCCTCCTGGTCTCCCTCCTGCTTTGCTTCCTCTGCTCCTTCCTCTTCATTGGTCGACCTGGGAAGTTCACCTGTCTCTTCCAACAAACTGCCTTTGCCATTCTCTTTTCCCTTGCGGTTTCCTCTGTCTTGGCAAAAACTGTCATGGTGGTTCTGGCCTTCATGGCTACCAAACCTGGGAACAAGGCAAGGAAACTCTTAGGAAAACCTCTGACCAATTCCATTGCCTTAGCCTGTCCCCTCATCCAAGCACTCCTTTGTGCCATCTGGCTGGCAACCTCTCCCCCATTTCCCAACTTGGACTTCCACTCCTTGACTGGAGAAACCATTTTGGAATGTCAGGAAGGCTCAACCTCAATGTTTTATGCTGCCCTTGCCTACCTGGGTTTCCTCGCTCTAGTGAGTTTCACTGTTGCCTTTCTGGCTAGGAAATTGCCCAACAGCTTTAATGAAGCCAAGTTCATTACCTTCAGCATGCTAGTCTTTTGCAGTGTTTGGATCACTTTCCTCACCACCTATCTAAGCACCAAAGGGAAGTCCATGGTGGCTGTGGAGATCTTCTCCATCTTGGCCTCTGGGGCTGGTCTCTTGGCTTGTATCTTTCTCCCCAAATGTCATATTATCCTACTGAGGCCTGATCTTAATTGTAAAGAAAATATAATGGGACATAAGAATCTCTGATTTATGTGGAAGGTAGTAACTTTTACTTTTAAAGCTTTTATTCTGTTTTACAAAACCAATCTAAATTCCTTTTTCTGGTAGGGGGGGTATAAAATGACCAACTGAGTGGACCATGGGATTGTAATGAACATAGTGGACCTTGATTTCAGCAAAGTATCATCTTCCATGAGATCCCAGTAGAGGAGAACACAAAATTGAGGCTGGACTACTAGGCTATGAGCTGGTTGGATAATTGTACTGAAATACAATATACTTGAAGCTAGAAAGAAAATTCAGTGTTGAAGGCTTCTTCCTATGCCCTGTTCTTTTCAATATATTACAAGTGACTTGGACAATAAGTTAAAATATATATATTTATTACATTTGCAGTTAGCAACAATCATGGGAGCAAAATAAAATCTTAGAGAAATGTTTCTCTACTTTGGCAACATGAACAACTGTGGACTTCAATCCCAGAATTCTCCATCCAGCTAGCTGGCTAGGAAGATCTGGGAGTTGAAGTCCATTTATCTTAAAGTTCCATTGATTAAGAAACACTGTCACAGCAGATTGGATCAGGATTGAAAGAAGATCTCAACAAGGTGGATTAATAGTCAGAATCCAATCAGGCCAATTCAACATGGATATATCCAAGTCCTTCTTTTGTGTAGGAAAAAATAAAAGGTGTTTGTTTAAGGTTGAAGAGAGCATCCCGGGTGGCAGCACATGTGAGAAGCAGAGGTTGTATTCTGACTAGTTCTGGAGAACCGGTAGCTGAAACGTTGAGTAGTTCAGAGAACCTGCAAATGCCACCTCTTACTGGCCATGCCTCCCATGGAGCCTCAGCTGATCTGCTGGGTCTTCTTTTGTTGCTCTGCACAGGAGAATGGAGCTGGAAAGCAGGTTAGAGGGTTGGGGAGGGAATAGGGTTTTGCAGTATCCTTCCCCCAGGAGTGGGGAGGGAATGAAGATTTTACAGTATCCTTCCCTTGCCACACCCACCAAGCCATGCCCACAGAACCAGTAGTAAAAAAAAATGAACCCCATCCCTGGTGAGAAGGAATCACAAGCTGAACATGAGCTGACATGAGCAGCTTGTTGCTGACCCTCTGTTCTGTTGATGCAGCTGAAAACCCCTGTAAATCTTCTGTGTCAACAGACATAGAACGTTAAGAATAAGAGGAATCGTGGCATCTCTATGTTATATATTGGCTAGATCACACCTGATCTAGAGAATTCAATACATAAGTTACAGGGTATAAGATGCAGGCAGGGAAAGCATACACTGAATGAATACTAAGATATGCACAGTGTATGGGCTTCTCAAGTCCAGATATTCCACACAAAGTTGTGGAGAACAAGAAGGCTAATAGACCTTATGGAGCTTCCAGATCAAAGCAGAAAGGAAGTTCCTGCCCAATGAACCAGGCATAGAGGTCATTGAGGAGAAGACATTGGTGGTGATAGATGCAGCAGTGTCAAATGAAACCAACATCAGAAAGAAGGAGGATGGGACACTGGTCCAGGGTCTAAAGGCTGAACTGGACAGGATATGGAAAGGCCAAATGGGTCCTAGTGATAGGGATATTTGGGGCCATGACACTTAAAAGTCGCTCCAGCAGATTCCAGAAACAACAGCAGAGTTTTGGGTCCAGAAGAGTGAAGTGCTAGGAACAGCTAAATTACCGTGTCCACCCTTGTCTTACATGACTCAGTAGCGATTGGGGAGGAGATACCCTACCTTGGGCCTTCTTTATATCAGTTGCCACAGAGGTCAGTGCTGTCCCCTTATGGTATCTCTGGACACCTTCATAACTGGATAGAAGCATTCCTGTCAAACAGACAAAAAATGGTCAAAATTGGGAGTGTCCTATCAATGGTGTCCCCCAAGGCAGTGTTCTAGGTCCAACTCTCTTCATACTCTACATAAATGACCTCTGTGATCATATTAAGAGCAACTACGTTCTCTTCACTGATGATGTAAAGCTGTTCAATACCACCGACAATACCACTACTCTTCAAAAAGACCTCGACTATGTATCAGAATGGTCAAACAAATGGCAAATTCAAATCTCAACAAATAAATGCTGTGTCCTACATATTGGTAAAAAAACAGAAAATAAAATACAAGTTGAATAGTCAAGACCTTGTCGATGATCGAAACCCTGTAATGTACCTAGGAGTACTCATCTCTAATGATCTAAGTGCTAGAGCCCACTGCAACTACATAGCCAAAAAGGCATTAAGAGTTGTTAACCTAATCCTATGTAGCTTTTTCTCTGGTAATATCACACTACTAACTAGGGCATAAAAAAAAATTGGCTAGACAAATACTCGAATATAGCTCATCAGTCTGCAACCCTCATTACGTATCTGATATTAATACGGTTAAGAAAGTCCAGAAATATTTCACAAGAATAGTTCTCCACTCCTCTACCCATTGCAGAATACCTTATGCCACCAGACTTGAAATTCTAGACTTAGAAAACGTAGAACTACGCCGCCTTTGGTCTGATCTAAGTATAGTATATAAAATCATACATTGCAATGTCCTACCTGTCAATGAATACTTCAGCTTCAACCATTACAATACAAGAGCTCACAATAGATATAAACTCAAGGTAAACCATACCAAACCTGATTGCAGGAAATACAACTTCAGCAACAGAGTGATCAATGTCTGGAATACTCTACCTGACTCTGTGGTTTCTTCCCCAAACCCCAAAAACTTTAACCTTAGACTGTCTACTATTGACCTCACCCATTTCCTAAGAGGTTTGTAGGGGGCATGCATAAGTGCACCAGTGTGCTTACCGTCCTTGTCCTATTGTTTCTTTTTATTTTTCTTATATGTACCCATTTCATGTACTCATAACTATGTCTATCATATACCTATAATCTTATAATCACTTGACAAAATAAGAAAGAAAGAAAGAAAGAAAGAAAGAAAGAAAGAAAGAAAGAAAGAAAGAAAGAAAGAAAGAAAGAAAGAAAGAAAGAAAGAAAGAAAGCATTTAAACATTAGTAGGACGTCCCACACTTAACAGGGTTCAAGTGATTGTTATATGCCCCATATAGCACTCAAATTATTTGAAGAAACTATGGCTCAAACGAAACTCCATCTTGTGTGCAGCTGCTCAGCTTCATGCAGGCCAAATACCCAACTTCACCTTGACTCTCAGACTCTGTGGATTAGCAACAAGAGACACTAACACATTCTTGCCTTTCAGGGAAGCAAGCAAAATCTAGTGCTAAATGGGTAGGACCACGGCTTCTCCTTGCAATTATCAGAATAGTAATTCTCAATGTGTTTCTCTTGGGCATTTCGATCAACAAAAACCTTCCAAGTTAAAACCTGCTTTAAACAGGATGTTCTTTGTTTTCCCAAAAGGGGCAGGAAACATACATGAACTCTTGTCCTAGAGAGCTTTAAACCTTCTGAAGTCAACAGAGATCACATTTCCTGCAACCCCCTCCTTTGGCTTGCTCTAGGAAAAAGTCGCTGTCACCAATGATTTCATTGTTGGTGATGCTTTGGATGCTGCCTGAATCCATCCAGATGGACCTGAGGCCAAACTGCTTCTGGAGGAGACCTTTAGAAGAGCAAAAGGACTATTACAGCCCTGGAGATCTCATCATTGGTGGAAACCTGCCTCTCTCCATGTCTATAGTTCTACAGCTTCCTTTCCAAGAGCCTCCTGCTGAGTGGGATGTCATGTCTGTGTAAGTGTTTCCTTGATTGTCTTTTTTCTCAGGGCAATGTGGGAAGGGCAGTCTTGAACATGGGACAGATTTACAATCCCACCCAGCCTCTGTTGATGTAGATCAAGGGTCTTCAACCTTGGCAAGTTTAAGACTTGTGGACGTCAACTCTGAGAATTCCTGAGTTAACATGACTGGAGGAGGAATTCTGGGAATTTAAGTCCACAAGTCTTAAAGGTGTCACTTTTGAAGGCCCTTCCTAATTAGGACACACTGGTTCTCTTTGATGAATCAATCTGCCTGTCATCCCCTCCTCAAGCCTTCTGACTCTTCCATGGTGAAGAAAAGCTTGTCACACTGATCAGGGAGTCAACATTCTCTCCATGTTCCTGAAGGCAAATTACACATTGTAGAGAAACCAGTTTGGGCTGAACTTGGGTAGAAACTATGCCAGGATCTTCGATCTTATGCCTAGACTGAACTCATCTTCCCATCTCATTATTCTGATGATTTGAAACACCATGCTTCGTGTAGAGAAGATCTGTCTTTTGTCCCATCATCTCTGGCTTCCCACCAATCTCCTGTTAATCCTGGGCAGATCTAGGTCAGTGGAACAAGCTTTTTGCAGAAGATTGATTGAGAATCCCCAATGGAAAGAGTTCCACATTCTGACACACCAAAAGGGCTTTTTCTCACTGGGGGCCATCCAGATAAATTGGCATAATCATTTTTGGACAGCAAAAATCAACCTGCTCAGAAACTTCATTGAATCCAATTTAATCTAACTTTAATTGATTTATAAAGCTACCTAATTCAAAATGACTATGATGACATGATTGGGGAGAGGTGCCAGATTGAGAAAAAGTGCTTGAGAAGGTAGGGCAGAAGTTCTCAGCCTGTAAAGAGTCCCATGACTGGGTTGAATAAAGTATTAAGATAACAAGCAACATTTCCTTATCTATATAGAAAACTTCATTTTGGAAAAGTCAACATTGACTTGAACTGAGCTCTTGCTATATATTATAACTTCAACATCAATTCACAGATATGTGCTGGGGAGAGATGGAGAGGAAGTTTTACTTTTGACAATAGTAACAGAATCAACCAATTGACACTAAGCCTGTTCTCTAACAGCAGTAAAGCAACTAATTTGTATTAATCTGTTTATGATCAACTCTTATCAACTCAATTTTGGCAATAAAGTAATAGAATAAATGTCTCCCTCCTGTTTGCTGTCTACTTTATGTCTTCTAACACTTGCAAAAAAGACCTGTTCCCAAGAACTACCAACACATCCTGGCCTTGGCATTTGCCATCCGGGAGGTCAACAGAGACCCACAGCTTCTCCCCAACATCACGCTGGGCTTCCGCATCTACAAAGAGAACCATTATGCAAGCATGACTCCAGATGTCAGCCTGTCTTTGCTCTCCAGCCGGGGAAAAGTGTTTCCTAACTATAAGTGTGATACACAGGACAACCTTCTCTCTGTCCTTGGGGGTCTCAACTCCAGAACCTCATACCGTATGGCAACCGTATTTGGCAATTTCAAGATTTCTCAGGTATTTGGACATACAACACGATGAAAAGGGGAATGCAGATGTAATGCTGTAGGCTCTACCTTGTGTGGCTATCTTCAATTCTGTGACCAGAAAAGACATCATGAGGGAGCAAAGTTGTGAGGATGGGGGCCTAGAATAGAATACCCTGCTAGTCTAGATGGTCTGAGGTTAGTAGCAAAAAATACAGGTACCATTTTCCTCGTTTAACCTCTTCCTTTTCTTCCATCTCCACCCTCCTGTCAGCTAGGTTACCGCTTCTCTGACCCTGTTTTGAGGGATAAGACTCAGATCCCCATCTTCTACCAGATCGATCCCCAGTATCACCTACAGAATGCAGCTATTGTCCAGCTCCTTCTCTATTTCCAGTGGAACTGGATTGGAATGGTTGTTCAGAGGTCAGAGAGCAGTGACCATTTCATCCGAATTTTTGATGCCACCCTTGCCCAGAATGACATTTGCATACAATTTGTAAAACAGATCATTCCCATATTCCCAATATTCAATATATTAATAGGTGATTTAAGGGAAGTACTTTGGACCATTTTGAACAGTGACGCTCATGTTGTGATTATCTCTGGGGATTCACATTCCCTGCAAAGCCTTTTAATATCCCTCCACATTTATGAAGAAGAGGACCAAGCTATTTCTGGGAAGGTCTGGATCCTGACCACCCAATGGGAGTTTTCAGCTATTGGCTATCACTACGATTGGGTGAAATTAAAATCCCTCCATGGCGCTTTGTCCTTCACGATTCACACAAACCCAGTGCCAGGATTCAAAGACTATCTCTGGGCTCTGAATCCACATGAACCCCACGGAGATGTCTTTCTTCCCGAATGGTGGGAAGTTGTATTTGACTGTGAGGTATTGAAGGCAGGTCTGGTCTCACCTGATGGCCGAAGGGTTTGCACAGGGGAGGAGAACCTGGACACCCTCTCAGTCTCCGTCTTTGATGGAAAGATGACCGGTTTCAGCTACAGTGTCTACAATGCTGCTTATTCTGTGGCACACGCACTACATGCTGCGTATACGTGGGAATCACAATGGGCATTGAAGAGGAGCAGAGAGAAGCCACACCTGGTCTCTGTGAAGCCCTGGCAGGTAATCATAATCTTCAGGTCTTCCCTTCTGGTCCATGAAACAGATTTATACTCTTTTAAGATTCATCAATTTTTGCTTATGATCTCCAATGTGTCATCTTTTCCCTATTATTTTCCTCCTCTATTTTAAAGTTATATAAATCTTGAAATTTTTAATGCCATTTCAATTTTAGCAATCATAGCTGGAAGAGGAAAAAAAGAGTCTTACACTGTTTTCCCCTAATTATGCCAGTTGCTGGTGCTGTGACTGAGTTATCCAATGAATTTCCATTGCTCTATTTCAATAGTTCAATCCACATTGTGCAGCCAGTGAATCATTCAGTCTTTGCCTTTGTCAGATTCTCAATCATTTTTTTCCAGCAATTTATAAATGTGGATCCTACTACATAGACTCTTGGAGACGCCATGGTTCAGGGGCTAAGATGCTGAGCTTGTCGATCAGAAAGGTCAGCAGTTCAGCAGTTCGAATCCCTAGCACCATATAACGGAGTGAGCTCTCATTACTTGTCCCAGCTTCTGCCAACCTAGCAGTTCAGAAGCACTTAAAAAAATGCAAGTAGAAAAATAGGGACCACTTTTGGTGGAAAGGTAACAGCGTTCCATGCGCCTTCAGCATCCTGGCCACATGACCCCGCTGGCTCTTTGACTTTGTAATGCACCACCCTCTAAAACTGGAAATGACTAGCACGTATATGTAAGGGGAATCTTTACCTTTTTACATAGACTCTTACATATCTTGGTACATATCGTGATATCATGTATATCTTGAGCCAAGGGTGGGAGTAGAAGACCTCTAAAGTCCCTTCCAACTCTGTTATTCTTTCAATATAAATTTTTGGGTTCTCTCGAGGCTCACATGTGTCCTCCAGGCTTCTCCGTGTTTGCTCATTGTGTGATGCTTTCCCAGAAAGGTTGAAATCAGTGAAGAGCTTGTTCCATTTTGAAGTCACCTTTCCATTTGGAAATATCTCGCCAATGATGGAACATCCCTGATATGTTCTGGAATATAGAATCATAAGGCTAGCAGGGACCTTGGAGGTCTTCTAGTCCAACCCCTGCTCAAGGAAGACCTTGTGTGACAAATGGCTGTCCAGTCTCTTTTTGAAAACTTCCAACACTTCAGTAGTTCCTATTCCTCTTGAACTTTTGCAACTGGAATCATGCGAAGAGAGAACCAGAAGACATTGGGAAGTGAGTTTGAACTTCAGAAGCAACATTAGTCCAAGACTGTAGTTGATCTAAAACTTTCACAGGCTGCAAGGCACTCAAAGATTAATAGAATCAGGACCCACTTTAGTCAGTAGGCTGAAGTGTGTATTAAAGGCACCCTTAATTCTTAATTTCTGCTACATTTGTGATGAGTACATGACAAGAGAAGACTCGACTTGTTAAGAAAGCATCTGAACTGAAATAGCCAATGTGAACAAATAAACAGACTGTACTTTATTTGTAAGATTGGTGATCAAGACAAGGGTCAGGAGTTAAGATTAGCGGCAAGAAAATCCCTTCGGTATCCATGAAGAGGTACCCATCAATGCCTCTTACCAGAATTGAAGCAACTTGCAAAATCAGTGCGTCTCCTTCATTACTTCGGTTAACAAACTTAACCAAAAGTATTCTGCAGAGAAGTCATTTGGAACTAGAGTTTTACACATTTATGTGACCAACCACCTAGTTTTCCTTGGGGATAATGTGTAGTTTCAGTCCTTGAAGCTGAATATCCTAGCAGCTTCAGAAATTGAACTTTGCCTCAGTTTACAGCCTGGTTGTAACTTTAATATAACCAGATATCAGTATTTTACAAAGTTAATTCAATCTCCTTTCAGCAACATATCTTTCTCTCCCTTCAAACTTCCATTTATGGGGGAGATCAATTTAGTTCTTTTAATGTTTGCCCATTTATTAATCAAAGGTGATTCTCTCCATCAGCTGACAGCACACTTGCAATTGTGGACTCTGCAAGCAGTGCATAATAAACTCACAATGTCATTGTGGTGGAGAAAATAGCAGAGTAATAATAAGGAATATTACCTATGTTCACCACTTTGAGTTACCTTATAAAGTAATAAAGACCAGATAAAAATGTAATAACTACATAAAAGAAATGAAGAGATTGCATGTAAAAACCTACTGGGGGAAATGCTGGGTTCATCAACTTCAAAAATGCCTAATTCCATCTGTTTTTTTTTTTTATCTCTAGGATACAGATAATATTTATTACACATCTCGCAATTTAAAATCTCTTTATATAAACTCTCTTCTCTTTCATGGACTTTTTGGTTGTTTGTTGCTTGTTTTGCAATTCCAGATGCACAACTTCTTGAGAAATATCCTTTTCAACAACACCGCTGGGGAGGAAGTCTCCTTTTCAGAAACAGGGATGAAATATACAGGATTTGACATCCTCAACTGGGTCGTCTTTGCAAATATGACGATCCTTCAAGAGAAAGTCGGATGGGTCGATCCAGAGGCTCCTTCAGCTGAAGGTTTTAGCATCGACCCTGATGCCATCGTGTGGGCCAACCAGGTGGGGAGTAGATGCTGCTTTCAGGTTGTTGTGATGGAAATTCTACTCAGTAGAAGGAAGGGCTGCTTCAGACCCCGAAGCCAAGGTGAACATTTCTAATCTCTCCATCTCAAAGCTAATCTCACTCTCCTTTCAGACAAAGCCTTTCTCCCGTTGTGTGAAGCGCTGCCTTCCTGGACAAGCCAGGAAAGTTGAAGATGGGAGGCCCAGTTGTTGCTACTGGATGTGCTTCTTGCCCAGAAGGGACCATTTCTAATGAAACAGGCAAGTTGCTGGAGGAGACCCTCCAGCAGGAATGAGGAGGTCTGGCATGGCTGCCTGGGGAGGAGTGAGAGAGAACATGAGGTGGCAAATCAGTTGAGCCAATCAACATGAAAGTCTTTCAGAATCTTTTAAGGGTAGAACATTGAGTGCATCCTTCTTTAAGTTGCTAGCAGCAGTTTTAACATTTATACACTGTTTAGATATTTAATATTTTATTGAATAGTGCCCAGAGTACCTCAGTGTGGGAGATGGGAATTTCAAAATGTAAGAATAAAATAAAACAAATCAATTCATTCATTAAATAATTACTCTCGAGAGGTTTTTTAGCTGCTATAACATCTTCTGAGATTGATTCCATTGAATCCTTCTATGGTGTGTGTAGCAGAAGAAAAGAGATGGGGCATATGTAGGATTTCACTTCCTTCATTGGGAAAGCAATTCCTTTCAAAGAGAGTCCCTGGTTCTCTGTCTAATATCAGCTGTTCTTCCAGATGCGGCTCAGTGCATCCCCTGTCCAGAAGACCAACACCCGAACAAGAACCATGTCCTGTGCATTCCCAAGACCATCAACTTTCTCTCCTATGAGGATACACTCGGCTTCGTTTTAGTTTCTCTAGCTCTTGTCTTCTCTTCGGTCACAATCCTCGTGTTGGCAGCCTTCATCAAACATCGCAACACACCCATTGTCAAGGCCAACAACCGAGATCTCACCTACATCCTCCTGGTCTCACTCCTGCTCTGCTTCCTCTGCTCCTTCCTCTTCATCGGGCAACCAAGGAACCTCACCTGTCTCCTCCGACAAACCTCCTTTGGCATCGTCTTCTCCGTTGCTATTTCATCTGTGTTGGCAAAAACTCTGACTGTAGTGCTGGCTTTCATGGCTACTAAGCCAGGAAACAGGGCAAGAAAATTCTTGGGGAAGCAACTGATCATAGTCCTGGCCTGTCCCCTTGTGCAAGCAGCACTTTGTGCTTCCTGGCTGGCAATCACCCCGCCATTTACTAATTTGGATTTTCATTCTGTGAAGGGAGAAATTGTGATGGAATGCAATGAAGGTTTAACCGCCATGTTTTATGCTGTGCTAAGCTACATGGGTTTTCTGAGTTTTGTCAGCTTCATAGTGGCCTTTCTGGCCAGGAAACTACCTGACAGCTTTAATGAAGCCAAGTTCATTACTTTCAGCATGCT
Source organism: Bungarus multicinctus (assembly GCA_023653725.1). Taxonomy (NCBI): domain Eukaryota; kingdom Metazoa; phylum Chordata; class Lepidosauria; order Squamata; family Elapidae; genus Bungarus; species Bungarus multicinctus. Next base: position 174,298,713 of record CM042838.1, read on the forward strand.
GGTCTTTTGCAGTGTTTGGATCACATTCCTCCCCACCTACCTGAGCACCAAAGGGAAGTCCATGGTGGCCGTGGAGATCTTTTCCATCTTGGTCTCTGGGGCTGGTCTCTTGGCTTGCATCTTTCTCCCCAAATGCTATGTTATAGTGCTGAGGCCAGATCTGAACAATAGAAGTCACCTCATGGGGAAAGTTAAGTAGGAAAGTAAGAAAACATATAGTCACTTCTGTACAGATGAATATAGAAGTTTTCACTTGAATTATGTCCAGACACAACAAGCATATGCCAGTAAAATGACATTGAGGTTTTCTTGCTTTTGCTGACTCATTTTTCTGACTCAGACTCATAGAGTCTGACTTAACTATTTGGCCTACTTAGCAGGGTCTGCAGGAAGCCTTTCAGTTTTACTCAAATATGCAAATACTTTAACCAGAAAGAACTCTTTATGAACCTTATACATCCCTCCTTTTTATTCCATGAAATTCAGCTTTTAATTATTCTGCTTTGTGACTTCCAGTTGACGTCACGATGAACCCAGTAGCAGAGAATGGAGAGCTCCGTTCCTGCACTGGTCTTCAGCTGTCTGTGGGCTCCGAAAGGAGCTGAAAACCAACTTTCAGGGGCGGTGAAACTAGGCAGAGGTGCTCTGTGAGGTCCCAGAGGAGAACGCAATCCTCTGTGGAACCCCGGAGCTTTTCCCTCCATTTATTTTTATTTATTTATTTATATCGAATTTATATACCGGCCTTCTCCTGAGGGACTCAGGGCAGTGTACAGCCAACTACAATAATACAAACTACAAAAGTTAAAAGAAAATTAAATATATTCATGGCTGCTGCTAAAATGTATACCCAAACCCCAATAATTACGATGTAAAAACCTCAATTTCTAAAACCCCAATATCTAAAACCCCAATTTCTTAAAACCCCAATTTAAAACCCCAATTTAAAATCAGCCCAGGCCAGCCTGCTCAAAGAGCCAAGTTTTCAACGCACATCTAAATGCTCTCAGGTCAGTGGTCGTCCGTAACTCAGGAGGCAACCCATTCCAGAGGGCGGGTGCCCCCACAGAGAAGGCCCTGTTCCTCAGGGTCACCAGGTGGCACATAGATGCCATCGGGACCCGAAGGAGACCCTCCCTGTGGGAGCGCATGGGTTGGTGGGAGACTACTGGCAGAACGCGGTCTTGCAAATAACCTGGTCCGATGCCATGGAGCGCTTTAAAGGTCAAAACCAGAACCTTAAAGCGAACCCGGAAGGCCACCAGCAACCAATGCAGCTCACGCAGGAGAGGCATCACATGGGAGTTTCGTGACGCTCCCATAACCACCCGCGCGGCCGCATTTTGCACCAGTTGAAGCCTCCAGGTGCTCCCCGCAGGGAGACCCATGTAGCGGGTGTTACAGTAGTTCAGATGGGAGGTGACCAGGGCATAAATGACCATGCATAAGGCGTCCCAATCAAGAAAGAGCCACAACTGGCGAATCAAGCGAACCTGATAATAAGCCCCCCTGGAGACAGCTGTAATATGATCTTCTAAAGACAGCCGTGCATCCAGGAGGACACCCAAATTGCGAGCCCTCTCTGTGGGGGTTAAGATCTTTCCCCCAATAGCCAGTGACGGAGTCAGCTAACTATATCAGGCCACCAGAAATCACAGCCGCTCAGTCTTTGAAGGGTTGAGCTGAAGCCTGTTTCCGCCCATCCAAATCCGCACGGCCTCCAGGCATCGGGACATAACCTCCACAGCATCGTTGGGGTGGTTTGGGGTGGAGATGTAAAGCTGAGTATCATCAGCATAAAGATGACACTTCACCCCAACAATGCTGTGGCAGCTATGTCCCGGTGCCACGGATGATCTCCCCCAGCGGCTTAACATAAATGTTGAACAAAAGAGAGGAGACGACCGAACCCTGAGGCACCCCGCAAATGAGGGGCCTAGGGGTGGACCTCTCCCCCATCCCTGTCAACACAAATTGCGAGTGGTTAGAGAGGAAAGAGGAGAACCACCGCAAAACAGTTCCTCCAATTCCCAACCCCTCCAACCACTGCAATAGGATACTATGGTCGATAGTATCAAAAGCCGCTGAGAGATCTAATAGGACCAGGACAGAGGAATAACCTCTGTCACGGGCCCTCCAGAGATCATCAATCAACACAACCAATGCTGTTTCGGTGCTGTGCCCGGGCCTGAAGCCCGATTGGAAAGGATCGAGGTAAGTCGCTTCCTCCAGGTACTGAGGAAGCTGATGCGTCACCACACTCTCGACAACCTTCACCACAAAGGGGAGGTTGGAGACTGGACAATAGTTATTTAAAACAGCTGGGTCCAGGGCAGGCTTCTTGAGGAGGGGCCACACCACCACCATTTTCAAGGCGATAGGAAGCGATCCCTCTCTCAACGAAGCATTGACAATCCCCTGGAGCCAGCCTCGTATCACCTTCCTGAAGGTAGATACCAACCAGGAGGGGCACGGGTCCAACAAACATGTGGTGGTATTCAGCCCCCACAGCAACCTGTCCACACCCCTCGATGGTCACAGGATCAAACTCCTCCCACATAACAATCTCAAGACTTGCCCCGGACACCTCCCCCAGGACCATCCAACTGGAGTCCAGCCCGCCCTGAATCTGAGCGATTTTATCATACAGAAATCGGGAAAACTCCTCTGCCCTGCCCTGCAAGAGGTCCTTCCACGCTGTCAGCTCAAGCAGGGAGTGGGTCACTCTAAACAGAGTGGCAGGTTGATTTTCTGCCAACACAATAAGGTTGGAGAAATATAAACGCTTCGCCACCTCTATTGCCACCAGGTAGGTCCTAATATGGGACCTCACCTGTGTCCGGTCAGACTCGGCGTGACTGGCCCTCCAAACGCCCTCCAGACGTCTTTTCTGGCACTTCATCTCCCTCAGCTCCTCCATAAACCACGGAGCTGGATGGGATCTGTGCCGAGTCAGAGGTCGCAAAGGCACAACTTGGTCTAGAGCCTCGGCGGCCAACCTATCCCAGGTGGCCACCAAGTCTCCGGCCGAGTTATGAGCCAGAGGGAATGGCCCAAGCTCTGTCTGGAACTGCTCGGGATCCATCAGGTGCCTGGGACGGAACCATCTGTAAGGTTCCGCCTCCCTGCAGTTGGTGGTGGCGGCACAGAAGTCAAGTCTGAGAAGAGAATGATCGGACCATGACAAAGGTTTTATAACTAAACCCCCAAAACTACAATCATTCAACCATTGACCAGAGGCAAAAATCAGGTCCAGTGTGTGTCCCCCTGTGTGAGTGGGGCCAGAAACTAATTGGGTCAGATCCATGGCCATCATGGAAGCCATGAACTCCCGAGCCACCCCAGAGGTTTCCCCGAGCGAAGGCAGGTTGAAATCCCCCATGACTAAAAGCCTAGGGGTCTCAACCGTCAGCTCGGCTATCACCTCAAGGAGTCCGGGCAGGGCCGATGATACATGGCAGGGAGCGAGGTACATTATCAAAAGGCCCATCTGAACCCCCTGACCCCACTTACAAAGAGAGACTCACAACCAGACGTCTGAGGAACAGTGGCCTCCCTAGGACAAAGGACTTCTCTAATAATCGCCGTCACCCCAGCACCCCTTCCCTGAGACCTTGGCCGATGAACCTGGTGGGCACATCTCCTTCAGAGGAATACCACCCTCTGGGCCCAACCAGGTTTCAGTGACACCTGCCAGGTCCGCGCTCTCCTCCTGAATGAGGTCGTAAATCAGGGGGGCCTTGTTAACAGCGGACCTGGCATTGCACGACAGTGAGAAAAGGCTAGTCAAAATGGCCACCAAAGAGTCATAACAGCTGTGAACACCGAAGCGTTGTGCAGGAGAGGAGAAAGTGGAGGATATACGGAACTGGGTGAGAAGAACTATTTAAAATCTAACTCCAAAAAGTCATACCAGGAGAAATGGATCTCATTCTCATATTAAAAGTGGCGGTACAAGGATTAAGAAAAAAATTTCAAAGCTGGCGGTGGAAGGAGAGGAAGAAGGCAATTTTTGGAATATAGAAAACACAGAAAATTGAAAATTTAAAGATGATAAATATTGTTTTGTGGAAGCATATTAAAATATTGGAACTATATACTTTAAAAAAATCCCAGATATTTTACTATTTTGGATTGATATTGTACAACTGAAAACTGGCTAAAATAACAGGATTTAAATGTGCCACCTATGTGAATAGAAGGAAAGAAGATACAAGATATTTCCAGGAAGCAGAAAATATTATTGGAGTGACTTTGAAAGTTTCAACAAAAGGACTGAAAATAAAATACGAGAACTTTAAATTTTGTGAGAAGTGATTTTGGTGTGAATATTTGATTGGTCCTTGGATTTTTGGATTATTGGACATAAAAAAAAGATATTAAATGAAATTAAACGAGATGTCTCACCAGCAAGAACAGAACGGGATCTGGGAAGAAATTGCATCAATATTTAAGGATATTAAGGACAGCTAGGAAAGAATTATTCAATACAAAATGCAGAGCATAGAGGAAAAACTGAAGAGGAGTGAGCAAGACATACAAGAAGAAGAGGAATTAATTAGAAGATCAGAAGAAAATACAGAGAAAAATCAACGAATTGTGATGATGAGAAAGAGAAAATAAATATAATAATAATAATAATGGATGTAATAAGCAGAAAGGAGAGTATTTTAAAGGAATGGAAAGAGAAAATAAAATTGCAAGATGACTCCCCTGAGAGAGAGACAAAAGCAAGGGCAGACATTTTGAAAATTAGACAATGGAATAGGGTGGAGAAGGGAGAAAAATTTTAAATGATAGGTAACGATTTGACAGCAGACCGGGATAAGGAATTGAGAGAGGAATATGGGAGGCAAGTTAAGAAGAGAATGCTTAACACTTTAAAGCAAATAAGAGACAATGGTTAAAGAAAAATTGTATTCTTTTTAACTTTTCTTTCGTTTTCTTTTTTCTTTTGCCAACATAAAAAAGATATAATTATATTTAGAATAGGGTTGGAAATTAGGGAGAGGGGGAATAATGGAATATATGAAATGGAATTTGAATGATAGTTAAATTGAGTAGGCTTGAATAAAGTGGTGATTAGTATAAAAATAATGTATTGAAATATTGATTAACTAAATAATGGAAGATTGGGATTTAATATTAACAGGAGTATTATTAGTAGAACTACAAGGACTTGTTAAATCTATTAAATATGATTATTGATGTTTTATTTGTGGTAAAAGAAAGGATATATTTGATAAATGAAATTTATATTAAAAAACTATTGGGGAATATTTTTGGAAATTGTAGTGACATAACTCAAAGTTAGAACTGGGGTGGAATTGGAGGAAGGGAAATAAGGCACACACTTCTTTAATAATAAGATGATGTAAGAAAAAGAAAGCATTTGAATGAGGGTGATATTAAGTATATAAGGATTGGCATAAAACAACGAATACAATGAAATGTTGAATACATAAATGAATAGAATAATGGATATATTAATTTATGTATTAATGTTAGAATGAAATAAGGTTGTTAAAAATAGCTATGATTATTAACATGCTACTGGATGTAAAAGGAAGATATTTGTATATAAGGATTGGTATTCAAATCAGATACTGAAACATTGAAAACCAAACAATACGAATTTTGGAAATAACAAATTTAGGTAGGAATATTAGAAGTATATAAATTTGTTAAAGTTAAATATATTAAATATTATTTTAATTGTATTAAAATGTAAGACACCCATATTGTTAACATATTGATATGTACAGTATGTAAAAATAAAAAAAAACTTTGAAATTTTTTTTATTGTGCTTTGTAAAGTTGCATTAAACTTTTAATCATTTGCAGTTCTTCTTACCTTGAGCAACTGAGCCAAAATTGTTACCACTGAACATCAGATGCTGCTAAGGGTTCCCATCACAGGCTGGGAGGATTGCTCATCCAATAAGGAGAAGGTCTATGACTTCTACCAATGCCAACCACATTATTTCTCCAAGGATCCCACACTGGACATCCAGACCCACCCTTTCCAGTCTTTAGTTTTCATGAAGTCAGCCAAACTGGTTCTGTCTTAGCTACTGTGACCCCAACCAGAACTGAGGATAGAAAATCACTGGAGCTTCTTATGTGTTCTATTTAAAACTGTTCCTGATTGGATTGTCCTAGATGCAAAAGGCCCACCCAAAGCACTGGACCCTGGACAGGTGGATATTTATGTCCTTTTATAAAAGTTGGGGAGATGCTTCCCTTTGAAAAAAAGGGATCTAAGATACAAACATGAGAGATAGGAACATAAATCTGTGAGTTCTTTCTAGGCATATTGTCTTATATTTCTATTACTATTGATAATATACTACCTGTCAGGATTCTGGCAGTTACCCCAATTAAGTCATGAGTCTTGAGCCTAACTTCAAAAGTAAACAGAATTTACTGGGAGTAAACATGCCGATGCTACCTGGGTGTAGCCGACACGTCATTCATTGTCACTCTTGACCCTGGTTTTCCCCCACTTCCTGGGTGTATTGTAATTCATATTCTCCAAGAGTCATCAATCATGAACTCCAGTTAGATTTTTGCTAGGCAGAAACTTCAGTCACCTAGTTACAATCTCTGAAAAATGGAATGCACCTTCGATTTCCAAGCTGCTGCACTGCTCTTTCAAACCTCTTTCCCCTACTCCCTTTCTGTTGGCAACTCTAAAAAGACCATAGAAATGTTTTATGAGTTGACACTACTATTACCTCCATGTTATATTCTGTCTGTTACTGGTATACTATTGCTACTGCACTACTATTAATATCCAACCATGTTTTCACTCAGGTCTTTCAATCTCTGGTATTATTTTCCCTCTTTATTAATGGGCAGAGATCAAGTCCTGATACAGTCCCAATATTGATGTCTTCTTGTTCCTCCAGACCATCCTGTCTCCTCTGCCTTTTGGCGACATGCCCACAGTTGCAACTTTCAGGGTGCTACAACCCCCCTCCCACCTTTTAATTAATTTTTAATATTGCTTGCATCTTTATAATATTTAGAATAGAATAAAATGAGAAAGAATAGAATAGAATAGAATGAGAAAGAATAGAATAGAATAGAACATGGAGAATGGAGAGTGGAGAAGAGAAGAGAAGAGAGGAGAGGAGGAGAAGAGGAGGAGGAGAGGAGAATAGAATAGAATAGAATAGAATAGAATAGAATAGAATAGAATAGAATAGAATAGAATAGAATAGAATAGAATAGAATTCTCTATTGGCCAAATGTGATTGACAACCAAGGAATTTGTCTTGGTGCAAATGCTCTCAGTGTACATAAAAGAAAAGACACATTCATCAAGAGTCAAGAATCAAAAGGTACAATACTTAATGATAGTCATAGGCTACAATAAGCAATCAAATCATACTAGGAAAGTCAATAAAATCATTAAGATACAAGCAACAAGGTTACAGTCACACACTCGTAAGTGGGAGGAGATGGGTGAAAGGAAGGATGGGAGGATTAATAGTAATAGTGATATTAATGCAGACTTAGCAAATAGTTTGACAGTGTTGAGGGAATTATTTGTTTAGCAGAGTGATGGCATTCGGGGAAAAACTGTTCTTGTGTCTAGTTGTTCTGGTATTTATATTTATATAGCACTTTTATGTTTTAAATGTTTTACTTGACTACCATTCAGTGTCCCTGTCTGAGTGAAATGGACACCTTAAAATATGATGAATGAATAAATCAAAATAAACCTTCCAAAGGATGAGAACCACCGTGGAAAAGGCCTCCATCCTAGATCCCAGCAGATGGGACTTTTTGGCAGGCAGGGCTTGTAAATATGCCCATCCTGGCAGTCTAGGTGGGACAGGGAAGATGTAACCAGGGAAAGTCCCTAAAAACAACCTCATCCCATCCATGTGGAGTGTTAAAGATCAAAGCCAGCACCTGGATCTGAACCTGTAATCAAACGAGCAACCTCTGCACTTCGCGGAACAATTGTGTAACATGTTGTGTTCTAGGAGCACATAGAACGGCCTGCAACTGCCCCATTTCACACCACTTGAAACTCCCAAATGCCGTTCAGGGAAGCCCCATATAGAGGGCATCACAGTAGTCTATTCAGGTGGGGAAAGGCAATGAATAACTGTGAGCAGAGTACACAGAGACAACACAAACCTCTGCCAAGGACCCCCAAGTCACAACTATCTACTATTGTTAATAAAGGGACCCCAGGAGGCAGGTGAATGCAGGAGCTGTTACAATCCTTCCATCTATTATTCTCCTTTCTGCTCTTATAATATCTAATTCTTTTTAATCATTATTACTTAAAGGTTTTAAACAAGGATTGTCTTCCTTATTTGCAGCTCCTATTGGATTGTTGAATGCTGCTCAGAATGACTTTGCATGAGACGGGTGGCCATATAACATGGGATCAATCAACCCATTCCATCCCTTGTCTTGTGGGTATAACTAAGCCACTCATTCCATTTAAACATTGGTATAATTGCTCACACTTCCTAGGGTAGAGCTGACTGCCATCGTGCCTCAGTGGTACCCATTCTATCTGAACATACTAGGGCACAGGCCAAACTCCATCTTGTGTGCAGGTGTTCACTTTCAAGTTGGTCAAAACTTCAACTTCACCTTAACTCTCAAATCCATCTGCTCTGTGGATTAGCAACAAGAGACAGAAACATGTTTTTCCCTAACTGATGTTCAAACAACATCTGTTGCTGAGTGGGTAGGACAGGAGCTTTTCCTTGCAATTATCAGAAGAATAGTAATTCCTAATGTATCCCCTGAGGATTTCAACCCACAGAAACCTTCCAAGCTAAAGCTTACTTTAAAAATAGACTCAGAGTTTTCCCAATGGTGGTGGGGGGACCTTGCTTTGTCTTCCAAAGAGCTAACTCTGGAGTTCGGTGAGACTCAGATGGTCTTCGTGAAAAGCACAACACAGGTAAGAGAAAGCATGACTGATATAAGAGAAGAAGTTTATTGGTAGATTAGCCTTGCAACCCTATCATTAAAATAAAATATAACACAGCACATGATCCAATTTTGGAATAAGACAAGATGAAACAAAGGGATAAAATACAAATGTGTTAATACAAAGAGGCAACAGATAAATCTGCCCTGAAGTCATCCAGAAGACTCTGGGGTTGTCTGTTGTGCTAAAGCTCTGCTGAGATTTCCAATGCAATTCTGCTTCTGCATAAACTCTAATCTGGGAGGGAAGCTGACCGGAATGATTGGGCTGCCTCTCCTGCTGCTGCTGCTGTTGCTCTTCTGGCTCCTGCCTCCTTCTACTGCTAAGAAGTTTCAAACAGTGTGTGTGTTGCCAAAACAGTTAACGTTTCAATATCAATATGAATTTTACAGGCCTGGTGATCTGATTATTGGAGGGAATTTGCCCCTGATAGCATTTGTGACCTCTGATGTCCCAGACTTTCAAAAGCAACCATCTCTGTTTAAAAAAGGAGTTTTGTAAGTTTCACCTGGAGGGGAAAAATGTAGGTGATTGTTTTCTTTCTTCTTTCTTTTTGGATTTCAGGGCTTGTTCACAGCCAGGAATCCTGACTGGCTCAAGGGTGACTCAGCCTTCCTTCCTCTTTCCAGGGTCAGTAAAATGAGGACCCAGATTGTTGGAGGCAATTTACTGACTCTGTAAACCACTCTGAGAGTCCTGTAAAGCGCTATATAAATCTAAGTGCTATCGCTACTGCTGTCTTAGTAAAGAACCAAACTTAAGAAAAAGGCTAGAATTCCCAATCTTTCAAAAGTCTTCATCAATTATATGATTATATGATTATAAACCATATAAAAGTGGGGAGAGACACAACTTTAAGACTGTGTGACCCTAGTGAAGGAGTTGACCTATAATATTAATATGGACAGAAAATCATAGTAAAAAAGCTCAAAGAAATGTTCAAAGTTTTTCCTGTATGGGGTATTGCCAAAAAAATCCCCTCACTTTTTTTTTAAAAAAAACAAACAAACTGTATTGAATATACAATTAAAATAAACCAACAAACACATATACAATATAAAAAAAGGGAAAGCAACAACAAAAAAAAAGAAAGAGTAAAAGCAAACAATTCCATTATCGACAGTTTGTGGTTCTTTATTTGTTGTCATTATTGGTGTTATATTTACAAATAAGTCTTAATGCGAATGTGTAATTACTACCTCCTTTACGGTCAATAATATTTACTATTATATTATCTATCTTTGTTCTATCCAATCATACCAACATTCCCAGCTTTTGTAATATTCTGATAATTCTTTATCCTTAAGTGCTAAGGTCAATTTATCCATCTCTGCACAGGTTGCTATTTTCTGAATAGTCATTTCCTCTGTTGGAATATCAGCTTGTTTCCAACACTATGCAAAGGCTAATCTAGCTGCAGTAAGTATGTGCAATATTATATATACTTGGCTTTTTTTGAGAGTTGTCTATTAAATATCCCTAATAGGAATTTTAATTCAGTTTGCTCCGCTGTTATTTTCTCCAGCCATATTTTGATTCTCCGCCAGTATCTTTGGGCTTCAGTGCAGGGCCACCACATATGAAAGAATGTTCCGTGTTTCTTTTTACATTTCCAGCAGTTCGGATTCATGTTAGGAGACATCTTCGCTATTCTCGAAGGGGAGAGATGCCACCTGTAAACATTTTATAGGCATTTTCTTTATATGTTGCTGATTTTGTGATTTTATTATTCCTGATCCAGACCTTTTCCCATTCTACTAAAGTGATGCTACGTCCTATATTTCTACTCCAAGCTATCATATAGCCTTTGACTACTTCCTCCTCTAGTTCTATCTCTAATAGGTAGTTGTAAAATTTGGTTATGTTTTTTTTTTTATCTAAGCCTGGTAAGATTTTATCTAATTGTTGTAGCTTACTGTAAATTCCAAAAATGTTCTTATCTTGTTTATATCTATTTTGAATTTGAAGGTAAACCCACCAGTCAACTCGTAGCCCTTGTTCTTGGAGATCTTGCCATGATTTTAAAGTTCCTTGTGCTTCAGTAGGTCTTTGTATTTTATTATCTTGTTAAGATCCAAGTTATTCAGATGTATCATTGCTTCCATTGTTGAGATCCAAATTGGGATTTTTAAATAGCGTTTTTTCTTCATTTTATTCCAATTAGCCAGTAAAGAGTCTCTAATTATGTGTCTGTGGAAGCAATTCTGTTTGGTTTTCCCCATATCCCATAAAAATGCATGCCACCCCCTCTGTAAATCATGGCCTTCTAGAAATAATATTCTTTTATTCGATAAGTTTATCCACTCTTTCAGCCATAGTAAGGAGGCTGGGCTATGATATAGTTCCCAATTTGGGAGTGCCATCCCCCCCCCCCCCCCCCGCTCTTCATATCTTGCACTGCTTTTAAATTTATTCAGTTTTTTCCCTTGCCAGATAAATTTTGCGATTATCCTATTGAGTTCCACAAAGTAGGTTTTATGTATTTTTATTGGTATTGTCTGGAACAAATAAATAAATTTAGGGAGAATGGTCATTTTAATAGTGGCAATCCTCCCTAATAGGGAGATTTGCAATTTAACTGATAACTCTAGGTCTCTTTCGACCTGTTGTAGTAATTAGTTATAGTTATTTTCCATTAGTGTTTTACAATGAGCCGTCACCCATATTCCTAAATATTTAATTGTTTTTACCACCTGTAATCCCATTGCCTTTTCCAATTCTGATTTCTGTTTTTCTGTTAAGTTTTTGGTTATTAATTTCATTTTCCCCCTGTTAATTTTAAGTCTGTGACTTTCCCAAATTGATCTAACTCTTTCAACAGTTCTTGACCTACTTCAATTGAGTCCTCTGTGAAAAAGACCTTATCATCCGCGAATGACTGCAGTTTATATTCTTCTTTCTTAATTTTTAATCCTTTTATTCCTGGGTTCTGTCTAATTCATATAAGCAGTGTTTCCAAAGATAGTATGAAGAGCAGGGGAGATAATGGACATCCTTGCCTAACTCCTTTCTCTATTTTTATTGAGAGCGTATACTCTCCGTTAATTATAATATTCGCCTTCTGTAAGGCGTAAATTGTAGTCATGATGTTTTCAAATTTAGTGCTTAGATTCTTGTTGTAGATTTGTTGTATTAGGAATTGCCAATTTAAATTGTCAAAGGCCTTCTACCCATCCAAGAATACAAGGGCTATTTGTTTTTCCAGATGGACTTCATAGTATTCCAAAACATTTAACACTATTCTTAGATTGTTCCTAATTTGTCTATTTGGGAGAAATCCGTTTTGATCTTTATGTATATATTCATTCAGAATTCTTTTTAGACTATTTGCTATAATTGTAGCAAATATTTTATAATCAGTATTTAACAAAGAAATTGGTCTATAGTTTTGCATGAGTTGAGGATCTGAATCTTCTTTCAGAATCAGTGAAATCTATGTCTCCCTCCTTGAATCCGGTATTTTTGCTGCAAGTAAAACCTCGTTATATACTTCCACCATGAGAGGTCCTATTTATTCTCCTATTGCCTTGTAGAGTCCCCCTGGGATCCCATCAGGTCCCGGTGTTTTGTCGTTTTTTTGAAAAATCCCCTCACTTTAGGAATCAGCAGAGCTAGTGAATAATGGCTGTTAGTAAATCTGAGCTGTGTCCCTCATTGGTGTCTTCTCCTCAGATCTGAAAAAGCTACTCAGAGAGAGAAAGAAAATGATTAGGGGGGAAGAGAAGCAATTGGGGAGGATTTCAGCCACTGAAGGAAAGTGAAGAAGGGAGAGAGAATAGAAGGGTATAAAATGATCTGGGATAAGGACACCCTGGCTTTTATCCATTCTCAGAAATCCATGCAAGTACAATCAAGGAACATCCTTAAAGAAGCCAAAATAGCCCAATGGAACTTCTCACTTACTGCTCCAAGGACACACAAAAAAGGCAAGGCCAACTCCACCAGCACACAAGATCTTTCCTATAATGTTCCCCAATCTTTTTCCTACTATAGACCCATACCCAAAAACTATCAGCAGTTCCTGGCCTTGATGTTTGCAGTCAGTGAGGTCAACAAGGATCTGGTTCTCCTGCCCAACGTCACCTTTGGTTTCCACATCTACGACAATCACAAGTTGGAGAGAGGGATTTTCTTATTCAGCCTCTCCCTGCTCTCCACCCGAGGCCAAATGGTTCCAGGTTACAAATGTGACAGAAAGGACCCTCTGCTCTCTGTCATTGGAGGTCTCAACTCCAGATCCTCAAGGCAAATGGCCTCCATCTTCAGCCTCTTCAAGGTCTCTCAGGTAAGGGGGTTCCATAGGATGCATTATTATTATTATTATTATTATTATTATTATTATTATTATTATTATATTTTAGATTTTTATACTGCCCCCTCTCCCAAAAAAGGGACTCGGGGCGGTGTACAGCCAGATAAAACAGAAACAGAGTATAAAGTTGTAAAGTTAAAAACAATTTAAAATGATTAAATTAGTGGCCGAATGTAAAATTAACGAAGTATAAAAACTAATAAAAATTTTAAAATACCAAATTTAAAACCTCACAAATTATTACTGGGCCAGGCCGGCCTGTTGAAAAAAGTGGGTCTTTACTGCGTGCCGGAAAGTCTGAATGTTGGTGATGGCCCGAATCTCCAGGAGCAAGTCGTTCCAAAGGGAGGGGGCCCCCACAGAGAAGGCCCGCACCCTCGGGGCTGCCAACCGGCATCGCCCAGCCATTGGAACCCCGAGGAGGCCAACCCTGTGGGAGCGCACTGGGCGGCAAGAGGCTGTTGGTGGCAGCAGGCGGTCCTGTAAGTACCCAGGTCCCAAACCATGGAGCGCTTTAAAGATGATCACTACCATCTTGAATCAGATCCGGAAGGCCACAGGAAGCCAATTCAGCATGCGCAGGAGCGGTGTAACATGGGAGCTCCGAGGAGCTCCCAAGATCACCCGCGTGGCCGCATTCTGGACCAACTGCAGCCTCCGGATACTCTTCAAGGGGAGCCCCATGTAGAGAGAATTGCAGTAATCCAAGCGGGAGATGACGAGGGCGGAAGTGACAGTGCAAAGTATGGAGTACACAAAGAACAGAAACACACACAGAGGCCAAAGGAACTTGTGGCTCTTTCTAAGAAGGGAGGAAGGTGAAACTTGACACTCAGAGTGGATGAACTTGCGTGGTGGGGTAATAAACCACACAATGGGGACTCTTAATGTCAGCATTATAATGTACTTGGCCTGTTAAAGAGGATTCGCCTTTTCTCCAGCTCGGTGTTGGCTTTGAGTTCACTCAGGGAGACAGAAGAGTTTATCCTTCCTTCTTCCGGATCAATCCCAAGGAATCTGCTCAGTCTGAGGGTTTAGTCCAGCTGCTCCTGCATTTCCAGTGGAACTGGGTTGGGCTGGTGGCCCCTGAAGATGACAATGGAGAACGTTTCATCTCATCTCTGGTGCCAATGCTGAAGGAGAAGGAGATCTGCTTGGTCTTCACTAAAATGATGAAATTTGATTTTTCTGCTGTTCCAAAGTCAAAATTACACCATATTTTCAGCACTTGGTCTAAAGGTGAAGTGATTATTATGTTTGGAGACTCCAATATTATTGTCAATGTATGGGAAATTATTGATGCAATTGAAACACTTAGAAATGCATCGTTTCTGAAAGTTTGGATCTTTACATCGAGTTGGAAACTTAATGTGCTGAACTCTCAATATATATTGCGCATTGTAAAGCCCTTCCATGGGGCTTTGCATTTTAGGGACCACACCAAGGATGTCTCAGAATTCAGCCGTGTTCTCCTCTCTTTAGACCCATTGAACACAAAAGGGGATTTCTTTCTCCCACTGCGGTGGGAATTGGTCTTTGGCTGCAAGATCCACAAACCAGGCAAGACCCCTCCAAAGAGGAAACAAACATGTACAGGAAAGGAGAATATACAGAATCTGCCATCCTACATGTTTGAAACGAGCATGACAGGAGAAAGCTACAATATCTACAACGCCATTTATGCTCTGGCACACGCATTACATGCAATGCATGGATCTGGAGGGCGACCAGCCATGCTGAAACTTGGAGGGAGGATCTCCAATGTCCAGTCGTGGCAGGTAATTGCTTTAATTTTTTTTCTTCAGTCCATACAGCTCTTTAGAAAAGAAGCTCCCCATGTGTATTTTTTGAATTACTGGTTAAATATCTGTATGGCATCATATCACTGCATCTGAAAGCAGATTAAAACAGCAAATATTTAAAGAAAAACAATACTGCCGCAAAGCATTCAACAAAGTAGACCACAACCAGGCAACATTGAAGTGTCTTATCGACACGTCTTTGGCAATGTAAATAATATGTTTCCTGTATTAAGTGAAGGGTTTTTTTTCTTGGTGATTGTAACAGTAGAAGTTCAGGGAAATAACCTGAGTTTTGTAAACCATTAATACTTCTGTTTCCCTACCTTATTAGTTATGCATATGCATGAAAATTTCATTTTCTCCTACTTTCTGGAATGCACAAATATGAGCTCTTCCCTTTTTTCTGCAGGAGTTCTCTTCCCACTATTTTCTGGAGAGAATTCCTCCGGTGTGCATGTTAACCATAAATAAAGCAGCAGCCCTTAATTATTTGCTTTGGGTCCTGTGTTTTGATCCCATAACAACAGATAAACAGCTTACAAATTATCCATTCGTTCCATGTTCTTTTAACTTTTAACCTTCCCTAGTCACGAAGGCAGCATAACCATCATTCCTTGTTAACCTTCACTTTTAAGGATTGGGAATTCTGCTCCATTTCCCAGGGCTTAATCCCCTTTTACCCAACACTTAGCCATGCATTGTCCTCTCATTTCCTGCCTTCAGACTTCAGTAGCCTTGGAATTTTTCACTTGACTGATTTGCTTCTCCATCACACAATTCTTGGGAAGAAACCATTGCTTGTGACCAGATGGCTGTTGCATCATAGGAAGGCTTAAGGCTCTGATTCATCTTACTCAGTTGTGATAGCTTCAATGTCCCCTTGATAACTCCACCAGACACCTCACCCTTCTTTAGTTTTCCACCTTGTTGGCCTTTCCCTCTTCCACCCATCCCCTCTGATTTCAGTAGTTCTTTGCTGTGAAGTTTTGTTTTTGTAGTTTCATAGGTTGCAATAACCAGGTATCTAATCAATTAGTAAGATTGGAGGTGACATATAGCAGTCTTCCAAAGTTTGAGTTGCTGTCACAGAGAAGAGGGGGTCAACCTATACTCTAAACTCTTAAAGTTGGGACAAGAAGTAACATATGTGGTAGACATGTGTAGAAGCTAAAAAATATTGGACAAAAATACATACATGATTGGAAAAGATGATACAAGAGCATATTGACTTAAAACCTAAAATATTTTTTTGGGATCTTACCTGAAACTTACAATAAAGAGAAAGTATATTTGATTATTCATGAACAGTATTAACTGCAGCTACAATTGTATTTGCTCAAAATTGGAAAAGCGAAGAGATTCCTACTGATGAAAATGTGATTAGAAAAATATTAGAATGTGCAGAAATGAATAGATTAACACTTGCAATTAAAGAGAAGGAACAAACTGAATATGAATATGGGAACTATCTTATCAATGCCTAGAGTAAAAACATGAAAGCTAGAAATAACTAATATATTAGTGAATTATAGAAAATAGGTTTGTAGAATTAAACATCTTAAGAGGAGAAGTGTTATGGTAATTGAGATATTATGTATACTAATAAGATAAAAATAAGATAAGAATAGAGAATTAATACCAAAATAATGAACATGGATATAAATTTTAATTGTTATTGCACAAGATATGTGTCCTGTTTACAGCCAGGGTTGGGTTTAATTTAGTTTTATTGTTCCACATATTTATTGTTTTAACTGTACGGCTGTGCACCGTTCCGAGTCCTTCGGGAGAGGAGCGGTATATAAATAAATATTTATTATTATTATTATTACCCAAGTGACACACTGTTAAATGGAAGATGAATTGTATCTACTTTAAATAAAATTTTAAAACTTTGTAAAAAAAAAACAAAAAGAAGTAACAGATGGAAGATTATCAACAAGAGATCCAACCTAGGATTAAGAAAAAATTTCTCACAGGGAGAATAATTTGAAGCATAGAAAACTAACTGCAGAAAAAGACCTATTCATCCATTGAGACTTCTCTTTGCATTTATTCACTTTTTTAATTTCTTTCTAATTTATTTGTTTAATCATTTAATTGTTCTTTGTTTTTATTTTTTATTTTATTTCTAATTTTTGTCACATGATGTGTTTATCCCAAGTGAGTTTAAACTCAGATACTGAGGACTGCCCCCCCAAATCTCTGCTGGAAGTTGGTTCCACACTTCCACTACTCTTTCTCTGAAATGATACACTGAAATCTTTGTACATGGATATCATTCTCATGAAACAGCAGTTAAAGAAGGCATGATACAAAATGCCCAATGTGAAAGAGAATAATTTGAAGTTTTAGGGAAGTACTTAAAAATTGGGTGTTACCCCTGATTGCTCAGATCTCCACCAAGGAAACTCCTCTAGAATCTCAGATATATGCAAATCTCCCAAGATGGTGGCCATCACACAGTGATAGAAGCCACTGGGCCAATTGCTCCAATTTCTCTTTTCTTTCAGCTTCTTCCCTATTTGAGGAATGTCCAGTTCAACAACAGTGCTGGAGATGAAATCTCCTTCTCAGAAAATGGACTGGGAACTGCTGGTTATGATCTTCTCAACTGGGTTTTCTTTCCCAATTTATCTTTTGTTCCTGTGAAAGTTGGACAAATAGATCCCGGGTCCCCTCCAGGCCAGGATTTCACCATCAACTCTGATGCCATTGTCTGGCCAAGAAAGGTGAGCTGGAAGGTCAAATAAATTCAGCAAAGGACTTATCCTCTTCCTGGGATGCAAAACATCCTCCTAATTGGAAAGCAGGTCTACTGAATCAAAACTTTGGCCAACCTTTCAATGAAAAAATCTGTTTTTTATGTATCATATTTCAGATCAAAAAGGGTTGATATAAGGAAGACATTCTGCTTGAAACCGAGGATGCAGTTAGCTTGCTTTAGAGTAGAGTAGAGTAGAGTAGAGTAGAGTAGAGTAGAGTAGAGTAGGGTAGGGTAGGGTAGGGTAGGGTAGGGTAGGGTAGGGTAGGGAAGGGTAGGGTAGGGTAGGGAAGGGAAGGGAAGGGAAGGGAGTAGAGTAGAGTAGAGTAGAGTAGAGTAGAGTAGAGTAGAGTAGAGTAGAGTAGAGTAGAGTAGAGTAGAGTAGAGTAGAGTAGAGTAGAATAGAATTCTAGCCAAGTGTGATTGGACACACAAGGAATTTGTCTTTTGTGCAAATGCTCTCAGTGAATATAAAAGAAAAGATACATTCTTCAAGAGTCAAGAATCATCAGGTACAATACTTAATAATAGTCATAGAGCACAATAAGCAATTAAATCATCCCAGGAAACAGTCAATATAAATTGCAAGGATACAAGGGACAAAGTTATAGTCATACAGTCACAAGTGGGAGGGGATGGGCGATAAGGAGTGATGAGAAGATTAATAGTAATAGTAATGCAGACTTTGTAAATAGTTGGGAATGATGAGGGAATTATTTGTTTAGCAGAGTGATGGCATTCAGGAGAAAACTGTCCTTGTGTCTAGTTGTTTTGATGTGCAGTGTTCTATAGCATCGTTTTGAGGGGAGGAGTTGAAACTGTTTGTGTCTGGGATGTGAGGGATCTGTAAATATTTTCAAAGCTCTAAAAATGTTATAGCTCAATTCACAAGCCTTCTTTTCCATGCCAAATCCCAGTTCCAATCTCCAGCATCCATTGGTATTTTGGACTAGCCTTAATGCCCTTGTAACTTTTCCTGCTTTGTGCTGCATGCTAGTTAACCATATCTTTTGAAGACATACTTATGATGGATACAGAAATGTCCAAATGAATAAATGATATTGGATACTTAGGCCATGTACACTATTTCTCAATTTTTGTGATGTCTCCCTTGGACAACTCCTCTGATCCAAGATCACCTGGGGCAGAGAAAAGACAAGGGCAAAGGAGATCTGCCAGATTATTCGGGAGAAGGCCCTGCCCCTCTTGATGAGCTGCACTGGAAATCTATTTATCACAGCAGGCAGAGGGAGACATTGCTGGGAACAATGTGCTTGGTTTATGGATATGTACTTGTTTGTGCTTCCTGCTTGACTTTTTGCCCTGGAGACTCTGACTTTCTCTTGCCAAGTGAGCTCTCGTGGGTGTATTTCAGTTTGGCCTGGTGGATATAAATTTGTTTTGTGGAGTGATTTGTTGGAGCAACTTTCCATTGTTTCATGGACCATCAGCCATTGCCTTGAGGACTAATCTTGGCCTGCTCGTGGCTGGATTTATTTGGGACAGTTGTGAGGCTGGTAGAAGGGAATTGCTGGGGAACCTTAATAAACTCTCTAAAACCCACTTCTGTGCATGTATGAATGGAGCAGCATATTTTTCTTTTCTCTTTTAGAAGGTGCCCTTTGCCAGGTGTGGCACGAAGAGGTGCCAGGCAGGAGAGAGGAGAAGAGTTCCAGAGGGCCAGGAAGTTTGCTGCTACCAATGTGCTCCTTGTCCAGAAGGAACCATTTCTAATCAGACAGGTAGAACACACTTTAAACGGTGATCTTCCAGGATCAGGGAAGCTATTCAGAAACAAATATCAACTTTTTGCCATTTTTGGCAGATTACATTTTTCAACATATTTATGTTTTTTTTTTAGCAGAACCTCTCAGTTTGTAAATCTAAATAGAATAGAATAGAATTCTTTATTGGCCAAGAGTGATTGGACACATATGGAATTTTTCTTGGTGCAAATGCTCTCCGTGTACATAAAAGAAAAGGTACATTGGTCAAGAGTCATAAGGTACAACACTTAATAATAGTCATAGGGTACAATAAGCAATTAAATCATACTAGGAAACAGTCAATAAAAATTATTAGGATACAAGCAACAAGGTTACAATCAGTCATAAGAGGGAGGAGATGGGTGAAAAAAAGGATGGTAGGGTTAATAGTAATAGTAACTTACTGAGTCTGCATTACTATTACTATTATAGTAATGCAGACTTAGTAAATAGTTGGACAGTGTTGAGGGAATTATTTGATTAGCAGAGTGATGGCGTTCAGGGAAAAACTGTTCTTGTGTCTAGTTGTTCTGTTGTGCAGTGCTCTATAGCATCGTTTTGAGGGAAGGAGTTGAAACAGTTTATGTCCAGGATGTGAGGGCTCTGTAGATATATTCACAGCCCTCTTTTTGACTTGTGCAGTATACAGGTCCTCCATGGAAGACAGGTTGGTAGTAATTGTTTTTTCTGCAGTCCTAATTACTCTCTGAAGTCTGTGTCTGTCTTGTTGCGTTGCAGAACCAAGCCAGACAATGATAGAGCTACAAAGGACAGACTCAATAATTCCTTTGTAGAACTGGATCAACTGCTCCTTGGGCAGCTTGAGCTTTTTAAGTTGGTGCAGAAAGAACATTGTTGTGCTTTTTTGATGACGTTTTTGATGTTAGATGTCCATTTTAGGTCTTGAGATATGATAGAACCTAGAAATTTGAAGGCCTCTACTGTTGGTACTGTGTTGTCTAGTATTGTAAGACGTGGTAGTATGGGAGTGACAAGCCCCCTCTGCCACCTTTCCTGCTCCTCAACAATTTAATGCAGGGTCATTTCAGGTTACAATTCATGGATTCCCTACTAGACTTTCTACTCCTTCTCTTTACAACCCATTGGGAAATCTTTTCAAGAAGGAGAGGAGTGTGAGTGTCAAACATTAATGTTGATTATTTCGGGTGTGCTTCTTATCTCAGTACTATCAGTCTCCCTGGAAAATGATAGGCCCATTGGAGAAATAAAAGATCTATCTAGCTATGTCTGCCTGCCCTTCTCTGCAAAAAGAATATCCTGTGCCTCTGGATAATGTATCCCCGGGGTTATCGGTATTAAAGGATGATTACCTCTTTTTGATATATCACCAAATGTAAAGTGACTCTTGGTTTCAGATGCAGCTTCCTGTCATCCCTGCCCAGAAGACCAATATCCCAACAAGGAGAAGGTCCAGTGCATTTCCAAGAAGATCCACTTCCTTTCCTATCAAGATACCCTGGGATACTCTTTAGTGTCTCTCGCTCTTTCTCTCTCCATGATCACATTGGCAGTCCTGGCAGTTTTCCTTAAACATCATGACACACCAATTGTCAAGGCCAACAATAGACATCTCTCCTATCTGCTTCTGGTCTCCCTTCTGCTCTGCTTCCTCTGCTCCTTCCTCTTCATTGGTCAACCTGGGAAGCTCACCTGTCTCTTCCGACAAACTGTCTTTGCCATTCTCTTTTCCCTGGCGGTTTCCTCTGTGTTGGCAAAAACTGTCATGGTGGTTCTGGCCTTCATGGCCACCAAGCCAGGGAACAGGGCAAGGAAAATCTTAGGAAAACCATTGACAAATTCCATTGTCTTAGCCTGCCCCCTGGTCCAAGTAGTTCTTTGTGCCACCTGGCTGGGAAACTCTCCCCCATTTCCCAACTTTGATTCTCACTCGTTAATTGGAGAAACCATCTTGGAATGTCAGGAAGGCTCAGCTTCAATGTTTTATGCTCTCCTTGCCTATCTGGGTTTCCTGGCTCTTGTGAGTTTTATCATGGCGTTTCTGGCTAGGAAATTGCCTGATAGTTTTAATGAAGCCAAGTTCATTACTTTCAGCATGTTGGTCTTTTGCAGTGTTTGGATCACTTTCATCCCCACCTATCTGAGCACCAAAGGAAAGTCCATGGTGGCTGTGGAGATCTTCTCCATCTTGGCCTCTGGGGCTGGTCTCTTGGCCTGCATCTTTTTCCCCAAATGCTACATTATCCTATTGAGGCCCCATCTGAACTGCAGGGAAAATATGATAAGGAACAAAAATCTCTAACTAAAGCAGTTGTAAGAAAGATATTTCTTTCTCAGACATGATTAATATTTGATAACATTTCTAAAACATGATAGCAGAGAAGGAGGAACAAGTCCATTAAATAATGTCTAGGCCTTATCATGTGCTGAAACTCGTTACAATTAACGTTGGTTGATCTAGAAATTCAATCCGTTAATCAATCTACTCTTGTCAGCAGGAATCATGTGATCTTTTTCACTCCATGTCTTCCAGTTGTCCCCAGTAAAGCCCAGGGCCCCATGTAGAATTAAGAGCTTGTGTTAAATAAAAATTCTTTAGTTCAAGAAGGATATTTTCTCATTTTATTTTGTGATGAAATACTTTACAATTTTAGTAACTTCACCTTGACTCCAAAATCTACATGAACTGTGGATTAGCAAGAGACAAAAAGATATTTTCCCCTTCTGGTGTGCAAATCAAATCCAATGCTAAATTTCTTTTCTTTCCAATTATAATAAGAACATTAATTCTTCGTGTATCCCCTTCAGAATTTCTACCCACAAAAACTTCCAAGAGGAAATCTGCATTTAAAAAACCTATTTTCTGGCTACTCCCAGTCGGGTGAAGGACACGACTCACCCTGCCTGGTGAGTCTCAGCTGGCCTCAATTTCCTCTTTGGTTGCAGCCCAAACACAGATAAAGAAAAGCAAGCCTAGAATAAATTTGCCCTGGAGGCATTGAGATGGCACCAGGGGTGGGATTCTACCAGTTCGCACCTATTCACTAGAACCTGGTTGTTAACATTCTAAGCAGATCGGAAAATTAGAAGAAATTACTGGCCTAATCCTGTAAGGAAGGCAGGAAGGAAACATTCTGGTGTTGCTTACAGAAACTGCCTCTCCGTTAACCTTTATTACATTCTTGGCAGGACTAGACTTCCTGTCTCAGGAACTTCTCTGGAGTTTTTTTCCCCTCCTTTGCTGCTACTTTGCTTGTTTGGAGTGACCATTCAAAGTGACAATGGCACTGAAAAAAGTGACTTATGACCATTTTTCACACCTACGACTGTTGCAGCATCCCCACAGTCATGAGAGGCCAGGGGAGGAGATGCATGCCTCAATGTGAGTAATATTCAGTTGGCCACACCCGGCCAATAACATGACCACCAAGCCATGTCCACCCAGTCACATGACCACAAAACCACGCCCACCACCTAAGCCATGCCCACAGAACCAGTTGTAAAAAAAATTGAATCCCACCCCGGATGGCACTATTGTCTTTATTATCTAAAGTTCTGGTGAGATTTCAAGTGCTACTTGCAATTCAGCTTCTCACTTGGAAGAGAAGGTGACCAGAATGGCTGGATTCCTGTTGCTGCTGCTACTCTTTTGGCTCCTGCCTCCACCTGCTGCTAAGAGGATCCAAATGTGTTTTGAACCAACATTTCAACCTCCTAAAATACTATTATAGGCCCGATTATCTCATCATTGGTGGGAATCTGCCTCTGAATACCTTTTTTCCCTTCAAGGAAACTGACTTTCAGAAACACCCTTTGCTGCTTACGGTTCAAACTTTGTAAATTCCATTGGAGGGGAAACAGGCAAATAAATTATTTGCTTTGTTTTCTATTTAGGGATGCTTTTCAGAAACAGTCGTTCTAGGGATGTGAGCAATATCTTAGTGGAATTCAAATCTTTGTGCTTTTCCGAATGAAGAGCCAAGCTTGTAAAATAAGCTAGAATTCTCAACTCTTGAGGACGAAGATGATAAAAGAATATAAAAGTGAGGAGAGACAAGGCATTAGAAGCTGTATAGACTTAGGGATGATTTTGAGATATATAATATTAATCTGGAGAGAAAGCCGTAGTAGAAAACTCAAATATTTTGTCCTTTCTGGACTGCAGAAAAAACAATAGCTACCAACCTGCCTTCCATGGAGGACCTGTCTATTGCACGAGTCCAAAAGATGGCTGTCAAAATATTTACAAGACCCCTCATATCCTAGACATAAGTTGTTTAAACTCTTACCGCAAAATGATGCTATACAGCACTGCACACCAGAACAACTAGACACAGGGACAGTTTTTTCCTGAATGCCATCACTCTGCTAAACAAATAATTCCCTCAACACTGTCCAACTATTTACTAAGTCTGCATTACTATTACTATTAATCTTCTCATCACTCTTTATCACCCATCTCCTCCCACTTGTGGCCGTATGGCTATAACCTTGTTGCTTGTATCCTAACTATTTTTATTGATTGCTTCCTAGTATGATTTGATTGCTTATTTGTACCCTATGACTATCATTAAGTGTTGTACCTTGTGATTCTTGATGAATGTATCTTTTCTTTTTATGTACGCTGAGAGCATTTGCACCAAGACAAATTCCTTGTGTGTCTAATCACACTTGGCCAATAAAGAATTCATTCATTCATTCATTCATTCATTCATTCATTCATTCATTTCCAGGGAGAGGTAATGTAAAATTGAAAAACAAAATTCAGTCTTGAGATCAGCAGGGTTCACACATATTGGCCATGAATAAATCTGGACTGTGACAACCACTGGAGTCTTGTGAAGAATTTCCTTGGCCAAATTAATTTGGTTGCTTCAAGAGCAACCGGGAAGGATTGCAGCCACTGGAGGAAAGTGAAGGAGAAATGGACAGAGCGGAGGTATAAAATGGTCAATGATATGGACAGACAGGCTATTTTCTTTTCTCCTTTCTCAAAAAATAAACCCTTTCAAATTTAATGAAGGAACATTTCTTTGAAAAAAGAAACCTCATTCATACTTGGGTCCAAACAAAATAGAATAGAATAGAATTCTTTATTGACCAAGTATGATTCAACACACAAGGAATTTGTCTTTGGTGCATAAGCTCTCAGTGCACATAAGATAAAAAATAAAATACATTCAGCAAGAATCATAAGATACAACACTTAGTGATAGTCATAGGTTACTAATAAGCAATCAAATCATACTAGGAAAACAAATAAAACAATATAAATTGTAAAGATACAAGCAACACGGTTATAGTCATAAATGGGAAGAGATAAGTAATAAGAAGGATGAGAATAGTAATACAGTCTTACTAAGTAATTTGACAGTGTTGTGAGAGTTAGTAGTTTAAAAGAATGATGGCATTCGGGAAAAAACTGTTCTTGTTGTTCTGGAGTGCAGTGCTCTATAGCGTCGTTTTGAGGGAAGGAGTTGAAACAATTTATGTCCAGGATGTGAGGGGTCTGTAAATATTTTCACAACCCTCTTTTTGACTCATGCAGGATACAGGTCCTTCATGGAAGGCAGGTTGGTAATAATTGAACAACTAGACACAAGAACAGTTTTTTCCCGAAAGCCATCACTCTGCTAAATAAATAATTCCCTCAACACTGTTCAACTATTTACAAAGTGTACACTACTATTACTGTTAATCTTCTCATCACTCCTTATCACCCATCCCCTCCCACTTGTGACTGTAACTTTGTTGCTTGTATCCTCTGTTTCCTAATATGATTTGATGTAGATTGTACCCTATGACTATCATTAAGTGTTGTACGTTATGATTCTTGATTCTTAACGGATGTTCCTTCTTTATGTAAACTGAGAGTTTTTACACCAAGACAAATTCCTTGTGTGTCCAATCACACTTGGCCAATAAAGCATTCTATTCTATTCTATTCTATTCTATTCTATTCTATTCTATTCTATTCTATTCTATTCTATTCTATTCTATTCTATTCTATTCTATTCTATTCTATTGTTTTTTTCTGCAGTTCTAATTACTCTCCGGAGACTGTGTCTGTCCTGTTGAGTTGCAAAACCAAACCAGAAAATGATAGACGTGCAGATGACAGACTCAATCCTCACTCTATAGAGCTGTATCAGCAGCGGTGACTCTGCCAGCAAAAGCAGAGCTTGGGAGGGCCACAGGCACCCCCAACATGAGTGACAATGAGCTGCCCATGCCCACCCTGGCCAAGCCCCTCCCCCAAAGTCAAACACAACCGTGGTGTGGCCCTCAATGAAATTGAGTTTGACACCCCTGGTCTGGCCTTCCTGTCTCTTATTCCTTTTGGCAACATGCCCACCTTTCCAACTTTCAGGCTGCTACAACTGCCTCTCACCTTTTACTTCATTTTTAACACTGCTTGCATCTTTATACATTTTATATAGTGCTTTTATGTTTTTAACATTTTACTTGAACACCGTTCAGTGTCCCTTTGTGAGTGAGATGGACACCTTAAAACAGGGTTCTTCAAACCTGACAGCTTTAAGGCTTATGAACTTCCACTCCCAGAATTCCTCCTCCAGTCATGTTAGCTCAGGAATTATGAGAGTTGAAATCCATGAGCCTTAAACTTGCCAAGTTTGAAGATCCTTACCTTAAAATATGATGAATGAATAAATCGAAATAAATCTTCCAAAGGATGAGAACCACTGTGGAAAAGACCTCCATTCTGGATCCCAGTAGGTGGGACTCTTTGGCAGGCAGGGCTTGTAATATGCCCATCCTGGCAGTCTAGATGGGACAGGTAAGATGTAACCAGGAAGAGAAAATCCCTAAAAATGACCTCATCCCAATCCATGTGGAGCATTAAAGGTCAAAACCAGCACCTGGATCTGAACCTGGAATCAAAGGAGCAACCTCTACATTTCGTGGAGCAATTGTGTAACATGTTGTGTTCTAGGAGCACATAGAACGGCCTGCAACTGCCCCATTTCACACCACTTGAAACTCCAAATGCCGTTCAGGGAAGCCCTGTGTAGAGGGCATCACAGTAGTCTATTAGGTGGGGAAAGGCAATGAACAACTATGAGCTGAGGACACAAACACAACACAACCTCTACAAAGGACCCCCAAGTCACAACTATCACTTACTCTTGTGAATAAAGGGACCCCAGGAGGAAGGTGAATGCAGGAGCTGTTACAATCCCTCCATCTATTATTCTCCTTTCTGCTCTTATAATATCTAATTCTTTTTAATCATTATTACTTAAAGATTTTAAACAAGGATTGTCTTCCTTATTTCCAGCTCTTATTGGATTGTTCAATGCTGCTCAGAATGACTTTTCTTGAGACACGTGGCCATATAACATGGGATCAATCAACCCATTCCATCTCTTGTCTTGTGGGTATAACTAAGCCACTCATTCCATTTAAACATTGGTATAATTGCTCACACTTCCTAGGGTAGAGCTGACTGCCATCGTGCCTCAGTGATACCCATTCTATCTGAACATACTAGGGCACAGGCCAAACTCCATCTTGTGTGCAGGTGTTCACTTTCAAGTTGGTCAAAACTTCAACTTCACCTTAACTCTCAAATCCATCTGCTCTGTGGATTAGCAACAAGAGACATAAACATGGTTTCCCTATCTGATGTTCAAACATCTGTTGCTGAGTGGTAGGACAGTAACTTTTTCTTTTCAATTATCAGAACAGTAATTCTCAATGTATCCCCTGAGGATTTCAACCCACGGAAACCTTCCAAGCTAAAACTTACTTTAAAAATAGGCTCTGAGTTTTCCCAGTGGTGGTGGGGGACCTTCTTTGTCTTCCAAAGAGCTAACTCTGGAGTTCAATGAGATTCAACTGGTCTTCGTGTAAAGCACAACACAGGTAAGAGAAAGCATGACTGATATAAGAGAAGTTTATTGCTAGATTAGTCTTGCAACCCTATCATTAAAATAAAATATAACACAGCACATGATCCAATTTTGGAATAAGACAAGATGAAACAAAGGCATAAAATATAAATGTGTTAATACAAAGAGGCAGCAGATAAAGCTGCCCTGAAATCATCCAGAAGACTCTGGGGTTGTCTGTTGTGCTAAAGCTCTGCTGAGATTTCCAATGCAATTCTGCTTCTGCACAAACTCTAATCTGACTGGAATGATTGGGCTGCCTCTCCTGCTGCTGCTGCTGTTTCTCTTCTGGCTCCTGCCTCCTTCTACTGCTAAGAAGTTTCAAACCATGTGTGTGTTGCCAAAACAGTTAAAGTTTCGATATCAACGGGAATTTTATAGGCCTGGTGATCTGATTATTGGAGGGAATTTGCCCTTCGAGGCTTTTGTGAACTCCAATGTCCCAGACTTTCGAGAGGTCCCACCTCTAATTGCTGATGAAGTTTTGTAAGTTTCACCTGGACGGGAAAGATGTAGATGATTATTTTCTTTCTTCGTTTTGGATTCAGGGCTTGTTCGCAGCCAGGAATTCAATCCTGACTGGCTGAAGGGTGACTCTTCTTTCCTCCTTCCAGGGTCAGTGAAATGAGGACCCAGATTTCATTTATTTTTATTTTATTTGTTTGTCAAATATGTACAATATAACTAGTATAGGTATTAATATAAACATAGACAAAGGAAGTAAATACAGATAAGTAAGACAGGGATGGGAGGCACGCTGGTGAGCTTATGCAGGCCCCCTTTAAGGACCTCTTAGGAATGGGGTGAGGTCCACGGTAGACAGTTTGAGATTGAAGCTGTGAGGGTTTGAGGCTGTAACAAGGGAGTCAGGTAGCGTGTTTCAGGTGTTGACCACTCTGTGGCTGAAGTCATATTTTCTGCAATCGAGTTTGTGGAGGCAATATACTGACTCTGTAAACCACTCCGAGAGTCCTGTGAAGTGCTGTATAAATCTAAGTGCCATTGCTATTGCTTTCTTAATAAAGAGCCAAACTTAAGAAAAAGGCTAGAATTCCCAGTCTTTCAAAAGTCTTCATCAGTTATATGATTATATGATGATAAACCATATAAAGGTGGGGAGAAACACAACTTTAAGACTGTGTGACCCTAGTAAAGGAGTTGACCTATAATATTAATATGGGCAGAAAATCATAGTAAAAATGCTCAAAGCTCAAAGACATGTTCAAACTTTTCCTGTGTGGGGTATTGCCAAAAAAGTCCCCTCAGTTTAGGAATCAGCAGAGCTGGTGAATAATGGCTGTTAGTAAATCTGAGCTGCAGTCCTCTTTGGTGTCTTCTCCTCAGGTCTGAAGAACCTGCTCAGAGAGAGAAAGAAAATGATTAGGGGGGAAGAGAAGCAATTGGGGAGGATTTCAGCCAGTAGAAGAAAGTGAAGAAGGGAGAGAGAATAGAAGGGTATAAAATGATCTGGGATAAGGACGCCCTGGCTTTTCTCCATTCTCAGAAATCCATCCAAGTACAATCAAGGAACATCCTTAAAGAAGCCAAAATAGCCCAGTGGAACTTCTCACTTACTGCTCCAAGGATACACAAAAAAGGCAACACCAACTCCACCAGCACACAAGATCTTTCCTATAATGTTCACCAATTTTTTTTTCCACTGTAGACCCCTACTCAGAAACTACCATCAGTTCCTGGCCTTCATGTTTGCTGTCATAGAGGTAAATAAGGATATAGTTCACCTGCCCAACATCACCCTTGGCTTCCACATCCATGACAATCACAAGTTCGAGAGGAGGATTTTCATATGCAGCCTCTCCCTGCTCTCCACACAAGGGCGAATGGTCCCAGGTTACAAATGTGACAGGCAGGACTCCCTGCTCTCTGTCATTGGAGGTGACACTCCCAAATCCTCGAGGCAGATGGCCTCCATCTTCAGCCTCTTCAAGGTCCCACAGGTAAGGGGCAATGGTGGGATTCAAATAATTTAACAACCAGTTTTCAATCCTAATGACCAGTTCAATCCTAATGACATGGCTGGGTGGTCATGTGACTGGGTGGTAATGGCCAACTCAACATCACTCACATTGAGGGGCACTTCTCCTCGCCTGGCCTCTCATGTCAGTGGGGATGCTGCAATGGTCATAAGTGTGAAAAATGGTCATACGTCACTTTTTTCAGTGCCATTGTAACTTTGAATAGTCACTAAATGAAATGTTGTAAGTCAAGGATTACCTGTACAAAAATACAAAAAGCTTCTTGGCTCATAAAAAGCTGCTCTAAATATCAATCATTAAATTAAAAATACCTGCAAGCCAGAATTACAAATCAGGTGGGATGCCAGAGCACCTTGAGGAATGAAAATAGTTAAAATGTAGTGATACCTTTCAAGCAGCCAACTCTTGTTCATCAAGTGAAATCCTTTAGCAGAGAGGTCATTTAAACTCTCCAGACAAAGCACACCCAGGAAAAGCAATCCTTAGATTCATTTGCACTACTTAAAGACACCAGCTGGTCTCACTCACCTCACAGGATATCCTAAGGAAATCATCCAGATTTAAGGAAAAATCACATGCCCCCCAGAAAGGCAGTAAAAAAATCAGTACCAAGCTTGCAACCTGCCTCTTGGAAGTACACCCCAAAAGGACAGTGCTGGAAACCACTAAAGCAGTGAAGGAAGACCCCCGCTCCCCAGATAGAAAAAGAAACCATGAGGCAGGAAAAAATTCAAACACAATACAAATAATTAAATCACAACAGCAACTGTTGCTTGTTAAACCAATTACCAGAACAAATAGACACAGGAACTAGCCAGATTTCTCAATCCAGTTTCTTTTCAGGAACAGAGATTAACCTTTTTCTTTCCAAACAAAGCTGAATAGGGAAAATTATCCCATCAATAAACACAGGATTAAACCTCACCAAGCATAGAACTACACTTCACTAAAAAACAGTTTTAGACCAAAACTCAGAAAGGGTATGTAAACTCACGTTTGAATGTCAACCTTTCTAGCTAGCCAAGAAGCCTTGCTGAATATCACTCACCTTGGTTCTTTGTCATTAAAAGCTTCTTTCCGGCAGCTCTGCTTCATTGTTCAATTTTTTATTCAAAGTGCTGATCATTGCATTCCGGCTGGAAGTATTTCCAAGGGATTATTTCCTCCCAACAGGAGTGTAAAAAGCTTAAAACAACCCTTCCCCTTTAAGAAAGTCAAGCCCCAGCAAAGTATCAGCAAAGGAAAAAAACTCCGGAGCTCAGGTGACAGGAAATCTAGGTGTACTGCCAAGAATGTAATAAAGGTTAAGGGAGAGGCAGTTTCTGTAAGCAGGGCAATAAAGATTAGGCTAGAAACAACACCAAAATGTTTTCTTCCTGCCTTTCTTACAGGATTAGCCCTGTAAAGTGGAACAAACAAAAGGAGATTTTTTGCAACAACAGGTTCTTCAAACTGCTTAGAAAGTTAACAAACAGGTTCTAGCAAATAGGTGAGAGCCGGTAGAATCCCACCCCTGGTAAGTGGGCTCCATAAGATACAGTATGGAGTATGCAAAGAACAGAAACACACACAGAAGCCAAGGATTAAAACAAAGATGGGAGGGTCAAGATTATCAGGCTTAAAAAATCCATGTTGTAGTTCAATTGATTTTTATATTTAATATGTTGTGATATTTTTTTAGAACTTCAAAGGGATGATATAATTGTGAAATGCTGTCCTTGCCAAGGGGAATTCATTCCTGACTTTCACAGAGGTTTATCATCTTTCTTCCCCTTTCAGTGCAGTTTATTCTCTGTATCAGGTTGATGGTTTGTTCCTTTGACCTCTGATTTATCACAACCAGGCAAAATAGGGAACTGGTGGCTTTTCCTAAGAAGGGGGGAAGGTGAAGCCTGCCACTCAGAGTGGATGAACCTGATTGGCGGGGTAATAAACCACACAATGGGGACCCTTAATGTCAGCATTAAAATGTACTTTATCCTTTAAAGAGGATTCTCATTTTTTCTCCAGCTTGGTGTTGGCTTTGAGTTCTCTCAGGATGAGAGAACAGTTTATCCTTCCTTCTTCCAGATTAATCCCAAGGAAACTGCTCAGTGTGAAGGTTTAGTCCAGCTGCTCCTGTATTTCCAGTGGAACTGGGTTGGGTTGGTGGCCCCTGAAAATGACAATGGAGAACAGTTTCTCTCATCTCTGGTGCCAATGCTAAAGGAGAAGGACATCTGCCTAGCCTTCACTGACATGATGAAATTTGACAGTTCTTCCACTTCAGATTTGAAATTACACCATATTTTCAACACTTGGTCTAAACATGAAGTGATTATTATGTTTGGAGACTACAATATTATTGTAATTGTATGGAGAATTACTGAGGCAATGGAAATGCTTAGAAATGCATCATTAATGAATGTTTGGATCTGTACATCCAGTTGGAAACTTAATGTGATGAGCACTGAATATATCTTGCACTTTGCAAAGCCCTTCCATGGGGCTTTGCATTTTAGGGACCACATCAGGGATGTCTCAGAATTCAACCGTTTTCTCCTATCTTTAGACCCATTGAACACAAAAGGGGATTTCTTTCTCCTTGTATGGTGGCAACTGATCTTTAACTGCATCATCTACAAACCAGACGAGATCCCTGTAGAGGGGGAAAAACCATGTACAGGAAAGGAGAATGTACAGAATCTGCCATCCTCCGTGTTTGAAACAAGTATGAAAGGTGAAAGCTACAATATCTACAACGCCATTTATGCTCTGGCACACGCATTACATGCAATGTATGGATCCGGAGGGCGACCAGCCATGCTGAGGCTTGGAGGGAGGAACTCCAATGTCCAGTCGTGGCAGATAATTGCTTTATTTTTTTTTCTTCAGTCCACACAGCTCTTTAGAAAGGAAGCTCCTCATGTGTATTTTTTGAATTACTGATTAAATGTCTGTATGGCATCATATCACTGCATCTGAAAGCAGATTAAAACAGCAAATATTGAAGGGAAAACAATAACACTGCAGCAAAGCATTCAACCAAGTAGACCACAACCAGGTGGGTGGGGTGGGGGGTAATCAACTGGCTCTGAACCGGGTCGCTGCGATGTGCATGTGGGCCCATCCCCCTGCTCTTTCCTCTCCTTTATTTCCTTTGTTTAGAGCACAGAGACGTTTGCCGCGTCTCAGCTGTTTTCTTCACAGAGGCTGCAGTTGAAGGTAAGTGTGGGTTTTTAGCAGCGGTGGGCTGCGAGGGGTTCGGGAGAGCCCCTAGTTAAGATTCTGTGCAATTCAGAGAACCCCCAAATTCCACTCCTGGCTGGCCCCTCCCCTCCCAGGAGTCCCCACGCAGCCCCTTTTGGATGCAGGTGAGTTCAGGGCATGCATGGAAGCTCAAGGAGGGCAAAAAACGGGCCTCCCTGAAGTTTGGGAAGGCCGTAAATGGGCCCGTTTCCAGCCTCCAGAAAGCCTGCAGAGTCCAGGGAGGCCATTTTCGCTCTCCCAGAGGCATGAGGCAAGAAATAACTAATATATTAGTGAAATATAGAAAATAGGTTTATAGAATTAAACATGTTAAGAAGAGGAGTGCTATAGTAATAGAGATATTATGTACACTAATAAGATAAGAATAAGATAAGAATAGAGAATTAATACCAAAGTAATGAAATTATTCGCTTTCACATTGGGCATTTTGTATCATGCCTTCTTCACCTGCAGTTTCATGAGAACCATATCCACATACAAAAATTTCAGTGTATCATTTCAAAGAAAGAGTAATGGAAATGTGGAACCATGGATATAAATTTTAATTGTTATTGCAAAAAGTATTAAATGGAAGATGAATTGTCTGTACTTTAAATGAAATTACCAAAAAAAAGTAACAGGTTTAATATTATCAAAGAGAGATCCAACCTAGAATTAAGGAAAAATTTCCTGATGGAGAATAATTTGAAGCATAGAAAACTGACTGCAGAAAAAGACCTATTGGTCCATTGAGTCTTCTCTTTGAGTTTATTCATTTTTTATTTCTTTTTAATTTATTTGTTTAATCATTTAATTGTTCTTTGTTTTTATTTTTTATTTTATTTCTAATTTTTGTCACATGATGTGTTTATCCGAAGTGAGTTTAAACTCAGTTACTGAGGACTGCCCCCCAAAATCTCTGCTGGAAATTGGTTCCACACTTCCACTACTCTTTCTCTGAAATGATACACTGAAATCTTTGTACATGGATATCATTCTCATGAAACTGCAGTTGAAGAAGGCATGATACAAAATGCCCAATGTGAAAGAGAATAATTTGAAGTTTTAGGGAAGTACCTAAAAATTGGGTGTTACCTCTGATTGCTCAGATCTCCACCAAGGAAACTCCTCTAGAGTCTCAGATATGTGCAAATCTCCCAATATGGTGGCCATCACACCATGATAGAAGCCATTGGGCCAATTGTTCCAATTTCTGAGTGTCTCTTTTCTTTCAGCTTCTTCCCTATTTGAGGAATGTCCAGTTCAACAACAGTGCTGGAGAGGAAATCTCTGTTTCAGAAAATGGACTGGGATCTGCTGGTTATGATCTTCTCAACTGGGTTCTCCTCTCCAATGAATCTTTTGTCCCTGTGAAAATTGGACAAATAGATCCTGGGTCCCCTCCAGGCCAGGATTTCACCATCAACTCTGATGCCATTGTCTGGCCAAGAAAGGTGAGCTGGAAGGTCAAATAAATTCAGCAAAGAACTTGTTCTCTTCCTGGGATACAAAGCATCCTCCTAATTGGAAAACAGGTCTACTGAATCAAAACTTTGGCCAACCATTTGATGAAAAATCTGTTTTGCATGTAACATATTTCAAAGAGTTTGATATTAGAAAGACATTCTGCTTGAAATCCGGGATGTGAGAGGTCTGTAAATACTTTCACAGGTCTAGAAATGTTACAGCTCAATTCACAAGCTTTCTTTTCCATGCCAAATCCCAGTTCCAATCTCCAGCATCCATTGGTATTTTGGACTAGCCTTAATGCCCTTGTAACTTTTCCTGCTTTGTGCTGCATGCTAGTTAACCATATCTTTTGAAGATATACTTATGATGGATACAGAAATGTCCAAATGAATAAATGATATTGGATACTTAGGCCATGTACACTATTTCTCAATTTTTGTGATGTCTCCCTTGGACAACTCCTCTGATCCAAGATCACCTGGGGCAGAGAAAAGACAAGGGCAAAGGAGATCTGCCAGATTATTCGGGAGAAGGCCCTGCCCCTCTTGATGAGCTGCACTGGAAATCTATTTATCACAGCAGGCAGAGGGAGACATTGCTGGGAACAATGTGCTTGGTTTATGGATATGTACTTGTTTGTGCTTCCTGCTTGACTTTTTGCCCTGGAGACTCTGACTTTCTCTTGCCAAGTGAGCTCTCGTGGGTGTATTTCAGTTTGGCCTGGTGGATATAAATTTGTTTTGTGGAGTGATTTGTTGGAGCAACTTTCCATTGTTTCATGGACCATCAGCCATTGCCTTGAGGACTAATCTTGGCCTGTTCGTGGCTGGATTTATTTGGGACAGTTGTGAGGCTGGTAGAAGGGAATTGCTGGGGAACATTAATAAACTCTCTAAAACCCACTTCTGTGCATGTGTGAATGGAGCAGCATATTTTTTCTTTTCTCTTTTAGAAGGTGCCCTTTGCCAGATTTGGCACGAAGAGGTGCCAGGCAGGAGAGAGGAGAAGAGTTCCAGAGGGCCGGGAAGTTTGCTGCTACCAATGTGCTCCTTGTCCAGAAGGAACCATTTCTAATCAGACAGGTAGAACACACTTTAAACGGTGATCTTCCAGGATCAGGGAAGCTATTCAGAAACAAATATCAACTTATTTGCCAGATTACACTTTTCAACCTATTCATACTTTTCAGCAGAAACTCTGAGTTTATTGATCAAAACTGTCCTGCCCTCATCAATCCACCCAGCCACCTTTCCTGCTCCTCAGCAATTTAATGCAGGGTCATTTCAGGGCCCAATTTGTGTGTTCCCTACTAGACTTTCTACTCCTTCTCTTTACAACACATTGGGAGATCCAGCTACCAATCTTTTCATGAAGGAAGGGAGTGTGAGTGTCAAACTTTAATGTTCATTATTTCGGGTGTGCTTCTTAAGTCAGTACTATCAGTTCTCCCTGGAAAACGATAGGCCCATTGGAGAAATAGAGGATCTATCTAGCTATGTCTGCCTGCCCTCCTCTGCAAAAAAAGTTTGAGTGAATTAATAGATGTAAAATACATAGCAGAGGAATTGAGCCAAAGGGCTGAAAACATCCTGTGCCTCTGGATAATGTATCCCCGGGGTTATCGGTATTAAAGGATGATTAGCTCTTTTTGATATACCACCAAATGTAAAGTGACTCTTGGTTTCAGATGCAGCTTCCTGTCATCCCTGCCCAGAAGACCAATATCCCAACAAGGAGAAGATCCAGTGCATTGCCAAGAAGATCCACTTCCTTTCCTATCAAGATACCCTGGGATACTCTTTAGTGTCTCTCGCTCTTTCTCTCTCCATGATCACATTGGGAGTCCTGGCAGTTTTCCTTAAACATCGTGACACACCAATTGTCAAGGCCAACAATAGACATCTCTCCTATCTGCTTCTGGTCTCCCTTCTGCTCTGCTTCTTTTGCTCCTTCCTCTTCATTGGTCGACCTGGGAAACTCACCTGTCTCTTCCGACAAACTGTCTTTGCCATTCTCTTTTCCCTGGCGGTTTCCTCTGTATTGGCAAAAACTGTCATGGTGGTTCTGGCCTTCATGGCCACCAAGCCAGGGAACAGTGCAAGGAAACTCTTAGGAAAACCACTGACCAACTCCATTGTCTTAGGCTGTCCCCTGGTCCAAATTGTTCTTTGTGCCATCTGGCTGGGAACCTCTCCCCCATTTCCCAATATGGACTTCCACTCCTTGGTTGGAGAGCTCATCTTGGAATGTAATGAAGGCTCAGCTTTGATGTTTTATGCTGTCCTCGCTTACCTTGGTTTCCTGGCTGTCATCAGTTTCACAGTGGCCTTTTTGGCTAGGAAATTGCCCGACAGCTTTAATGAAGCCAAGTTCATTACTTTCAGCATATTGGTCTTTTGCAGTGTTTGGATCACTTTCATCCCCACCTACCTGAGCACCAAAGGGAAATCCATGGTGGCCGTGGAGGTCTTGTCCATCTTGGCCTCTGGGGCAGGTCTCTTGGCTTGCATCTTTCTCCCCAAATGCTACATTATCCTACTGAGGCCCCATCTGAACTGCAGGGAAAATATGATGAGCAAAAATCTCTAACTTAGGCAGTTGTAAGGAAGTATTTATTTCTGAGACATGATTAACATTTCTAAAACATGATAGCAGAGAAGGAGGAACAAGTCCATTAAAGAATGCCTTCGCTTTATCATGTGCTGAAACTAGTTACAATAAACATTGGTTGAGTTGGGTGATCTAGAAATTCAATCCATTAATCAATCTACTCTTGTCAGCAGGAATCATGTGACCTTTTTCACCCCATGTCTTCCAGTTGTCCCCAGTAAAGCCCAGCGCCCCATGTAGAATTAAGAGCTCGTGTTAAATAAAAATTCTTTACTTCAAGAAGGATATTTTCTCATTTTATTTTGTGATGAAATACTTTACAATTTTAGTAACTGCACTTTGACTACAAAATCTACATGAACTGTTGATTAATAAGAGACAAAAAGACATTTTCCCCTTCTGGTGTGCAAACCAAATCTAGTGCTGAGTGTATAGGACAATTGCTTTTCCTTGCAGTTATAATAAGAGCACTAATTCCTCGTGTATCCCCTTGGGAATTTGTACCCACAAAAGCTTCCAAGAGGAAATCTGTGTTAAAAACATATGTTCTGGATAATCCCAGTGGGGTGAAGGACACAAGGACTTACCCTGCCTGGTGAGTGTCAGCTGGTCTCAGTTTCCACTTTGGTTGCAGCCCGAACACCGATAAAGAAAAACAAGGCTGCAATGAATTTGCTCTGGAGGCATTGAGATGGCACCATTGTCTTTATTATGCTAAAGTTCTGGTGAGATTTCAAGTGCTACTTGCAATTCAGCTTCTCACCTGGAAAAGAAGGTGACCAGAATGGCTGGACTCCTGCTGCTGCTGCTCTTTTGGCTCCTGCTTCCACTTGCCACTAAGAGGATCCAAACCAAATGTGTCTTGAACCAAAATTTCAACCTTCTGAAATACTATTACAGGCCCGGTGATCTCATCATTGGTGGGAATCTGCCTCTGAATACCTTTTTTCCCTTCAAGGAAACTGACTTTCAGAAACACCCTTTGCTGCTTACATTTCAAACTTTGTAAGTTCCACTGGAGGGGAAACAGGCAAATAAATTGTTTGCTTTATTTTGTATTTAGGGATGCTTTTCAGAAACAGTCGTTCTAGGGATGTAAGCAATATCTTAGTGGAATTCAAATCTTTGTGCTTTTCCAAATGAAGAGCCAAGCTTGTAAAATAAGCTAGAATTTTCAACCTTTCAGAACTCTTGAAGATGAAGATAATAAAAGAATATAAAAGTGAAGAGAGACAAGGCATTAGAAACTGTAGTGACTTAGGGGTGATTTTGAGATATATAATATTAATCTGAAGAGAGAGCCATAGTAGAAAACTCAAATAAATATTTTGTCCTTTCTGGACTACAAAAAAAACAGTTACTACCAACCTGCCTTCCATTCAGGACCTGTATCCTGCATGAGTCAAAAAGAAGGCTGTGAAAATATTTATAGACTCCTCACATCCCAGACATAAACTGTTTCAATTCCTTCCCTCAAGACGATGCTATAGAGCATTGCACACCAGAACAATTAGACATAAGGGGAGTTTTTTTCCCCAATGCCATCACTCTGCTAAACAAATAATTCCCTCAACACAGTCCAACTATTTACAACATCTGCACTACTAACATCTGCACTACTATTACTGCTAATCTTAATCGTCTAGACTTCCGGGGAAGATGGCGGACGGCTGCTTTCGCTGGAGTTCTCTCCGGCCCGGGTGCTCTTCGGTGCGGGTGCCCATGCCCCCTGGGCCCCCTCGCCGGTGGCAGAGGTGGGGGAGGGCCCGGGGAGACCAGCGGTTTCCAACGAGAGCTGGTTGGGGGCTCGCCGGAGCTAAGGGAGCCGATGGGAGCGACGGCGTTGGCGCGGCGGCCCTGGCGGCCCCGGAGTGGCCTCGGGACGGTCTTGCTGGCCTTGGCGGCCTCGGAGCGGCCTCGGAGGGGCTTCGGAGGCCCCGTTCTGGATGCAGCAGCCCCGGAGCGGTTTTCCAGCTCGCCGGAGCCGCGGCGCCGAGAGGAGAGACAGCGTTGCCGCGGCAGTCCTGGCGGCCTCGGAGCGGCCTCGGGGTGGCCTCGTTGGCCTCGGAGTGGCCTCGGAGTGGCGTCGGAGGCCGCGCTCCAGGTGCGGCGGCCCCGGAGCGGTTTCTGAGCGGCCTCGGAGGCCTTGGGAGTGGTGTGGAGCGGCCCCGGTGGATTTGTGGCGATGGATCCGGTGCGTGCGACGCGGAGCTCCGCCGCGGCCCTCTCCAGCCTGGACGGCCTCAGCGGCGGCCCCCCCTGTCCCCTGGGCCCCCCCGCCGGTGGCAGAGGCGGGGGAGGATCGAGGGAGACCAGCCGGGACACCTGGAAGCTGGTCGGGGGTCGGCTGGAGCCGCGGGACCGATGTGGAGGGCGGCGTGGTCACGGCGGCCCCGGCGGCCTTGGGTCGATTGCGGAGGCCTCCTCCAGCGGTCGGCGGAGCGGGGCGGCTGCGGACGGGCAGCGAGCGGACCTGGGGCATTTTCGATAGCCCCGAAGACGACGCGGCGGCTGGGAGATCCACGGAAGGGCTCGGCTGGGGAGCGATGGTGCCGATGCCCCCGTGGGCCGCTTAGGTGGAGCTGTGGTGTCCCTTCCTTCCCTGGGGCCCCCACCGGTGGCAGAGGTGGTGGGCCTGGGGGGGGGACTGGCTCTGCCTGTGACTCTTTCCCCCCCGGGGGTCTCACCGGTGGCAGAGGTGGGACGACCGGGGGGAGGCAGAATATACCCCAGCTGGACTGGATTCCATTTTCCATGGCCGGAGGACGGCAGACGCTGCGGACACTCCGGGACTGCCGAGATGGGGCGGCCGGGTCCACGGAAGTACCCAAGGACAGAGCTTTGGGCCTTGAGGGATGCCCCCCTCTCCCTTAGGTGGCCTTCGAAGCTCTCTAAGACCTTCCGCAATGAGGGATCCTGGGATCCGGAGCGATGGTGGGGTCGGGGAAACCGGGGAGGGCGTGGTAAATTCGGGCTTGAAAAATTTTTAAGGGGATTTTTTAAGGGGGAAAAGTCCAGGGCGGGCGGGGGAGACAGCCCGCATGGAATTGGGGGCAGCCGGGCCGGCGAGCGCGCCTGTGGGGCCTCGGGGGTCCCCGTGTCGGGGTGGCAGACAGGGGGTGGGCAGCCGGGGGCCAGTTTTATCGGCACGGTAACTGGGAGAGGTAGGTATGCTAGGGGTGGAGGGCCATATCCGGTTAGGGGATCGCGCTCCCGATGTTTACAAGCGGTAGCGCGCTCCGACCCTCCCTACCCATCCTGCAGCCCTGGTTGTCCGGAATCTCAGGCCCTGAATACCCGGCTGCTGTTGTGCAATGCCAGGTCCGTGGTTAATAAGGCTCCCCTGATCTGGGAGTTGGCTCAGGAGGAGGCCGCGGACCTGGTAGGTGTCACCGAAACCTGGTTGGGCCCAGAGGGAGGTGTCCCTCTGGTTGAGATGTGCCCACCAGGTTTCCTTGCATTTCACCAGCCTAGGGCTCAGGGAAGGGGCGGTGGGGTGGCGGTGCTTATAAAGGAAGTCCTTTGTCCTAGGGAGGCCACTGTCCCTCAGACGGCTGGCTGTGAATCTCTTTTTGTGAAGTGGGGACAAGGGGTTCAGATGGGTCTTTTGTTGACGTACCTGGCTCCCTGCCACGTCTCATCGGCCCTACCCGGACTCCTAGAGGTAATAGCCGGGCTGGCGGTTGAGACCCCAAGGCTCTTAGTCATGGGGGATTTCAACCTGCCATCGCTCGGTGAAACCTCGGGGTTGGTCCGGGAGTTCTTGGCTTCCATGACGGCCATGGACCTGACCCAGTTAGTTTCTGCCCCCACTCACATGGGAGGTCACATGCTGGACCTGATTTTTGTCTCTGGGCAGTGGTTGAATGACTGTAATTGGGGGGATTTAGTTATTACACCCTTGTCATGGACAGATCATTCCCTCCTTAGGCTGGATTTCTGTTCCGCTACCCCCCACCGCAGGGAGGCGGAGCCACTTAGATGGTTCCGCCCCAGGCGCCTAATGGATCCGGATCGGTTCCAGAGGGAGCTTGGGCCATTTCCTGAATCTCTGGCTCTCAGCTCGCCTGGAGACCTGGTGGCCACCTGGGAGGGGTCGGCCGCCGGGGCCCTAGAGCGAGTTGTGCCTATGCGACCTCTGACTCGGCACAGATCCCATTTGGCTCCGTGGTATACGGAGGAGCTACGGGAGATGAAGTGCCGAAAAAGACGTCTTGAGGGCATTTGGAGGGCGAGCCGTTCCGAGTCTGACCGAACACAGGTGAGATCTCATATTAAGACTTACCTTGTGGCGATAGGGGCGGCGAAATCTTCGTATTTCTCCGCCCTTATTGCATCAGCAGAAAATCGGCCTGCCGCCCTGTTTAGAGTGACCCGCTCTCTACTTGAACCGAGAGCGCGGGATGACCTCTTGCAGGGTAGAGCGGAGGAGTTTTCCCGATTTCTGCATGATAAAATCGCTCAGATTCGGGAAGGGCTCGACTCCAATTGGGTGGTCCCGGGGGAGGTGTCCGGGGCAGGTCTTGAGAGTGTTATCTGGGGGGAGTTCGATCCTGTGACCGCTGAGGGTGTGGACAGGTTGCTGGGGGGTCTGAATGCCACCACCTGTTTATTGGACCCGTGTCCTTCCTGGTTGGTTTCGGCCGCCAGGGAGACGACACGAGGCTGGCTCCAGGGGATTGTCAACGCTTCTTTGAGAGAGGGGGTGCTCCCTACCGCCCTGAAGGCGGCGGTGGTGCGCCCCCTCCTCAAGAAGCCTTCCCTGGACCCAGCTATTTTAAACAACTATCGTCCAGTCTCCAACCTTCCCTTCGTGGCGAAGGTTGTTGAGAGTGTGGTGGCACGTCAGCTCCCCCAGTACCTGGAGGAAGCAACTTACCTCGATCCGTTCCAATCGGGCTTCAGGCCTGGACATAGCACTGAGACGGCATTGGTCGCGTTGGTTGATGATCTCTGGAGGGCTCGTGACAGAGGGTTCTCCTCTGTCCTGGTCCTATTAGATCTCTCGGCGGCTTTTGATACTATCGACCATAGTATCTTATTGCGACGGTTGGAGGGGTTGGGGATTGGTGGAACCGTCCTCCGATGGTTCTCCTCCTTCCTCTCTGACCGTTCGCAATTCGTGTTGGCGGGGGGGGAGAGGTCCACCTCTAGGCCCCTGGTTTGTGGGGTGCCTCAGGGGTCGGTCCTTTCTCCCCTCCTGTTCAACATTTACATGAAGCCGCTGGGCGAGATCATCCGTGGTCTTGGAGTGAGGTGTCATCTGTATGCAGATGACACCCAGCTGTACATCTCCACTCCGGACCACCCCAACGATGCTGTGGGGACTATGTCTAGGTGCCTGGAGGCCGTGCGGGACTGGATGGGCGGGAACAGGCTTCGGCTCAACCCATCCAAGACCGAGTGGCTGTGGTTTCCGGCGCCCCGATATAGCCAGCTGACACCTTCGCTGGCTATTGGGGGGGAGGTTCTGCCCCCCACAGAGAGGGCTCGCAACCTGGGAGTCCTCCTGGATGTACGGCTGTCGCTTGAACATCACATCGCGGCCGTCTCCAGGGGGGCGTTTCATCAGATCCGTCGGATCTACCGGTTGCGGCCCTTCCTGGATCGGGACGCCTTGCGCACGGTCACTCAGGCCCTTGTCACCTCTCGCCTGGACTATTGTAATGCCCTCTACATGGGGCTCCCTGCGGGGAGCATCCGGAGACTCCAGTTGGTGCAAAATGCAGCCGCGAGGGTGATTATGGGGGCGTCGCGTAGCGCCCATATGACGCCTCTCCTGCGCGAGCTGCATTGGTTGCCGGTGGCTCTCCGGGTTCGCTTTAAGGTTCTAGTTTTGACCTTTAGGGCGACCCATGGCATGGGACCAGGTTACCTTCAGGACCGCATTCTACCAACGTTCTCCAACAGGCCGGTGCGTTCCCACAGGGAGGGTCTGCTCCGGGTGCCGTCGGCCGCTATGTGTCGTCTGGCGGCGCCAAGGGGTAGGGCCTTCTCTGTGGGTGCCCCCGCCCTCTGGAATACTCTGCCACCGGAACTTCGTACCGGCACGGACCTGAGGGCCTTCAGGCGCGCGTTAAAGACTTGGCTCTTTGAGCAGGCCGGCCTGGGCTGAGATAATGATTTTAAATTTGATCTCCATTTTTAACTTTAAATTGGGTTTTAAGGGTAGGGGGGGGGTTTCCTAATTTTAGTCTGCAGCTGATTCAAATATTTAATTACTTTTTAACTTTTGTATTTGTGGGGTTTTTAGACGAGCTGTTCACCGCCCTGAGTCCCTAGGGAGAAGGGCGGTATATAAATGTAATTAATAAATAAATAATAAATAAATAAATAAATAATCTTCTCATCACTCCTGATCACCCATCCCCTCCCACTTGTGATTGTAGGACTGTAACTTTGTCGCTTGTATCCTTACGATTTATATTGACTATTTCCTAGTATAATTTGATTGTTGATTGTGCCCTATGACTATCATTAAATGTTGTACCTTATGATTCTTGATGAATGTACTTTTTCTTTGTATGTACATTGAGAGCATATGCACCAAGACAAATTCCTTGTGTATCTTATCATACTTGGCGAATAAAGAATTCATTCATTCGTTCGTTCGTTCATTCATTCATTCATTCATTCATTCATTCATTCATTCATTCATTCATTCATTTCCAGGGAGAGGTAATGTAAAATTGAAAAACAAATTTCAGTCTTGAAATCAGCAGGGTTCACAAATATTAGCTGTTAATAAAACTGGACTATGACAACCACTTGAGTCTTGTGAAGAATTTCCTCGGCCAAATTAATTTGGCTGCTTCAAGAGCAACCGGGAAGGATTGCAGCCACTGGAGGAAAGTGAAGGAGAAATGGACATAGTGGAGGTATAAAATGGTCAGTGATATGGACAGACAGGCTATTCTCTTTTCTCCTTTCTCAAAAAATAAACCCTTTCAAATTCAATGAAGGAACATTTCTTTGAAAAAAGAAACCTTATTCATACTTGGGTCCAAAAAAATAGAATAGAATAGAATTCTTTTTTGGCCAAGTGTGATTGGACACACAAGGAATTTATCTTTAGTACATATGCTCTCAGTGCATATAAGATAAAAAATAAAATACATTCATCAAGATACAACACATAGTGATAGTCACAGGTTACTAATGTGCAATCAAAACATACTAGGAAAACAAATAAAAAATATAAATTGTAAAGATACAAGCAACACGGTTATAGTCATAAATGGGAAGAGATAGGTAATAGGAGGGATGAGAATAGTAATACAGTCTTACTAAGTAATTTGATAGTGTTGTGAGAGTTAGTTGTTTAACAGAGTGATGGCATTTGAGGGAAAATTGTCCTTGT
Source organism: Bungarus multicinctus (assembly GCA_023653725.1). Classification (NCBI taxonomy): domain Eukaryota; kingdom Metazoa; phylum Chordata; class Lepidosauria; order Squamata; family Elapidae; genus Bungarus; species Bungarus multicinctus. Next base: position 174,342,882 of record CM042838.1, read on the forward strand.
GTCTAGCTGTTCTTGTGTGTATTACCCTATAGCATTGTTTTGAGGGTAGACATTGAAATAGTTTATGTCCAGGATGTGGGTGTCTGTGGATATTTTCACAGTCCTCTTTTTGACTTGTGCAGTATACAGGTCCTTGATTGAAGGCAGGTTGGTAGCCATTGTTTTTTCTGCAGTCCTAATTACTCTCTGAAATCTGTGTCTGTCCTGTTGGGTTGCAGAACCAAACCAGACAATTATAGAGGTGCAGATGACAGACTCAAGAATTCCTCTGTAGAACTGGATCAGCAGCTCCTTGAGCAGTTTGAGCTTCCTTAGTTGACGCAGAAAAAACATTCTTAGTTGTGTTTTTTTTGATGACTTTTTTGATATTAGGTGTCAATGTTAAGTCCCAACATATGATAGAATTTAAAAACTTGAAGGTCTCTACTGTTGATACTTGTTGTCAAGTATTGTAAGAGGTAGTAGTATAGGAGGAGCAAATGCAAAGGAGAACAAAGGGAAAGCAAACTCCACCAGCAGACATGAGTTTTCCTGTAATGTTTCCCAATGCTTTTCTCATGATAGATTAATACTCAAGAATTACCAACACTTCATGGCCTTGGTGTTTGCAACCAGAGAAGTCAACAAGGATTTGGATGTACTCCCCAACATCATCCTTGGCTTCCACATGTATGACAATTGCCAGGTTGAGATGAGGATATCCTTATTCAGCCTCTCCCTGCTCTCCACAAGAGGCTGAATGGTTCCAGCCTATAAATGTGACAGGCAGAACTCTCTGCTCTCTGTCATTGGAGGTGACAACCCCAAATCCTCGAGGCAGATGGCCTCTCTTTTCAGCATCTTCAGGGTCCCACAGGTAATGGGGTTGCATTGGATGCATATGGAGTAGACAAACAAAAGAAATGCACATAGAAGTGAAAGGGAAAATCAAGGAAGTTTTGGGGGGCACATGAAGTCTATGGGACTTAGAGAATCCATGGTTTAGTACAACTCATTTTTATATTGAATGTCTCAAAGTATGTTTTATATAATCTGAAAGAAACAATTTTATGTACTTGTTAGATGAAATTCCTTCCTAATTTGCTGTTTCGTAAAAATGCAGTTTAGGAGGTTGATAGTTTGTTCCTGGCCTTCTGACCTGTCACACCTGAGCAAAACATACAACGAAGGGTTCTTCCTAAGATGGGAAGAGACTAAGCTTGCTACTCAAAGTGAGTTAACCTGATAGGTGGGGCTAGAGGCCACACAAGAATGAACCCTAAACTGACCATAAAACTGTCTCTTACAGAGGATTCTCACTTTCTCCAGCTTGGTGTTGGCTTTGAGTTCAATCAAGGAGACAGAAGAGTTTATCCTTCCTTCTTCCGGATTAATCCCAAGGAATCTGCTCAGTATGTGGGTTTAGTCCAGCTGCTCCTGCATTTCCAGTGGAACTGGGTGGGGCTTCTGGCCCCTGACGATGATGATGGAGAACGTTTCGTCTCAACACTGATGCCAATGCTGAAGGAGAAGGAGATCTGCCTGGCCTTCACTGAAATGTTAAAATTGAAGAAAAGTATTACAATAATAAAACTTTTTCGCAGTTTCAAAATTTGGTTTAAAGCTGAAGTGATTATCCTGTTTGGAGATTCCAATAGTATTGAAAAGATTCCACTGTTTCTGACTATCCTTGGAGATTTTCAAAAAGCAAAATTTCAAAAAACTTGGATTTTCACTTCCCATTGGAAATTTAGTGCAGTAGGACAGATTGTATGATCTAAAGCCCTTCCGTGGTGCTTTGTATTTTAGGGACCAAGGCATGGAGATTGAAGAATTCAGTCATTTCCTCCAGGCGTTAGATCCTTTGGGCCCTTAAGGGGACATCTTTCTGCCCTTCTGGTGGCAATGGGTCTTTAACTGTAAGATCCAGAAACCAGGAGAGATCACTCAAAAGGGTAAAACGCCATGTACAGGAAAGGAAAAACTGCAACACGTACCATCTTTCATTTTTGAAAGGAGCATGATGCGTTTGAGCTACAACATCTACAATTCCATTTATGCTCTGGCACATGTATTTCATGCAATGCATGGATCAGGAGTGCGACAAAATATGATGAGTCTCGGAAGGAAGATCTCCAATATCCAATCATGGCAGGTAATCTCTGTCACACTTTATCCAGTCCACAGATCCTTAGAGAGGAAGTTTCTCATGTGTATTTTTTGAATTGTTAATTAAATTTCTCTGTAGTAACATATCCAGGTAGCTCAGAGTAGATTCAAAAAGCAATTGTTTAAAAACAGTAATAGATTTTTAATGTTTTGTTGAAAAGCAGTGGGGGGGGGGGAAGGAAGGAAAATAAAACAGTTGATCATAACATCCATTTAAGGAAGACCTTCCTATAAGGACTATCAAAGGGGTGACCATTCAGGGGGAGGGGGGCTTCTCAGAGCAAGAAGACTGTGAGCAGTAACTGTGAGAGGGATCTTGGAGTCTTAGTGGACAACCAGTTAAATATAAGCCAGCCGTGTGCAGCAGCAGCCAGAAAAGCCAACGGAATACTAAGTTGCATCAATAGAGGGATACAATGAGGATCAAGGGAGGTACTAATACCACTCTATAAAATCTTAGCAAGGCCACACCTGGAATATTCTGCATCCAGTTTTGGTCACCACACTATAAAAAGATTTTGAGACTCTAGAAAAAGTGCAGAGAAGAGCAACCAGGATGATTAAGGGAGTTGAAACTAAAACATATGAAAAACATTTGCAAAAACTGGGCATGGCTAGTCTAGGGAAGAGAAGGACCAGGGGAGACATGAGAGCATCTTCCAATATTTGAGGGGTGTTATAAGTATTCAAAAATGAAAACAACAGACTTTTGATAATCTGAGTTATAGGATGCTTTATTAGGGAAAATACTGCAGTATTGGACTCAGTTCACTCTAGAAAAGAAACATTTTCTAAGAGGAAGGAGATGCCTCCATGTAGTGAATACAGTTTATATAGGTTTATCAAATCACATGATTACATAATACTTCCTTTTCCCATATATGAACATTATACAACCTTCCATGGAAAACTTCCAATATTTTCAGATGTCCTGTTTTTCACATTCCAGAAAAATTATAAGAAAACATTAATATTCCTTAAGGTGACATTTATAATGTCAGATCGCCCCAGTACAAATGTCCTCTAACATATGCCAATAAATTGTCTCACAAAAACACATTTAATAGCTATTCTGAGCTTTAAAAGGTCAAACTGCGAACACAAAATGGCTTCAGTTTGGTTCTTTATATTCTCAAGTATAATATCCAAATTTTACTCATAACAAGGGGCTACCATAGAGAGGAGGAGATCCAGTATTTTCCAAAGCACCTGAAGGCCAGACAAGGAATAATGGATGGAAACTGATCAAGGAGAAATTCAACCTGGAAATAAGGTGAAATTTTCTGACAGTGAGAACAATTAATCCATTATGGAACAGAAGTTGCATTCAGAAGTTGTGGGAGCTTTATCACTGGAGGGTTTCAAGATGAGACTGAACTACCATCTGTCAGAAATGGTGTAGGGTCTTCCTGGTTCACTTGAACCAGGGAGAACCGGTAGTAGCCCACTCCTGGAGAGAAGCCATGGTGACTTTCAGACAATTACTCCAGTTTCTGAAGTTCTCTTTTTCTTTCAGCTTCTTCCCTATTTGAGGAAAATCCAATTCAACAACAGTGCTGGAGATGAAGTCTCTCTCTCAGAAAATGGATTGGGATCTGCTCATTATGATCTCCTCAACTGGGTTTTCCTCCCCAATGAATCTTTTGTCCCCGTGAAAGTTGGCCAAGTAGATCCTGGAGCTTCCCCAGGCCAGGATTTTACCATCAACTTCAATTCAATCATCTGGGCCACCAAGGTGGGTTAGAGGGAAATGTCTGAATTCAGGAAAATATTTATTCTCTCATGTGAATGACAGAATGTCTTCTTTATTGGGAAAAAATTTGTATTGATTCAGAAATTCCAACAGCTGTGATTTGATAATCGTGCTGTTCTTGCAAAAGTTCAAGTCTGATTTATTCCATGTCCAGCAAGAGTTGGGACTGGGGAACTAAGTCCTGGTGGAAGCCCAGGGGTCAATAACTGAAAGCAACAGGGAACCCTGTGAGTCATTCCTCTTTAGGTTGAACACTGTGGTTCTTTCTTTTAGAAAAGGCTGTAGTTCAAAGATGCAGTGCAAGAACATAATTGCAGATAGTTCTCTTTGATTAACTATAAGTCCATTGACCATTTGAAGTTACAGCAGCAGTCTTATAACTGGGGCTTATGCCAGTCCTCAGACTATGAGCCAATAGGGCCTCCCTGCAGTCACATGATCACAATCACCATCTCCCCCCACCCCCATCTCTGCCCTTTGGTCCCCTCTGCTCTGTAACTCTTACTAGATTATGCTGTTCTCTACCCTCAGCAGATCCTGCCATGTTTTGGATCCCACTGCTGACAATGGTTGCCTGGTCAGGCTGTTCCCAAGGCAGCTTCTTTCCATGCAAGGACTTCTTGCCAAGATCTCTCATGGTTCATGTTACACTAGGGTGAACAAGCATTTCTCTTTTCTGTCTTGGAAGGTGCCCGTTGCCAGGTGTGGCACGAAGAGGTGCCAGGCAGGAGAGAGGAGAAGAGTTCCAGAGGGCAAGAGGAACTATTTCTAATCAGACAGGTAGAGTTCCAGTCAAATTTATATCTTTTAGGATCAAGGAAGCCCTTGAATCAATCCAAATAGAAACAGTCCTGCACTTCCCATCCCTGAAGATTGATGATTGGCAGGACTTCTCTCCTGACCCAATTTCACACAAGGTGCACTCAAGGCAGCAATTTGTAGATTTCTTCCTCTTTTTTCTGCTCCTCCTGCCATACACAAAAGTGGAAATCAGCTACTGATCCTTTTTATGAATTGATAGAGCAGTGTGTCTGTTTATTTGTGTTACTTTTAGTGTGCCTGTTCTGTCTGGAATATAAATCTCCCTGGAAACTTTCAGGCATGCCAGAGAAATAGATCAATCTACCTGTCAACTCATAAAACATTCCTATGCCTGTTTTCGAGTTGCCATAAACAAGGGGAGCGGATCTGAAGGAGCATTATGGCAGTTTGAAACCAGAAGTACATTCCACCGTCATCCAGAAAGATTGTAACTAGGTTACTGGATCTTCTGCCTGCAAAAATGCTTCATTGGAGAATGTGATTAATGTTACACCTGGGGGGAGGTGGAAAATAGGGTCAAAGCTGACTGTAAATGACATGTGTCAGAGTTGGCTTCATCTAGATTAATGCCAGCATGTTGCTCTTAATAAATCTTTTGAATTTTTTTGAAGCTTGGCTGGAGGCTCATGATTTAATTAAGGCTATAACTGGGACCTTAACACTACCTGTGTCTGATAGCCACTTTCTGCAAAAGATCTCTGAATGCCTGATGAGAGAAACTGATTTGAAGTAGGAAAAAATTCATTCTCCCACCTCACAGAGCAACCATTCCACACAGGTGTGTGAGTGTTTTCCTTCATGCATGTCTGTGTCTCCTCATAGTCTTATGGCACACCAACAAGTAAAGTACCTGAACAGCAAATAGCAGGATCCCTAATTGAAAGATCTATCAATCTTCTTCCAGTATAAAGTGGGGGAAAAGCTCAGGTTGCCAATTTCTTCCTATGAAAGGAAAATGAAACAATCATGCAAGGTGAGAAGAGAGATCTGACCTTTAAGCAATTGATTCTTGGGCTCATTTTGAACCTACCATGATCTCTACTTTTTGAGGGAGGCAGGGAGGAATTCTTTTCACCACTTCCTTTGTGAGTTACACTTAGAAGGAAGAAGTCACACTAGGAACCTAGGAGGGGAGGGGAAATAAAGCTCAATACGGATATCCCTGAGGACTTAAGACAAAGACTCTTGATTTCAGATGCCGCTCACTGTGACCCCTGCCCAGAAGACCAACATCCAAACAAGGAGAAGAATCACTGCATTGCCAAGAAAATTCACTTCCTCTCTTATCAAGAGACTCTGGGATACACTTTAGTTTCTCTCGCTCTTTCTCTCTCCATGATCACATGAGCAGTCCTGGCAGTTTTCCATAAACATTGTGACACACCGATCGTCAAGACCAACAACCGAGATCTCACCTACCTCCTTCTGGTCTCCCTCCTGTTCTGCTTCCTCTGCTCCTTCCTCTTCATTGGTCGACTCAGGAAGCTCACCTGTCTCTTCCGACAAACTGTCTTTGCCATTTTCTTTTCCCTGGCGGTTTCCTCTGTGTTGGCAAAACTGTCATGGTGGTTCTGGCCTTCATGGCCACCAAATCAGGGAACAGGGCAAGGAAAATCTTAGGAAAACCATTGAAGAATTCCATTGTCTTAGCCTGCCCCCTGGTCCAAGCAGTTATTTGTGCTACCTGGCTGGTAATCTCTCTACCATTTCCTGACTTTGACTTCCACTCCTTGGTAGGAGAGGTCATCTTGCAAAGTAATAAAGGCACAACTTCAATGTTTTATGCTGTCCTCGCCTACTTGGGTTTCCTGGCCCTTGTGAGTTTCACAATGGCCTTTCTGGCCAGAAAATTGCCCGACAGCTTTAACGAAGCCAAGTTCATTACTTTCAGCATGCTAGTCTTTTGCAATATTTGGATCAGTTTCCTCCCCACCTACCTGAGTACCAAAGGGAAGTCCATGGTGGCCGTGGAGATCTTCTCCATCCTGGCCTCTGGGGCTGGTCTGCTGAGTTGTATCTATCTCCCCAAATGCTACATTATAGTGCTGAGGACATATCTGAACAATAGAAGTCACCGCATGGGGAAAGTTAAGTAGGAAAGTAAGAAAATGTATAGTCACTTCTGTACAGATGAATATAGAAGTTTTCACTTGAATTATGTCCAAACACAACAAGCACATTCTAGCTAAAATGACATTGAGCTTTTCTTGTTTTTGCTGAATCCTTTTGCTGACTCAGACTCATAGTTAGAGTCTGACTTAACCATCTTGGCCTACTTAGAAGAGATTGCAAGAAGCTTTTCAATTTTATTCAAACATGCAAATTCTTTAACCAGAAAGAACTCTGTATGAGCATTATACATCCCTCCTTTTTATTCCATAAAACTCAGCTTTTAATTATTGTGCTTTGTAAAGTTGCATTAAACTTTTAATCATTTGCAGTTCTTCTTACCTTGAGCAACTGAGCCAAAATTGTTACCACTAAACATCAGATGCTGCTAAGAGTTCCCATCACAGGCTGGGAGGATTGCTCATCCAATAAGGAGAAGGTCTATGACTTCTACCAATGCCAACCACATTTTTCCCCAAGGATACCACACTGGACATCCAGACCCACCTTTCCCAGTCTTTAGTTTTCATGAAATCAGCCAAACCGGTTCTGTCTTAGCTACTGTGACCCCAACCAGAACTGAGGATAGAAAATTACTGGAGCTTCTTATGTGTTCTATTTAAAACTATACCTGATTGGATTGTCCTAGATGCAAAAGGCCCACCCAAAGCACTGGACCCTGGACAGTCAAGTGTTTATGTACCTTTATAAGAGTTGGGGAGATGTTTCATTTTGATTAGAATATTCAAGATAGAAATGTGAAAGATAGGAACATAAATCTGTAAGTTCTTCCTAGGCTTATTGTCTTATATTTCTATCACTATGGATAATATACTACTATTACCTCCGTGTTATATTATACCATGTCTGTTACTGGTATGCTACTGCACTACTATCAATATCCAACCGTATTTTCACTCAGATCCATCTTTCAATCTCTGGGATTATTTCCCCTTTTTATTAATGGGCAGTAGATAAAGTCCTGGCCCCCTCCCAACATTGGCCTCTTCTGGTTCCTCCAGACCAGGGATGTCAAACTCAAAGCCTGTGGGCTGCATCCGGATGACGGGGTGCTTAGATCTGGCCTGCAGGGCTGCCCTGGAAACAGCTAAGGACTGGCCTGCGGTGCCTTTGCCAGCAAAAACGGAGGACAAGATGGCTGTGAACAGCCCACCCGAGCTCCGTTTTCAGCTGCCACTGCCCCCTGCAACCCCCAGCCAGCAAAAACTGAGGGCCACAGGTGCCCGCAACATGAGTGACATTGAGCTGGCCACACCCCCTCCCTCAAGGTCAAACACAACCCTGATGCAGTCCTCAATAAAATTGAGTTTGACACCCCTGGTCTAGCCTTCCTCTCTCATTCCTTTTGGCAACATGCCCACCCTTCCAACTTTTAGGATGCTACAACTCCCTTTCACCTTTTAGTTAATTTTTAACATTGCTTGCATCTTTATAAGTTTTATATAGTTCTTTCATGTTTTAATATTTTATTTGAACACCATTCAGTGTCCCTTTGTGAGTGAGATGGACACCTTAAAATATGATAAAAGAATAAATCAAAATAAACCTTTGAGAACCACCATGGAAAAGGCCTCCATCCTGGATCCCAGTAGGTGGGACTCTTTGGTAAGCAGGGATTGTAATATGCCCATCCTCACAGACTAGATGGGACAGGTAAGATGTAACCAGGGAAAGAAAGTCCCTAAAAATGACCTCGTCTCATCCATGTGGAGTGTTAAAGGTCAAAGCCAGCACCTGGATCTGAACCTGGAATCAAAGGAGCAACCTCTGCACTTCATGGAGCAATTGTGTAACCTGGTGTGTTCTAGGAGCACATAGAACGGCCTGCTACTGCCCCATTTCACACCACTTGAAACTCCCAAATGCCGTTCAGGGGAGCCCCATGTAGAGAGCATTACAGTAGTCTATTCAGGTGGTGAAAAGGCAATGAATAACTGTGAGCAGAGCACACAGACACAACACACAGCTCTGCAAAGGGCCCCAAGTCACAACTGTCATCTACTCTTGTGAATAAAGGGACCCCAGGAGGCAGGTGAACGCAGGAGCTATTACGATCCCTCCATCTATTATTCTCTTTTCTGGTTTAAGTTCTGCTCTTATAATATCTAATTCTTTTTAATCCTTATTACTTAAAGGTTTTAAACAAGGATTGTCTTCCTATTTGCAGCTTCTACTGGATTGGGGTCAACTCCATACTGAGAACAAAGTTATCCTGCAATACTTCATTTTAACCTCTGCCACCAGGACTCCTAATGGGATGTGGGAATGATCTACATAGCAAAGGGTGGGACTCATGCTCCCCTCGGATCCCGGTTTGGATGAGGAAGAGTTGGAACTGGGACTATCCAGCAAGGATGGCACATTTCACTGGAATGTCTGGAAAGGCCACGGGCTGAGGACAATGCTGCCCCAGGGCCATCCAGCATTAGGGGGAGGTGATCAACCAGTCCAAGAACTGCCTGTCCTCACAAATGCAGGGAAGGATTGGCTGCAGGCAGTGGTGATAAGAGGCAACAGATCCCCCCTGATGAGGAACAGCTGCCTCCCCCACCCGATCCGAGGGCATGGAGAGTAGAGTAGAGGGAAGCTCAAAGAAGGAGTGCGAGGTTGCTGGCAAGGTAGCTGTCCCATCTCTTCTCATAAGGAACACTTGACTTGAATTTGGTTTAATCAGAGGGTGTCTTTGTAGGGAACAATTGTTTGTTTCTGCAAACAAACAATTGTTCCTGGCCTTTGTAATTCTGACTTTAAATCATGTTTCTGCCCTGTGGACTCCTGATTTTTGCCTTGTGGACTTGGAACCTTGTTTATGGACTACAGACCTCCTCCTTGCCTTGTGAATAGGCCCTGGTGAATATAGGATTTAGTTTGTGGGACTGTGAGGCACTGGCTGTGGGTGGCTGCCTTGGGCAAAGTTTGGGGTGGAGATTTATTGGCCACTGTGGGGCCATTAGTTGTGGGATAGCAGAGCAATAAAGGGCTTTATGGAAGCCTACCCCTGCCTATATGACCCAGGTCATAACAGTTTGTTTCCAAACCAAGACTCCACCCTCTCTTTTGAAAAGCTCAGCAGGTGACACTCCAGTAGTGGTATTCTACCAGTTTGGCCCGGTTTGGGCAAACTGATAGTAAAAAATGCTACCGGTTCGACTTAACCGGTATTTCCATTGATCAGCTGTGCCAAGCTCTAGATTAGCTAGAAAGCAGGAAATTGTTGGATGGGCGGGGATGGGTGCTGCAAAATGAAATCCACCTAGCCATGCCCACCCAGTCACATGACCATCTGGCCATGCCCACCTAGCCACACCCACAGAAACAGTAGTAAAAAAAAAATTGAGTCCCACCACTGTGACACTCCTCTCCTCCAACTCACCATAGCTTCCATCTCCTTATTGAGCAGTACCTGAGGCTCTGGGGGGACACCCAGATACACAGCAGTCCCAGGAATGGCAGTGTGCAATGCCATGCAGGACCAAAGACAGGAGGTTCCCAGTACAGAGAGGACCAATCATTCTCAGCTGCTTGGCTGAAAACAGCCTGGGACTGTCCCTTCCCAACCAACAGCCTTCAGACATTGAAAGCATTGGAATACTGCTCTGGAGAACTCGCTTAAAAAAAGCTATTGATATATTTGGCAAGAAGTAACCTGAGATCTGTTGTTTATGAATGTGTATCCTGGCACCATTTTCCCTCTCTGTTCTAAAATGTATAAATATGAGTGCAGTTAGTCTTCAGGATATATCTCCAATTGTTCTTTTCAAGGCGATCTCCTCCAGTATATACTTTCTAGTAAATCACTTCAGTGAGCTGGATTTCGTGGCTGCCATTTCAGACAAATGGCTGTCGAGTCTCTTCTTAAAAACCTCCAGTGTTGGAGCATCCACAACTTCTGGAGGGAAGTCATTCTACTGATTAATTGCTCTCAATGTTAGGAAATTTCTCCTTAGTTCTAGGTTGGTTCTTTCCTTAATTAATTTCTATCTGTTGCTTCTTGTTCTACCTTCAGGTTCTCTGGGGAATAAGTGGACCCCCTCTTCTTTGGGGCTTTGACTTAGATATGGCACAGGCCAAACTCCATTTTGTGTATGGAGGTTCATGGAGGTCAAATACCCAACTTCACCTTGACTCCAAAGTCTACATGAACTGTGGATTCACAACAACAGACACAATGATGTTTTCCCCCTTCTGCTGTGCGAACCAAATCTGATGCTAAGAGGATGGGATAATTGCTTTTCCTTGCAATTATCATAAGGACAGTAATTCTTAATGTACTCCCTTGTGGATTTCTACCCACAAAAGGCTTCCAAAAGAAAAAATATGCAGTGAAAAATATGTCCTGGTGCCTTCCACAGGGAAGAGGACAGCTCATCTTCACTTGTCCTGCAAAGGACCAACTCCTTTGTTTGGTGAGACTCAGCTGGCCTCGGTTTTCTCTTTGGTTGCAGCCCAAATACAGGTAAGGAGAGGCAGGGGTGTAATAAATTTGCCCTGGGAACATCCAGGTGACACAGCTTATCTCTATTCTGCTAAAGATCTGCTGAGATTTCCAGGGCTCCCTGCAATTCAGCTTCTGCACAATGCTTGCTTTCTGATCTAGGAGGGAAAGTGACGAGAATGGCTGGCCTGCCTCACTTGCTGCTACTATTTTTCTGGCTCCTGCCCCCAATGACACCTAAGAAGACTCAAACCAAATGTGTCTTCAAAAAACATTTCGATTTTCAAAATTGCTATTATAGGCCTGGTGATCTCATCATTGGTGGGAATTTGCTTCTGAATACCTTGATTCCCTACATGAGCATAGACTTTCAAAAACACCCACTCATGATGCGCACTTATTTTTTGTAAGTTTCACCAGGAAGGGAAAGGTGTGGATAATTGTTGACTCTTTTTCTTTTTTCTTTTTGGGCATTAACAGATATTTTTCAGAAATAGTTGTTCTAGTGATGTTATTAATGTCTTGGTGTAATTCAAATCTCTGAACTTTCCCAATCTAGGCTGAGAAACAGCTTCTATCCCAGGGCAGGAACTATATTGAATTCTACTGTATGGTGCAATATTAATGTAATATCAGGGGTTTTCAATTCAATTGCATAGAATGAGAAGGATGTGTGTTTCTGTTTTATTACTATAATATAGTACTAATGTACACTGAGCATGGCAATTAATTTTATTGTACGAGGTGCAATGACAATAAACTAAACTAAACTAAATAAAGAGCCAAATTCATAAAATAGCCTAGAATCCATATCAAAATAGCCTAGAATCAGAACTCTTGATTGGGAAGATGATAAATGTTTAGAAGAAGTAAGAAGGGACAAGACATAAGGAAGTCCTGAAGTCTTTCCCAACCTCAGAGTCTTCTCCAAGGAATTCTCTCTTCTCCTTAGGTGGCCAAAGTATTTGAGCTTCATCTCTCTCTCCTTCCAAACGACAGTCAGTGTTGATTTCCTTTAGGGATTGACTGATTCTTTTTCAAAAAATATTTTTTTATTTTATTTTTAATACAATTCATGTTCCATTAAACACTGTGTGTCATCTGGATAGAAATTTCTTGTGCAATAACAATTAAAATTTACAGCCATATTCATTACATTAGTATTCATTCTCTACTCTTAGCTTAATAATAATTTACATAATACATCTAATTATTATAACAATCCTCATCTTAACTTATCTAATTCTATTAACATATTTTCTATATTTCACTAATCTTTTTTGTTTCTAACTTTCATATTTATTCTCTAACCATCGATAGAATAATTCCTATATCAGATAATATTCAGTTTGTTCCTTCTCTTTAATTGCAAGGGTTCACCTATTCATTTCTGCACATTCTAATATTTTCCTGATCACATTCTCATCTGACTGACTGGATCTCCTTGAAGTCCAAGGGACTCTCGTGGATCTTTTCTGCTTCTTAATCTCCTGTTAAGATTTGTTGTAGCTTTCCTCCCAAAGAGCAAGTACCTTTTGATTTCATGGATGCAGTCAGTCTGCAGAGATCTCGGAGCCCAAGAAAATAAAATCTGTCACTGCTTCCATTTCTTCCCCTTCTATTTGCCAGGAAGTGATGGGACTGGATACCAAGGTCTTATTTTTTTTTAATGTTGAGTTTCAAGCCAATTTTTGCACTCTCCTCTTTCACCCTCATTGAGAGGTTCTTTCATTCCTCTTCTCTTTCTCCCATTAAAGTAGCATCATCGGCATATCTGAGGTTGTTGATATTTCTTCCAGCAATCTTTTATCTTTATTTTTTATTTGGTTTGTCAATTGCTTACAAGAGAATAGGTATAAGTAAAAACATAGTTATGAATACATGGATACATATAAGAAAAATAAAAAAATAAAAGAAACAATAGGACAGGGACGGTAGGCACATTGGTGCACTTGTGCATGCCCCCTACAGACCTCATAGGAAAGGGGGAGGTCAATAGTAGACAGTCTAAGGTGAAAGTTTTTAACTAATCTTAATTCTGGTTTGTGATTCACCCAGCTCAGCATTTCACATGATGTATTTTGCATATAAGTTAGATAAGTTAAATATAGCCTTGTAAAACTGCTTTCCCTCTTTGGATTCAATCATTTAATGTCCAGTTCTAACTGTTGCTTTTTGACCCACATCTCAGGAAGCAGGTAAGGTGGTCAGATGCTTTTATCTCTTTAAGTCTTGACACAGTTTGTTCTGATCCACACAATTAAAGGCTTTAGCACAGTCAATGAAGCAGAAGGAGATTTTTTCTAGAACTCCCGGCTTTCTCCATAATCCAGCAAAGGCTGCCAATGTTATTTATTTTATTTATTTTTATTTATTTGATTTGTCAATCGCTTATAAGATACAAGTATAAGAATATAGTTTTGAATACATGAGATAGATGCTTATAAGAAAAAAAACAATAGGACAGGGATGGTAGGCACAATTGGTGTGCTTATGCATGCCCCCTACAGGCCTCTTAGGAAGGGGGTGAGGTCAATAGTAGACAATCTGTTAAAGTTTTGTTAAAGTGACAGATTTGTCACTTTCACTCTATGTTCATAAGGGATGTGATATCATTGGTGATACCCAAATTCCATTTCACTATTTCTCCCCATCTCTATTATCTCTCTATCTGTCTATGGCATTTAGGTATGACCTAGTCTAATATATTATGATGATCTGATATTATTTCATTATCATGTTACATTACATTGACAGACAGGGTTTTCTCCTATCTCACCCAAACCTTTCAAATTCAATGCAATCACATCTTTAAAAAAAAAAAAAAACTCATTCATTCTAGGGACTTGCTGCTCTACACAAAGTGCAAAGGAGGACGCAGAGCCATGCATTTTCTGTCAGCCTTGGAAGCCATTTTTTATCTGGAAGCTTCGAGGCTCCCACCTTCAGTGCCTGGGAATTTGGGAGAGGGGATTTAATAGTGGGGTAGAAGACTAGACATAACAACATTGTTTCTCAGAAAATCAAGGACATGTTGCTTTGCACCTGGAGGGGGGGTTGACTGGAGGGATGCCTCCAGCTGGGACAAATATTTGATTGGGCCATGTGATGGATTGAAGCAGGGGATTGATCTTTGATTTCTCTTTTGGGAAGGGAAAACCGAGAACTCTCAGATTTGGGTTTCCCCAGTTGTGTCAATATGATAACTCTAATAAAATGGAACTTTGAGGAAATGTTTGTCTCAGAGTTTATTGGTATGGAGTTGGTTAGTTGGAGTGCTGACACTATCCTACAATGTTCCTTTATGTTTTTTCTCACAATAGCATCATAAGCAAGAACTACCAGCTGTTCAGGGCCTTGGTGTTTGCAGTCAGAGAGGTCAACAAGGATCTGGTTCTCCTCCCCAATATCACCCTTGGCTTTCGCATCTATGACAATTTCCAAATTGATGTTAAGATATTTGTAATCAGCCTCTCTCTGCTCTCTTCACGAGGCCGACTGGCTCCAAATTACGAATGTGACAGGCAGGACCCTCTGCTCTCTGTCATTGGAGGTCTCAACCCCAAATCCTCAAGGAAGATGGCCTCCATTCTCAGCCTCTTCAAGGTCCCACAGGTAAGGGCTCAGTTAGATGCACTATGGAGTAGACAAACAACAGAAGCACAGACAGAAGCTAAAGAGGAAACCAAAAGGGTTTTGAGAGGCACATGAAGACTGTGTGACTTAGAGAAGCCATGATAGATTTGAATTCAAGTTTTATCTTTAATGTCTCAAGACGCTATTTGTATAACCCCAAAGCAACAGGTAATGAGATAATTTTAAATGCCTAATTTGCCAAAAAGAATTCCTTCCTAACTTCTTGTTCATAAAAATTCTCAGTGCAGTTTACTCTCTGCGTGAGTTGATGTCTCAAAAATGCTTTCTTTTCTTCAAAAGGCAGCTGAACTGTTTACAGAAAATCCACACATACAGATCAGTATTTACATTTTGATTCTCACCACTCACTGGGGTGCAGAACCCTACACCACTGGGCTGAAAGTTTACCCATCAGCAAAGGCGGAAAAGTAAAAGAACTAAAACGTATAAAGGAATCCCTCAGAACTTGGGGTTGTCCACTCTTTTGAAGACAGCAAAGTCCACATTTAGGATAGAGAGGACTCTTGGTTTGAAGGAGGAGTAAAATAATCCATCTATGTTAGAATTGAACCCCCCTCCCTGAACAGAAAAGGAGGAGGAATAAGACACCACCCATCCCCAGTCTACAACACGGCCCTTGCAGCAGTTCCAAGAAGATTCCACAACCAGTTATGCCCTGATTCAGGTGACCCTGAGGGCACAAATAAACCCCCAAGTCACCTCAAGAGCTCTCACAGAGAGTGCTAATGGACCAGATGAGTGCAAAGAAATACAGTCCTTCCATCTCCCCCACTTATCAGAACTTATCCTTCCTTTCCACCACTATCAGAACTGAGGGAGCTTCTTGGATGAAAAGCAAAACTTCTTCTTCCTCAAGGAAAAAATAGTCCAGTTGCAATTTGAAGAAAAAAGCACCTTTGAGATGTTTACGATGTATTATTACTGCAAATCTCCACAGACGTACGAGTTGATGGTTTCTTCCTTTGTCTTATGGCCTGTCACAATCAGACAGAATATATAATTGGTGGCTCTTTGTAAGAAGGGGAAAATCTTAGGTTTGCCACTCAAATTGAGTCAAACTCACTCAAATTGAGTCAAATTAACTGATGTGGCAGTTAAATCACACCATGATAGCCCATAACACTTTTTGAAAGAAGAATCTCATTTTCTGCAGCTTGGTGTTGGCTTTCAGTTCACTCAGGGAGACAGAAGAATTTATCCTTCCTTCCTCCGGATTAATCCCAATGAATTTCCCCAGTATGTGGGTTTAGTCCAGCTGCTCCTGCATTTCCAGTGGAACTGGGTTGGGCTTATGGCCTCTGAAGATGACAGTGGAGAACATTTCATGTCAACTCTGATGCCAATGCTCAAGGAGAAGGAAATCTGCCTGGCCTTCAGTGAAATGGTGGAATTTAGTGATGTTGATAATTTAGAGAAGACGTTTATTCGTACTTCTAATATTTGGTTTAAAGCTGAAGTGATTATTCTGTTTGGAGATACCAATAGTGTTATAAAAGTTCAATCATTTCTTTTATTATTAGAAGAATCTCGAAATACAACATTACGAAAAGTTTGGATCTTAACTTTCCATTGGAAACTGAGTTTGGTAAGATCTCAATACTTATCAAAAATTTTAAAGAACTTCCATGGGGCTTTACACGTTAGAGACCACACTAGTGATGTCCTGGAATTCAGCCACTTCCTCCTGTCTTTAGACCCTTTGAACCCACAAGGGGACGTGTTTCTCCCACAGTGGTGGAAAAATATCTTTGACTGTGAGTTCCAGAAACCAGAAGGGATCCCTCAAAATGGGAGAAAAGCATGCACAGGAAAGGAGAATTTACAGAACCTGCCATCCTATATTTTTGAAATGAGCATGTCGGGTGAAAGTTACAATATCTACAATGCCGTTTATGCTGTGGCACACGCATTGCATGCACTGTATGGATCAGGTGTGCAACAAACCATGATAAGACTTGGGAAGAGGATCTCCAAAATCCAGTCATGGCAGGTAATCTCTATAACATTTTATCCAGTCCACAGATGTTTAGAGAGGAAATATAAGGACTTGCCTCTCCTCCCTCTTCAAGAAAGTAGAACTCTCAAAAGTAGAAACTCTTGAAAATGGGTGCCTGGTGCAGCGGGTCTGTAGGTGTGGTGACTGCCCACCTGTCCTGCCCACTAGGTCAGCAGCAGCTGGGGCTGGGTTGGCGGCCTTGCACCCTTGTTTTCTGCAGCTGCTTCATCTCCTCTTCCCGACAGTCCAGTTCAGCTTGGGCCTTCAGGTTCTCAAGTGCCTCCATCACAAAAGTCCATGATGTGCTTCTTGAGGCATTCGTCTCAGCCTGATTCTTGGCCGAGTCCTTTTGGTCTGATAGGGCTTCTAGCTTGCACTTCCAGTCCTGCTACCAGCTGCCATTGGTCAGGGTGACACCGTTAGTCTTCCCTTCCCAGCTGCCCTTTTTTCTCACTCTGTTCGACCTTTTTGGCTTCATGGGGTTCTCCAGAAGATCAATTTCTTCATGAAGTTCTTTTAAATATAGAAGGAGTGGCAGAAGCTGGGTGCAGAGTCAAAGGAGAAAGTGGCCTAGAATTTCTATGTAGCCACAAAGTCCAACCCTCTTGAATTCCATTGAAATAGTACTGTTAGTTGAATAGATTTCTGTAGATAGACATGAATAGAAATGAATCAGTTCAGTTATAATTTGTGGTCCTGGTCTTTCACACCTTATTTCAATTTTGACTTCCAGTGCCTGAATTGCTTGAATTATTTTATTTGAACATTTCTGCAAAATATTTTTATAAGGTTTGGGTTCTTTTGAACTCCTTTCTTGTTTCCTTCTAGTGACCACAAATTATTCTCGTTTGTTTAAACTGGATTTGGTATTTTTATCCTCCTATCGAGTCCATCCCAAGGATCTGGAATAGGCAGATGTCACTGATAGTGTTAAAGATATTGTTGCAGGATGTAAGCTGTTCCATGTAAAGCTGCCTTTTGAAATTGGCCAGTGGTAAATTTGTCAATGTTGATCGCATTCAGTCCCAGTAGTTTTGGAATTCCACCCAAGACATCCAATTTCTATTTGCAGTTCTTTGTATTTTACAATTTTCTCCAGTTCTTTCTCTTCTATTTTGCTGTCTCTGGGTATCACCTTGTCCTAAAAAAGTCCTATCAGGACTTTTTGTATTTCTTATTGACAATTGTTAAGTTCTAGGATATTGGATTCTAAATCCCAGAGCATTTTAGTTTCTTCATTTTCTATTACTTGTCTATATGGTAGTCACAATCGCTTGCAGACAAGTAGTAACCCATGGCAGCTATTCCATTACACCATTGTCGCTACTACAACTACTACCGTACTACTACTACTACTACTACTGCAGCCTGTGTACTCTTATTGCAGCAGCTAATTAGGTGGTCAACTGTTCCTTCCCTTTCTTTGCGGAGGTGGCATCTGCTATCTGTTTCTGCATTCTCAATTCTGGCTTTGTATTATTATTGTTATTATTTTTATGGTCATTGCACAGCCAGACAGATGTTTGGATAGGATGTGGCATTTTTATCAACCTATCAAGTCTTTCCCAGGTTCCTGAGATAGGTAGACCTTGTTATTTGATGGTGTTTTTAAAAATTATAATTATGGTTATAGAATTGCATGTAGGGTTTACTCCAAGTCCAAAGTTCACTGGCAATGTTTTCTTTTCTTCTCTCTTTTTTTAATTTTAAAAAGCTTTTATTGAAATATTAAAATAGAAATATATCTATAAAAAGAAAATAAGTTGGTACAATTCACCATTGTTCCCTGACAGTACACAAACACATCTTGGCTATATTCATACACTCATTTCAACAGGTTCTCATTGATCATATACATATACAACATGACAGAAAAGAAAAAAAATAACTTATTTTTAACCTATACTTTTCATATTTCTACTGTCTATCCATTGATACCAATTGTTCTAAGTTGCATAATACTATGAGTCTTCCTTGTTATTCAGTTCTATGGTTAGTCTATCCATTTCTGCGCATTCAGAAAAAAAAATTGGATTATTAAACAATCTGACAGTATGTTAGACATTTTCCAAGCTTGTGCTAGTGCAATTCTTTCTGCTGTAATAATATGTATAGTCAAATATTTAATCTTTTTGGGGTATTTACCCTTAATGATCCCCAGGAGAAACAATTCAGGCTTCAACTCTATTCGACAGTGGGTGATTTCATTTAGTCATTTTTGTATTTTAATCCAATATTTTTTTTAATTTCCGGGCATAGCCACCAGACATGGGAAAAAGTACCTTTCACTTGTTTGCATTTCCAAAGGTTAGGATTTAGGTTGGAATACATCTTTGCAAGCCTTGTTGGGGCTAAATGCCAACAGTAAAACATCTTGTATACTGGCAGTGTTTTCATACTTTGCTCCCTCTTGAAGTTAAATAACAAAATACTTACAAACATTCAGGAGCTGTAAATCTGTTGTTAATTCCTGGTTGATCAGGCTCTTTCTTTCTTTCTTTCTTTCTTTCTTTCTTTCTTTCTTTCTTTCTTTCTTTCTTTCTTTCTTTCTTTCTTTCTTTCTTTCTTTCTTTCTTTCTCTCTCTCTTTCTCTCTCTCTCTCTCTCTCTTCCTTCCTTCCTTCCTTCCTTCCTTCTTTACTTACTTACTTACTTACTTACTTACTTACTTACTTACTTACTTACTTACTTACTTACTTACTTATTTAATATGCCAGCTATGTCTCTGTCAACTGGCTCTGGGTAACTTAAATACCATGAATATAAAAAATAAAACAATTACATAATTAAAACATTAAAGTTAATATTAAAATGGAAAAAAAAGTTATAATCAGAACATTTCTTTCTCCAGCAAAAATCTTCTTAAATTCATCAATTACACAACTGTTTGGCAAAAATCCAAACAAGTTTGATAAAAAGCAAAATATAATCACCGGAAAAGTTTAAAGTTTAAAATGACATTTTTTCAGGAACAATCTCGAAAGCTAGTTTTTCGCTTCTTTATTTCGGCTTGGATCTATCAAACACCCTCCTATCATTTTCCCCTTACAAAGCCAGGGAAATGACAGAGTTTAACAAAATGGTAATTGGGCTGCAGCTGCTTTGAAGGAAACAGGTGAGTAAGGAAAACAATTTGTTGAAGAAGTAGCAGGCAGTTTCAATGTCTGTTTTAAAAGTATCCAAAAATGGCTGATTTTGAAAAGCAAACTTGCTTGTTAATTGCCACACCCTTTGCTGGCAATCCACCCAATCAGCTTCTTTGCTTTGTTCCAAAGCCCTCCTGCTAGCATTTGTCCAGAGATCAAAGGGGTTAATTATAACAACTTTTCCAAACTCAAACAAATTAGTTCAGGTTTAGAAATATACCAAACCCACTACCCAGTGGAGAATCTGACCTATCAGAGAGTTTCTGGAAGTTGTTCAAGCCACCATTCTTTTGGAAGTCCCAATTATTCTCTTTTCTTTCAGCTTCTTCCCTATTTGGAGAAAATTCAGTTCAACAACAGTGCTGGACATGAAATCTCCTTTTCAGAAAATGGACTCGGATCTGCTCGTTATGAGATTCTCAACTGGGTTCTCCTCCCCAATTATTCTTTTGTCCCTGTGAAAATTGGCCGAATAGACCCCAGAGCTTCTCCAGGCCAGGATTTCACCATCAACTCCAACTCGATCATTTGGGCCACAAAGGTAGAATGGAGGGAAATGTCTGAATTTAGGGAAAAACTCATTCTCTCCTGGGGATGCAGAATGTCTTCCTCACTGGAAAAAAAAATGTATTGAATCAGAAAGTCTGACAGCTGTGCTTTTCATGCAAAAGATTCAAGTCTGATTTATGTTGTGGCCAATAGAATAGTATACTTTTATTGGCCAAGTGTGATTGGACACACAAGAGATTTGTCTTTGTGTAAATACTCTCAGTATTCATAAAAGAAAAGATACATTCATCAATAAGAGTTGGGATTGGAAAAGAATTCTGATTGAAACCCAGGGAGCATTTTGAGAAAGCAACAGTGCACTCTGAATCATTCCTGTTTAATTTGAACATTATAACTTTTTCTTTTGGGAAAGGTTGTAGCTCAAAGACTCAATGTGAGAATATAATGGCATGGTGGAATGCAGTGGCTTTCTTATGTGGTGCAGTGTGACCAGAGGTGGTATTCAGCTGGTTCTGACTGGTTCTGGAGAATCGGTAGCAGAAATTTTGAATTGTTTGGAGAACCGGCCAATTCTACCTGTGACTGGCTCTGCCAACCCATCTCTTCTCTGCCTCCCATTGAGTCCCAGCTGATCGGCTAGGTCTTCTTTGGTTGCCCTGCACCAAAGAAATAGAGAATGGAGCTGGAAAGCAGGTTAGTGGGGTGGGCAGGAAATGGGGATTTTACAGTATCCTTCCCCTGCCACGCCCACCAAGCCATGCCAACTAAGCCACGCCCACAGAACCGGTAGTAAAAATGTTTCAATACCACCACTGAGCATGACCAAAATATCAGAGATGGGGAGAGGAAATAAGTGGGGGAATTGAGGGGGAGGGGGAGGCAGTCCCGTTCCTTGGAAGAATTGAGGTTCAGAGCTGGAACTGATCTTATATGCAGACTCAAAGTTCCAAGCCCCCACACCAAGGGAGTGGGAGGTTTCGTGGTTAATGTTATGTTTCTAAAGATCTTCTGAACTTGGAGGTTACAATGTGAAAATCAACATAGGATGCATGAATGATTAAGAGACCATCTCAAACATTTCTCTTTTCTCTCCTAGAAGATGCCCATTGCCAGGTGTGGCACGAAGAGGTGCCAGGCAGGAGAGAGGAGAAGAGTTCCAGAGGGCCAGGAAGTTTGCTGCTACCAATGTGCTCCTTGTCCAGAAGGGACCGTTTCTAATCAAACAGGTAGAGCAACCTTCAAATGTAGATCTTCCAAAGGATCAAGGAAGCCATTTAGTAGACCAAAATATGAAGAGTAATTTTGGTTACTTGTAATAGGTTTCACATGCTGCAGGGCATGGATACAAATTGTCCTGCCAACTGTTTAATTTCCCACCCCTCAGGAATGACAATTGGCAGGATTTCTCTCCTGACCCAATTTTACACCGGGTGGACTGAAGGCATTGATCTGTAGATTTCTTGCTCTTTTTTCTACTCCACTTGTCACCAACCAATGGGAAAATCAGCTATTGATCCTTTTTATGAACAAAGTGTGTCTGTCAAAAGTTTGTGTTACTTTTAGTATGCCTCTTCTATTGGGATTATCAATCTCCCTGGAAACATTCAGGCCTGTCAGAGAAATAGATCAATCTACCTGTGTCTGATATCTGCTTCCTGCAGATATCAGACGAATGCATGATGGGAGAAAATGATTTGACATGGGGGGATTCATCCTCCCACCCCAGAAACCTCCCATTCCATTCAGGTGTGTGAGTATTCTCCTTTGTGCATGCCTGTGTCACCTTATGATCATAGGACATACCAGCAGATAATGTACCTAAACAGCAAGTAGCAGGATCCCTAACTGAGAGATCAATCTTCTTCAAGTATAAATTGGGGGAAAAGATCAGATTCCCAATTTCTCCCTGTGAAAGGAAAATGAAATAATTGTGCAAGTGGAGAAGAGAGATCCTGGTATCTAAGGAATTGATCCCTGGGCTTATTTTGAACCTACAATGACCTCTAACTTTTAAGGCATCAAAAGCTGCTCACTTCATTTTTGAGTTGCCCTTACCAAAAAGGAGTTGCAATGGGATCCTGGGGGTGGGGGGAGCTCACTATGGATGACCCTGAAGTCCTAAGACAAAGATTCTTGATTTCAGATGCAGCTCACTGTGACCCCTGCCCAAAAGAAGAACATCCCAACAAGGGGAAGGTCCAGTGCATTGCCAAGAAGATCCACTTCCTTGCTTATCAAGAGACCCTGGGATACACTTTAGTGTCTCTCGCTCTTTCTCTCTCCATGATCACATTGGCAGTCCTGGCAATTTTCCTTAAGCATCGTGACACACCGATTGTCAAGGCCAACAACCGAGATCTCACCTACATCCTCCTGGTCTCCCTCCTGCTCTGCTTCCTCTGCTCCTTCCTCTTTATTGGTCGACCAAGGAAGGTCACCTGTCTCTTCCGACAAATTGTCTTTGCCATTCTTTTTTCCCTTGCAGTTTCCACTATTCTGGCAAAAACTGTCATGGTGGTTCTGGCTTTCATGGCCACCAAACCCGGGAACAGGGCAAGAAAATTATTAGGAAAACCACTCACTAATTCCATTGTTGTGGGCTGTCCTCTGGTCCAAGCAGTCCTTTGTGCCACCTGGCTGGTAACCTCCCCTCCATTTCCCAACATGGACTTCCACTCCTTGGTAGGAGAGGCCATCTTGGAATGTAACGAAGGCTCAGCTTTGATGTTTTACGCTGTCCTCTCCTACCTGGGTTTATTGACTCTCATCAGTTTCACGGTGGCCTTTCTGGCTAGAAAATTGCCTGACAGCTTTAACGAAGCCAAGTTCATTACTTTCAGCATGCTGGTCTTTTGTAGTGTTTGGATTACTTTCGTCCCTACTTACCTGAGCACCAAAGGAAAATCCATGGTGGCTGTGGAGATCTTCTCCATCTTGGCCTCTGGGGCTGGTCTCTTGGCCTGCATCTTTTTCCCCAAATGCTACATTATCCTATTGAAGCCCAGTCTCAATTGCAGAGAGAATATAATGAGGCAGAAGAATCTCTGATCTATGTAGGGGCTGGGAACTTTTATTCTGAGTTTGGTGCATTTTTGTGAATCTGTTTTCTTAAATTTCTTTAAATGATGACATGTGAGAGGTGCTTTTCTGTTGAATATTTGTAAATCAAGTGATATGATTAAGGAGAAAATATCTGTTATTCAGCTAGTTACTTCTTTGCCCTTTATTTTTTCATTAATTTCAATTGTTCCCAGTGAGAGTCCCATGACCAACTTGGAAATAAATATTGATATTGAAGATGTGGATAATAATTCCCAGTTTACATTTTCCCACTTTATTTTAATTAAATGAGTCATTAAAAATGTATCCGTTTGAGTTCATTTTCAGTATGTTTAAACACTTTTGTTTCTATACATCCCTGAGGTGGTGCTCAGTTCATTATTATTATTATTATTATTATTATTATTATTATTATTATTATTATTATTATTATTATCATTATTATTATTTCAATGGATTATCAGAGTTTGGGGGCCAACTCATTACATGGCCGCCCACTCCCATTTCCTGGAATCAAAAGAGAAGGAGACTATGGTTGATAGTGATATTGAAGACCCACTAAGGGGTCAAGTGGAGCAGGATGGATGCAGTACCCCAATCTCCCTTCTGAGAAACAGCATTAAAAGGGCAACTGATACAATTTTCCCCCCATACCCAGATCTGAATTCTGACTGAGGAAGGGTCTAGGCTGGGTGTCGGCAACCCATGGCTCCAGAGCCGCATGTGGCTCTTTGGGCCCCTTGCTATGGCCCCCTGTCAGGTGACCCCACCATTGGCTGTCCGCACCCCTTGCCCTCCCTTCCCAGTCACTCCTCGCCTGGCAAAGGGCAATGGCAGGGGATGGAGAAGCAGCTGGGGTTGATTCTCTGCTGCCTCACTCTTGCTGGTGCTTCTTCTGGCCCTTGTTGGTGCTGGGCATGCTTCGGTCACTTAGGGAGATGCACAACCTGCTCTCCACCCCGAGACACTGGCCCAACCCAGCCACGACTGACGCCGACCTTGATAACACAAGGGCTGGTGGGGTGGGAATGGGATCTGAGAGGAGGGGGTGACGGAAAGGAGGATGGGCTCGCAACACCCAGCTGCAGCTTTAAAACTTGCACGGGGACTTTCACCACCTGGAGGCTTTTCAATCAAATCTGCCAGCAGTACCGTTCCACTGGAGAAGTAAAGAGGCTCAGGGCAGTGGGAAAAGGGGGTTGGACCCAATGAAACTCGCATGCTTACCCTGGTGGCTCGCCATTCAACTAGTCAACCTGCCTGCCCTGTGTGTCTTTGCTGTGTTTTGGCCAAGCCCATCTGCTCACTTGGGGAGGGTCTACCCCATTCCTGTGCACCTCCCAGGCCTGCCATAGCCAGCCGGGGGGTCGCAAGGGGAGAAGGAGGAGGAAGAGGAGGATCGTCTTCAGAAAGCCTCTGCCGTGGCTTGTGCTCGTTCCTCAGCCAGCCTGGATTTCCAAAAAGGAAGAAAGAAAAGGAATAGCAAAGAGCCCCAAGGACAGCTAGCTGGGTTGGGCCAGCCTTGGCTTTCTGAGAGAGAAAGAAGAGACAGAGGGGAGGGGAGATAGAGACAGAGAAGAGAGAAATACACAGGGGGAGAGAGATACAGAGAGGGGGGAGAGAGAGATACACAGAGAGACAGATACAGAGGAAAGGGGGAGATAAGGTGGAGATAGGGAGTGGGAGAATAGAGACATAGAGAGATATATGGGGAAGATAGAGAGGGGGAGACACACACATACACATTGAGAGAGAGAGAGAGGGACGGAGGGGGAGAGAGAGAGAGAGAGAGAAAGAGAGAGGGACGGAGGGAGAGAGAGAGAGAGATGTCAAAAGCATTCTGTGGTTTTCCTGGTCTTTTTTAACAACTGGTTCTCTGCCCTAATGACTGGCTGGGTAGGTGTGGCTAGTGGGTCATCATTGGATGGGAGGGAGTGACATCGAATTAGCCATGCCCACCCAGGTTTTGTGGCTCCCAGTGTTTTCTTTTCTGTGGGAAATGGGTCCAAATGGCTCTTTGTGTGCTTAAGGTTGCAGACCCCTGGTCTAGACAATCCACGGCATCCACTAAAACTGATGCATGACCACCTTCTCCAGAATGTTTCCTAAAAAGGGGAGATTGGATAATATTGTCCAGTATGGTGGGGTCCAGCACATTTCTTGAGGAAGGGGAGAACCAAGTCTTCCTTAAAAGGTGAAAAAATAACCCCTTGGTCTCACTGATGAATTCACGCTGGATCCAGTTCCACCACTGAGTCTGATCCCATCAGTGAGACTTTCTGCTTCAATTCTTCTCTCTGTCCTCTCTGTTGTTCTCATGGGGCTTAAGACTCTCCACAGCTCAATATTGCCCCGTTTAACATATTGAAGCTTTAGAAAGACCTTGCTGGCCAACTGTCTCATCCTTGACCAGGAGTTATATCATAGTATTTGGCAGTGTGACTACCTTTATGAGGTAACCCAGGAGCAAAACACAGTATGCAGATACTTAGACATTAACAGTGGTTTAATATACAACAGGTATGTACAGGCAATATACAGGTGGAGGCAAAATACCTTTACAAGCTAGCTTTTCTTCTTCCTAACACACATAGAACTTCTGCAGTGAACACTGGCCACAAGGAAAGAGAACCATGCCTTCTAATGGCTGTCTTTATATACATATCTCTTAAGAGGAACTTTACTCTCCAGCTTTAAAGGGAAATGCCCATACTCTGCTGAATCACTCTTGTAACATCAGCCAGACTTACATCAGCTTCACAGCATCATATAGCTACTCACTGCTGGTCAGTTTCTACATCTTAATACCTTAACAAGCTGTGTCATTTATGCCACTTCTGGACTGGGCATGCTGCTGGGTTCAGTGGCTGTGGTTTTATGCTGCATGGCTGTAATGGGGTGACAGGGTTTTCATGGCCCACCACATTTTTGTCCTCCATGGCTCTTTAACATGCTTTGGCCCAGGGGCTCCTTGGAACAATGTAGCCAAGGTCCAATGGAATGTAGGTTGTGGGATGCAGTGGTCTTTTTATGCTGTGCAGTGTAGCCAAAAAGAGCAGAGATGGGGAGAGGGAATAGGTGGGTGGGGGGAGTTGGAGGGGAGACAGTCCCTTTCCTTGGAAGAACCGAGGGTTGGAAGTGACCATGCCAGGAATGGTTTGGATCAGGGTGTGTCCTCAGCTAATGACACAAAAAATCATTTAATAACAGTAGTAGGGACTTCTGGAACTGTTCATCACTGAGTAGGGCTATCATGTGATGCTTCTATTAACTAACTATCATTTGCTTAACAGCAGAGCTGCCAGTTCCAATTGAAGCCTTAAAGAGAGGACCACCTGTAACTGCCTTACCTATAGACTTCAATTTCCAAGCCCCAGCACCAATTGGTTAGGTGGCAATGTGACTGGACTGAATTCCTCAGAAGTTCTTCGGGTTTGATGTTACACTGTGGTGGTCCAGTTCTTCTAAAAACCTTCTGAACATGGAGATGTCAATGTGAAAATCAACATAGGATGCATGAACAATTAATAGACTATCTCAAACATTTCTCTTTTAGAAGGTGCCCTTTGCCAGGTGCGGCACGAAACGGTGCCAAGCAGGAGAGAAGAGAAGCGTTCCAGAGGGTGAGCAGGTTTGCTGCTACCAATGTGGTCCTTGCCCAGAAGGGACCATTTCTAATCAGACAGGTAGAACAGACTTCAAATGTAGATCTTCCAGGACCAAGGAAACCATTGAAGAATAGAATAGGGGAAAATAATAGAACAGAACAGAACAGAACAGAACAGAACAGAACAGAATAGAATAGAAAATATGGAATGGAATAGAATAGGAATAGGAATAGGAGTAGGAATAGGAATAGGAGTAGGAGTAGGAGTAGGAGTAGAAGTAGAATGGAATGGAATGGAATAGAATAGAATAGAATAGAATAGAATAGAATAGAATAGAATAGAATAGAATAGAATAGAATAGAATAGAATAGAATAGAATAGAATAGAATAGAATTCTTTATTGGCCAAGTGTGGTTGGACATACAAGGAATTTGTCTTGGTGAAAATGCTCTCGTGTACATAAAAGAAAAGATACATTGGTCAAGAGTCCAGAATCATCAGGTACAACACTTAATAATAGTCGTAGGGTACAATAAGCAATCAAATCATACAAGGAAACAGTCAATATAAATCATAAGGATACAAGTGATAAAGTTACAGTCATACAGTCACAAGTGGGATAAATGAAAAAAATATTAATTTCTGGTCATTTGTCATAGGTATTTATATTGACTGTTTCCTGGTATGATTTGATTGCTGATTGTACCCTATGATTATCATTGTGTTGTATGTTATGATCCTTGATTCTTAACGAATGTATATATATATATATGTATACTGAGAGTATTTAAACTAAAGAGAAATTCCTTGTGTGTCCAATCACACTTGGCCAATAAAGTATTCTATTCTATTGTAGGTTTGACGTGCTTCAAGATACGGATATAAATTGTCCTACCATAACAAATAGGAGGATCCCAAACTGACAGATCTATCAATCTTCTTAGGCTTCCAGTATAAAGTGGGAAAAATGATCAGGTTCCAATTTCTTCTTGTGAAAGGAAAATGTAATAATCAGGCAAGTGCAGAAGAGAGATCCTGATCTTTAAGCAATTGATCCCTGGAACCTACAATGATCTCCACGTTTTAAGGCTGCCCAGAAGTTGTTTTCACCACTTTCTTTCTGACTTGCACTCACCAGAAAGGAGTCACTGGGATACTAGGAGGGGGGGGGGGATAAAGCTCACTGTGGATGCCCCTGAAGTCCTAAGACAAAGACTCTTCATTTCAGATGCAGCTCGCTGTCACCCCTGCCCAGAAGACCAATATCCCAACAAGGACAAGGACCAATGCATTGCCAAGAAGCTCCACTTCCTTGCCTATCAAGAGACCCTGGGATACACTTTAGTTTCTCTTCTTCTTTTTCTCTCTGTGATCACATCTGTGATCCTCGTAATTTTCTTTCTTTTTTAATTTGCATTTATATGCCGCACTTCTCCAGAGACTCAGGGCGGCTTACAGTCTTTGGAGCACCATACTAAGTGCTTGGCAATAGCCTTCATTCCATTGTATATGCCTTCTTATTACTAGGGCTTTTGGCCCCCCCAAGCGGTATTTTTACAAAGTCAGCTTATTGCCCCCAACAATCTTGGGTCCTCAATTTACCTACCCTGAGAGGATGGAAGGCTGAGTCAACCTTGAGCCTGGTGGGATTCGAGCCTGCACTAATTGCAGGCAATTCAGCTAAGTGCTAGATGATTAACAGCCTGCACCACCAAGTATCGTGACACACCGATTGTCAAGGCATAGCCTGTCTCTATTGTGCTAAAGCTCTGCTGAGATTCCAAAGGCCATCTGCAAGTCACCTTGTGCACAAACATGGATTTCTGATCTAGGAGGGAAGGTGAGAAGAATGGCTGGACTGCCTCACCTGCTGCTGCTGCTGCTCTTCTGGCTCCTGCTTCCAACTTCTGCTAAGGGATACAAATCAGCTGTGCCTTGAAGAAAGATTTCAGCATTGCTGAATACTATTATTCATTATTGATGGGAATTTGCATCTGCTCACCTTTATCCCCTTCGTGAAGCCAGACTTTCAAAACGACCCATTTCTTTTTTGTAAGTTTCTCCAGGAGAGGAAATATGTCAATTAATTCTTTGTTTTGTTTTGGAGACATTTTTCAGAAATTGTTGTTCCAGCGATGTTGGCAATGTCCCAGTGTAATTCAAATCTTTGTCCGTTTCTCAGTAAAGAGCCAAACTCGTAAAAGAGGCTAGAATTCTCAATCTTTCATGGTGAGAAATATAAAAAGTGAGGAAGGAAAACCCAGAAGAAACTGGTAGCTTTGTGTGGATTTTGAGATACAAGATTACTGTAATTTGGAGAGAAAGTCATGGAAGAAAAGTCAAAGGTATTCTGTCCTTTTCCAGAGTGTGGTAGTATAAAAAACAAAACAAAAAGGAAACTTAGTATGGAAATTAGCAATGCTGATGAATAACGGTCCCTCAGAAAATCTATCCTATGATCCACAATGGAGTCTTGTGCTCAGAATTTTACCAGACTTGAAGAATCTGCTCAGTCAAATTAATTAGAGTGGAGAGGAACAACTGGGAAAGATTACAATCACTGAACCAAAGTAAAGAAGGGGAGGGTATAAAATGGTCCATGATATGGAGACTGTTCTCCTTTCTCACAAAACCATTCAAATATAATGGAGGAAAATAACATCAAGAGCAGTGGTGGGATTCTACCAGTTTCCCTACCAATTCGGTGATCATGCGTATGTGCACATGCGGCCCTAACACACACGTGTGCAGCTTTCCAAACACCAGTTGAGGCTCTGCCGCGCCAATCAGCTGAGAGGAGAAAGAAGAGAAAAGTTGCAGGGGTTGGTGGGAGGGCAAATCCTGTGCTTTTCTCTTCTTTCTCCTCTCAGCTGATAGTCGGAGCTTTTTTTACTACCAGTTTGGCCAAGCTGCGCTGAACCGTTAGCATTTCACCATTGATCAAGAGTCTGGATGAAGGTAATTACTACAAATATCTGGATATCCTTCAAGTTGATAACATTAAGCACATTGAAGTAAAGAAAAAGATTAGATACATCAAGAGAGTGAAGAAGATCTTAAAGTCCAAACTCAATGGAAGAAATGCCATCAAGAGCCATGGTAGCTCAGTGGTTGGAGTGCAGTACTGCAGGCTACTTCTGCTGACTACCAGCCGCCAGCAGTTTGGCAGTTTGGGTCTCACCAGGCTCAAGGTTGACTCAGCCTTCCATCCTTCTGAGGTGGATAAAATGAGGACCCAAAGTGTTGGGGGCAAGAGGCTGACTCTGTAAACTGCTTAGAGTAAAGCACTGTAAAGCGGTATATAAGTTTAAGTTCCATTGCTATCAAGGCAATCAACAGCTGGGCAATTCCAGTCATTAGATACACAGCAGGAATAGTGGACTGGGACTCAAGCAGAACTAAAAGCAATGAAAAGGAAGATGAGAAAATTGATGATAATGAATCACGCCCTTCATTCATGCAGTGACATCGATAGACTCTACCTACCAAGGCAAATAGCTGGGCATGGAATGTTGCAAATACATCAGATGGTTGAAGAAGAAAAAAGGGCTTTGGAAGAATATCTGAAGGACAATGAAGATGCACTGAAGTTAGCATGCCAGGAAGGCTTACCTACTGCTGTAGAGACTAAACTGGCCCACAAGAAAGACCGAATGAAGAACAGAATGTCACGCAACTGCTTGTAATCAGACTGTACAAACACCATTGGAATTGACAAATTCAGCATCTGTAAATTGCAAAAGGCAGCTTTACTCAGAACAGCTTACATCCTGCAACAAGATCTCTAACATTATCAAGTATCCAGATCTGCCTATCCCAAGTCCTTGGAAAGGTAGATAGGTAGATAGAAATGACAAACCCAACTTGAACATCCAGATGATTATGTGTCAAACTATAAGTCCTGTGGAACTGCTTTGGCAAAAGTTTGGGTTTGATTGCAGAAAAAAATTCTGGGAACACCAAATTGACAAAGTTCTTGAAAACAAACAGGTCAAGATTTTGTGGGACTTTCAAATCCAGACAGACACTTATCTGGCCCACAACATGCCTGACAGCACTATTGTGGAAAAGAGAAAAGTCTGGTTCACTGGTATTACAATACCAGGTGATGCATGAATTGAAGAGAAACTGCTAGAAAAAATAATGAAATATCACAATTTGCAAATTAAAGTTGAGCAACTGTGGAGGAAGAAATTGATGGTTATACCAATAGTATTAGGAGCCCTTGAAGCAATACGTAAAGTGTTGTCTAGATAGGTGGAAATTTTGAAGTTATCAGACCTGAATATTCTGACTTTGCAAAAAATCACCTTACTCGGAATTGCCTATATACTCAGATGTCACCTTATGAGCTCTTACGTCTTTGGTTAGGACTTAAACTGTTAAGTTTTTACTAGTCCCAGACTGTGAATCAAATTAAAGATTAAATCATAATCATAATAATGACTGAGACATGAACCGAGTTGCTAAATTAATCCACTAGCCATTATGTAAAAAATATGACTTACCTGAAACCGAAAAGTCATGGGAACATAAAGTGGAAAAAATTGTCAAAAATGGGACAGTGAAGTTCTTGTGGGACTTTTTTGTGGGACTTTCGAATACAGACGGATTGTCGTTTGGAACACAACATGCCAGATATCACAGTTGTTGAAAGCACAAAATTTATTTGATATTGCTGTACCAGGAGACGCCAGAATAGAAGAAAAAGAACTGGAAAAAACCACTAAATATTGCGACCTGGCCATTGAAATTACACGATTATAGATGAAACATGTAACAGTGATACCCATTGTCATCGGAGCACTTGGTATCATGCTCAAGAATTTTATAAAATACATCAAGAAATTGCAGCTTCCTGCAATAACACCAGCAGAACTGCAAAAAATTCTGCTACTTGGAACATGGTATATTTTAGGAAGATACTTGGTTGATACCTAAGATGCTGGCAGCAACCCGCATCAACCATTAACACCAGTCACTGGTATTTTTGATACATTTTAAAATGTTCAGTTGACTGAGTTTCATGTTTAATGAATAAAATACTACTACTGCTACTACTAATAACAACAACAACAACAACAACAGCAACAACAACACAATGTCAGGGTTCCAGCAAACCTCCATCCCAATCAATAACTCTGAGACAAACTTATCTCAAAAGAACCTTTATTAGGATAGTAAACTGGCACATCTGTGGAATCCCGAATCTGAAGTTTCCGGGCTTCCTACAATTTTCCAAACTACAAATCCATCCCCCCCTCGACCATCTTCACATCACATAACCCAATCATGATCCGTCCAAAAGTAAGATCCTTATTTCATCCTGCGCCATACTAAATGACCTTGAACTAACAAAAGTATTTATTTTGTCTACTTAGAGCTACTCAATTGAATCCACCCCCCTACTACTTTCTTAGGCTTGTGGCAGCATGGAAGCATCAAATCTCAGTATGGTTTCCAAAGCTGACACCCAACAGTAGTAGTAGTAGTAGTAGTAGTAGCGGCAGCAGCAGCAGTAGTACCGTGTTTCTCATAAAATAAGGCAGGGCCTTATTTTTTTTTGAGCCCCGAAAAAACGGCTAGGCCGTCTTTTCGGGGGTGAATTAATTTCTCTCCCCCCCCATCAGTGGGTGGGCGGCAGTGGTGTTCCCGCCGGCACGACAACAGCAGCAGCGCCGGCGGGAACGTGGAAAGCATTTCTGCTGCCGCTCGGGTGTGTGTGGAGCTTCCGCACACACCCGAGTGGTGGCAGAAACGCTTCCACGTTTCCGCTGGCGCTGCTGCTGTTCTCGTGCCGGCAGGAACTGTGGAAGCCATGGAGGCAGCTCCCCCACCTGAGAAGCAGCAGAAACGCTTCTACACTTCCTGCTGGCGCGAGAACAGCAGCAGCGCTGCGCAGGGCACTGTTAAAGGCAAGTTTCCCCCCCCGCCCTCTCACCCCAGCATGTTTTAATCCCCACCCTCCCCCCCAGCATGTTTTAATCCCCAGCCTCCCCCCCCCCAGCATGTTTTAACCCCCAGCCTCCCCCCCCCAGCATGTTTTAACCCCCAGCCTCCCCCCCAGCATGTTTTAAACTAGGTCTATATTTGGGGGGAGGGGCTTAATTTCATTTCATGCTTAGAAAACATGCTGGGTCTTCCTATTGGTGGAGGCCGTATTGTTGGAGAAACATGGTAGTAGTAATCAACCCTCATTTATACTTTGGGCTTTCTTCTCCAAACAAAAATGCAAGAAAGGCAATGCAGACTCCACCAACACATATGATCTTTCCCCAATGTTTTTCTCATTATAGTCCCATACCCAAGAATTACCAACTGTTCCTGGCCTTGGTGTTTGCAGTCAAAAAGATCAACATGGATTTCCTTCTCCTCCCCAACTTCACCCTTGGCTTCCTCATCTATGACAATTACCAGATTGAGATGAAAATTTCCACAATCAGCCTCTCCCTGCTCTCCACCCGAGGCCAAATGCTTCCAGGTTACAAATGTGACAGGCAGGACTCTCTGCTCTCTGTCATCGGTGGTGGCAACCCAAAATCCTCAAGGCAGATGACCTCCCTCTTCAGCCTCTTCAAGGTCCCACAGGTAAGGGGGCTTCATAGGATGCAGTACGGATGCTATGGGTACACAGAAGCCAAAAAGGAAACCAACGTTTTTTGGAGAAGCACATGTGACTTAGAGAATCTATTGAATTTATATTTATGTTTAATGTCTCAAGTTATGTCTTACATAACCCCAAAGAAATAGATAATGAGATAATTCTGAAATGTCATACTTGCTAAAATGAATTCCTCCTTAACTTATTCTTCATAAAACTCTAGCCAATCTTATAGGGTAGTTTATTATCTGTATTTGATTGATGGTTTCTTCCTTTGGCTTCTAACCTGTCATTATTGGGCAAAATATGTGATGGTTGGCTCTTCTTAAGAAAGGAAGAAGCTTAAGCTTATCACTGAAATTCACTCAAAGCCTGACTCATGGGGGCAGGAAACTATACAATGAGAACCCTGTACTTTGTCTTTGAAAGAAGATTCTCACTTTCTCCAGCTTAGTGTTGGCTTTCAGTTCAGTCATGGAGACACAACAGTTTGTTCTTCATTCTTCCGGATTAACCCTCATGAATTTCCTCAATATGTGGGTTTAGTCCAGTTGCTCCTGCATATTCAGTGGAATTGGGTTGGACTGGTGGCCCCTGAAAATGACGATGGAGAACATTTCATCTCATCTCTGGTGCCAATGCAGGAGCTCTGCCTGGTCTTTACAGAAACGTTGAAATCTGATGAATATAATATTGCAGTGATGAAATTTCTTCAGGTTTTCCAAAGTTGGCTTAAAGCTGAAGTGGTTATTCTGTTTGGTGATTTCAATAGTGTTAAAAAGGCTCAAATGGCTCAGATTATATATGAAGAAAACTTTAACACAACATTTCAAGAAGTCTGGATTTTAACTTCCCACTGGAATCTTAGTGTGTTAAAAGCTGAAAACTTTCTGAGACTTGTAAAGCCCTTCCATGGGGCTCTACATCTTAGGCACCACACTGGTGATGTCCTAGGATTCAGCCAATTCCTCCTCTCTTTGGACCCTTTGAACCCACAAGGGGACGTTTTCCTGCCAATATGGTGGCAATGGGTCTTTGACTGCAAACTCCAGAAACCGGGAGAGATCCCTCAAAGGATAAAATACCGTGTACAGGAAAGGAGAAATTACAACATGTAGCATCTTATATTTTTGAAATGAGCATGATGGGTGATAGTTACAACATCTACAATGCCATTTATGCTATGGAACATGCATTACATGCAATGTGTGGCTCAGGAGTGAGACCAGCCACGACGAGGCTTGGAAAGAGGATCTCAAATGTCCAACCATGGCAGGTAATCTCTGGGACTTTTTATCCAGTCCACAGAGGCTTAGAGAGGAAGCTTCCCATAAGTATTTTTAAAGCATTGATTAAAGATCACTACGTTAAAATATAAATGCATCTGAAAACAGACTGGGGGGAAAATATGCTTATTTAAAAATAATAATGTGTTTTGTTGAAAAGCAGTGGAGAAGGAAAGAGAAATAAAGTAAAACACTTGTCCATAAGATCCATATAAGAAAGACGTTGCTATCAGGGATATCTAAGAGGTGACTATTGTGGGTAGGGGAGATATCCTCCAAAGCAAGAAGACAATCTGCTTGTTTTTCTGCAAAATATTTCAACAGATCGTTTGAACTCCTAATAAGCATGTTTGCAGAACCACCTCAGTGTGTAGCCTGAATCTAAAATATAAAAAGACATTCAACTCAATTCCTTTAAATGTTCGTTTTTGACTCTATCGCTTAGTATCCTGTGTGAACCCTCTGTTTCTTCATTTTATTTTTTGCATCGCTGACCTTGCATAAATGCAGCCTGTTAAATTCAATACACACAGAAGGAGTCAAAGTGGTCTAGATGGGCTCCCATCTCTTCAGCAACAAGTCTGCCATGAGCATCTGATAGTAATTTGTAGTTGGTTGCAAAGTCATGTCCGACCTATTGCGACTCCATGGACAACATTCCTCCAGGGCTTTCTGTCCTCTACCATCTTCTGGAGTCCATTTAAGCTCATGCCGACTGCTTCAGGGACTCCAGCCAGCCCCCTCTTTCTCTGCCATCCCCTTCTTCTTCTATTGCCCTCAATTTTTCCCAGCATTTGGATCTTCTCCAGGGAGTCCTTCCTTCTCATGAGGTGTCCAAAGTCTTTGAGTTTCCTCTTCAGGATCTGGCCTTCTAAAGAGCAGTCAGGGTTGATCTCCTCTAGGACTGACTGGTTGGATGGCCTTGCAGTCCAAGGGACTCGCGTGAGCCTTCTCCTCCAGTACCAGAATTCAAAGGCCTCCATTCTTTGGTACTCAACCTTCCTTGTGGTCCAACTTTCCCAGCCATTGCAACTGGGAAAACCATAGCCTTGACTCTACGCACTTGTGTTGGCAGGGTGATGTCTCTGCTTTTGAGTAAGCTGTCTAGATTTGCCATAGCTTTCCTCCCCAGGAGCAAACATCTTTTAATTTCTTGGCTGCAGTCCCCATCTGTGTAATAGCAATAGTAAATAGTAAACTATAAACTGTAAATGTAAAATAGTAAATAGTAAACTTGTAGTAATAGTTTTGATTTAAACTGTGGTTTACATACAAAACAACCCATTCATCTCTTTTGCAACTACTGTAATAAATTATTTACCCTAATTTTCTGTTCATTCAGTATTTCTTCTCCTCTGTCTTAAAATGGATCTCTTGTAAGCAAATTTTATCAGCATTTAATTTCCTCCAATAGTGAAATATTTTCATTGTCTTTGATGGGACATTTACTCCATTAACATTCTACATTTTACATTTACTGCTCATCTCATCATTTGAAACAATAATGTTTCAGATCCTATGCACTTGGTCCCTCAAATTCTTCCTGTTTATCTGTGTCTGATGTTTGGGATTGATTTAAATCAGATTTATTATCAGTATCCATTGCTTCTTGCATTTGTTGCTCCACAATTCATTTATGTTTAACTAAGAAATATTTTTTATAGCAGGGGTTTCCATCCTTGGCAACTTTAAGACTGTGGGCTTCAACTCTCAAATTCCTGAGCCAACTATGTTGACTGGAAAATTCTGGGATTCTAGAATTCAGTCTAATTTTTTCTTTATAGAATTCATTCTTGATTCTCTTTCATGTTTATCCTAACAGCATAGAATCTTTCTCTTTATCAGATAGTCTGTTACAAGGCATAAGCTTTTATTCCTCTCAGGCTCCTGATGGAAATTTCCTTTAGAATAGTGGTCGCCAACCACTGGGCTGGGGAGCACTGGTGGTCCACGAGAAAATTTTGGTGGTCCACAGAGAAATGTGACCCCCAAAGCACCCCCCCCCAAAAAGCAATTAACCCAGGCTGTGCGGGAACACAAGGCTGTGCCGCCCACATGAGTCGCGGGAACACAAGGCTTGTGTCGTGTGCATTGTGAACAACATGAGATAGTGAGGGGAGGAGGAAAAGGGTGGAGGGGGGAAACTTGCACCACTCACCTCGCCTGGCTACCAGGCTGCTTCTTTCTGCTTCTTTCTTCTTTTGCTTTTGGCTGCACACAAGGAAAGCAGCAAAAATCTTTCTTTCTCTCCCCCAAACTCCATCCTGCTCCAAGAGCTGCACCAGCAAAGACTCATTTCTGGAGGAGTTTGGGGGAGAGAAAGAAAGACTTCTGCTGCTTCTGCTGCTTTTCTTGCATGAAGCCAAAAGTCTCTCTCTCTCTCTCCCTGAAAATGGAGCTGTAGACGGTATTCTGTGATCCCAAATAAAGAATAATCAATTGGTAGGAACACAGGTGGAGAATTTCCCTGCAGATTTTTTTGGGATTTTCCCAGGGTCTCTAGTCCACCGGATTTAAAATTATGAGTTTGGTAATCCCTGAGGTCCAAAAGTGGCCCCTTGGGAGTTTCTATAAGGTGTTCAAACTACCAATTTATAGGAAGTACCAATTATTCCAGGTCTCTTTCCTTTCAGCTTCTTCCCTATTTGAAGAAAGTCCACTTCAACAACAGCGCTGGAGATGAAGTCTCTCTCTCTCAGAAAATGGACTGGGATCTGCTCGTTATGATCTTCTCAACTGGGTTCTCTTTCCCAATGAATCTTTTGTCCCCATGAAAATTGCCCGAATAGATCCCAGATTTTCTGCAAGCCAGGATTTCACTATCAACTCCAATTCAATCATCTGGACCACAAAGGTAGAATGGAGGGAAATGTCTGAATTCAGGGAAAATGTCTTCTGTCCTGGAGATGCAGAATGTCTTCCTCACTGGAAAAAAAAGTATATTGAATCAGAAAATATGGCAGTTGTGTTTTGAAACTTCTGCTTTTCATGCAAAAGATTCAAATGTGATTTATGCCCTGTGTGATGACTCAGGGTGTGATACAAAATAAACACAGTCACGAAAACAGGTGAAGCCCCTTTTATTCCTTCACTTTGCTTCCAAGCTCCAAATATCATTGATTGGAGAGAAAAAAATTCCCACACAAGCAGTTACGAAAAGGAGGAAATGCCGTTTAAACTAAAAATGCCTATAAATTATAAATAATAAAAGCAACACAAACCACATTGAAGCAATTAAGGGAACCTGGCAAGATAAGGGCTTGAAGACGTCCACAGATATCGGAACACACACTGGGAAGGACGCCAGATTCAGAGAGGAATGACAGACTAGAGATATTTCCACGCTTTGTTTCCAGCACTGGTCCATATGCATGTCTGTCCTTTTAACCAGTTCTCACAGCTGCAGCCCATGAAGGGGATCAGGGCCCTTTCTTCCCCTGTAGACCACGCAATTCATGTCTCTCCCTTATCCTCTCCTCCCCGCATGCCCTAGGATGGAGAGGGGATGGGCCTGGGTCTTCTGGGTCTCTGACTGCCCAGCTGGCCTCTGCCCTTCCCCAGCCTCCTCCACAACTTCAGGAGCCACACTTCCACTCCCTGTCAACTGAGAGTCTGACTCCCTCAGAGTCAGTCTCCAACAGGGGCATGACACCCTGTCCAATAAGAGTTGGGATTGGGAAAGAATCCTGGTTGAAACCCAGGATACAATTAGAGAAAACAACAGTGAACTCTAGGAATCATGTTTAGTTTGAACATTGTGATTTCTTCTTTTGGGAAATGTAGCTCAAAGACTCAATGCAAGAATGTAATGGCATGGTGGAATGAGTGGCCTTTTTATGCGGTGCAGTATGACCAAAATAGCAGAGATGGGGAGAGGAATAGGTGGGGGGAATTGAGGAGGAAGCAGTCCCTTTCCTAGGAAAAATTGAGGCTCAGAGAATTGAGGAACTGATCTTACATGCAGACTCTAAGTTCCAAGCCCCAGCACCATTGGAGTAGGAGGTTTCGTGGTTAATGTTACACTTCTAAAGACCTTCTGAACTTGGAGGTGTCAATGTGAAAATCAGCATAGGATTCATAGACCATTTCAACCATTTCTCTTTTTCTCTCTTAGAAGATGCCCTTTGCCAGGTGTAGCATGAAGAGGTGCCAGGCAGGAGAGAGGAGAAGAGTTCCAGAGGGCCAGGAAGTTTGCTGCTACCAATGTGATCCTTGTCCAGAAGGCATCATTTCTAACCAGATAGGTAGAGCAGACTTCAAATGTAGAATAGAATAGAATAGAATACTTTATTGGCCAAGTGTTGGACACACAAGGAATTTGTCTTGGTGTAAATACTCTCAGAATACATAATACCCGGCTGCTGTTGTGCAATGCCAGGTCCGTGGTTAATAAGGCTCCCCTGATCTTTGAGTTGGCTCAGGAGGAGGCCGCGGACCTGGTAGGTGTCACCGAAACCTGGTTGGGCCCAGAGGGAGGCGTCCCTCTGGTTGAGATGTGCCCACCAGGTTTCCTTGCATTTCACCAGCCTAGGGCTCAGGGAAGGGGTGGCGGGGTGGCGGTGCTTATAAAGGAAGTCCTTTGTCCTAGGGAGGCCACTGTCCCTCAGACGGCTGGCTGTGAATCTCTTTTTGTGAAGTGGGGGCAAGGGGTTCAGATGGGTCTTTTGTTGACGTACCTGGCTCCCTGCCACGTCTCATCGGCCCTGCCCGGACTCCTAGAGGTAATAGCCGGGCTGGCGGTTGAGACCCCCAGGCTTTTAGTCATGGGGGATTTCAACCTGCCATCGCTCGGTGAAACCTCGGGGTTGGTCCGGGAGTTCTTGGCTTCCATGACGGCCATGGACCTGACCCAGTTAGTTTCTGCTCCCATTCACATAGGAGGACACATGCTGGACCTGATTTTTGTCTCTGGGCAGTGGTTGAATGACTGTAATTGCGGGGATTTAGTCATCACTCCCTTGTCATGGAGAGATCATTCCCTCCTTAGACTGGACTTCTGCTCCGCCACCCCCCACCGCAGGGAGGCGGAGCCACTTAGATGGTTCCGCCCCAGGCGCCTAATGGACCCGGAGCGGTTCCAGAGGGAGCTTGGGCCATTTCCTGAGTCTCTGGCTCTCAGCTCGCCTGGAGACCTGGTGGCCACCTGGGATGGGTTGGCCGCCGGGGCTCTAGACCGAGTTGTGCCTCTGCGACCTCTGACCCGGCACAGATCCCATTTGGCTCCGTGGTTTACGGAGGAGCTACGGGAGATGAAGTGCCGAAAAAGACGTCTAGAGGGCATTTGGAGGGCGAGTCGTTCTGAATCTGACCGAACACAGGTGAGATCTCATATTAAGACTTACCTTGTGGCGATAGGGGCGGCGAAATCCTCGTATTTCTCCTCCCTTATTGCGTCGGCAGGAAATCGGCCTGCCGCCCTGTTTAGAGTGACCCGCTCTCTACTTGAACCGAGAGCGCGGGATGACCTCTTGCAGGGTAGAGCAGAGGAGTTTTCTCGATTCCTGCATGACAAAATCGCTCAGATCCGGGAGGGGCTTAACTCCAATTGGATGGTCCCGGGGGAGGTGTCCGGGGCAGGTCTTGTGAATTTTTTCTGGGGGGAGTTCGATCCTGTGACCGCCGAGGGTGTGGACAGGTTGCTGGGGGGTCT
Source organism: Bungarus multicinctus (assembly GCA_023653725.1). Taxonomy (NCBI): domain Eukaryota; kingdom Metazoa; phylum Chordata; class Lepidosauria; order Squamata; family Elapidae; genus Bungarus; species Bungarus multicinctus. The sequence continues at coordinate 174,383,683 of CM042838.1, forward strand.
GAATGCCACCACCTGTTTATTGGACCCGTGCCCTTCCTGGCTGGTTTCGGCCGCCAGGGAGACGACACGAGGCTGGCTCCAGGGGATTATCAATGCTTCTCTGAGAGAGGGGTCGCTTCCGACCGCCCTGAAGATGGCGGTGGTGCGGCCCCTCCTCAAGAAGCCTTCCCTGGATCCAGCTGTTTTAAATAACTTCCGTCCAGTCTCCAACCTTCCCTTTGTGGCGAAGGTTGTTGAGAGTGTGGTGGCACGTCAGCTTCCTCAGTACCTGGAGGAAACAACCTACCTCGATCCGTTCCAATCGGGCTTCAGGCCTGGGCATAGCACTGAGACGGCATTGGTCGCGTTGGTTGATGATCTCTGGAGGGCTCGTGACAGAGGGTTCTCCTCTGTCTTGGTCCTATTAGATCTCTCGGCGGCTTTCGATACTATCGACCATAGTATCCTGTTGCGACGGTTGGAGGGGTTGGGAATTGGGGGAACCGTCTTTCGATGGTTCTCCTCCTTCCTCTCCGACCGTTCGCAATTTGTGTTGGCGGGAGGGGAGAGGTCCACCTCTAGGCCCCTGGTTTGTGGGGTGCCTCAGGGGTCAGTCCTCTCCCCTCTCTTGTTCAACATCTATATGAAACCGCTGGGCGAGATCATCTGTGGTCTTGGGGTGAAGTGTCATCTGTATGCAGATGACACTCAGTTATACATCTCCACCCCGGACCACCCCAACGATGCTGTGGGGGCTATGTCCAGGTGCCTGGAGGCCGTGCGGGATTGGTTGGGCGGGAACAGGCTCCGGCTCAACCCATCCAAGACCGAGTGGCTGTGGTTCCCGGCGCCCCGATATAGCCAGTTGACTCCGTCGCTGGCTATTGGGGGGGAAATTTTGCCCCCCACTGAGAGGGCTCGCAATCTGGGAGTCCTCCTGGATGTGCGGCTGTCGCTTGAACACCATGTCGCGGTCGTCTCCAGGGGGGCATTTCATCAGATCCGTCGGATCTACCGGTTGCGGCCCTTTCTGGATCGGGACGCCCTGCGCACGGTCACTCAGGCCCTTGTCACCTCTCGCCTGGACTATTGTAATGCCCTCTACATGGGGCTCCCTGCGGGGAGCACCCGGAGACTCCAACTGGTGCAGAATGCGGCCGCGCGGGTGATCATGGGGGCGTCGCGTAGCGCCCACGTGACGCCTCTCCTGCGCGAGCTGCATTGGTTGCTGGTGGCTCTCCGGGTTCGCTTCAAGGTTCTGGTTCTGACCTTTAGGGCGATCCATGGCACTGGGCCAGGTTACCTACAGGACCGCATCCTACCGGTGATCTCCAGCAGGCCAGTGCGTGCACACAGGGAGGGCCTTCTCCGGGTTCCGTCGGCTGCCATGTGTCGCCTGGCGGTCCCGAGGGGTAGGGCCTTCTCTGTGGCGGCCCCTGCCCTCTGGAATACTCTGCCACCGGAACTGCGTACCGGCATGGACCTGAGGTCCTTCAGGCGCGCGCTGAAGACCTGGCTTTTCGAGCAGGCCGGCCTGGGCTGAGAGAGGGTTTTAAATTTGTCTCCATTGCTTTTTAGTAATTTTAATTTGGGGGTTTTAAGGGGGTGGGGTGGGCTTTTTATATTCGGCCAATATTCAATTTAATTTTTTTTAACTTTTGTATCATTGTCGGGGTTTGGATTGGCTGTACACCGCCCTGAGTCCCTAGGGAGAAGGGCGGTATAAAAATTTTATAAATAAATAAATAAATAAATAAAGAAGGAACATTCGTTAAGAATCAAGAATCATAATGTACAACACTTAATGATAGTCATAGGGTACAATCAACATCAAATCATACTAGGAAACAGAGGATACAAGCAACAAAGTTACAGTCACAAGTGGGAGGGGATGGGTGATAAGGAGTGATGAGAAAATTAACAGTAGTAGTAGTGTACACTTTGTAAATAGTTGAACAGCGTTGAGGGAATTATTTGTTTAGCAGAGTGATGGCTTTCGGGAAAAAACTGTTCTTGTGTCTAGTTGTTCTGGTATGCAGTGCTCTATAGCGTCGTTTTGAGGGAAGGAGCTGAAACAGTTTATGTCCAGGATGTGAGGGGTCTGTAAATATTTTCACAGGTCTCTTTTTGACTCGTGCAATATACAGGTCCTCGATTGAAGGCTGGTGGGTAGTAATTGTTTTTTCTGCAGTCCTAATTATCCTCTGAAGTCTGTGTCTGTCCTGTTGGGTTGCAGAACCAAACCAGACAGTTAGAGAGGTGCAGATGATAGACTCAATAATTCCTCTGTAGAACTGGATCAGCAGCTCCTTGGGCACTTTGAGCTTTCTGAGTTGGCGCAGAAAGAACATTCTTTGCTGTGCTTTTTTGATGACATTTTTGATGTTAGGTGTCCATTTTAGGTCATGTGATATAGTAGAACCTAGAAATGTGAAGGTCTCTATGGTTGATACTGTGTTGTCTAGTATTGTAAGAGGTGGTAGTATGGGAGGGTTTCTTCTAAAGTCTACCACCATTTCTACGGTTTTGAGTGTATTCAGTTCCAGATTGTTCCAGTTACACCACGAGGCAAGTTGTACAACCTCCTGTCTGTATGCAGAGTCATCGTTGTCTCGAATAAGACCAATGACCGTTGTGTCATCAGCAAACTTCAGTATTTTAACAGATGGATCGTTTGAGATGCAGTCATTGGTATATAGGGAGAAGAGAAGTGGAGATAGCACACAGCCTTGGGGGGCCCCTGTACTGATTGTACAGATATCGGATGTGATTTCACCTAGCTTCACCCGCTGCTTCCTGTCTGTAGATCTTCCAGGATCAAGGAATCCATTCAGTAGAGCGAAACATTAAGAGCATTTTTGGTCACTTGTGGTACGATTCACATGCTGCAGGATGAGGATACAAATTATCCTGCCTACTGTTTTAATTTCCCACCCCTGAAGAATGACAATTGGCAGGACTGTTCTCCTGGCAAAATTTCAAATAGAGTGGCCTCAATGCAACAGTCAAATAGGATGGCCTAGGGGTTTTTAAATTTTAATCTGGTTTTTAATCTTTCTTAATCCCCTTGTTTTAATCTTTGTAGAGCCAATTATATTTAATTCTTTTAATTTTTAATATTGTATATGTGTTTTATATGTGTATTTTTATTCTGGCTTGTTCACCGCCCCAAGTCCCTTTGGGAGAGGGGGCGGTATATAAATTTAAATAATAAATAAATAAATAAATAAATAAACAGTTCACTTTTCTTTTGTACTCTTCTTGCCATACATGAAAGGAAAAAATCAACTACTGACATTTTTTATGAATTAATAGAGCAGTATGTCCATTCAAAATTTGTGCCTCTTCTATCAGGAATATTGATCTTCCTGGAACCCTTTGGGCATATTAGTGAAATAAATCCATTTACTTGTGTCTGATAGCCCCTTCCTGCAGAAATACTCTGAATGCATGATGGAAGAAATTGATTTGAAATAAGGAAATTCATTCTCCCAGCTCACTGACCTCCCATTCCACATACAGTAGGTGTTAGGGATGTCAATTAACTGACAGATCTATCGATCTTCTTGGGCTTCCAGTATAAAGTGGGAAAAATGATCAGGTTCTAATTTCTTCCTGTGAAAGGGAAATGTAATAATCAGGCAAGTGCAGAAGAGAGATCCTGATCTTTAAGCAATTGATCCCTGGAACCTACAATGATCTCCACTTTTTAAGGCTGCCCAGAAGTTGTTTTCACCACTTTCTTTCTGACTTGCACTCACCAGAAAGGAGTCACATTGGGATACTAGGAGGGGGAGGATAAAGCTCACTGTGGATGACCCTGAAGTCCTAAGACAAAGACTCTTCATTTCAGATGCAGCTCGCTGTCACCCCTGTCCAGAAGACCAATATCCCAACAAGGACAAGGACCACTGCCTAGCCAAGAAGATCCACTTCCTTTCCTACCAAGAGACCCTGGGATACACTTTAGTTTCTCTTGCTCTTTCTCTCTCTGTGATCACAATAGCAGTCGTGGCAATTTTCCTTATGCATCGTGACACAGCGATCGTCAAGGCCAACAACCGAGATCTCTCCTACCTCCTCCTGGTCTCCCACCTGCTTTGCTTTCTCTGCTCCTTCCTCTTCATTGGTCGACCCAGGAAGCTCACCTACCTCTTACGACAAACTGCCTTTGCCATTCTCTTTGCCCTTGCAGTTTCCTCTGTGTTGGCAAAAACTGTCATGGTGGTTTTGGCCTTCATGGCCACCAAGCCAGGGAACAAGTCAGGGAAACTCTTAGGAAAACCTCTAACCAACTTCATCATCTTTTCCTGTTCCCTGGTCCAAGCAATTATATGTGCCCCCTGGCTGGCAATGTCTCCACCATTTCTCAACTTGGACTTCCACTCTTTGGTAGGAGAGGCCATCTTGGAATATAATGAAGGCTCAGCTTTGATGTTATATGCTGCCCTTGCATACCTGGGCTTTTTGGCCGTTGTCAGTTTCACAGTTGCTTTTCTGGCTAGGAAATTGCCTGACAGCTTTAATGAAGCCAAGTTCATTACTTTCAGCATGCTGGTCTTTTGCAGTGTTTGGATCACTTTCATCCCCACCTACCTTAGCACTAAAGGGAAGTCCATGGTTGCTGTGGAGATCTTCTCCATCTTGGCCTCTGGGGCTGACCTCTTGGCCTGCATATTTTTCCCCAAATGTTATTTAATCCTATTGAGGCCCAATCTGAACTGTAGGGAAAATATGATAAGGAACAAAAATCTTTAATTGATGCATGCCTGGGAAACATTAAAATTTTCTTTTGAGGCATGTTTAGCATCTTAAGACTTTTCTAAAACATGATGTTCCCTACCTAGAAAGAAAGCTTTCTGTTAAAGATAAATTCTTTATTTCAAGAAGGATATTTTCTAATTTTATTTCTTTTAATTAGATATTGTACTATTTTCATGTTTTGAAAGGTTGGTTCCATGTCAACATTTTTGTTTTATATATTTGTTTCCATATCTTCTGACACTTTGTGGAATTTCCTGCATCTATTGCTTTCTTTTATAGTAGAGATTAAATTCTCAACTTCCTACCCAAATCTGCTATGCTACCTCATCAATGTGGTGGAGTCTCATGGTTGGGATTAGAGAATAATATCATTACACATACATTGTTTTAACAATCCTTTGTGCCCTATCATGCCTCAGAGCTTCATACTAAACATTATTCTTTATGATAATTGTAGGAGGACATCTGCATTCCTGGCCATATTCCTTAATCATCCTAATGGTTTGAACTCCTTCTCTTCCCCATAACCAGCACTGGCTGGAATCAGCTTCAGAGAAAGGAGAGAAGAAGATAGCACCATGCACCCATTCCTATTAGTCCTCTCAGACCAGAGGTTTACCATGGGAGATGGTATCCTTTCATAACAACTGACAAGTCTGATCTCATACTTCATAAGTTAAACGCCCTGCTTCACTCAAACTATCCAGACAAACTTTGCGTCAGACTCCATCTTGGGTTCAGGTGCTCAGTCAAATTCCACCTGAACTTTGACCAAAAGTCCATCTGCTCCTTGGATCAACAACAAGAGTTTTCTGGTGCATGAAGAGCAGCTATTGCTAAATGGGTTAGATGTTAGTCTTCTCTACAATTATCAGAATAACAGTAATTCTAAGTGTAGCCCCCATGGATTTCAACCCAGAAAAATATTCTGGGGTAAAATAAGCTGTTAAAATATGCTCTGAGTTACCTCCTTCTGAAAAGGTAACTGGCTTTGGTGAGACACAGCTGGTCTTGGTTTTCTCCTTGGTCACAGCCCAAGCACAGATAAGGGAAAGCATGGATGATATAAATTTGCCCTGGGACCATTCAGGTGCCATGGTCTCTGTCTCTCTCTGTGTGGTAATGAAATTCAGGTGTGATTTCAAGGGCTACCTGCAATTCAACCACTGCACAAAACTTGATTTCTAATCTAGGAGTGAAGGTGTCAAGGATGACCAGGGCGTCTCACCTCCTCCTGCTGTTGCTGTTCTGGCTCCTGCCTCCAACGTCTGCTAACAGGATACGAATCAAATGTGTGTTCAAAAATCCTTTCCAGAATCAAGAAAAATGGGATTACTGCAAGTCTGGTGACCTCATTATTGGTGGGAATTTGCTCTTGGTAACTCTTATCTCATCCAGTATCCCAGACTTTCAAAAAAACCCATATCTGCTTTCTTTCCAGATTTCGTAAGTTTCTGCTGGGGGAAAGATGGAAAGAATTCTTTGTTTTGAGTTGGATTCAAGCCTGCTTTTTGAAATATTTGTTCTAGTGATACTAGCTATCTCCTACTTTTTATTTTTCTCAATGAAGGGGCCAGCTTCTCAGTCTTTTCACAACTCTTCATCAGGAAGAAGATTAAAAAGAACCATAAAATATAATTAGGGAAAACACCTTAGAAACTGAAGGGTCCTTGATGCTCTCTGAGGTTGGTTGTTTCCTTGCAAATGTTTCATTACCCAAACTAGGAAACACCCTGAGGATGTGAACTAGTTTGGGTAATGAAACATCTGCAAGAAAACAACCAACCTCAGAGAGCATCAAGGACCCTTCATTTCAACCCTAAGCTACAAATATTCTCCTGGAAATTGCACTGGACTAGTGAAAAAGTTGATTTATATATTAATTTGAACAAGGTACTCCAAAAGAGGCTGAAATTAATTTGGGTGCTGGAGGAGAAGTTGGGAAGGGTTACATTCACTTGGGCAAAGAGAAGAAGGAAGGAACAATAGAAGGGTATACAATGTTCCGTGATATGGAGAGAGAGGCTTTTCTCCTTTCTGACAAAGGTGTCAGGCAACTTAAAGGGACAACTTAAAAAAAAAAACACCTCATTTTTACTTTGGACTTGCTGCTGCAAACAAAATACAAAAAAGGGAGGAAGACAAACTCCATTTCACCCCATCTTTGCTGTAATGTTCCCCAATGGTTTTCTCCATATAGACCCATAATCAAGAATTACCAACAGTTCCGGGCCTTGGTGTTTGCAGTTAAAGAGATCAACAAGGATCTGGATCTCCTGCCCAACATCACCCTGGGCTTCCATATCAATGACAATCACCAGATTGAGTTGAAGATTTCCATAATCTGCCTCTCCCTGCTCTCTAGAAAGATCAAATGGTTCCGGGTTACAAATGTGGCATGCAGGACCCTCTGCTCTCTGTCATTGGGGGTGACAACCCCAAATCCTCAAGGCAGATGGCCTCCACCTTCGGCCTCTTCAAGGTCCCTCAGGTAAGTGGGCTTGACTGGACACAGTTATGGAATAAAAATAACAGAAGCACATCTGAAGCCAAAGATGAAACCAGAGGTCTCTTTGAGTGTGGCTGGGGTTACATCAGAAGTTTGTGATTTAAAGAATTCATGGTGTGGTTGAATTCATTTTTATAGTTTATGTTTTGATTTATATAGCTCCAGAGAGATAATGAGATAATTCTGAAATGCTTTAATTGCCTAGAGGAACTAAAACTAAAGGACCTTGGAGTACTCATCTCTAAGGATCTAAGTGCTAGAGCCCACTGTAACTACATAGCCAAAAAGGCATTAATAGTTCTTAACCTAATCCTACATAGCTTTTTCTCTGGTAATATTACACTACTAACTAGAGCATATAAACATTTGCTAGACCAATACTCAAATACAGCTCATCAGTCTGGAACCCACATTACATATCTGATATTAACACAGTTGAGAAAGTCCAGAAATATTTCACAAGAAGAGTTCTCCACTCCTCTAATAGTTGCAGAATACCTTATGCCACCAGACGTGAAATTCTAGACCTAGAAAACCTTGAATTACACCATCTTCGGTCTGATTTAAGTATGGTATATAAAATCATGCATTGCAATGTCCTACCTGTCAGTGAATACTTCAGCTTCAACCTGGCTCTTTGAGCAGGCCGGCCTGAACTGACTCAAACGGGATTTTTTAATGGGGTTTTAGATTAGTTGGGGTGGGGTACAAAAGTTTTAATTTATTTTAATCGGGGGTTTTAGATTTTTATTGGGGCAGCCTATAATTTAATTCTTTTTAACTATATTTATCTCTGTTTATATGTATTTAGTTGGCTGTTCACCACCCTGAGTCCTTCGGGAGAAGGGCGGTATATAAAATTTACGAAATAAATAAATAAATAAATAACAACACAAGAGCAACAATAGATACAAACTCAAGGTTAACAGCACCAAACTTGATTGAAGGAAATATGACTTCAGCCACAGAGTGGTCATGTCTGGAATACTCTACCTGACTCTGTGGTTTCTTCCCCAAACCCCAAAAACTTTAACCTTAGACTGCCTACTATTGACCTCCTAAGAGGTCTGTAGGTGGCGGTGCGTAAGCGTAACAACGTGCCTACCATCCTTTCCCTATTGTTTCTTTTATTTTTCTTATATGTACCCATTTCATGTATTCACAACTATGTATATGCTTATACGTATTATCTTGTAAGCGATTGACAAATCAGATAAATTCTACATTACTTCCTAATTTACCCTTTGTTAAAGTCTAGCAACCCTTTTAGTGCAGTTGATTCTCTAGATCAGATTGGTAGGTTCTTCCCTTGGCTCTCACCTCTTACAACCAAGTAAAATAGGAATTATGGCTCCTCCTAAAGGTAAGAACTTAAGTTAAGTGAGTCCATCTGGTCTGGCAGGGGCAATCACCCCACACAGTGGGGACCCCTAAAGTCACCATAACACTTGTACTTTGTCTTTGAAATTAGAATCTCCCTTTCTA
>CM042838.1:174489652-174524652 GCA_023653725.1 Bungarus multicinctus
GTTTAGCAATCTTAAGACTTTTCTAAAACATGATGTTCCCTACCTAGAAAGAAAGCTTTCTGTTAAAGATAAATTCTTTATTTCAAGAAGGCTATTTTCTAATTTATTTCTTTTAATTAGATATTGTACTATTTTCATGTTTTGAAAGGTTGGTTCCATGTCAACATTTTTGTTTTATATATTTGTTTCCATATCTTCTGACACTTTGTGGACTTTCTGCATCTATTGCTTTCTTTTATAGTAGAGATTAAATTCTCAACTTCCTACCCAAATCTGCTATGCTACCTCATCAATGTGGTGGAGTCTCATGGTGGGATTAGAGAATAATATCATTACACATACATTGTTTTAACAATCCTTTGTGCCCTATCATGCCTCAGAGCTTCATACTAAACATTATTCTTTATGATAATTGTAGGAGGACATCTGCATTCCTGGCCATATTCCTTAATCATCCTAATGGTTTGAACTCCTTCTCTTCCCCATAACCAGCACTGGCTGGAATCAGCTTCAGAGAAAGGAGAGAAGAAGATAGCACCATGCACCCATTCCTATTAGTCCTCTCAGACCAGAGGTTTACCATGGGAGATGGTATCCTTTCATAACAACTGACAAGTCTGATCTCATACTTCATAAGTTAAACGCCCTGCTTCACTCAAACTATCCAGACAAAACTTTGCGTCAGACTCCATCTTGGGTTTCAGGTGCTCAGTCAAATTCCACCTGAACTTGACCAAAAGTCCATCTGCTCCTTGGATCAACAACAAGAGTTTTCTGGTGCATGAAGAGCAGCTATTGCTAAATGGGTTAGATGTTAGTCTTCTCTACAATTATCAGAATAACAGTAATTCTAAGTGTAGCCCCCATGGATTTCAACCCAGAAAAATATTCTGGGGTAAAATAAGCTGTTAAAATATGCTCTGAGTTACCTCCTTCTGAAAAGGTAACTGGCTTTGGTGAGACACAGCTGGTCTTGGTTTTCTCCTTGGTCACAGCCCAAGCACAGATAAGGGAAAGCATGGATGATATAAATTTGCCCTGGGACCATTCAGGTGCCATGGTCTCTGTCTCTCTCTGTGTGGTAATGAAATTCAGGTGTGATTTCAAGGGCTACCTGCAATTCAACCACTGCACAAAACTTGATTTCTAATCTAGGAGTGAAGGTGTCAAGGATGACCAGGGCGTCTCACCTCCTCCTGCTGTTGCTGTTCTGGCTCCTGCCTCCAACGTCTGCTAACAGGATACGAATCAAATGTGTGTTCAAAAATCCTTTCCAGAATCAAGAAAAATGGGATTACTGCAAGTCTGGTGACCTCATTATTGGTGGGAATTTGCTCTTGGTAACTCTTATCTCATCCAGTATCCCAGACTTTCAAAAAAACCCATATCTGCTTTCTTTCCAGATTCGTAAGTTTCTGCTGGGGGAAAGATGGAAAGAATTCTTTGTTTTGAGTTGGATTCAAGCCTGCTTTTTGAAATATTTGTTCTAGTGATACTAGCTATCTCCTACTTTTTATTTTTCTCAATGAAGGGGCCAGCTTCTCAGTCTTTTCACAACTCTTCATCAGGAAGAAGATTAAAAAGAACCATAAAATATAATTAGGGAAAACACCTTAGAAACTGAAGGGTCCTTGATGCTCTCTGAGGTTGGTTGTTTCCTTGCAAATGTTTCATTACCCAAACTAGGAAACACCCTGAGGATGTGAACTAGTTTGGGTAATGAAACATCTGCAAGAAAACAACCAACCTCAGAGAGCATCAAGGACCCTTCATTTCAACCCTAAGCTACAAATATTCTCCTGGAAATTGCACTGGACTAGTGAAAAAGTTGATTTATATATTAATTTGAACAAGGTACTCCAAAAGAGGCTGAAATTAATTTGGGTGCTGGAGGAGAAGTTGGGAAGGGTTACATTCACTTGGGCAAAGAGAAGAAGGAAGGAACAATAGAAGGGTATACAATGTTCCGTGATATGGAGAGAGAGGCTTTTCTCCTTTCTGACAAAGGTGTCAGGCAACTTAAAGGGACAACTTAAAAAAAAAACACCTCATTTTTACTTTGGACTTGCTGCTGCAAACAAAATACAAAAAAGGGAGGAAGACAAACTCCATTTCACCCCATCTTTGCTGTAATGTTCCCCAATGGTTTTCTCCATATAGACCCATAATCAAGAATTACCAACAGTTCCGGGCCTTGGTATTTGCAGTTAAAGAGATCAACAAGGATCTGGATCTCCTGCCCAACATCACCCTGGGCTTCCATATCAATGACAATCACCAGATTGAGTTGAAGATTTCCATAATCTGCCTCTCCCTGCTCTCTAGAAAAGATCAAATGGTTCCGGGTTACAAATGTGGCATGCAGGACCCTCTGCTCTCTGTCATTGGGGGTGACAACCCCAAATCCTCAAGGCAGATGGCCTCCACCTTCGGCCTCTTCAAGGTCCCTCAGGTAAGTGGGCTTGACTGGACACAGTTATGGAATAAAAATAACAGAAGCACATCTGAAGCCAAAGATGAAACCAGAGGTCTCTTTGAGTGTGGCTGGGGTTACATCAGAAGTTTGTGATTTAAAGAATTCATGGTGTGGTTGAATTCATTTTTATAGTTTATGTTTTGATTTATATAGCTCCAGAGAGATAATGAGATAATTCTGAAATGCTTTAATTGCCTAGAGGAACTAAAACTAAAGGACCTTGGAGTACTCATCTCTAAGGATCTAAGTGCTAGAGCCCACTGTAACTACATAGCCAAAAAGGCATTAATAGTTCTTAACCTAATCCTACATAGCTTTTTCTCTGGTAATATTACACTACTAACTAGAGCATATAAACATTTGCTAGACCAATACTCAAATACAGCTCATCAGTCTGGAACCCACATTACATATCTGATATTAACACAGTTGAGAAAGTCCAGAAATATTTCACAAGAAGAGTTCTCCACTCCTCTAATAGTTGCAGAATACCTTATGCCACCAGACGTGAAATTCTAGACCTAGAAAACCTTGAATTACACCATCTTCGGTCTGATTTAAGTATGGTATATAAAATCATGCATTGCAATGTCCTACCTGTCAGTGAATACTTCAGCTTCAACCTGGCTCTTTGAGCAGGCCGGCCTGAACTGACTCAAACGGGATTTTTAAATGGGGTTTTAGATTAGTTGGGGTGGGGTACAAAAGTTTTAATTTATTTTAATCGGGGGTTTTAGATTTTTATTGGGGCAGCCTATAATTTAATTCTTTTTTAACTATATTTATCTCTGTTTATATGTATTTTAGTTGGCTGTTCACCACCCTGAGTCCTTCGGGAGAAGGGCGGTATATAAAATTTACGAAATAAATAAATAAATAAATAACAACACAAGAGCAAACAATAGATACAAACTCAAGGTTAACAGCACCAAACTTGATTGAAGGAAATATGACTTCAGCCACAGAGTGGTCAATGTCTGGAATACTCTACCTGACTCTGTGGTTTCTTCCCCAAACCCCAAAAACTTTAACCTTAGACTGCCTACTATTGACCTCCTAAGAGGTCTGTAGGTGGCGTGCGTAAGCGTAACAACGTGCCTACCATCCTTTCCTATTGTTTCTTTTATTTTTCTTATATGTACCCATTTCATGTATTCACAACTATGTATATGCTTATACGTATTATCTTGTAAGCGATTGACAAATCAGATAAATTCTACATTACTTCCTAATTTACCCTTTGTTAAAGTCTAGCAACCCTTTTAGTGCAGTTGATTCTCTAGATCAGATTGGTAGGTTCTTCCCTTGGCATCTCACCTCTTACAACCAAGTAAAATAGGAAATTATGGCTCCTCCTAAAAGGGAAGAAACTTAAGTTTAAAGTGAGTCAGCTGGCTGGCAGGGCAATCAACCACACAGTGGGGACCCCTAAAGTCACCATAACACTTTACTTTGTCTTTGAAATGAGAATCTCCCTTTCTCCAGCTCGGTGTTGGCTTTGAGGTCGCTCAAGGAGACAGAAGACTTTATCCTTCCTTCTTCCGGATTAATCCCCAGGAATCTGCTCAGTTTGAGGGTTTAGTCCAGCTCCTTCTGCATTTTCAGTGGAACTGGGTTGGGCTGATGGCCCCTGAAGATGATGATGGAGAACATTTCATCTCATCTATGTTGCCGATGCTCAAGGAGAAAGGGATCTGCCTGGCCTTCACTGACAAGTACAAATTTGAGATTGATGATTTAACAGTCCCGAAAATGCTTCATCTTTTCAAAACTTTGTCTAGAGTTGAAGTGGTTATTCTATTTGGGGACTCCCATAGTATTGCAAATGTACTGGTGGCATTGTATTGTCAGGAAGAATTGTCAAAGAAACCAGTTTTGAAAGTTTGGATCTTAACTTCTCATTGGAAAGTTAATGTGATAGGACATCAGGAGATACTGAAGGATATAAAGCGCTTCCATGGGGCTCTGCATGTTAGGGACCGTACGGCTGATGTCCCAGAATTCAGCCATTTCCTCCTGTCATTAGACCCACTGAATCCCCAAGGGGACAACTTTCTCCCTCTATGGTGGGAATGGGTCTTCAACTGCAGGTTCCATCCGATACTTCGTAATGGGAATGTACAGGGGAAACAATGTACAGGAAAGGAGAATTTAAAGAATGTGCCAACTTCACTGTTTGAAACAAGCATGACAGGTGAAAGTTACAACATCCACAATGCCATTTATGCTGTGGCACATGGGTTACATGCAAATTTTGGATCAGAAGGGCGATCAACTAAGTTGAGGCTTCAAAAGAAAACCTCCAATGTCCAATCATGGCAGGTAATCTTTGTGACTTTTTAACCCAATCCATGGATTCTTATAGAGGAAGCTTCCCATATGTATTTCCTGAATGCCTGATTTGTAATTGTAATATGTGAGTGAATCTGTATTTGCAATTGTGATATGTTTGCTGCCATATGCATGCATTTTAGAGCAGTTTAAGAGAGCAGTTGTTAAAAAAATAATATTAATCAAGTGAAACAATTTGTTGAAAAGGAGTAGAGGACTGAAGGAAAAAAGTAATGAAACCAGTTTTCCATAAACTCTCTAGAAGAAATATGTTCCAATAAGGTCCTGAATGCGCTTCAGTGGTTACCTGTTTCTGAGAGGGGGACAAATCCATGCAGGAGGCATCAGCTCTGAGCAAGATCAATATCTGGGTGTGTCAAAAGGTTAGTTGAAGTTCTAGTGGGCACATTTGCAGACACGTCTCAGTCTCCCACAGTGTGAAATTCTAAATGTGGAATTAAAATATTTGCATGTAGGAATCATTTGGTAAAGCTGGACTTGAGGAAGCCACAATAGAAATGCCCAATGGTAAGGAGAATCATTTGTGGTATTGGGAAATGAATGAAATATTTGGTGTTATCCTTAGTTGTTTGGAATTCCACCAAGGGAAATTCTCTAGCTTCTCAGGCATACAACCATATGCTATGATGATGGCCATCACAGAATGAGAGAACCCATGATGTTGCATTTGTGGCTTCCAGCCAAATATTCCTATGTCTGAAGGTCTCATTTCTTTCAGTTTCTTCCCTATTTGAGGAATATCCATTTCAATAACAGTGCTGGAGATGAAATCTCATTTTCAGAAAATGGACTGGGATCTGGTGGTTATGATCTTCTCAACTGGGTTCTCCTGCCCAATGGATCTTTTGTCCCTGTGAAAGTTGGGCAATTAGATCCTGGGGCTCCCCCAGGCCAAGATTTGTCCATTAACTCTGATGCAATCATCTGGGCCACAAAGGTGAGCTGGAAAGAAATCTTGTAAATTTAGAGAAAGATCCATTCTCCCTGTGGATATCTAATATCTTTCTAACTACAAAACAGGTCTACTGAATCAGAAAGCATAGCTGATATTTCATGAAAACCCTGCTTTGAATACAACACATTTGTGGTCTCATTTGTGGTAGATACACATATTTTATGAATTATAGGTCACCAATGTCACCTATATGGCAAAATTGTTCCAGGGAAAGTTTTGTTTTCTCCTGGACATGCAGAACATTCTTTCTTTCTTTCTTTCTTTCTTTCTTTCTTTCTTTCTTTCTTTCTTTCTTTCTTTCTTTCTTTCTTTCTTCTTTCCTTCCTTCCTTCTTTCCTTCCTTCCTTCCTTCCTTTCTTTCTTTTTTTCTTATAAAATTTATTTAAGTTTCATATATTTAAAACATTTAAAAATAAACAAACATATAAACAAATATCTGTACATACTTTGTGTTACAACACCCTGTTAAGCCCCAATTAAGGGAGAAAGCATACTGCTTTCTTTTCTGTCTTTCAGCTCATCACCAGAGACCATACCGACAGAAAGCTATTTGTTTCGTTGTCTTTTCTTTACATGTGTGTAAGGTTTTTAAGCTGATAATTTTAAATAATAAATAAGGGAGACCAGTATAGATCTATTTCGAGCTAGTTAGCTCTCTTCAGCTAGCCATACCCTTACTGGGATTCGAACCAGGGAAGTATTACATGTGAGGCAGTTGTAATTGCCACTACACCATCTGGCTCTATCCTTATCAGCAGAGGCAGGGGAATAAGTATATACTTTGTGTTACAACACCCTGTTAAGCCCCAATTAAGGGAGAAAGCATACTGCTTTCTTTTCTGTCTTTCGGCTCATCACCAGAGACCATACCGACAGAAAGCTATTTGTTTCGTTGTCTTTTCTTTACATGTGTGTAAGGTTTTTAAGCTGATAATTTTAAATAATAAATAAGGGAGACTAGTATAGATCTATTTCGAGCTAGTTAGCTCTCTTCAGCTAGCCATATCCTTACTGGGATTCGAAACAGGGAAGTATTACATGTGAGGCAGTTGTAATTGCCACTACACCATCTGGCTCTATCCTTATCAGCAGAGGCAGGGGAATAAGTATATACTTTGTATTACAACACCCTGTTAAGCCCCAATTAAGGGAGAAAGCATACTGCTTTCTTTTCTGTCTTTCGGCTCATCACCAGAGAAATACCGACAGAAAGCTATTTGTTTCGTTGTCTTTTCTTTACATGTGTGTAAGGTTTTTAAGCTGATAATTTTAAATAATAAATAAGGGAGACTAGTAAATGTATATATGTACATATATACATTTAACAGCAGAAATCTTTCTAACTGAAAAACAGGTCTATTGAATCAGAAAACATGATAGCCATTAGATGGGAAAACTGCTTTGTATGTAAAACATTTGAGGATTTATGTGTGTCAGTGCTCAAAAAATTGGGATTGGGACGAGCTTCTACTGAAATCCCAGAATGCGATTAGAGAAGACAACAGGAATTTCTATGGGTCATTCATATGCAGTTGGATTGCCATGATTCTTTGTTTTAGAAAAGGTGGAACCCAGTTTCACTTGCCTTCCTTTGCATGCCATGTTCCACGTTCCAATCTCAACATGCATTGGTGGGTTGGGAGTGCCAGTGACCCGAATTCTCCAGGAGCTGTTCCTGGAAGACCCTGGTGAACCATTTGTGAAGATGGACCTAGAATGTGCAAATGAATTAATGAAGCTGAGGCCATCTCAAGCATTTCTCTTTTCCCTTTTAGAAGGTGCCCTTTGCCAGGTGTGGCATGAAGAGGTGCCAGGCAGGAGAGAGGAGAAGAGTTCCAGAGGGTGAGCAGGTTTGCTGCTACCAATGTGCCCCTTGTCCAGAAGGGACCATTTCTAATCAGAAAGGTAGAGTTCCAGTCAAATTTATATCTTCTAGGATCAAGGAAGCCCTTAAGTAGGAGCAAATATCAATTCTGTTGTCATTCTGGTAGACTGACGTTTTTCAAAACATTAATGATGTCCAACAGAACCTGTAGTTGATGGATCTAAACTCTGCATCGCCCCCCCCCCCCCCCCCGGCCCCCCAGCCACCTTTCTTGCTCCTCAGCAATTTAATGCAAGGCAGTTTCATGGCAGAATTCTTCGGTTCCCCACTTTCTACTCCTTCTCTTACAAGCCACCAGAAAATCCAGCTACCAATCTTATCATGAAGGAGAGGAGTGTGAGGTTCAAGCTTTAATTGCTATTACTTCTGTCAGCACTATCAGTCTCCCATGAAATGGATAGACCCCCTTTGGAGAAAGAGAAGATTGATCTTGCTGTGTCTACCTGTCCTTCATGGCCAAGTCTGGATAAGTAGATGCAAAATATAAAGCAGAGAAATTGAGCCAAGAAGCTGAAAACGCCCTTGTCTTTGGCTATTCTGTTCTCAGGGTTATGAGTATTAAAGGATGATTAGCCTTTTTGATACACCATGAAATTTAAAATTACTCTTGATTTCAGATGCAGCTTCCTGTGATCCCTGCCCAGAAGACCAATATCCCAACAAGGAGAAGGACCAGTGCATTGCCAAGAAGATCCACTTCCTTGCCTATCAAGACCGATTGGGATACACTTTAGCATCACTCACTCTTTCTCTATCTACGATCACACTGGCAGTCCTGGCAATTTTCCTTAAGCATCGTGACACACCGATCGTCAAGGCCAACAACCGAGATCTCACCTATATCCTCCTGGTCTCCCTCCTGCTCTGCTTCCTCTGCTCCTTCCTCTTCATTGGTCGACCTGGGAAGCTCACTTGTCTCTTCCGACAAACTACCTTTGCCATTCTCTTTTCCCTTTCAGTTTCCTCTGTCTTGGCAAAAACTGTCATGGTGGTTCTGGCCTTCATGGCCACCAAGCCAGGGAACAGGGCAAGGAAACTGTTAGGGAAACCACTAACCAATTCCATTGTCTTAGGATGCCCCCTGATCCAAGCAATCATTTGCACCATCTGGCTGGCAACCTTTCCTCCCTTTCCCAACATGGACTTCCACTCCTTGGTAGGACAGGCCATCTTGGAATGTAATGAAGGCTCAGCTTTAATGTTTTATGCCATCCTAGCCTACCTGGGTGTTTTGGCCCTCATCAGTTTCACAGTGGCCTTTCTAGCTAGGAAATTACCTGACAGCTTTAACGAAGCCAAGTTCATTACTTTCAGCATACTGGTCTTTTGCAGTGTTTGGATCTCCTTCCTCCCAACCTACCTGAGCACCAAAGGGAAATCCATGGTGGCCGTGGAGATCTTCTCCATCTTGGCCTCTGGGGCTGGTCTCTTGGCTTGTATCTTTTTCCCCAAATGCTACATTATCCTACTGAGGCCCAATCTTAATTGCAAAGAGAATTTAATGAGGCACAAGAATCTCTGATTTATATCGGAACTGGAAACTTTTCATTTTCAATCAGAATAAAGCTGGAAGGGATTTTGGAACTCAAGCAGGAGACTCTATATCATTTCAGACAAGTTGTCAACCTGCAAAATGACTTCAGCTGAAGCCATACTTACTTCTATTTCATTTCTTGGTTTTGCCATTCAAGCGGGAGGGGGAGAACACGGGGGGGAGGACTGAGGAATGTGGTGCCTCAGCCGTCCAGCCATAACATCTTCCAGCCGGCGTGTGAACCAAGGTCATTTCAATGGACACCTGTTGATGTTGAGTGGGAACCGGCATCTGGATTGATTGGCCCATGTGACTTGAGAGACAAAGAGGGTGGGGGTGGGGAGGTCTTATTCTTTTAACTATCCATAAGTGTGGAAATAATTTAGAGCCAGTGTCAACTCATAAAATATTTCTCTGGTCCTTTTAGTATTGCCAACAGAAAGGGAGGGGGGAGCAGTGCAGCAGCTTGCAAAACCGAAAGTGCATTCCCTAAATGTTTTCAAAGATAGTAACTAGGTGACTGAAGTTTCTGCCAGGCAAATATCTAACTGGAGAATAGGACTGATGTCTCTGGGCTATGGATGTTTCCCATTGGAGAATTTGAATTATAATACACCCAGGGGGTGGGGGGAAACCAGGGTCAAGGGTGACAGTGAATGTGTCTCAGAGTCAGCTACACCCAGGCAGTGCCGGACATGTTAACTCCCAATAAAACCTTTTGAAGTATTGGAAGTTTGGCTCAAGATTCATGATTTAATTGGGGGAACTGCCAGGATCCTGACGGCTAGATTCACCTTTCTAAGTGTCGATATGATGTACTTGATAAAGGATCTCTTGAACCTGAACCAACAGAGTCCTGACTTCTCTGAGTTCATTACTCGGAGCCATGACAACAAGTGGCTGTTCAGTCATTAAAACCCTCCAGTGATGAATCACCCGCAACTTCTGGAGGCAAGCAAGCTTTTCCACTGGTTAATGGTGCTCACTGTTAGGAAATTTCACTTTAATGCCAGTTTGCTTCTCTCCTTGATTAATTTCCCTCCATTGTTTCTTTTCCTGCCCTTTGGTGCTTTGGAGAATAAGTTGCTCCCCTCCTAAATTAGTAGACAGGTGAAATCCTGTAGATGTAGTATGCTTAGATTTCAGTAAGGCATTTGACAAAGTAGACCACAACCTACTTCTTGATAAACTAGAAAAATGTGGAAGAGACAACATCACCAACAGTTGATTGGCTGATAAACTGAACTCAACAAGTAGTCCTTAATGGTACTACATCCACATGGAGAGAGCTAAGCAGTGAGATAGCACAAGGCTCCATCTTAGGCCCAGGATTCTTCAATATTCTCATAAATGATTAGATGGGGGAAATAGATGGGGAATTCATCAAATTTGCAGATGACACTAAATTGGCAGGAAGAGCCAACACCCCTGAAGACAATCTCAGGATCCAAAAAGATCTTGAAAAACTTAAACAATGGGCACTATCCAACAAAATGAATTTTAATATGGAGAAAAGAAAAGTTTTATATTTAGGCAGCAAAAATCAAAGTTATAAGTACGTATCAGGGAAGACCTGAATCAAAAACAGAAACTGGGAGAGGGACCTTGGATAAAGCAGCCAAAAAACCTAATACAACCCTATAAACAGAGGCATAGAATCAAAATCACATGAAGTATTAGTGCTGCTTTATAAAACTCTAGTAAGACTACACCTGGAATACTTCAAACCATTTTGTTCAAAGATCTGGAGACTAAGACATATGAAGAATAGCTGCAGGATTTGAGTTTGGCTACTCTAAAGAAAAGAAGAATTAGGGGCAACTTGTTAGCGGTATTGCAGTATTTGAGGGGTTTCATATGTTTTACTTTTCTACAGACCTGCCTCAGCTACCTTCTCAAGAAAGTAAAACTCTTGAAGCAATCCAATAGTTCACAAGGAACTTTTATTGAAAGATAGTGATTGCACAGAAATGAGGCAGAGTCTGAAATTCAGGCTCAAACTGTTAGACTAAAGTTTCCCTTTTAGACCTCCCCACTTGATGCCCCGTGTCCATCAGTGTCCAAAAAGATGTCATAAACGTTTTATGAGAATCTCTGCAGATGGATGGTGAGAAGAGTTCGTCTTGGGGGCACTGCGACCTTGGATAGCAGGCCCAGACCTGTGCAGAGGGAGTCCCTGCAGGCGGTGTGAACTTTCCCTTCCCTTTTAGCTCCCAAGCAGTTACAGCAGCAGCAAAGCAAAAGCTTGCAAACTACGAGGCCCACAATGCTTCCCCCCCTTCCAGAATGGCATCATTCCAATAGGGACCTGACATGCTGTCCCCCCAGAAAAAGGAGATCCACAGCTGAAAAACAAGTGAAAAGGAGGAAAGAAAAGAAGCTAATGGTTACTTGGGTTTATTGTGTGTTTCCTAAGTCAGCAGAAACTTCCCTGGGAAAGGGGAAGCTCTGGAAATTAACCCTTTAGTCACACATATACACCCCAAGGGCTCAATGCTCGATGCTGAGAAATAATCAGGTGAGCCTCTGGATGAGGGTGGAGCAACCAAGAGCATGTCCACCATGGAAGAACCAGCCATTCAAAATAGCCAAGAGTATAACTTTACTGAAAATTCCATGTGGTGCAGAAGTGAAAAAGCCAATCCTAACAATGTTGCATGCAAACAGCATAGGAAAGCTTCCCCTTTCCCTCCTTTCTCCATTTGTCTAGCCAATCAGTTATATTTGTGTTGTTTTGATAAAAGTCTCTTCATCTTGGACTTTTGCTCTTGATGACCTGCGGTGCTGGATCTGTCTCAGGATTCAAGCCAGCAAACTTGCATTCCTTCACCCTCCACAATCCCCCCCTTGCCAATTCCTTGCCTCCCACTTCCCTCCTCCCCACTCCCATTGCTGATGTCTGGTTTTGAGTGGTGTTTGCATAGCAAGCCGACCATGGGACTCTGTTTCTTGAATCTTGAATGGTTGTTTTGGACTCTGGACCTCAAACTTCACTTGTTGACTTCAGACTTGCCTTCCTGTCTTGGAAGTTTGGGACTGTGCTTTAGCTTTTGGAACCTTGGACACATTGAGACGCATCATTGAAGGATCTTGCTAAGTGCAGATAACTCTGAAACACTTCAAAAGGGGTCTTGATTTCAGTTGCAGCTCTCTTCGACTTCTACACAGAAGAGCCCAACAAGGACAATGACCAGAGCATTGCAAGAAAGTCCTTTTTCTTGCCTATCAAGACACTCTGGGACACACATTAGCTTCTGTAGTCCTTTTTCTCTCTGTAGGAGGACATCTGCATTCCTGGCCATATTCCTTAATCATCCTAATGGTTTAAACTCCTTCTCTTCCCCATAACCAGCACTGGCTGGAATCAGCTTCAGAGAAAGGAGAGAAGAAGATAGCACCACAAACCCATTCCTGTTACTCCACACAGCCCACAGGTTTACCATGGGAGATGGTATCCTTTCATACCAACTGACAGTTCAGATGTCATACTTCATAAGGTAAAGAACCTTCTTCATTCATACTATCCAAACAAAACATGCATCAGACTCCATCTTGGGTTCAGGTGCTCCATTTCAGGAAGGCCAAATTCCACCTGAACTTTGACCACAAGTCCATCGGCTCCTTGGATCAACAACAAGAGTTTTCTGGTGCATGAAGACAAGCTATTGCTAAGTGGGTAAGATGTTAGTCTTCTCTACAATTATCAGAATAACAGTAATTCTAAATGTAGCCCCTATGGATTTCAACCCAGAAAAATATTCTGAGGTAAAATAAGCTTTAAAAATATGCTCTGAGTTACCTCCTTCTGAAAAGGTAACTCCTGGCTTTGGTGAGACTCAGCTGGTCTTGGTTTTCTCCTTGGTCACAGCCCAAGCACAGGTATAAATTCGCCATTCAGGTGGAATGGTTTCTTTCTCTCTCTATGGTGATGAAATTCAGGTGTGATTTCAAGGGCTACCTGCAATTCAACCACTGCACAAACCTTGATTTCTGATCTAGGAGTGAAGGTGTCAAGGATGACAAGGGCGTCTCACCTCCTCCTGCTGTTGCTGTTCTTCTGGCTCCTGCCTCCAACTTCTGCTAAGAGGAGGCCAATCAAATGTGTGTTCAAAAATCCTTTCCAGAATCAAGAAAAATGGGATTACTGCAAGTCTGGTGACCTCATTATTGGTGGGAATTTGCTCTTGGTAACTCTTATCTCATCCAGAATCCCAGACTTTCAAAAAAACCCATATCTGCTTTCTTTCCGGATTTCGTAAGTTTCCCCTGGTGGAAAAGATGTAAAGAATTCTTTGTTTTGATTTGGATTCAAGCCTGCTTTTTGAAATATTTGTTCTAGTGATGCTTCCAATCTCCTACTTTTTGCTTTTCTCAATGAAGGGGCCAGCTTCTCAGTCTTTCCACAACTCTTCATCAGAAAGAAGATTTTAAAAAACCATAAAATATAATTAGGGAAAACACCTTAGAAACTGAAGGGTCCTTGATGCTCTCTGAGGTTGGTTGTTTCCTTGCAAATGTTTCATTACCCAAACTAGGAAACACCCTGATGATGTGAACTAGTTTGAGTAATGAAACATCTGCAAGAAAACAACCAACCTCAGAGAGCATCAAGGACCCTTCATTTCAACCCTAAGCTACAAATACTCTCCTGGAAACTGCACTGGCCTAGTGAAAAAGTTGATTTATATATTAATTTGAACAGAAACCTATAGTGGAAAATTCAGATAAAAGGCCTATCCCTTTCCAGTATGGAGAACAGAAAAAAGCAAAAACACAACTCAGTTTTGGAATCAGTGATACTCATGACTGTATGGCCTTCAGGAAATGAATGTGGGATTCCCACTGGAGTCTTGTGCTCAGTGATGCTTAGCAGAGCTGAACAAGATGCTCCAAGAGAGGCTGAAGTTAATTTGGGTGCTGGAGGAGAAGTTGGGAAGGGTTACATTCACTTGGGCAAAGAGAAGAAGGAAGGAACGATAGAAGGGTATACAATGGTCCATGATATGGAGAGAGAGGCTTTTCTCCTTTCTGACAAAGGTGACGAACAACTTACAGGGACAACTAAAAAAAAACTCATTTGTACTTTGGACTTGCTGCTGCAAACAAAATACAAAAAAGGGAGGAAGGCAAACTCCATTTCACCCCATCTTTGCTGTAATGTTTCCCAATGTTCTTCTCCATATAGACCCATACCCAAGAATTACCAGCAGTTCCGGGCCTTGGTGTTTGCAGTTAAAGAGATCAACAAGGATCTAGATCTCCTGCCCAACATCACCCTGGGCTTCCATATCAATGACAATCACCAGATTGAGTTGAAGATTTCCATAATCTGCCTCTCCCTGCTCTCCAGAAAAGATGGAATGGTTCCTGGTTACAAATGTGGCAGGCAGGACCTTCTGCTCTCTGTCATTGGGGGTGACAACCCCAAATCCTCAAGGCAGATGGCCTCCACCTTTGGCCTCTTCAAGGTCCCGCAGGTAAGTGGGCTTCACTGGACACAGTTATGGAGTAAAAATAACAGAAGCACATCTGAAGCCAAAGATGAAACCAGAGGTCTCTTTGGGTGTGGCTGGGGTTACATCAGAAGTTTGTGATTTAAAGAATTAATGGTGTGGTTGAATTCATTTTTATATTTTATGTTGTGATTTATATAGCTCCAGAGAGATAATGAGATAATTTTGAAATGCTTTACTTGCCAAGAGGAATTCCTTCCTAATTTACTCTTCGTTAAAGTCTAGCAACCCTTTTGGTACAGTTGATTCTCTATATCAGGCTGGTAGCTTGTTCCCTTGGCATCTGACCTCTTACAACCAAGTAAAATAGGAAATTATGGCTCCTCCTAGAAGGGAAGAAACTTAAGTTTAAAGTGAGTCAGCTGGCTGGCAGGGCAATCAACCACACAGTGGGGACCCCTAAAGTCACCATAACACTTTACTTTGTCTTTGAAATGAGATTCTCCCTTTCTCCAGCTCGGTGTTGGCTTTGAGGTCACTCAAGGAGACAGAAGACTTTATCCTTCCTTCTTCCGGATTAATCCCCAGGA
The DNA here is from genome assembly GCA_023653725.1 of Bungarus multicinctus. NCBI lineage: Eukaryota > Metazoa > Chordata > Lepidosauria > Squamata > Elapidae > Bungarus > Bungarus multicinctus. Next base: position 174,504,898 of record CM042838.1, read on the forward strand.
ATCTGCTCAGTTTGAGGGTTTAGTCCAGCTCCTTCTGCATTTTCAATGGAACTGGGTTGGGCTGATGGCCCCTGAAGATGATGATGGAGAACATTTCATCTCATCTATGTTGCCGATGCTCAAGGACAAGGAGATCTGCCTGGCCTTCACTGACAAGTACAAATTTGAGATTGATGATTTAACAGACTCGAAAATGTATCATGTTTTCAAAACTTTGTCTAGTGTTGAAGTGATTATTCTGTTTGGGGACTCCCATAGTATTGCAAATGTACTGGTGGCTTTGTATTGTCATGAAGAATGGACAAAGAAACCAGTTTTGAAAGTTTGGATCTTAACTTCTCATTGGAACGTTAATGTGATAGGATATCAGGGGATACTGAAGGATATAAAGCGCTTCCATGGGGCTCTGCATTTTAGGGACCGTACGGCTGATGTCCCAGAATTCAGCCATTTCCTCCTGTCATTAGACCCACTGAATCCCCAAGGGGACACCTTTCTCCCTCTATGGTGGGAATGGGTCTTCAACTGCAGGTTCCATCTGATACTTCATAATGGGAATGTACAGGGGAAACAATGTACAGGAAAGGAGAATTTACAGAATGTGCCAACTTCCCTCTTTGAAACAAGAATGACAGGTGAAAGTTACAACATCCACAATGCCATTTATGCTGTGGCACATGGCTTACATGCAAAGTTTGGATCAGAAGGGCAGTCAACTAAGTTGAGGCTTGGAAAGAAAACCTCCAATGTCCAATCATGGCAGGTAATCTTCGTGACTTTTTAACCCAATCCACAGATTCTTATAGAGGAAGCTTCCCATATGTATTTCCTGAATGACTGATTTGTAATTGTAATATGTGACTGAATCTGTATTTATTTATTTATTTATATTTATATTTATATTTCTATACCGCTCCCTCTCCCAAAAAAGGGACTCGGGGCGGTGTACAGCCTAATAAAAATACATAGAGTAAATATAATTTAAATAAATTTAAAACTGAATTAAATAGATAAACCGGCTGCATCCTGTCTAACTACAATTACACATTTAAAAATCCGGGATTAATAAAAATTTAAAATGGAAGATTAAAAACTAAAACCCAAAATTAGGTATAAAACCCCAAAAACCCTTACTGGGCCAGGCCAGCCTGTTTAAAAAATAGGGTCTTAACCGCGCGCCGGAAGGTCAGGATGTCCGTCATGGCTCGTATCTCCGGGGGGAGATCATTCCACAGGGAGGGGGCCCCCACAGAGAAGGCCCGCACCCTCGGGGCCGCCAGCCGACAACGATCAGGCGGCGGTACCCCAAGTAGGGCAACCTGTGGGAGCGTACTGGGCGGCGGGAGGTAGACGATGGCAGTAGGCGGTCCCGTAGATACCCAGGTCCCGAGCCATGGAGCACTTTAAATACCATCAGTATCACCTTGAATCGAATCCGGAAGGCCACAGGAAGCCAGTGCAGCCTGCGGAAAAGCGGTGTAACGTGGGAGCTCCGAGGGGCACCCACGATCACCCGCGTGGCTGCATTCTGGACTAACTGCAGCCTCCGGAGACTCTTCAAGGGGAGCCCCATGTAGAGAGCATTGCAATAATCCAGGCGGGAGATAACGAGGGCGGAAGTGACTGTGCGAAGTGCGCCCAGATCCAGAAAGGGCCGTATTTGCAATTGTGATGTGTTTGCTGCCATATGCATGCATTTTAGAGCAGTTTAAGAGAGCAGTTGTTAAAAAAATAATATTGATGAAGTGAAACAGTTTGTTGAAAAGGGGTAGAGGAGAAAAGGAATATAAGGAACAAAACCAGTTTTCCATAAGCTCTCTAGAAGAAATATGTTCCAATAAGGTCCTGAATGCTCTTCAGTGGTTACCTGTGTCTGAGAGGGTGACAAATCCATGCAGGAGGCATCAGCTCTGAGCAAGATCAATATCTGGGTGTGTCAAAAGGTTAGTTGAAGTTCTAGTGGGCACATCTGCAGAAACATCTCAGTCTTCCACAGTGTGAAATTCTAAATGTGGAATTAAAATATTTGCATGTAGGAATCATTTGGTAAAGCTGGACTTGAGGAAGCCACGATAGAAATGCCCAATGATAAGGAGTATCATTTGTGGTATTGGGAAATGAATGAAATATTTGGTGTTATCCTTAGTTGTTCGGAATTCCACCAAGGGAAATTCTCTAGCTTCTCAGGCATACAACCATCTGCTATGATGATGGCCATCACAGAATGAGAGAAGCCCATGATGTTGCTTTTGTGGCTTCCAGCCAAGTATTCCAATGTCTGAAGGTCTCATTTCTTTCAGATTCTTCCCTATTTGAGGAATATCCACTTCAATAACAGTGCTGGAGATGAAATCTCATTCTCAGAAAATGGACTGGGATCTGGTGGTTATGATCTTCTCAACTGGGTTCACCTGCCCAATGGATCTTTTGTCCCTGTGAAAGTTGGGCAAATAGATCCTGGGGCTCCCCCAGGCCAAGATTTGACCATTAACTCTGATGCAATCATCTGGGCCACAAAGGTGAGCTGGAAAGAAATCTTGTAAATTCAGAGAAAGATCCATTCTCCCTGTAGATATCCAATATCTTTCTAACTACAAAACAGGTCTACTGAATCAGAAAGCATAGCTGATATTTCATGAAAACCCTGCTTTGAATACAACACATTTGTGGTCTCATTTGTGGTAGAAACACATATTTTATGAATTATAGGTCACCAATGTCACCTATATGGCAAAATTGTTCCAGGGAAAGTTTTGTTTTCTCCTGCACACACAGAACGTCTTTCTTTCTTTCTTTCTTTTTTTTCTTATAAAGTTTATTTAAGTTTCATATATTTAAAACATTTAAAAAGAAACAAACATATAAACAAATATATGTACATATATACACTTTGCAGCAGAACATCTTTCTAACTGAAAAACAGGTCTATTGAATCAGAAAACATGGTAGCCATTAGATGGAAAAACTGCTTTGTATGTAAAACATTTGAGGATTGACATGTGTCAGTCCTCAAAAAATTGGGATTGGGATGCACTTCTACTGAAATCCCAGAATGCGATTAGAGAAGACAACAGGAATTTCTATGGGTCATTCATGTGCAGTTGGATTGCCATGATTCTTTGTTTTAGAAAAGGTGGAACCCAGTTTCACTTGCCTTCCTTTGCATGCCATATTCCACATTCCAATCTCAACATGCATTGGTGGGTTGGGAGTGCCAGTGACCCGAATTCTCCAGGAGCTGTTCCAGGAAGACCCTGATGAACCATTTGTGAAGATGGACCTAGAATGTGCAAATGAATTAATGAAGCTGAGGCCATCTCAAGCATTTCTCTTTTCCCTTTTAGAAGGTGCCCTTTGCCAGGTGTGGCATGAAGAGGTGCCAGGCAGGAGAGAGGAGAAGAGTTCCAGAGGGTGAGCAGGTTTGCTGCTACCAATGTGACCCTTGTCCAGAAGGGACCATTTCTAATCAGAAAGGTAGAGCTCCAGTCAAATTTATATCTTCTAGGATGAAGGAAGCCCTTAAGTAGGAGCAAATATCAATTCTGTTGTCATTCTGGTAGATTGACATTTTTCAAAACATTCATGATGTCCAGCAGAACCTGTGAGTTGATGGATCTAAATTCTGTTTCCCCCACCCCACCCCGGCCCCCCAGCCACCTTTCTTGTATCAGCAATTTAATGCAAGGCAGTTTCAGGGCACAATTCTTCAGTTCCCCACTTTCTACTCCTTCTCTTACAAGCCACCAGAAAATCCAGCTACCAATTTTTTCACGAAGGAGAGGAGTGTGATGTTCAAGCTTTAATTACCATTATTTCGGGTGTGCTTCTTCTGTCAGCACTATCAGTCTACCAGGAAATGGATAGACCACCTTTGGAGAAAGAGAAGATTGATCTAGTTGTGTCTACCTGTCCTTCTCTGCCAAGTCTGAATAAGTAGATGCAAAATATAAAGCAGAGAAATTGAGCCAAAGAGCTGAAAACGCCCTTGCCTTTGGCTATTTTATTTATTTTATTTATTTATTTATTAAATAGTTTTGTATACCACCCTTCTCCTAAAGGACTGAGAGCTGAACAGCCAACTTTATCCTCAGGGTTATCAGTATTAAAGGATGATTAGCCTTTTTGATACACCATGAAATTGAAAATTACTCTTGATTTCAGATGCACCTTCCTGTGATCCCTGCCCAGAAGACCAATATCCCAACAAGGAGAAGGACCAGTGCATTGCCAAGAAGATCCACTTCCTTGCCTATCAAGACCGATTGGGATACACTTTAGCATCACTCACTCTTTCTCTATCTACGATCACACTGGCAGTCCTGGCAATTTTCCTTAAGCATCGTGACACACCGATCGTCAAGGCCAATAACCGAGATCTCACCTACCTCCTCCTAGGCTCCCTCCTGCTCTGCTTCCTCTGCTCCTTCGTCTTCATTGGTCGACCTGGGAAGCTCACTTGTCTCTTCCGACAAACTACCTTTGCCATTCTCTTTTCCCTTGCAGTTTCCTCTGTCTTGGCAAAAACTGTCATGGTGGTTCTGGCCTTCATGGCCACCAAGCCAGGGAACAGGGCAAGGAAACTCTTAGGGAAACCACTAACCAATTCCATTGTCTTAGGATGCCCCTTGATCCAAGCAATCATTTGCACCATCTGGCTGGCAACCTTTCCTCCCTTTCCCAACATGGACTTCCACTCCTTGGTAGGACAAGCCATCTTGGAATGTAATGAAGGCTCAGCTTTAATGTTTTATGCCATCCTAGCCTACCTGGGTGTTTTGGCCCTCATCAGTTTCACAGTGGCCTTTCTAGCTAGGAAATTACCTGACAGCTTTAACGAAGCCAAGTTCATTACTTTCAGCATGCTGGTCTTTTGCAGTGTTTGGATCTCCTTCCTCCCAACCTACCTGAGCACCAAAGGGAAATCCATGGTGGCCGTGGAGATCTTCTCCATCTTGGCCTCTGGGGCTGGTCTCTTGGCTTGTATCTTTTTCCCCAAATGTTACATTATCCTACTGAGGCCCAATCTTAATTGCAAAGAGAATATAATGAGGCACAAGAATCTCTGATTTATATCGGAACTGGAAACTTTTCATTTTCAATCAGAATAAAGCTGGAAGGGATTTTGGAACTCAAGCAGGAGACTCTATATCATTTCAGACAAGTTGTCAACCTGCAAAATGACTTCAGCTGAAGCCATACTTACTTCTGTTTCATTTCTTGGTTTTGCCATTCAAGCGGGAGGGGGAGAACATGGGGGGGAGGACTCAGGAATGTGGTGCCTCAGCCGTCCAGCCATAACATCTTCCAGCCGGCGTGTGAACCAAGGTCATTTCAATGGACACCTGTTGATGTTGAGTGGGAACCTGCATCTGGATTGATTGGCCCATGTGACTTGAGAGACAAAGAGGGTGGGGGTGGGGAGGTCTTATTCTTTTAACTATCCATAAGTGTGGAAATAATTTAAAGACAGTGTCAACTCATGAAATATTTCTCTGGTCCTTTTAGATTTGCCAACAGAAAGGGAGGGGGGAGCAGTGCAGCAGTTTGCAAAACTGAAAGTGCATTCCCTAAATGTTTTTAAAGATAGTAACTAGGTGACTGAAGTTTCTGCCAGGCAAATATCTAACTGGAGAGTATGACTGATGTCTCTGGGCTATGGATGTTTCCCATTGGAGAATATGAATTATAATACACCCAGGGGGTGGGGGGAAACCAGGGTCAAGGGTGACAGTAAATGTGTCTCAGAGTCAGCTACACCCAGGCAGTGCCGGACATGTTAACTCCCAATAAAACCTTTTGAAGTATTGGAAGTTTGGCTCAAGATTCATGATTTAATTGGGGGAACTACCAGGATCCTGACAGCTAGATTCACCTTTCTAAGTGTCGATATGATGTACTTGATAAAGGATCTCTTGAACATGAACCATCAGAGTCCTGACTTCTCTGAGTTCATTACTCAGAGCCATGACAACAAGTGGCTGTTCAGTCATTAAAACCCTCCAGTGATGAAGCACCCACAACTTCTGGAGGCAAGCAAGCTTTTCCACTGGTTAATGGTGCTCACCGTTAGGAAATTTCACTTTAATGCCAGTTTGCTTCTCTCCTTGATTAATTTCCCTCCATTGTTTCTTTTCCTGCCCTTTGGTGCTTTGGAGAATAAGTTGCTCCCCTCCTAAATTAGTAGACAGGTGAAATCCTGTAGATGTAGTATGCTTAGATTTCAGTAAGGCATTTGACAAAGTAGACCACAACCTACTTCTTGATAAACTAGAAAAATGTGGAAGAGACAACATCACCAACAGTTGATTGGCTGATAAACTGAACTCAACAAGTAGTCTTTAATGGTACTACATCCACATGGAGAGAACTAAACAGTGAGATAGCACAAGGCTCCATCTTAGGCCCAGGACTCTTCAATATTCTCATAAATGACTAGATGAGGGAATAGATGGGGAACTCATCAAATTTGCAGATGACACTAAACTGGTAGGAAGAACCAACACCCCTGAAGACAATCTCAGGATGCAAAAAGATCTTGAAAAACAATGGGCACTATCCAACAAAACGAATATTCATATGGAGAAAAGAAAAGTATTATATTTAGGTAGCAAAAATCAAAGTTATAAGTACGTATCAGGGAATACCTGCATCAAAAACAGAAACTGGGAGAGGGACCTTGGATAAAGCAGCCAAAAAACATAATACAATCCTATAAACAGAGGCATAGAATCAAAATCACATGAAATATTAGTGCTCCTTTATAAAACTCCAGTAAGACTACACCTGGAAAACTTCAAACCATTTTGTTCAAAAGTCTGGAGACTAAGACATATGAAGAATAGCGGGCAGGATTTGGGTTTGGCTACTCTAAAGAAAAGAAGAATTAGGGGCAACTTGTTAGCAGTATTCCAGTATTTGAGGGGTTTCATATGTTTTACTCTCCAGGTCTTTTCTGCAGACCTGCCTCAGCTACCTCCCTGCTTGATGCCCCTAGATGTTTGTTTATTTATTTGTTTGTTGATTTGTTTGTTTGTTTGTTATTATTTATTATTTATTTATTTTATTTGTCAATCGCTTACAAGATAATAGGTATAAGTATATTCATATTTATGAATACATGAAATGGATACATATAAGAAAAATAAAACAAACAATAGGAAAGAGAGACAGTAGGCACGATTGGTGCGCTTATGCACGCCCCCTACAGACCTCTTCGGAAGGGGGTGAGGTCAATAGTAGACAGTCTAAGGTTAAAGTTTTTGAGCTTTGGGGAAGAAACCACAGAGTCAGGTAGAGTATTCCTAACATTGACCACTCTGTTGCTGAAGTCGTATTTCCTGCAATCAAGTTTGGTGCGGTTAACCTTGAGTTTGTATCTATTGTGTGCTCTTGTGTTGTTATGGTTGAAGCTGAAGTATTCATTGACAGGTAAGTCACTGCAATGTAGGATTTTATATACCATACTTAGATCAGACCGAAGGCGGCGTAGTTCTAGGTTTTCTAGGTCTAGAATTTCAAATCTGGTGGCACAAGGTATTCTATAATGAGTAGAGGAGTGGAGAACTCTTCTTGTGAAATATTTCTGGACTTTCTCAACTGTGCTAATAATAACTTGCATTACTTCACCCTCTCTAATTTCCCCTCCTCCCCAATCCCATTGCTGTTTTCTGGTTTTGAGTGGGGTTTGCATAGTGAGCCGACCATGGAACTCTGTTTCTTGAACCTTGAAGTTTTGTTTTGGACTCTGGACCTCAAACTTCACTTGTTGACTTCGGACTTGTCTTCCTATCTTGGAAGTTTGGGACTGTGCTTCGGCTTTTGGAACCTTGGACACATTGAGATACATCATTGAAGGATCTTGCTAAGTGCAGATAACCCTGAAACTCTTCAATTTCAGTTGCAGCTCTCTTCGACTTCTACACAGAGGACCCAAACAAGGACAATGACCAAGAGCATTGCAAGAAGGTCCATTTTCTTGCCTATCAAGACACTCTGGGACACCCTTTAGCTTCTATTGTCCTTTTTCTCTCTGTAGGAGGACATCTGCATTCCTGGCCATATTCCTTAATCATCCTAATTTATTTATTATTTATTATTATTATTATTTATTTATTATTAAATTTATATACCGCCCTGTCTCCCAAAGGGACTCGGGGCGGTGAACAGCCAGAATAAAAATACACATATGAAATATATATACAATATCACAATATTAAAAATTAAAAGAATTAGATATATTTGGCTCTACAAAAATTTAAAACAAAGGAATTAAGAGAAATTAGAAACCAGATTAAAATTTAAAACCCCTAGGCCAGTCCGGCTTGCCGAAATAAATAAGTTTTTAGCACACGACGGAAGGTCATGAGATCAGGGACGGCCCTCATCTCCGGGGGTAATTCATTCCAGAGAGGGGGTGCTCCCAATGAGAAGGCCCGCATCCTCGGGGCCGCCAGCCATCCAGCCGGCAGCACCCCGAGGAGGCCGACTCTATGGGAGCGTATCGGTCGGCGGGAGGCCAATAATGGCAGGAGGCGGTCTCGCAGATATCCCGGTCCCGAGCCATGGAACTCTTTAAAGATAATAACCAAGACTTTGAAGCATGCCCAGAGGGCCACCGGGAGCCAATGCAGCTCACACAGAAGTGGCATAACGTGGGAGCCCCGAGGAGCCCCCAGTACCACCCTCATGGCTGCACTCTGCACCAGCTGGAGCCTCCGGATGCTTTTCAAAGGCAGCCCCATGTAGAGAGCATTGGCATAGTCTAGGCAGGAGGTCACGTAGTCTTTCAATGACAGCCGCACATCCAGGAGGACACCCAGATTGCGAGCCCTCTCAGTGGGGGCAAGAGTTTCCCCCCCCCCCCCCACAGCCAGCGATGGAACCAGCTGGCTGTACCGGGGTGCCGGGAAGCACAACCACTCAGTCTTAGATGGGTTGAGCTGAAGCCTGTTCCACCCCATCCAACACCACATGGCCTCCAGGCACTGGGACATCACTTAGACGGCTTCATCAGGGTGGCCCAGGGTAGAAATGTACAGCTGAGTATCATCAGCGTACTGATGGAACTCCACCCCAAAGCCACGGATGATCTCACCCAGCGGCTTCATATAAATGTTGAACAGAAGGGGCGAGAGCATCGATCCCTGAGGCACCACGCAAACCAGGGGCCTCGGGGCCGACCTCTGCCCCCCGCCAACACAAATTGCGAGCGGTCAGAGAGGAAGGAGAACCACCGCATAACAGTGCCTCCCACCCCCAACCCCTCCTAGCCGCCGCAATAAGATACTGTGGTCGACAGTATCGAAAGCCACCGAAAGATCTAAGAGGACCAGGACAGAGGAATAACCTCTGTCACGGGCCCTCCAGAGATCATCCACCAATGCAACCAATGCCGTCTCCGTACTGTGCCCGGGCCTGAAGCCCGATTGGCGTGGATCCAAATAGACAGCTTCATCCAGGTGCTGGGGAAACTGTTGTGCCACCACACTCTCAACAACCTTCGCCACAAAACGGAGGTTGGAGACGGGACGATAAATAGATAACAAAGTTGGGTCCAGGGACGGTTTCTTGAGGAGGGGTCTCACCATCGCCTCTTTCAAGGCGGCGGGCAGATATCCCTCACTCAAGGAAGCGTTAATAATACCCTGAAACCAACCTTGTGTCACCTCCAGGGTGGCCAACACCAGCCAGGAGGGACACGGGTCCAATAAACAAGTGGTAGCATTCAGTCCCCGTAGCAACCTGTCCACGTCTTCGGGGGTCACAGGATCGAACTCCTCCCAAATGACTGCCTCAATTTCCACCCCTGACCCCCCACCCAGAGGTGCCCATTCAGAGTCCAACCCATCCCGGATCTGAGCGATTTTATCCACCAGGAAATTCGAAAAGTCCTCAGACTGTCCCTGAGAAGAACATAGCACCACGCACGCATTCCTATTACTCCACCCAGCCCGGAGGTTTACCATGGGAGATGGTATCCTTTCATACCAACTGTCAAGTCTGATGTCTTACTTCATAAGGTAAAGACCCTTCTTCATTCATACTATCCAAACAAACTATGCATCAGACTCCATCTTGGATTCAGGTGCTCAGTTTCAGCTAGGCCAAATTGCACCAGAACTTTGACTCATAAGTCCATCTGCTCCTTGGATCAACAACAAGAGTTTTCTGGTGCATGAAGAGAAGCTATTTGCTAAATGGGTAAGAGATTAGTCTTCCCTACAACTATCAGAATAACAGTAATTCTAAACATAGCCCTCATGGATTTCAACCCAGAAAAATATTCTGAGGTAACATAATATTTTGAAAATATATTCTGAGTTACCTTCTCCTGAAAAGGTAACTCCTGGCTTTGGTGAGGCTCAGCTAGTCTTGGTTTTCTCCTTGGTCATAGCCCAAGCACAGGTAAGGAGAAGCATAGATGATATAAATTTGCCCTGGTACCATTCAGGTGGTATGGTCTCTCTCTCTCTCTCTCTATGGTGATGAAATTCAGGTGTGATTTCAAGGGCTACTTGCACTTCAACCACTGCACATGCCTTGAATCCTGATCTAGGAGTGAAGGTGTCAAGAATGACCAGGGTGTCTCACCTCCTCCTACAGCTGTTGCTATTCTTCTGGCTCCTGCCTCCAACTTCTGCTAAGAGGAGGCCAATCAAATGTGTGTTCAAAAATCCTTTCCAGAATCAAGAAAAGTGGGATTACTGCAAGTCTGGTGACCTCATTATTGGTGGGAATTTGCTCCTGGTAACTCTTATCTCATCCAGTATCCCAGACCTTCAGAAAAACCCATATCAGCTTTCTTTCAAGATTTTGTAAGTTTCTCCTGGTGGGAAAGATTTAAAGAATTCTTTGTTTTGAGTTGGATTCAAGCCTGCTTTTTGAAATATTTGTTTTAGTGATGCTTACAATCTCCTACTTTTTGCTTTTCTCAATGAAGGGGCCAGCTTCTCAGTCTTTCCACAACTCTTCATCAGAAAGAAGATTTTAAAAAATCATAAAATATAATTAGGGAAAACGCCTTAGAAACTGAAGGGTCCTTGATGCTCTCTGAGGTTGGTTGTTTCCTTGCAAATGTTTCATTACTAAAACTAACAGATAACAGATAATCAGAGTTGGAAGGGACCTTGTAGGTCATCTAGTCCAACCTCCCGTCCAAGTGAGAAACCCTACACCATTTCTGACAAATGGGAGTCCAATGTCTTCCTGAAGGCCTCAAGTGATGGTGCTCCCTCAACATCTGAGGGCAAGCTGGGTTGATTGTACTAGGTAACTAGGTAACACCTGATGATGTGAACTAGTTTGGGTAATGAAACATCTGCAAGAAAACAACCAACCTCAGAGAGCATCAAGGACCCTTCATTTCAACACTAAGCTACAAATATTCTCCTGGAAACTGCACTGGCCTAGTGAAAAAAGTTGATTTATATATTGATTTGAACAAGGTATTCCAAAAGAGGCTGAAATTAATTTGGGTGCTGGAGGAGAAGTTGGGAAGGGTTACATTCACTTGGGCAAAGAGAAGAAGGAAGGAACAATAGAAGGGTATACAATGTTCCATGATATGGAGAGAGAGGCTTTTCTCCTTTCTGACAAAGGTGTCAGGCAACTTAAAGGGACAACTTAAAAAAAAAATCATTTGTACTTTGGACTTGCTGCTCCAAACAAAATGACAAAAAAGGGAGGAAGACAAACTCCATTTCACCCCATCTTTGCTGCAATGTTCCCCAATGTTTTTCTTCCTATAGACCCATAACCAAGAATTACCAGCAGTTCCGGGCCTTGGTGTTTGCAGTTAAAGAGATCAACAAGGATCTGGATCTCCTGCCCAACATCACCCTGGGCTTCCATATCAAGGACAATCACCAGATTGAATGGAAGATTTCCATAATCTGCCTTTCCCTGCTCTCCAGAAAAGATCAAATGGTTCCGGGTTACAAATGTGCCACGCGGGACCCTCTGCTCTCGGTCATTGGGGGTGACAACCCCAAATCCTCAAGGCAGATGGCCTCCACCTTTGGCCTCTTCAAGGTCCCGCAGGTAAGTGGGCTTCAATGGACACAGTTATGGAGTAAAAATAAGAGAAGCACATCTGAAGCCAAAGATGAAACCAGAGGTCTCTTTGTGTGTGGCTGGGGTTACATCAGAAGTTTGTGATTTAAAGAATTCATGGTGTGGTTGAATTCATTTTTATATTTTATGTTGTGATTTATATAGCTCCAGAGAGATAATGAGATAATTTTGAAATGCTTTAGTTGCCAAGAGAAATTCCTTCCTAATTTACTCTTCGTTAAAGTCTAGCAACCCTTTTGGTACAGTTGATTCTCTATATCAGGTTGGTAGCTTGTTCCCTTGGCATCTCACCTCTTACAACCAAGTAAAATAGGAAATTATGGCTCCTCCTAGAAGGGAAGAAACTTAAGTTTAAAGTGAGTCAGCTGGCTGGCAGGGCAATCAACCACACAGTGGGGACCCCTAAAGTCACCATAACACTTTACTTTGTCTTTGAAATGAGATTCTCCCTTTCTCCAGCTCGGTGTTGGCTTTGAGGTCACTCAAGGAGACAGAAGACTTTATCCTTCCTTCTTCCGGATTAATCCCCAGGAATCTGCTCAGTTTGAGGGTTTAGTCCAGCTCCTTCTGCATTTTCAATGGAACTGGGTTGGGCTGATGGCCCCTGAAGATGATGATGGAGAACATTTCATCTCATCTATGTTGCCTATGCTCAAGGAGAAGGAGATCTGCCTGGCCTTCACTGACAAGTACAAATTTGATATTGTTGATTTAACAGAGTCAAAAATGTATCATGTTTTCAAAACTTTCTCTAGTGTTGAAGTGATTATTCTGCTTGGGGACTCCTATAGTATTGCAAATGTACTAGTGGCATTATATTGTCATGAAGAATTGACAAAGAAACCAGTTTTGAAAGTTTGGATCTTAACTTCTCATTGGAAAGTTAATGTGATAGGATCTCAGGGGATACTGAAGGATTTAAAGCGCTTCCATGGGGCTCTGCATTTTAGGGATCATGTGGCTGATGTCCCAGAATTCAGCCATTTCCTCCTGTCATTAGACCCACTGAATCCCCAAGGGGACACTTTTCTCCCTCTATGGTGGGAATGGATCTTCAACTGCAGGTTCCATCCGATACTTCATAATGGGAATGTACAGGGGAAACAATGTACAGGAAAGGAGAATTTACAGAATGTGCCAACTTCCCTCTTTGAAACAAGCATGACAGGTGAAAGTTACAACATCCACAATGCCATTTATGCTGTGGCACATGGGTTACATGCAAATTTTGGATCAGAAGGGCAGTCAACTAAGTCGAGGCTTGGAAAGAAAATCTCCAATGTCCAATCATGGCAGGTAATCTTTGTGACTTTTTAACCCAATCCATGGATTCTTAGAGAGGAAGCTTCCCATATGTATTTCCTGAATGCTTGATTTGTAATTATAATATGTTTGCTACCATAAAAATGCATTTTGGAACAGATGAAAAGAGCAGCTATTGCAACAATAATACCAATGAAATGTAAGGTTTTGTAGAAAAGGGGTAGAAGAGGGGAAGGGAGAACAAAATGTATATATTTAAAATGTATAAGTCATGTTATGCAGCAAAACAACGCAATGAAATACTAAATGTGGAATTAAAATATTTGCATGTAGGAATCATTTGGTAAAGCTGGACTTGAGGAAGCCATGATAGAAATGCCCAATGAAAAGGAGAATCATTTGTGTTATTGGGAACTGAATGAGATATATGGTGTTATCCACAATTCTTTGGAACTCCACCAAGGGAAATTCTCTAGATTCTGAGGGATACAACCATCTGCTATGATGATGGCCATCACAGAATGAGAAAAGCAAATGATGTTTCTTTTTTTTAACTTTTAAAAATATACTGTACTAAACATTTAAATATATATACATACAGGTGAAACTCAAAAAATTAGAATATCATGCAAATGTTCATTTATTTCAGTAATGCAGTTTAAAAGGTGAACCTAATATATGAGATAGACTCATTACATGCAAAGCAAGATAGTTCAAGCCACGATTTGTCACAATTGAGATGACTATGGCTTACAGCTCATGAAAATCCCAAATCCACAATCTCAGAAAATTAGAATATTGAATCTTTTCACAATATTGTGAATATTATGAAAAGATTCAATATTCTAGGCTCAAAGTGTCCCACTCTAATCAGCTATTTAAGCCTGCAAAGGGTTCCTGAGCCTTTAAACGGTCTCTCAATCTGGTTCAGAAGGAATCACACTCATTGGAAAGACTGCTGATCTGACAGTTGTGCAGAAAACCATCATTGACACCCTCCATAAGGAGGGAAAGCCTCAAAAGGTAATTGCACAAGAAGTTGGATGTTCCCAAAGTACTGTATCAAAGCACATTAATAGAAAGTTATATGGAAAGGGAAAGTGTGGAAGAAAAAGATGCACAAGCAGCAGGGATGACCGCAACCTAGAGAGGATTGTCACGAAAAGGCCATTCAAAAGTGTTGGGGACTTTCACAAGGAGTGGACTGAGGCTGGAATCAGTGCATCAAGAGTCACCACACAGAGACAGATCCTGGACATGGGCTTCAGATGTCATATTCCTCTTTTCAAGCCACTCCTGAACAACAAACAACATCAGAAGTATCTTACCTGAGCTAAAGAAAAACAGAACTGGTCTGTTGCTCAGTAGTCCAAAGTCTTCTTTTCTGATGAGAGCAACTTTTGCATCTCAGTTGGAAACCAAGGACCCAGAATCTGGAGGAAGAATGGAGAGGCACAGATTGCAAGATGCTTGAAGTCCAGTGTGAAGTTTCCACAGTCTGTCTTGATTTGTGGAGCCATGTCATCTGCTGGTGTTGGTGCACTGCGCTTCATTAAGTCCAGGGTCAATGCAGCCGTCTACCAGGAGATTTTGGAACACTTCATGCTTCCTTCCACAGACAAGCTTTATGGGAATGCTGACTTCATTTTCCTGCAGGACTTGACACCTGCCCACACTGCCAAAAGCACCAAAACCTGGTTCAATGACCGTGGGATTACTGTGCTTGATTGGCCAGCAAACTCACCTGACCAGAACCCCATAGAGAATCTATGGGGCATTGCCAAGAGAAGGATGAGAGACATGAGACGGAACAATGCAGAAGAGCTGAAGGCCACTATTGAAACATCCTGGTCTTCCATAACACCTCAGCAGTGCCACAGGCTGAGAGCTTCCATGCCACACCGCATTGAGGCAGTAATTGCTGCAAAAGGGGCCCAAACCAAGTACAGAGTACATATGCATGCTTATACTTTTCAGAGGTCCGATATTGTTCTACGTACAATCCTTGTTTTATTGATTGCATATAATACTCTAATTTTCTGAGATTGTGGATTTGTGGTTTTCATGAGCTGTAAGCCATAATCATCGCAATTACGACAAATCATGGTTTGAACCATCTTGCTTTGCATGGAATGAGTCTATGTCAGCCTTCAAGATTTTCTTCCTTTGCTTCTCTTCCTTTGCTTTGCATCTTTCGACTGTCATAAGTAACGGGGGAGGGAGATGGGCATGTTTATGGAAAGTGAGCTGGAGAGGTTACTAAACAAAACTGTATAAGTTGAGGGGGGTGGGAGAGTCTTGCTTAGGTTTCTATTCTATGCTATGCGCAGCCTCAACTCTTTATCAAAATATGTCAAGGTCAACAGATAGAGGCCTCATCACCACCTGAAGATGCCCACATGATGCTATCCACAACTTTTAATTGGAGGAGCAAGTTGAACTATTGGGGGTGGAAACGTTGCCATCACTTTGTATATGTGATTCACCTGCTCATTTTCTCAGATTCAGAATTCTTTTGTTGCTATCATTTGATTTCCAGTAAAAGATATCTTTTCTCTAACTTATGGAGTCTAAGTATTTCTTTCTTGGACTTTGAATGGAGCACCCGCTGACATTATTCTGAATCTCTTACCAGCCCACCCGGAGAAATACAAACTTTCTTCCGAGGGGGTTTGAAAACAATGTCTAATCCAGCCAGCGACCAAGAAGACCAGGGAGCGTCTGGAGAACCAGACTCCCTGTTGATGGAGGAAGCAGGGGAGGCCGATTTCTTAGCAGAACTAGGTCTTGGCGAAAACCCAGCAGCAAAGCCCAAATGGTCCCTGGGAGTCAGTTGGAAGGATCCTGAGGAAAAGCCCCCTCCAGAAGTGACCACTACCCATTGGCGAGGAAGGGAAGAGCCATGACAAGAGAAGGAAAGGAGAAATTTCTTACTAACACAAGCCATGCACCTTCTACATGAAGCTGTCGGAGAAGCTCAAACTGATCAAAGGTATGAGGGGGAAGAGGGGGAGGTAGCCCCAGGCAGAAGAACCAGAGCAGCCACCCCCATAAATCAGCCTCGGCCAGCGCAACAGGCAGCAGCAGCTCAGGGCCCCCTGGCTGGGGGAGTAATTGCCAGAAGGCGTAGAACTCCGAAGATGTCTCCACTGGAAATAAAATATGGAGGAGATCCCCAAGAGTTAGGATTTTTCTTAGCATAAGTTTGGAGCCATATGGAGGAATATGGGCAGGAATTTTCTTCGGAAGCAGCCAAAGTCAGATGTGTGACCAGGGCTCTGGAGGGAACTGCTGCAAAGTGGATGGTGACTTTGCATAATGATAATGCTCCCCAGCTGTTGAATTATGACCTGTTCATGACAACACTGCATGCCAGGTTGGAAGATCCTCTAGCTGAGCGCAAGGCTAGAATTAGGATGAAAACCATAAATCGGGCAGAGATCAGTAGCTGATTACACCCAGAAATTTAGAGAGCTGGCGTGCCATATTCGAGGCTGGTTCCAGGGAGCCCTGATAGAAGCTTTTAAAGATGGCTTGAATGAAGATGTTTATCAATGCTGTGTTGCCAGAAGAGACCCCCGTGAGCTGCAGCTGTGGTACGTGCTGGCAGCAGAGGTGGAAATTGATCTGATCTGAAACAGACATCGTGGGGGGGGGGGGGTTGGTTTGAGAAAGTCCCCTCCCACCAGCCTTCAAGAAGCCTTAAAACCTCAAAAGGGAGGAATGGCAGCAAAACCCAAGACCACTGCATGCTTCCGATGTAGGAAGGAGGATCACCGGGCTGCAGACTGCCGTGACAAGTTGGAGCCAAAGGGGGCGCCAGGAGAAGGGAGAAAATCTGAGAAACCTCCAGCCAAGCCTCGTGAAATGGTGCTTAAAGTGGAGGAGGTGTAGAGGTCACCCCTCCAAAAGGAGAGGAGATGGGAACTCCAACCTCTTCTGAAGAGAGTGAATCCGAGTCAGAAGATGACTCACTGGTAAGTCCAAACAAGGGCCCTATGACCATTCCAGTGAGATTAAGGGTACCCAGGTCAGGAGCCAAAGGGAAATGTTGGCTTTGTTAGACTCTGGGTGCACAAGGTGCGTAATCAGCTCGGAGGTGGTAGAGAAACTGGGCTTAAGGATAAAGACTTTAAAAACGCCCATAGCTTTTTGTCAATTGGATGGATCGATAGCTGGAGGTGGCCCTACATACTTCATAACCGAACCAGTAGAGATTACGATGGGGAAGCATAGAAAGACTTTGTGTTTTATTGTGGCTCCTGGGATGGAGCGCCCCCTAATACTGGGTTTGCCCTGGATCCGGAAATGGAACCCCCACATTGATTGGAGGAGGGGATCATTGCGCATAAGTACTGACCAACCCCCAAAAGGGGAGGGGCAATCTCAACTGAAACCCAAGAATCCCACAGAGATGGCTTCCACTGGCACCGAGATTCTGAGGTGGGAGGAGAAAATTCCAGAGAAATACTGGGACTTAAAGGAGGTGCTCAGTGAGAAGGCCTCAGACGAGCTCCCTCGCATAGCTCAACAGATTGTAGTATTGAACTTTTACCAGGAGTGAAACTCCGAAAACTGAAATTGTACTCAATGACACCGCGGGAACTAGAAGAGCTGCGGTCATTCATTGATAAAAATTTGGAACGTGGTTTCATCCAACCTGGTAGGCCCCAAGTGGCGGCTTCAGTATTGTTCCGGGGGAAGAAAGATGGCTCCTTACTCTTGGTAGTTGACTACCGAAACATCAACACGATTTCGGTGGACAACGTGTACCCACTCCCCCTGATGAAGGACATGTTTGCCCACCTGGCTAAAGGAAACATTTTTACAAAACTCAACCTGAGAGAAACATACTACCGAATCCGAATTAAAGAAGGGGATGAATGGAAGACTGCTTTTAACTGTCTGATGGGTTGTTTCCAATTCAACGTTCTGCCGTTTGGCCTACAGGGGGCACTTGCAGTATTAATGCAAATGATAAATCAGGTGTTGCAGGAACATTTATACAAGGGGTGTTAGTTTATCTTGATGGTATTCTTATCTACACGGAGACTCGTGATGAGCATGTAAAACTAGTGCAGTCAGTCCTGGAAAAGCTTTGAGCTGCTCAATTGTATGCCAAGCTGTCCAAGTGTGAATTTTACCAGGAAAAAATTGACTATTTGGGCTATCGCAAATCATATGATGGCATAGAAATGGATCTGGGGAAGATTCGTGCTGTCTTGGAATGGGTCCCTCCCCATACCAGGAAACAACTGCAAAGTTTCTTGGGGTTTGCCAACTTTTACCGCCAATTTATTCCTGCATTTACGAAGGTTGCAATGCCTATTACAAATCTCCTAAAAACCAAAGGGGAGGTGAAACCAAAGCCTAGTAAACCACTGGAGTGGTCCATGGAGTATCAAGCTGCTTTTGAAAAACTGAAACGACTGTTTGCTGTTGAACCAGTTCTCAAGCACCCAGACATGGACACTCCTTTTGTAATCCAAGCCGATGCAAGTGACGCAGCAGTCGAAGCGGTGTTACTACAAATAAATGAGACGGGGTCTCTGCAACCGTTTGCATATACTTCCTGTAAACTAACTGAAACTGAAAGAAGATGGGCCATCTGGGAAAAAGAAGCTTTTGCAGTTCGATGGGCTCTGTTAACTTGGAGGCATTTCCTAGAAGGGGCCAAACACCCTTTTGAGGTGTGGACAGATCATAAGAATTTGGAGGCTCTGAAAACGCCTTGGAAACTGTCTCCCAAGCAAGTTCACTGGGCGCAGTACTTTAAAAGTTTTAATTTTTTATTAAAGTACATTCCTGGAGGAAAGAACTTCATGGCAGATGCTTTGTCTAGATTGCCTCGGTATAATAGTGCTCGCCAAGAAGTGGTGCGGCCTATTATCTCAACCAAACAGCTGGCACTCCAATGGTTACCAGAACCCAGAAGAAAAGGGGAATTGATTTATCAAACGATCTATCTGCACAATTAAAAGAGGCTCTAAAACTTGATGATTGATTCCTAGCTCACTCAAATAACTGTACAGTTAGAGATGGATTGGCCTGGGTGGGGGCCAAATTATATGTACCGACAAAGCTGAGAAACCAAATATTACATCAAGCTCATGATTCTAAAACTGCTGGACATTTTGGATTCGTGAAGACCTTACACTTGGTCAAAAGGCAATTTTGGTGGCCCACCTTAAAAAAGGACATTGAAACTTATGTAGCTAGCTGTCCTATCTGTGCCTCAGCCAAACAGCCGCCTGGTAAACCAGCAGGGTTATTGCAGAATGTGGCTAGACCAACTGCTCCATGGAAGGAAATCTCCATGGATTTTATAGTGGAATTACCTGAAAGTGGGGGAAATGCAGTTATTTGGGTAGTAACAGATTTGTTTTCCAAACAGGTACATTTCATACCTGTTTGAATCGG
>CM042838.1:174527152-174599704 GCA_023653725.1 Bungarus multicinctus
CCTCCATCTGAACAAACTCTGGCACAAGCCATACAGACTCCATCTTGGGTGTAGCTGCTCAGTTTCAGCTAGTCTGAATATTACCTGCACTCTGAGCCAGAAATCCATCTGCTGCTTGGATCAACAACAAGAGGCATAAATATGTTTTTCCCCTTCTGGTGTATGAAGACAAGCTATGGCTAAGTGTGTAGGATGTTACTCTTCCTTGCAATTATTGAAGAGCAGTAATTCTTATTGTATGCCCTGTGGATCTCTGCCCACAAAAGTGCTCCCAGATAAAACCTGCTTAAATGAAGAGAGGTCTCCCAGGGGGAATGCGGGGGGGGTGAGGGATGGACATGTCAGCCTAGGTTGCCTTGCAAAGAAGCAATTCCTTGCCCTCAATGAAAATGAGCTGACCTCAATTTTCTCCTTGGTGGCAACTCAAAGCAGGCAACCAAAAACATGCTTGATCTTAATTTGCCCCAAGGCCATTCAGGTGCTCATTTTCTGCCAAAGACTTGGTGAGATTTAGAAGGAGCTACCTGTAGTTCAGGTTCTCAATACACTTAGATTTTTGGGATAGGAAGGAAAGTCAGAATAATGAATGGGCTGCTTCTCCTACTTCTTCTCTTTTGGCTCCTGCCTTCAACAATGCATAAGACAACTCAAACCATATGTGGACCGAGGAACCCTTTGCGAACTGTAGAGGACTACTACAGGCCTGGTGGTCTTATTGTTGGGGGGAATTTTCTGCTGCAAAAATTTTATGACATTGTAGAGTTGAAATTTGATCGTGAGCCATCAAAGACCCTAATTACAATAAGGTATGTTTCACCCGGAAGGAAATGGTGTTAGAGGATTGTCTGCTTCCTTTGGGATTCAGGGACTCCTTACAGAAATTCTTCTGCTGATGATGTTTGCAAGTCCTATCATAGTTCAGAAGCCTTAGTGATTTCCCAACTAAAGAACCAAACTCATAAAATAAGCTAGAATGTTCCAGTTTCATTAGGAAGATGATAAACAGCATCAAAAGTGAGGATACGGGTACATGTTAGAAACTGTGGTTAATGAAGAAGTTGACTTATTAATTTGGACAGAAAGTCATGGTGGAAAACTCAAAAGGCCAATACTTCTACAGTGTTTAGGTATATCAAAAAGGAAGGAAACCCTGTTTTGGAAGGAGGATTGCTCTTTTGTAATGGCCTTTAGCAAATCTTATCTTGTGGCCTCCAGTGGAGTATTGTGAACAGCAGAATTTTCTTGAGCTGGGAGAGGTTTTCAGAAGGACAATCAGCTAAAGCTACCTTAGATATTTCTCCCATGGATGAGCCATGGCTCTTTATTGTTGTAAATGTGGTACTTCTCAGCCCATCTCTACATGGACCAGCAACACAATCTTAATCACATTTTTTGTCCAAAACCTCACAGCAAATTGGAGGCACCACTACATAAAAAGACACTCAGGGAAAAGCAGGCTTCAGCAGCACACAAATCAATATTTCCAAATGTTTTCTCATTGTAGCATTGCATTCAAGAATTATCAGCTATTTATGGCCTTGGTACAGGCAGTAACAAACATCAATAAGGATTTGGTTCTCCTTCCCAACATCACACTTGGCTTCCATATTTATGACCATAAAGAGACTGCTAAGAGGATTTCCTGGAACAGCCTCTCTCTACTGTCTACACGAGGACGAATGGTTCCAGACTACAAATGTGATAATCGGGACGTGCTGCTCTCTGTTGTTGGGGGTCTTGACTCCCAACCCTCAAGGCAGATGGCCTCCATCTTCAGCATCTTCAAGTCCCTCAGGTAAGGGGTTCCATAAAATACCAGTATGGAGCAGACACAGAACGGGGACACACAGAGATGTCATAGTTATATGGGCAAAATCAGGACTACTTGATTTGTGAAACTCTTACTACAGTTGGATTCTTTTCTTATATCTTGTGTATCAGGATAAGTTTATTTTATACCCACCTTGTAAAGAGATAATAAGGTATTCATAAAATGTATTCCTGGATGAAATCCTTCCTGATTTGTTTGTAAAAACATGCTTCAAACTGGTTTACTCTGTGGGTCAGGTTAATGGTTTGTTCCCTTGGCTTCTCATTTGCCAGTGCCATTCAAACTAGACTTAGAATAACTTTATTGTCACTTTGAATGTACACTAATCGGCATACGTTAAAATGAAATGTTGCATACAGCTCTCAAAGGGTCACCACCTCTAATATTCACTACGTAGTCAAAATAAATAAATTTATTTATTTATTTATTTATTTATTTATTTATTTATTTATTTATTTATTAGAATTTCTATACCGCCCTTCTCCCTAGGGACTCAGGGCGGTGTACAGCCAAATCCGAACCCCAAAAAATACAAAAGTTAAAAAAGAATTAAATACTGGCTGGTTATAATTAATAAGAAAACCCACCCCCCCCCCAACTTTAAAACCCCAATTTAAAATCGAAAAAATTCGGAGACAAGTTAAAAACTATCTCAGCCCAGGCCGGCCTGCTCAAAGAGCCAGGTCTTCAACGCGCGCCTAAAGGCCCTCAGGTCCGTGCTGGTACGAAGTTCCGGCAGCAGAGTATTCCAGAGGGCAGGGGCCCCCACAGAGAAGGCCCTACTCCTCGGGGCCGTCAGATGACACATAGCGGCCGACGGCACCCGGAGAAGGCCCTCCCTGTGTGAACGCACCGGCCTGCTGGAGATCACCGGTAGAATGCGGTCCTGCAGGTAACCTGGCCCAATGCCATGGATCGCCCTAAAGGTCAAAATTAGAACCTTAGAGCGAACCCGGAGAGCCACCGGCAACCAATGCAACTCGCGCAGGAGAGGCGTCACATGGGCGCTACGCGACGCCCCCATAATCACCCGTGTGGCTGCATTTTGTACCAGTTGGAGTCTCCGAGTGCTCCCCACAGGGAACCCCATGTAGAGGGCATTACAATAGTCCAGGCGAGAGGTGACAAGGGCCTGAGTGACCGTGCGCAGGGCGTCCCGATCCAGAAAGGGCCGCAACCGGTAGATCCGACGGATCTGATGAAACGCCCCCCTGGAGACGGCCGCAATATGATGTTCAAGCGACAGCCGTACATCCAGGAGGACTCCAAGATTGCGAGCCCTCTCTGTGGGGGCAGAATTTCCCCCCCAATAGCCAGCGAAGGTGTCAGCTGGCTATATCGGGGCGCCGGGAACCACAGCCACTCGGTCTTGGATGGGTTGAGCCGAAGCCTGTTCCCGCCCATCCAATCCTGCACGGCCTCCAGGCACCGAGACATAGCCCCCACGGCATCGTTGGGGTGGTCCGGGGTGGAGATGTACAATTGGGTGTCATCTGCATATAGATGACACCTCACCCCAAGACCACGGATGATCTCACCCAGCGGCTTCATATAAATGTTGAACAAGAGAGGGGAGAGGACCGACCCCTGAGGCACCACACACACCAGGGGCTTAGAGGTGGACCTCTCCCCTCCCGCCAACACAAATTGCGAACGGTCAGAGAGGAAGGAGGAGAACCATCGAAGGATGGTTCCCCCAATCCCCAACCCCTCCAACCGTCGCAATAGGATACTATGGTCGATAGTATCAAAAGCCGCCGAGAGATCTAATAGGACCAGGAAAGAGGAGAACCCTCTGTCACGAGCCCTCCAGAGATCATCAACCAACGCGACCAATGCCGTCTCAGTGCTATGTCCAGGCCTGAAACCCGATTGGAACAGATCGAGGTAAGTTGTTTCCTCCAGGCACCGAGGGAGCTGACGTGCCACCACACTCTCAACAACCTTCGCTACAAAGGGAAGGTTGGAGACTGGACGATAGTTGTTTAAAACAGCTGGATCCAGGGAAGGCTTCTTGAGGAGGGGCCGCACCACCGCTGTCTTCAAGGCGGTAGGAAGCGACCCCTCTCTCAAAGAAGCATTGATAATCCCCTGGAGCCAGCCTCGTGTCGTCTCCCTGGCGGCCGAAACCAGCCAGGAAGGGCACGGGTCCAATAAACAGGTGGTGCCATTCAGACCCCCCAGTAGCCTGTCCACACCCTCGGCAGTCACAGGGTCGAACTCCCCCCAGATAACATTCACAAGACCTGCCCCGGACACCTCCCCCGGGACCATCCAATTGGAGTCGAGCCCCTCCCGAATCTGAGCGATTTTGTCGTGCAGAAATCGAGAAAACACCTCCGCCCTACCCTGCAAGAGGTCATCCCACGCTCTCGGTTCAAGTAGAGAGTGGATCACTCTAAACAGGGCGGCAGGCCGATTTTCTGCCGACACAATAAGGGCGGAGAAATACGAAGATTTCGCCACCCCTATCGCCACAAGGTAAGTCTTAATGTGAGATCTCACCTGTGTTCGGTCAGACTCAGAACGGCTCGCCCTCCAAATGCCCTCTAGACGTCTTTTCTGGCGCTTCATCTCCCGTAGCTCCTCCGTATACCACGGAGCCAAATGGGATCTGTGCCGGGTCAGAGGTCGCAGAGGCACAACTCAATCAAGAGCCCCGGCGGCCAACCCGTCCCAAGTGGCCACCAGGTCTCCAGGCGAGGTGTGAGCCAGAGACTCAGGAAATGGCCCAAGCTCCCTCTGGAACCGCTCCGGGTCCATCAGGCGCCTGGGGCGGAACAATCTATGTGGCTCCGCCTCCCTGCGGTGGGGGGTGGCGGAACAGAAGTCCAGTCTAAGGAGGGAATGATCTGTCCATGACAAGGGTGTGATTACTAAATCCCCAAAATTACAGTCATTCAACCACTGCCCAGAGACAAAAATCAGGTCCAGCAAGTGTCCTCCTATGTGGGTGGGAGCGGAAACTAACTGGGTCAGGTCCATGGCCATCATGGAAGCCAAGAACTCCCGGACCAACCCCGAGGTTTCACCGGACGATGGCAGGTTGAAATCCCCCATGACCAAAAGCCTAGGGGTTTCAACCGCCAGCCCGGCTATTACCTCAAGGAGTCCGGGCAGGGCCGATGAGACGTGGCAGGGAGCCAGGTACGCCATCAAAAGACCCATCTGAACCCCTTGCCCCCACTTCACAAAAAGAGATTCACAGCCAGCCGTCTGAGGGACAGTGGCCTCCCTAGGACAAAGGACTTCCTTTATAAGCACCGCCACCCCACCACCCCTTCCCTGAGCCCTAGGCTGGTGAAATGCAAGGAAACCTGGTGGGCACATCTCAACCAGAGGAAACCACCCTCTGGGCCCAACCAGGTTTCGGTGACACCTACCAGGTCCGCGGCCTCCTCCTGAACCAAATCATAGATCAGGGGAGCCTTATTAACCACGGACCTGGCATTGCACAACAACAGCCGGGTATTCAGGGCCTGAGGTTCTGGACAGCCAGGGCTGCAGGATGGGTAGGGAAATACATACAAAATATGTGTATATACCCACATATATTATATGGCACATTAAAACAACACCGTTTAGTATGGAATTATACATGTACATGGCGAGAGAAATGAATCTTGCTGTTTTGCCAGATGGATGGCATAGGGAACAAAGCTGTTACAGAATCTGGAACACCTGCTAGAAATACTTTGAAACCCCTTCCCAGAGGGGAGCAACAAATGAAGTGGGTTTGTGGGATCTTTAACCATGCTTTGAGCTCTAAGCCCATAGCACTTATAAGGAGTATCCTGGATGACAGGAAGCGAGCTTCTTATAATCTTCTCTACTGTCCTCACCACTCTCTGTCCTTCCCTCTTTCTGTCCTTACCACTATCCTTACCACGCTCACCAAACTCTGTCAGTGTGCTCTTTATAAGGAGAAAGGAAGATTGTCTTTATCACACCTGGAAAGAAAGACTGAAGGCTGCTGATGGGAGTTTTCCTTGCTTGTGGATTGTGTTCCTTGGGACTTTAAGAGAGCAAAGGCACAGGGGATGGGTGGAAGAGAGAAAGGACACTCACGTGGAAAACTAAAGAAGCAAGGGTGAATACAACACAATTTGATGGAATGAGAAATACTGGACTCTGAAGCTACCACAGCTGAGGGTGTAGGAGAGCCATAGACCCACAACTCTTCCACAGATGCAGCCATTGGGCCACCAGGAATCAAGAGGTGTAGAAGCAGCTCAGTTAAAGGGAAAATTACAAGGCTGATTCAAAGCTGAGCAGGAACTTCTCAAGGATCCAAACTGGAAGGACAATAGAGGATTAAGTGTAACTTAAAAGGAGATTAAGCCCTGGGAAAAGGACCAGAATTCCCAATCCTTAAGAGTGAAACAAGAGGAAATAAGGGTGGCAATGCAACTTTCATGGTTAGAAAAATTGGACAGTTGCAAGAACTCAGCAACTTATTGGGTTCGGTGTTGTCACTTATAACTTTGTTATTTATAAATATATTATTAAGCACAGATAAATAGAAAAGTTTTATGTATTAGCACATTAACAGAGCATACTTTGTAGAATAAACCCATGTTCTTTGTACGTAGCAAAAGAAAAGAATTCAGCTGCCTGAATTTGTACTATAATGTAACAGGAAGCCTCACACTCTACTCAAAGTGAATAGGTCTGAGTAGCAGGGCAAAAAGTCACTGGCTGGTGATCCTTAAACTCAGCATAAAATACAACCTTGACATGAAAAATTAATTTCTGAAAGAAGATTCCCTTTCTGCAGCTCGGTTTTGACTTCCTCAAGTACAGTCAGGGAGACAGAAGTGTTTATCCTTCCTTCTTCCAGATCAACCCCGATGAATTTCCTCAGTATGAGGGTTTAGTCCAGCTGATCCTGCATTTCCAGTGGAACTGGGTTGGGCTGGTGGCCCCTGAAAGTGACAATGGAGAGCGCTTCACATCAACTCTGATGCCAATGCTCAAGGAGAAGGAGATCTGCCTGGCTTTCACTCAGCTGTTGAAAACTGGATCCATTGCTGTTTCAGCACCAAAACTTGTTCCTTTAATCAAAACTTGGTTTAAAGCTGAGGTGATCATTGTGTTTGGAGAATCCAAGTACATTAAAACTGTATATATGTGTCTGTATCATTTGGAACGATTGACTAAGACTGCATTTAGAAATGTTTGGATCCTGACTTCCCATTGGGAAATCAGCGCAACTCATATTTTGAAATATCTAAAGCCCTTCCATGGTGTTTTGCATTTCAAGGGCCATAGC
Organism: Bungarus multicinctus; assembly: GCA_023653725.1. Lineage (NCBI taxonomy): Eukaryota > Metazoa > Chordata > Lepidosauria > Squamata > Elapidae > Bungarus > Bungarus multicinctus. Next base: position 174,534,256 of record CM042838.1, read on the forward strand.
CACGATGTCCCAGAATTCAGGCAATTACTCCTGTCTTTAGACCCCTTGAACCCCCAAGGAGATATCTTTCTCCCTATATGGTGGGAAAAGGTCTTTGGCTGCAAGATCCACAAACCAGGAGAGATCCCTCAAAAGTGGGGAAAACCCTGTATCGGAAAGGAGAATTTACAGAATCTGCCATCTTACATGTTTGAAACCAGCATGACAGGTGAAGATTACAATATCTACACTACTGTTTATGCTGTGACATATGCCTTACAGGCAATGCATGGATCTGGAGTGTGACCAATCACGATGAGGCTTGGAAAGAAGATCTCAAATATACAGTCATGGAAGGTAATCTCTGTGGCTTTTTAACCCAGTATACAGATCCATAGATCTCCCCATGGGGATATCTTGGTTAACTTAGCATCCTGTGTGAACATGGAGCATTTCTTTAGCAAAGCATTCATTGAACTGCTCAGCTTGCTATGCGAATGGAGCCTCTGTGAATCTCCACATTTACAGAAGGGCTCCAGTGCAAATATTAAATATATCCATGCCACCCATCTAACTACATCTGAAAACAAATGAAATAAGCAAGTTATTAAGACAAAATTAATATTTTTTTTAAAAAAACAGAAAGGAAATGAATCCAGTTGTCAATAAGGTGGGAAAAGCATACACTGTTTTTACAGAAATTATAGAAAGACATACCAATCCTTGACAAGAATGCACTGTATATGTTTCTGTGCTTCTCTAATCTCATAAATGTTGCTAAAGTATGAAACTGCTTGTAGGAACAAAGAAATTGGACCAAAACTCATAATTTACTGATATGGTGGTTAGCTCAGAGACAAACTCCAGGAACTAATAACTATAAAAGGTAAATTGTAAATAAGGATAGGGGAAGATAAAATTTGGGGAATAGGAGATGTAATAAGGGGCAGGGAAAAATGTATTCGCTTCAGATAGATTGCGATGGCCTGAGTATTTAGCCAATGAGGAAAAGGTGGGAGGTAAACTGTGATTACAATTGGGAATATAAAGTATATTGATGATTTAAGGTGTGTCCACTGTACCTGCGTATACGTGATACACCCTCTTTGCAAAGTAGTAAGAATAAAATACCATTTGTTTTTTCTTGGAAGTTTTGGCTTGTAATCATTTCAAAGCTAGACCACAAAACCTACAATAAGACCCACAATTGAAAGTTCTTCCTATAAGGTCCTGGAGTGTCTTCAATGGTTGCTTGAGTCCAAAGAGGTGAAACGCCATTCCAGGAATGGGTGTCAGAACAAACTTGATAGCTTTATGCAAGATGCTTCAACTCTCAGTAGAAACCAGTAGAAATTCAATGGGCCACATGTGCAGAACCGCCAAACCTTCTTTTAGTATGGAGCCTGAATCTAACTTCTAACAAGACACTAGACTGGATACAGTTTCTGACCACTCAAATATCTTCAAAGCGTCCGTTTCTAGCTTTAAAGGTTTGTGGTTATCATGTAAGACGATGTTCATCAGAGAATGATAGAAGCCATGAAATCCCATTTCTCATTACTCCACTTTTTAAAGGTCTTTTTTCTTTCAGCTTCTTCCTTATTTGAGGAATGTCCGCTTCAATACCAGTGCTGGAGATGAAGTCTCCTTCTCAGAAAATGGACTGGGATCTGCTCGTTATGATCTCCTCAACTGGATTTTCCTCCCCAATCAATCTTTTGTCCCCATGAAAGTTGGAGAAGTAGATCCCGGGGCTCCTGCAGGCCAGGATTTCACCATCAACTCCAGTGCAATCATCTGGACCACAATGGTAGGCTGGAGGGAATTGCTCTGAATTTGGGGAAAAAATTCATTCTCTCCTGGGAATGCAGAATGTCTTTCTCAGTAGGGGAGAAAAGATGGATTGAATCAGAACATTGAATTAAATCAGATTCAGTACTGATTTGTGCCATCTCTGTCAGGCCTGCCTCCATTTAAAACCTAAGAAAGAACCCCCACCCAACTCCATTGGTTTAGAGAAAAAGTGCTTTTACGAAGGTTGAATTGATAGCAGCAGAAGAAAGGTAAGATCTAAACCATGAAGCATGCAAAGATTACACACTGAAATCACTCTATCTGCTCTTTAGGCCCTGTCCACGATTTGATCCCTGACAACCTGAATCTCTGCCACCCAGATGGCCTTCTTGCCTTCTTCTTGCCTCCACCGGTGATGGTATGTGCCTGGCCTGACCCTTCTTCTTCCCAAGGTCACTCATGGGAGTTTACTCATGAGACCTTGGGGAATCACATCATATAGCCAGCAGTTTCCCACCCAAAGGGCCTGGCTGGGCATGCCTCATCAGGAGTAAAAGAAATGTTGAAGGTCAGGGAGTCCTTGGAGCACAGTAAGTTTAAGACTTGTGGACTTCAACTCCCAGAATTCCTGAGCTAATATGATTGGAAGAAGAATTCTGGGAGTTGAAGTCCACAAGTCTTAAAGCTGTCAAGTTTGAAGAGTCCTGGAGCACAGAGTGATGAGGGACAAAATGAAATTTATGTAGAGAAAAGCCAGGTTCAACAGTTAGGCAGGAAAAATCCAAAGTACAAGTACAGCAGAGGTGGTATTAAGCCAGTTCTGACCAGTTCTGGAGAACCAGTAATGGAAATTTTGAGTAGTTCGGAGAACCAGCTAATCCCACCTCTGGCTGACCCTGCCCCCATCTGTTCTCCACCTCCAGAGTCCCAGATGATTGGCTGGGTCTTTTTTCGTTGCCCTGCACAGGAGAACAGAGCTGGAAAGCAGGTTAGTGTGGTGGGGAGGGAATGGGGATTTTGCAGTAACCTTCCCCCAGGAGTGGGGATGAAATGGAGATTTTACAGTATCTTTCCCATGGAGTAGGGTGGGAATGGAGATTTTGTAGTATCCTTCCCCTGCCATGCACACCAAGCCACACCCACAGAACCGGAGTAAAACTTTTTGAATCCCAGCACTGAAGTACAGATTAGGCAAAACCTGGCTCAAAAACAGTAACTGTTAGAGAGACTTCCGTGTCCTAATAGACAATCACTTAAACATGTGCCAGCTATGTGCAGCAGCAGCCAAAAAAACTAATGTAATCCTTGGTTGTAAAAACAGAGGCATAGAAGCAAAATCACATGAAGTATTAGTACTGTTTTATAAAGCCTTAATAAGATCACAACAGTTTTGGTCACCATATCACAAAGAAGATATTTGTGTTTATGTTTGTTTATCTTTATTTAAACTTCTATACCGCCCCCTCTCCCAGAGGGACTCGGGGCAGTGTACAGCCAATTAAAATATACATATACATACAGATACAATGATTAAAATGATATTAAAAGAATTAAATGGGTTGGCCAAAAAAAATAAAAATTATCAAAAGATTAAAAGATTAAGTTTAGAACTAAAACCATTTAAAACCAGATTTAAAACCCTACACATAAATCTAGGCCAGACCGGCTTGATGGAATAGGTGGGTTTTTAGTGCACGCCGGAAGGTCAATAGGTCAGGGACGGTCCTCATCTCTGGGGGCAATTCGTTCCAGAGCGAGGGTGCTCCCAAACAGAAGACCCGGACCCTCGGGGTCACCAGCCATCCAGCCGGTGGCACCCCTAGGAGGCCCGCCATATGGGAGCGCACTGGTCAACGGGAGGCCGATGGTGGCAGAAGGCGGTCCCATAAGTACCCAGGTCCCGAGCCATGGAGCGCTTTAAAGGTGATCACCAACACCTTGAATCGCACCCGGAATGCTACCGGGAGCCAATGCAGCTCATGCAAAAGTGGTGTAACATGGGAGCTCTGAGAAGCCCCCAAGACCACCCACGCAGCTGCATTTTGCACCAACTGGAGCCTCCGGGTGCTCTTCAAGGGGAGCCCCATGTAGAGAGCATTGGCATAATCTAGGTGGGAGATTACGAGGGCGGATGTGACCGTGCGAAGTGCGTCCCAATCCAGAAAGGGACGCAACTGGTAGATCCTACAGACCTGACAAAGAGCCCCCCAGGCGACGGCTGCTATATGGTCTTCCAAATACAGTCGTACATCCAGGAGGACACCCAGATTGCGCGCCCTCTCCGTGGTGGATATAATTCCCCCCCCACATGGCCAGTGATGGAGTTAGCTGGCTATATCGGGGTGCCGGAAAGCACAGCCACTCAGTTTTGGCCGGGTTGAGCTGAAGCCTGTTCCGCCCCATCCAACCCCATACAGCCTCCAGGCACCGGGTCATCACTTCCACAGCTTCATCAGGGTGGCCTGGGGTAGAAACGTACAGCTGAGTGTCATCAGCATACTGATGAAACTCTACCGACTGGTAGATCCTACAGACCATATAGCAGCCATCGCCAGGGGGGCTCTTTGTCAGGTCTGTAGGATCTACCAGTCGCGTTGGTTGATGATCTCTGGAGGGCCCGTAACAGGGGGTTTTCCTCTGTCCTGGTCCTGTTAGACCTCTCGGCGGCTTTTGATACTATCGACCAAAGTATCTTATTGCGGCGGTTGGAGGGGTTGGGGATTGGGGGAACTGTCTTGCGATGGTTCTCCTCCTTCCTCTCCAACCGCCCGCAATTCGTGTTGACGGGGGGGGAGAGGTCCACCTCTAGGCCCCTCATTTGTGGGGTGCCTCAGGGATCGGTCCTCTCCCCTCTTCTGTTCAACATTTATGTGAAGCCGCTGGGGGAGATCATCCGTGGTTTTGGGGTGCGGTGTCATCTGTATGCAGATGATACCCAGCTTTACATCTCCACCCCGGGCCACCCCAATGATGCTGTGGAGGCTATGTCCTGGTGCCTGGAGGCCGTGCGGAATTGGATAGGCGGGAACAGGCTCCGGCTCAACCCGTCCAAGACCGAGTGGCTGTGGTTTCCGGCGGCCCGATATAGTCAGCTGACTCCGTCGCTGGCTATTGGGGGAGAGATTTTACCCCCCACAGGGAGGGCTCGCAATTTGGGTGTCCTCCTGGATGCACGGCTGTCCTTAGAAGACCATATTACGGCTGTCTCCAGGGGGGCTTTTTATCGGGTTCACCTGATTTACCAGTTGCGGCCCTTTCTGGATCGGGACGCCTTATGCACGGTCACTCATGCCCTTGTCACCTCTCGCCTGGACTACTGTAACGCTCTCTACATGGGGCTCCCTGCGGGGAGCACCCGGAGACTCCAACTGGTACAAAATGCGGCCGCGCGGGTGATTATAGGGGCATCACGAAGCTCCCATGTGACACCTCTCCTGCGCGAGCTGCATTGGTTGCCGGTGGTTTTCCAGGTTCTCTTTAAGGTTCTGGTTCTGACCTTTAAAGCGATCCATGGCATTGGGCCAGGCTACCTGCAGGACCGCGTTCTGCCGGTGATCTCCAACAGACCTGTGCGTTCCCACAGGGAGGGCCTTCTCCAGGTGCCATCGGCTTCTATGTGCCGTCTGGTGGCCCCCAGGAGTAGGGCCATCTCTGTGGGGGCCCCCACCCTCTGGAATGGTCTCCCTCCAGAGATACGCACTAACACGGACCTGGGAGCTTTCAGATGGGCGTTAAAAACTTGGCTCTTTGAGCAGGCTGGCCTAGGCTGATATAGGATTTTTAATTTTGTCTTACATTTTAATTGGTTTTGAATATTTGGTTTTAATTATCTTACGGGGGAGGGGCAAAATTTTTAAACAGCCTAAATTATTTAATCTGTTTTTAACTTTTGTATAGTGTATTGGGGTCTGTGATTGGCTGTGCACCGCCCTGAGTCCTTCAGGAGAAGGGCGGTATATAAGTATTAGAAATAAATAAATGCCCCAAAGCCACGGATGATCTCACCCAGCGGCTTCATATAAATGTTGAACAGGAGGGGCGAGAGGCCCGACCCCTAAGGAACCCCACAAATCAGGGGCCTCAAGGTCGATCTCTGCCTCCCTGCCAACACAAATTGTGAGCGGTCGGAGAGGAAGGAGGAGAACCACCGTAATACAGTGCCTCCTACTCCCAACCCCCCGCAACCGCCGCAATAAGATACTGTGGTCGACAGTATCAAAAGCCGCCGAGAGATCTAATAGGACCAGGACAGAGGAATACCCCCTGTCACGGGCCCTCCAGAGATCATCCAGTAACACGACAATGCTGTTTCCGTGCTGTACCCAGGCCTGAAGCCTGATTGGCGTTGATCCAGGTAGACAGCTTCATCCAGGTGCCGGGAGAGCTGTTGTGCCACCACACTCTCAACAGCCTTCGCCATAAAGCGAAGGTTGAAGACCGGACGATAGTTAGATAATAAGGTCGGGTCCATGGATGGTTTGTTGAGGAGGGGTCTCACCACCGCCTCTTTCAAGGCGGGGAGTAGAGAACCCCCCACTCAAGGAAGCATTGATAATGCCCTGGAATCAACCATGTGTCACCTCCCGGGCGGCCAATACCAGCCAGGAGGCACACGGATCCAGTAAACATATGGTGGCATTGAGCCCACCCAGCATCCTGTCCACGTCCTCGAGGGTCACAGGATCAAACTCTCCCCAAATAACCTCACCGAACTCCACCCCCACCCCCCCATCCAGAGTTGCCCAGTCAGAGTCCAACCCATCCTAGATCTGAGTGATTTTGTCCTGGAGAAAATTCGAAAAATCCTCAGCCCGCCCCTGTAGAGGCTCATCCCGCACTCCCACTTCTAAGAGAGAGTGGGTCACCCTAAAGAGGGCAGCTGGGTGATTCCCCGCGGATGCAATAAGGGCGGAGAAGTGAGAACTCTTCGCTGTCCCTATCGCCACTAAATAGGTCCTAATATGGGACCGCAGTAGTTAAAGTAAGGTGAATCAGTTCTTCTGAAGATGGAGATGTCAATGTGAATTCATCAATATATGATGCATGATCAATGTATAAGCCATTTCTCTTTCCTCTTTTAGAAGGTGCCCATTGCCAGGTGTGGCAGGAAGAGGTGCCAGGCAGGAGAGAGGAGAAGAGTTCCAGAGGGCAAGCAGGTTTGCTGCTACCAATGTGGTCCTTGTCCAGAAGGGACAAACTCTAATCAGACAGGTAGAACAACCTTCAATGTGGAATTTCCAGGATCAAGGAAGCCATTGAATAGATCAAAATATTAAAAGGGTTTTTTGTCATTTGTGATAGATTTCACATGGTCCCTAATACAAATGCAAATTGTTGTGTCCCAACCACCACCCATCTAACTTGCTACCCCTGAAGAATGTGGATAGATATGACTGCTTGCCAAATTAACCACATGGTGCCTTCAAGGCAGAAATTTGCAAATTCCTTGCTGTCCTTTCTATTCCCCCTGTCACACATAGTGTCAACTCATAAAACATTTCTATTTTTCATGAGCTGAGGAGGGGAGAAATTTGAAAGAGCAATGCAGCAGTTTGGAACTGAGAGTGCAATCCATTCTTATCTTGCAAAGTTTATAACTCAGCTGTTTATTTGTTTATTTATTTATTTATTTATTTATTTATTTATTTATTTATTTTTAGGATTTCTATACCGCCCTTCTCCCTAGGGACTCAGGGCGGTTTACAGCCAAATCCAATCCCCAAAAATAATACAAAAATTAAAAAGTCATTAAATAGTGGCTGATTGTATTTAATAAGACCCACCCCCCAACTTTAAAACCCAGTTAAAAACCAAAAATTTAAGAGACAATTTAAAAAACTACCTCAGCCCAGGCCAGCCTGCTCAAAGAGCCAGGTCTTCAACGCGCGCCTGAAGGCCCTCAGGTCCGTGTTGGTGCGTAGTTCAGGTGGCAGAGTATTCCAGAGGGCAGGGGCCCCCACAGAGAAGGCCCTACTCCTTGGGGCCGCCAGACGACACATGGCGGCTGACGGCACCCGGAGAAGGCCCTCTCTGTGAGAATGCACCGGCCTGCTGGAGATCACCGGCAGAATGCGGTCCTGCAGATAACCCGGCCCAATGCCATGGATCGCTCTAAAGGTCAGAACTAGAACCTTAAAGCGAACCCAGAGAGCCACCGGCAGCCAATGCAGCTCGCGCAGGAGAGGCGTCACATGAGAGCTACGTGACGCCCCCATGATCACCCGCGCGGCCGCATTTTGCACCAGTTGGAGTCTCCGGGTGCTCCCCGCAGGGAGCCCCATGTAGAGAGCATTACAATAGTCCAGGCGAGAGGTGACAAGGGCCTGAGTGACCGTGCGCAGGGCGTCCTGATCCAGAAAGGGCCGCAACCGGTAGATCCGACGGATCTGATAAAACGCCCCCCTGGAGACGGCCGCAATATGATGTTCAAGCTGTACATCCAGGAGGACGCCCAGATTGCGAGCCCTCTCTGTGGGGGGCAAAATTTCCCCCCCGATAGCCAGCGAAGGTGTCAGCTGGCTATATCGGGGCACCGGGAACCACAGCCACTCGGTCTTGGATGGGTTGAGCCGGAGCCTGTTCCCGCCCATCCAGTCCCGCACAGCCTCCAGGCACCGGGACATAGCCTCCATAGCATCGTTGGGTTGGTCTGGAGTGGAGATGTACAATTGGGTGTCATCTGCGTATAGATGACACCGCACTCCAAGACCACGGATGATCTCGCCCAGCGGCTTCATATAAATGTTGAACAAGAGAGGGAAGAGGACCGACCCCTGAGGCACCCCACAAACCAGGGGCCTAGAGGTGGACCTCTCCCCTCCCGCCAACACAAATTGCGAATGGTCGGAGAGGAAGGAGGAGAACCATCGAAGGACAGTTCCCCCAATCCCCAGCCCCTCCAACCGCCGCAATAGGATACTATGGTCGATAGTATCAAAAGCCGCCGAGAGATCTAATAGGACCAGGACAGAGGAGAACCCTCTGTCGCGGGCCCTCCAGAGATCATCAACCAACGCGACCAATGCTGTTTCAGTACTATGCCCAGGTCTGAAACCTGATTGGAATGGATCGAGGTAAGTCATTTCTTCCAGATACTGAGGGAGCTGACGTGCCACCACACTCTCAACAACCTTCACCATAAAGAGAAGGTTGGAGACTGGACGATAGTTGTTTAAAACAGCTGGGTCCAGGGAAGGCTTCTTGAGGAGGGGCCGCACCACCGCCATCTTCAAGGCGGTAGGGAGCGACCCCTCTCTCAAAGAAGCATTGATAATCCCCTGGAGCCAGCCTCGTGTCACCTCCCTGGCGGCCGAAACCAGCCAGGAAGGGCACGGGTCCAATAAACAGGTGGTGGCATTCAGACCCCCCAGCAATCTGTCCACGCCCTCAGCGGTCACAGGGTCAAACTCCCCCCAGATAACATTCACAAGACCTGCCCCGGACACCTCTCCCGGGACCATCCAATTGGAGTCCAGCCCCTCCCGAATCTGAGTGATTTTGTCGTGCAGAAATCGGGAAAACTCCTCTGCCCTGCCCTGCAAGAGGTCATCCTGCGCTCTCGGTTCGAGTAGAGAGCGGGTCACTCTAAACAGGGCGGCAGGCCGATTTTCTGCCGACACAATAAGGGCGGAGAAATACGAAGATTTCGCCACCCCTATCGCCACAAGGTAAGTCTTAATGTGAGATCTCACCTGTGTTCGGTCAGACTCAGAACGGCTCGCCCTCCAAATGCCCTCTAGACGTCTTTTCTGGCGCTTCATCTCCCGTAGCTCCTCCGTATACCACGGAGCCAAATGGGATCTGTGCCGGGTCAGAGGTTGCAGAGACGCAACTCGATCTAGAGCCCCGGTGGCCAACCCATCCCAGGTGGCCACCAGGTCTGCAGACGAGCTATGAGCCAGAGACTCAGGAAATGGCCCAAGCTCCCTCTGGAACCGCTCCGGGTCCATCAGGTGCCTGGGGCGGAACAATCTATGTGACTCCGCCTCCCTGCGGTGGGGGGTGGCGGAACAGAAGTCCAGTCTAAGAAGGGAATGATCTGTCCATGACAAGGGTGTAATTACTAAATCCCCAAAATTACAGTCATTCAACCACTGCCCAGAGACAAAAATCAGGTCCAACATGTGTCCTCCTATGTGAGTGGGAGCAGAAACTAATTGGGTCAGGTCCATGGCCGTCATGGAAGCCAAGAACTCCCGGACCAACCCCGAGGTTTCACCGAGCGATGGCAGGTTGAAATCCCCCATGACCAGAAGCCTAGGTGTCTCAACCGCCAGCCCGGCTATTACCTCAAGGAGTCCGGGCAGGGCCGATGAGACGTGGAAGGGAGCCAGGTACGTCATCAAAAGACCCATCTGAACCCTTTGCCCCCACTTCACAAACAGAGATTCACAGCCAGCCGTCTGAGGGACAGTGGCCTCCCTAGGACAAAGGACCTCTTTAATAAGCACCGCCACCCCACCACCCCTTCCCTGAGACCTAGGCTGGTGAAATGCAAGGAAACCTGGTGGGCACATCTCAACCAGAGGGACACCCCCCTCTGGGCCCAACCAGGTTTCGGTGACACCTACCTGGTCCGCGGCCTCCTCCTGAACCAAATCATAAATCAGGGGAGCCTTATTAACCACGGACCTGGCGTTGCACAACAACAGCCGGGTATTCAGGGCCTGAGGCTCCGGACAGCCAGGCCTGCAGGATGTGTAAGGAGGGTTGGAGCGCGCTACCGGTTGCAAATATCGGGAGCGCGATCCCCTAACTGGATACGGCCCTCTACCCCCAGCATATCTACCTCTCCCAGTCACCGTGCTGATAAAATTGGCCCCCGGCATCCCACCCCCTGTCTGCCACCCCAACACAGAAACCCCCGAGGCCCCCCAGGCGCACGGGCCGGCCCGGCTGCCCCCAAATCCATGCAGGCTGTCTCCCACACCCGCCCTGGATTCGCCTAACCCCTTAAAAAACCCCATTAAAAAATTAACAACCCCGGGTTTCCCGCGCTTTTTCCGATTCCTGTTCCTCCGGCCCCACCATCTCTCCGGATCCCAGGATCCTTCATCAAGGAAAGTTCTGGAGAGCCTTGAAGGCCACTTAAGGGAGAGGGGGACATTCCTCAGGGTCCAAAGCTCCTCCCTCGAATATCTCAGTGGCTCCGGCCACCCCGTCACGGTGGTCCTGTAACGGTCTCCATAGTCCTTGCCGTCCCTCAGGCACGAGTGATATAATCCAGTCAGACTGGGGTACACAATCCCTCCCCCCGGTCCTTCCACCTCTGCCACCGGTGGAACCCCCAAGGAGAGAAGAGTCACGGGCAGAGTCAGTCCCCCCCCCACCCGGGCCTGCCACCTCTGCCACCGGTGGGGGCCCCAGGGAGGAGAGGGAAACAGCCACAGCTCCGCCAGTTGTCCCGGTGCGCCATCGGCCAGCACCAGATCTCCTTGGCAGGCCTTCGAGGGCATCGGAACCGCCACTCCTCATCCGAGCTGCTCCATGTGCATCCCAGTCCCCGCTACCAGAATTTCTGCCATGCAAATCTCTAATTGGAGAATGTGATTTTTGACTCTTGGCTATGGACGTGTTTCATTGGAGAATATGAATTATGATACATCCAGAGGAATGGGGGAAACCAGGGTCAAGGGTGACAGTGAATTAGGCCAGCTGCCACATAGGTGGGAAAACCAATTACTGATCATTTTCCTGAATGGTAACAGATAACAGATAAGAAGAGTTGGAAGGGACTTTGTAGGTCATCTAGTCCAACCCCCTGCCCAAGCAGAAGACCCTATACCATTTCTGACAGAGGACAGTCCAGTCTTTTCTTGAAAGCCTCCAGTGATGAAGCTCCCACAACTTCTGAAGGCAAGTCCTGTTCCACTGGTTGATTGTTCTCACTGTCAGAAAGTTTCTCCTTATTTCTGGGTTGAATCTCTCTTTGTTCAGTTTCCATCCATTGTTCCTTCTCTGGCCTTCAGGTACTTTGAAGAATAACTTGACCCCTTCTTCTCTTTGGCAGACCCTCAGATATTGGAAGACTGTTATCATGTCTCCCCTGGTCCGTCTCTTCACTAGACTAGCCATGCCCAGTTCCTGTAAAAATGAATGATGCAGTGTTCTTGTTTGTTCAAATTTTGTATTGCTTTTAATGGGCTGCTTATCAGTCTCCCTGGGAACCTATAGGCCCATCTGAGAAATCAGTCAATCAATCTACTGATGCCTGCTATTTATTCCCTGCAAAAAAAAAAAAGTCTACAGTGATGTTCCATCTTCTACCTCCATTTACACATGTGTGCTGTGTACTTATGTGAATGTGTCCCCATGTATATGTTAACCTATGATCTTATAATTCACTAAATAACAATGTTATTAAGTAACAAACAGCAGAATTCCTGACTGAGAGATTGGTCAATCATCTTATTATATTTTAAAAAGCCATAAAAGAGCCAAAATAATTATGTAAGTGCCCAATGATTGCACCAAGATAGATCACAATGTCTGAGCAACTGGTTCCCAGGCTCATTTTGAACCAGGATGATTTGCCCTTTTCAGGGATATAAGTGGACCAGGGATCCTTCCACCATTTTCAATTTGAGTTGGTCCTTGTAGAAGGGAGTCGAGCCTGAGACCCTGGTGAGACGGATAATGCTCACTGTGGATGCCCATAAAATACTTAGACAAAGACTCTTGGTTTCAGATGCAGCCCATTGTGACCCATGTCCAGAAGACCAATATCCCAACAAGGAGAAGGACCACTGCATTGCCAGGAAGATCCATTTCCTCACCTATCAAGACACCCTGGGATACTCTTTAGTGTCTCTCACTCTTTCTCTCTCCATGATCACATCGGCAGTTCTGGCAATTTTCCTTAAACATCGTGACACTCCAATTGTCAAGGCCAACAACCGACATCTCACCTACATCCTCCTGGTCTCCCTCCTGCTTTGCTTCCTCTGCTCCTTCCTCTTCATTGGTCGACCCAGGAAGCTCACCTGCCTCTTTCGACAATCTGCCTTTTCCATTCTCTTTTCCCTTGCGGTATCCTCTGTCTTGACAAAAACTGTCATGGTGGTTCTGGCCTTCAGGGCCACCAAACCAGGGAACAAGACAAGGAAACTCTTAGGGAAACCACTGACCAACTCCATTGTCTTAGGATGCCCCCTGATCCAAGCAGTTCTTTGTGCCACCTGGCTGGCAAAGTCGCCCCCATTTCCCAACATGGACTTCCACTCTTTGGTACGAGAAACCATCTTGGAATGTAATGAAGGTTCAACTTTGATGTTTTATGCTGTCCTCGCCTACCTGGGATTGTTGGCCTTTATCAGTTTCACAGTGGCCTTTCTGGCTAGGAAATTGCCTGATAGCTTTAATGAAGCCAAGTTCATCACTTTCAGCATGCTGGTCTTTTGCAGTGTTTGGATCACATTCCTTCCCACCTACCTGAGCACCAAAGGGAAATCCATGGTGGCTGTGGAAATTTTTTCTATCTGGGGCTGGTCTCTTGGCTTGTGTCTTTTTCCCCAAATGCTACATTATCCTACTTAAGCCCCATCTGAATTGTAGAGAGAATATGATAAGAAGCAAGAATCTCTAACAGAGAAACATTTAAATTTTCTTTTTGAGGCATGTTTAGTATCTTATGAGTTTTCTAAAACATGGTAACAGAGAAAGTCAAGATGTCCATTGAATAATGTGGGCTATAACTGGTTACAATAAGAGTCACTTGTTTGGAGTGGGCAGATATAGAAATCGAATGAATAAGAAAATGAAGTAATGTAAATAAACCTTTTATCAGCAGTTAATAAATATTTTATCAGCAACAATCATGAAATCATTTTTATCCCATGGCTTCCAGTTGTCCACACTGAATCCCAATTGCCCTATGTAGAAAGAAAGCTTGCTGTTAAACATCTTTGATCTTTGGCCATTCAGACACTACACAACTCAATCTCAACCTATTGAATAAACTGAAGCTTTACAAACACCTACTATAATGAACATCTGCTTTTTGAAGGGTAGATGAAAGTCCAAAAAGACTTTTGCAGTCCTAAGCAAGTCAGTGCAATGTCATGCAAGATCAAACAAGGAAAGTTCCCAATAGTAGGAGAACCAATCATCCACTGCTGCTTGATTTTGCTAGCATTAAAACTGAGTTTCTTCCTCCATCAGACTTCAGGCACTGGGACAAAGCCTTGACAGCATTCCTTGCTCAATGGTTGGTTGTATAATTGAATATTATTAGGGTACTTTACCTTGAAATAAGGAGGCTTCACTAAAATAGGTTAAAAATTAGGGATTTGGCTCAATGTCTCCCCTCCAATCAACACTGAATGAAAGAGCTTCAGATAATGGAGAGAACCACATACCACCATGCACCCTTTCCTAATAACCCAGCCAGTCCAAAGGTTTACTGTGTGTGATGGTTTCCTTCAGTGGTGGGATTCAAATAATTTAACAACCGGTTCTCTGCCCTAATGATTTCTTCCAACAACCAGTTCATCAAACTGCTCAGAAAGTTAACAACCGGTTCTCCCAAACTGGTGCGAACTGGCTGAATCCTTCCACTGGTTTCCTTCCCACACCAGTTCACAATTTTGAAGACATAATTCATAACACAAACACAGAAGACAAACTTTGTTGGCTTCAGCTAGTTATTAGGCAACCCGCTTGTAGAGTTTAAAGTAGTCTGAGATCCTCCTGCCAATGTTTAAGTACTATGGGAGAAGTTAGTTTCTCATTCCATCACCAGCCATGTTAATATTTATAAGCCACTTATTCCATCCACGTGTTGGTATGATTGCCTAGACATACTAGGGTACAACTGATTGTCAAGTGACACCATGCCCATGAACACGTATACCAAGGGTCTTCAAACTTGGCAAGTTTAAGACTTGTGGACTTCAACTCCCAAAATTCCTGAGCTAACACGACTGAAGGAGGAATTCTGGGAGTTAAAGTCCACAAGTCTTCAAGCTGGCAAGACTTACAGTATCCAAACAAACTATGGAAGAGGCCAAACTCCACCTTGTGTGCTCAGTTTCACATAACTCAAACACCCAACTTCACCTTGACTCTCAATTTCATCTGATCTATGGATTCACAACAGGAGACCCAAACTCATTTTTCTCCACCTGCGGTATGAAGAGTAGCTATTGCTCAGCAAATAGGAGAATTGCTTTTCTATGCAATTATCAAAAGAACAGTAATTTCTAATGTATCCCCTATGGATTTCTACCCATAAAAATCTTCCAAGATAAAACCTGCTTTAAATTAGATACTCGGAGTTCTCCCAGTGGAGGCAGGACATGTCCCCTTGCCTGGTGTTGCAAAGAGCCAACTCCAGGGTTTAGCATCCTCTTTGGTCACAGACCATACACAGGTAAGAAGAAGCACGATTGCATATAAATTTGCCTTGAGGCCATCCAGGTGGCACAGACTATCTCTCTTGTGCTAAAGCTCTGCTGAGATTTCTAGTCCTCCCTGTGATTCAACTTCTGCAAAAAAAAAACAAAAAAAACAACCCTTTTGATTTCTGATCTAGCAGGGAAGGTGAGAAGAATGACTGGGCTGCCTCTCCTCCTGCTGCTGCTGCTCT
The DNA here is from genome assembly GCA_023653725.1 of Bungarus multicinctus. Lineage (NCBI taxonomy): Eukaryota > Metazoa > Chordata > Lepidosauria > Squamata > Elapidae > Bungarus > Bungarus multicinctus. Next base: position 174,549,614 of record CM042838.1, read on the forward strand.
TCTGGGTCTTGCCTCCAACATCTGCCAAGAGGATGCAAACTGGGTGTGTATTGACAAACACTTTATGGACTACAAGAGACTATTACAGGCCTGGTGATTTCATTATTGGTGGGAATTTTCCCCTGGGAACTATACATAAATTGAAATTCCAATCCTTTCAAAAAGACCCATCTCTACTTCTGGAGAATATTTTGTAAGTTTCATCCCAAGGGGAAAGATGTAAATAACTATATGGTTTGCTTTGTGTTCAGGGACTCTTTTCAGAAATACTTGTTCTAGTGATGTACTTAATGCCCTCCCAGAGTTCAGATCTTTATGCTTTTCAAAATAAAGAATCAAACTCATGAAATAGGCTAGAATTCTCCATCTTTCCAGAACTCTTAATCAGGAAGCTAATCAACCACCAAAAAAGGGAGGAAGGACAACATCTTAGAAACTTGCTGGCCTTGTGAAGAAGTTGATTTACAATATAAATTTTGCATCAGAAACTCCTGATGCAAAACTAAAAGATGAAGTCAACATCTTGTGTGGAGGAGTTGTAAAAAATCCATCCATCATTGGAATCAGGATTGCTCATAAATAAGGGCCTTCAGGAAATGTATGCTCCCTCCTGTAGTCTTGTGCTCAACAAAGAAGAAATTAATTAATTAGGGTGGAAGAGAAACAATTGGGAAGGATTATCATCACTGGAGCAAAGTGAAGAAGGAAGAGATGATGGAGGGATATAAAATGATCCGTGATATGGAGAAACAGGATTTTCTCCTTTCTGTCAAGACCATTAATCAGGAAACAGCCTTAACAACAAAACAAACCCAATGGAATTTGGGACTTCCTGCTACAAAGAACATTTTTTAAAAGATACAACTCCACCAGCACACACAAGCTTAACATTTCCCCAATGATTTTCTCCCTGTAGACTCATACCCAAGAACTACCAGCAGTTCATAGCCTTGGTGTTTGCAGTCAAAGAGGTCAATAAGGATCTAGTTCTCCTCCCCAACATCACCCTTGGCTTCCATGTCTATAGCAATTTTCACACTGAGACAGAGGTTTGCTCAAACAGCCTCTCCCTGCTCTCCACCCGAGGCCGAATGGTTCCAGGTTACAAATGTGACAGGCAGGACCCTCTGCTCTCTGTCATCGGAGATCTCAACCCCAGATCCTCAAGGCAGATGGCCTCCATCTTCAGCCTCTTCAAGGTCCCACAGGTAAGGGGGCTTCACTGGATACAGTATGGAGTACAAAAAGAACTGAAGCACACCCAGAAGCTAAAGATGGAAAATATAGGTATTTTGGGGACATATATTTTTATTTTTGGGTCAAGGTATGTTTTTATAGAAGCCAAAAGTGATAGATGAGATAATTTTGAAATATGGTACTTGCCAAGAGGAATTCTTTCTTAATCCATTCCTCATAAGAGTAGTATATTCTCTAGCATAGTCTAGCATATTCTCTGTATTAATTTAATATATGGTTCCCTTGGCTTCTGACATAATCCACATAATGGTGATGCCTAAAATTTGCTCTGTCAAGAATCTCACTTTCTCCAGCTCGGCATTGGCTTTGAGTTAACTCAGGGAGGCAGAAGCATATATCCTTCCTTCATCTGGATTAATTCTAAGGACTTTGCTCAGTATAAGGGTTTTGTGCAGCTGCTCCTGCATTTCCAGTGGAACGGGGTTGGGCTGGTGGCCCCTGAAAATGACAATGGAGAACGTTTCATCTCATCTCTGGTGCCAATGCTGAAGGAGAAGGAGATCTGCCTGGCCTTCACCGAAATATTGAAATCAGATTTTCTTCATACTACAATGTTGAAATTACTTCATATTTTGGAGACTTGGTCTAAAGCTGAAGTAATTGTTGTGTTTGGAGACTCCAATAGTATTAAAAATGTACAGGTGGCTATCAGTGTCCATGAACATTTCAGGAAGACATCATTCTGGAAAGTTTGGATCTTAACTTCCCATTGGAAACTTAGTGTGTTGAGGAATCAAGGCATCTCGAAAACAGTAAAGCCCTTTCATGGGGCTTTGCATTTTAGGCATCACACTGGGGATGTCTCAAAATTCAGCCATTTCCTCCTGTCTTTGGACCCCTTGAACCCACAGGGGGACGTCTTTCTCCCACTATGTTGGGAATGGATCTTTGGCTGCATGATGGACAAACCAGGCAGGATCCTTCCAAAGGGGTGGAAACTATGTATGGGAAAGGAGAATTTACAGAATCTACCTTCTTATGTTTTTGAAACAAGGATGGAAGGTGAAAGTTACAATATCTACAATGCCGTTTATGCTGTGGCACACTCATTGCATGCAATGCGTGGATCTGGAGGACAACCAGCTATGATGGGGCTTGGAAAGAAGATCTCAAGTATTCAGTCATGGCAGGTAATCTCAGTGTCTTTTTATCTGGTCCAGAGATCTCTAGGTAGGAAACTACCTATATGCATTTCCTGCATTACTCATTAAATATCTACATGCTATCAATGTATCTAAGAAGAGATGAAGACAGCAATTATTTAAAATAATGTTTGTAGAATCTCCTCATTTTCTCTCAGTCAATAGCCTGAATCCAATCTGTAAAAAGATACTCAATTCATTTTAATTTGGGTTTAGATTATTATGGCTTAGAATTGTTTGTTACTCCAAACCATTTTTTAGTATGCTGTTTCTTGTACTGCCTTGTGTGTTGTGTTAAGCCTCTGTCAACCTCAGCATATGCAGAAGAAGAACTCAACATGGTCCTAATGGGTGCCTGATCTGAAATTCCTCAGACTTTTCAACATCAAAGGCTAAATGATTCCTCTCTGGACAATGAAGTGAAAAACCAGAGCAAGAGAAACATTCTTACATGGTCCCTCTTGGTCAGATCTACTGCTTCATTTTGTTCTCTTTGACCATCAGCTAGAGAAAGTCAGTGGAATTGTACAGTGGTATTATAGAAAGTATTTACTAAGGAGAATATTATAGCTTGGGGTGAAATGAGGGATCCTTGGTGCTCTTTGAATTTGTTTGTTTTCTTGCAAACATTTAATGACCCAACTAGGTAGCATCATCAGTGCTAGCGCGAACTGCATTGGTTGCCGGTGGCTTTCCGGGTTCGCTTTAAGGTTCTAGTTTTGACCTTTAGGGCGACCCATGGCATTGGACCAGGTTACCTGCAGGACCGCATTCTACCGGTGATCTCCAGCAGGCCGGTGCGCTCACATAGAGAGGGTCTGCTCTGGGTGCCGTCGGCCGCTATGTGTCGTCTGGCGGCCCCGAGGAGTAGGGCCTTCTCTGTGGGGGCCCCCGCCCTCTGGAATACTCTGCCACTGGAACTTCGTACCGGCACGGACCTGAGGGCCTTCAGGCGCGCGTTGAAGATCTGGCTCTTCGAGCAGGCCGGCCTGGGCTGATATGGTTTTAATTTGGTCTCCATATTATTTTTAATTTTAATTGGGGTTTTAAGGGAGGGGGGTGGGGTCTTCTTATTTTTACTAATCAGCCAGCATTAAATTTAATACTATTTTAACTTTTGTATTGTTTGTGGGGTTTTAGATGGGCTGTACACCGCCCTGAGTCCCTCGGGAGAAGGGCGGTATATAAATTGAAATAAGAAATAATAATAGAAGGGAGTGAGATCACTATCAGTGTTAACTAGTTTAGGTCATGAAAGGTCTGCAAGAAAACAATCAGGCTCAGAGAGGACCAAAGACATCTCCAAAATTTATTAATTATTCTTAAAATACATTTGTCATTTACAAGGATGTGGGCCCAAATAAAATTTAAAACGTAGCTTGCCAAGTATCACAGAGCAAAACTATACAATGTAATTTGGAATATTTGTATGTAGCTATCATTTTTGTAATACTGGAATTGAAGAAGCCATGATATAAATGTCCAATGATAAAGAAAATGAGAGGATGAAGTTGAATATTTGATGTTCTTTCTGATTCCTTAGATCTCCATCAAGGGAACTCATTTAGCTTCTCAGATGTAGATCTATTTCCTAGGCTGATGGCCATCACATTATGATAGAAACCCAGGAAATATTCATTTTTATTTTATTTTGATTTGATTTGATTTGTCAATCGCTTACAAGATAATAGGTATAAGTATAAACATGAGTAAGAATACAGGAAATAGATATTCAGCCAATTAATCCAGGTATCTTTTCTTTCAGATTCTTCCCTATCTGAGGAACCTCAAGTTCAACAACAGTGCTGGAGAAGAAGTCTCCTTCTCAGAAAATGGATTGGTTTCTTCTCGTTATGATCTTCTCAACTGGCTCTTCCTCCCCAATCAATCTTTTGTCCCCATAAAAGTTGGACAAATTGATTCCACGGCTTCCCCAGGACAAGATTTCACCATTAACTCTGATGCCGTCATCTGGGCCACAAAGGTGAGCTGGAAGGAAAAGTTCTAAATTCAGCAAAAGACTCATTCACTCCAGGGGATGCATAGCACTCTTTTTAAGTGGGAAACAGTTAAATTCAGGGATTTGATGAAAAACCTTCTTTTGGTTTTAACACATTTGAGATTTGACTTCAAAAAGTCCAAGATGGGGTAAGATTGGGAAGAATTCCTGCTTGAAACCCAGGATGCCATTAAAGCAGCCAAGAATGATTTCCATAAGAATTCCCATTCAGTTGGATCATCATGATTCTTGCTTTAGAAAAGCCTTGTTTTGTATGTCACAAGCTTTCCTTTGCATTTTGGGGTCCCAGTTCCAATCTCCAGCATCCATTCATGAGTCAGGATTGCATGGGCTTGGCTTCCCCCAGAGCTTATACCTCTAGTAGGCCCTGGTAAACCATATCTTCTGAAGATATTCTAAAGATGGAAACAGAAATGTAGAAATAGACAATTGTATTTATTACTTACGCCATCTCAAATAATTCTCTTTCCTCTTTTAGAAGGTGCCCTTTGCCAGGTGTGGCACAAAGAGGTGCCAGGCAGGAGAGTGGAGAAGTGTTCCAGAAGGCTATGAAGTTTGCTGCTACCAATGTGACCCTTGTCCAGAGGGGACCATTTCTAATCAGACAGGTAGAGTATATGTCAAGGTAGATCTTCCAGGAAGTTGTTCAATGGGAAAATATTATTTTTTCCATCAGTTTTGGTAGGATGATTTATAGAGTAGAGTAGAGTAGAGTAGAGTAGAGTAGAGTAGAGTAGAGTAGAGTAGAGTAGAGTAGAGTAGAATTGAAATCTTTATTGGCCAAGTGTGATTGGACACACAAGGAATTTGTCTTGGTGCAAATGTTCTCAGTGTACATAAAAGAAAAGATACATTCATCGAGAGTCGGGAATCTTCAGGTGCAACACTTAATGATAGTCATGGGGTACAATAAGCAATCAAATCATACAAGGAAACAATAAAAATCATAAGGATACAAGTGACAAAGTTACAGTCATACAGGCACAAGTGGGAGGGAATGGATGATAAGGAGTGATGAAAAGATTAACAGTAATAGTAGTGCAGACTTTGTAATAGTTGAACAGTGTTGAGGAAATTATTTGTTTAACAGAGTGATAGGGAAAAAACTGTTCTTGTGTCTAGTTGTTCTAGTGTGCAGTGCTCTGTAGTATCATTTTGAGGGTGGGAGTTGAACCAGTTTATGTCCGGGATGTGAGGGGTCTGTAGATATTTTCACAGCCCTCTTTTTGACTCGTGCAGTATACAGGTCCTTGACCGAAGGCAGGTTGGTAGCCATTGTTTTTTCTGCAGTCCTAATTACTCTCTGAAGTCTGTGTCTGTCCTGTTGGAGGAGCAGATGACAGACTCAATCATTCCTCTGTAGAACTGGATCATCAGCTCCTTGGGCAGTTTGAGCTTCCTGAGTTGGCGAAGAAAGAACATTCTTTGTTGTGTTTTTTTGATGACATTTTTGATGTTAAGTGTCCATTTTAGGTCATGTGATATGATAGAGCCTAGAAATTTGAAGGTCTCTACTGTTGATACTGTGATGTCTAGTATTGTAAGAGGTGGTAGTAAGGATGGATTTCTCCTAAAGTCTACCACCATTTATAAAGTTTTGAGTGTGTTCAGTTCCAGATTATTCCGGTTACACCACGAGGCAAGTTGTATAACCTCCTGTCTGTGTGCTGATTCATCGTTGTCTCGAATGATCCCAATCACTGTTGTAACATTTGAAAACTTCAGTATTTTAACAGATGGATCGTTTGAGATGCAGTCATTGATATATAGGGAGAAGTGGAGAAAGCACACAACCTTGGGGGGGGGGCTGTGCTGATTGTACAGGTATTGGATGTGATTCTGCCTAGCTTCACCTGCTGCTTCCTGTCTGTTAGGAAGCTTATGATCCACTTACAAGTGTGTTCAGGTACCTCTAGTTGGTTTAATTTACTTAGAAGAGTGTCTGGAATGATGGTATTGAATGCTGAACTGAAGTCTACAAAGAGGTCCCTTGCATAGGTATTTGTAGATTCAAGGTGTTGTAGGATGTAGTGCAGAGCCATGTTAACAGCATCATCTGTCAATCTATTTGCTCAGTATGTAAACTGCATGGGATCTAACAGTGAATTTGTGATGGTTTTCAGGTGGGACAGCACTAGCCTTTCAAAGGATTTCAGCTACAGATGTTAGAGCATCTGGTCTGTAATTATTCAATTCCCTGATGGAGGGCTTCTTTGGCACTGGTATGATAGTAGAGTGTTTGAAGCAAGAAGGAACATATGATTATATGATTTAATATATTCAGATATTCAGCAGTCCTTCTCAATTCATGAATCAAAGCTGTGCTACCCAATAGGTGACAATCAGCAATTTAATATTGAGCTATTTCAGGGCAAAATTTATAGGCTTCCTACTAGAATTTCTATTCCTACTTCTATCCCATCAGTAAAACCAACTACCAATTTTTTGATGAAAGAATGGGATGTGAGATTTAAGCTTTAATTTTCATTAAGCATATGCTTCTTCTATCACAACCCTCAGTGCCCCAGGAAATTCATAGACCTGTTGGACACAGAGAAGATCCATCTATCTATACCTGCTAACCCTTCCCTGAAAAAAAGATTGAATGGCTGGATTTAAAGAAGAAAGCAGAGAAGTTGAGCCAGAGAACAGATCTGTTTTTCTGGCTAATCTATTCCCAGCATCGTCAATATGAATGAGTGAGTTGCTTTACCATGAAATTCACACTGACTCTTGATTTCAGACGCAGCTCGCTGTGACCCCTGTCCAGAAGACCAATATCCCAACAAGGACAAGGACCACTGCATTGCCAAAAGACTGCACTTCCTTTCCTATCAAGACATCCTGGGCTACTCATTAACATCTCTCACTCTTTTTCTATCTGTGACCACATCTTCAGTCCTGGTGGTTTTCCTTAAACATCGTAACACACCGATCGTCAAAGCCAACAACCGAGATCTGACCTATGTCCTCCTGGTCTCCCTCCTGCTCTGCTTCCTCTGCTCCTTCCTCTTCATTGGTCGACCCAGGAAGCTCACCTGTCTCTTCCGACAATCTGCCTTTGCCATTGTCTTTTCCCTTGCAGTTTCCTCTATCTTGGCAAAAACTGTCATGGTGGTTCTGGCCTTCATGGCCACCAAGCCAGGGAACAAGTCCAGGAAGCTCTTAGGAAAAGCATTGACCAATTCCATTGTCATAGCCTGTCCCCTGATTCAAGCAGTTCTTTGTGTCACCTGGCTGGTAACTTCCCCTCCATTTCCCAACATGGACTTCCACTCCTTGGTAGGAGAAGCCATCTTGGAATGTAATGAAGGCTCAGCTTTGATGTTTTACACTGGTCCTCGCCTAGCTGGGTTTCCTGGCTCTTGTGAGTTTCACAGGTGTCCTTTCTGGCTAGGAAATTGCCTGATAGCTTTAACTGAAGCCAAGTTCATTACTTTCAGCATGCTGGTCTTTTGCAGTGTTTGGATCAGTCCTTCCTCCCCACCTACCTGAGCACGAAAGGGAAAGTCCATGGTGGCCGTGGAGATCTTCTCCATCTTGGCCTCTGGGGCTGGTCTCTTGGCTTGCATCTTTCTCCCCAAATGCTACATTATCCTATTGAAGCCTAACCTGAATTGTAGAGAGAATATAATGAGGCACAAGAATCTTTGATGATATTCTTTATTTGTGAAACATGGTTATATTGCCACTTGACTTACACCTATGTGACTCGGGCTGAGTTACAACATTAAAGGTCACATAAAACCCCATTAAAATGCCTCATCACACCCCCATTTATACAAGGATTGGGAAGTTTTATTTTGCATTTTGGATAAATCGGTTTTGATTGGGACGGAGGTATTCTCTTTTTCTACGGAATCCAATCTGTTTTTGATCTTTGTGGTTTCTATTTTCTATTTCTGTTCTGTCAAAGTCTTTAATTTTATTTGTTTTTCTGTTTGTTTGCTCATTCTTCACTGTTTTTTTTTTCCAACTCTTGGCTCCACCTGAAGGAAATTACTGGAAGGACTCAAAAGTGCTTTTCAAGAGGCAACTGGACTTTCAGGTTTTTCTTTAAAGACGTTTTGCATCTCATCCAAGAAGCTTCTTCAGCTCTGACTGGATGATGGGAAATAGGGGATTTCATTCCCCACCATCCATTTCCATTCAAATCTTTCCATTCCCCACTATGCAGCCAGAGCTGAAGAGGCTTCTTGGATGAGAAGCAAAATGTCTTCAAAGGAAAATCAGAAGGTCCAATTGCTTCCTGAAAAGCACCTTTGGGACAACCATGACCTAGATGACTGAGATTCTCTATAGACATTTACTGGAAGGACTTTTCCCTCCTGCATGTTCTGAGGGGCGACAATCGAGATCAAGGGAGGTACTGATACCACTCTATAAAGCCTTAGTAAGGCCACACCTAGAGTCCTGCATCCAGGTTTGGTCACCATGCTATAAAAAAGTTGTTGAGACTCTAGGAAAAGTGCAGAGAAGAGCAACCAGGACGATTACCAACCAAACAGCAGACAATGGTGGCATATCTGTCTCCCAGTCAACACTGATTGTTATCTGTCGCCCAGAGATGAAAAGAAACAGCAGAATGCAGTGCCACTCACTCACTCCATGGCCCATTAGAGAAAGATACCATGGTCAATGATATTGAAGACTACTCCGAGGTCAGGTTGAGCCAAGATGGAAGCACTACTCTCATCCCTTTCTTTCCAAAGCTCATCTAAAATCACAACCAATGCATTTCCCATCCCATACCCAGGCCTGAATCCTGACCAAATGGTGCCTAGACAGATTGCTTCATCCAGGGCTCTTTCAAGGTTCTGGGTGACCACTTTCTCCACAACCTTCTTTTTAAAAAGGGAGAATGGATACTGGATGAAAACTGTTCAATATGGTAGGATCCAGGATTGTTGTTGTTGTGGAAGTGGAAGTGGTGAGCTCCACAGAAGTGGAAGAATAACCCTTCTCTCAAGGATGAATTCATGCTGGTCCAGTTCCATTACTGGGTCCAAACCCAATAATGGCAGATTGCCTTCCTCCATTCTTGCCAAGGATTTTGCCTCTGTCCTCTCTGTGGCTCTCATGAAAATTTAGACTCTCCATGTTCAGGATGATGTTGTTTAACAAATGGAAGGTTTCCAAAGGCCTTCCTGGTCATGGATATAATCTGCTCCTTGAGCAGGAACTGAGAATCCAGGAAGATCCCCAGATTGCACAGATGCAGTGCAATGACACGCAAGATCAAATAAGGAATGTCCCAGTACCAAGAGGACCAACTATCCACAGCTGCTTGATTTTGGTAGGATTAAAACTCCCCATCCAACAGCTGTCAGGAAGTAGGGCAAAACCTTAGCTAGTGTCATCCCCCTGTTGGAGTCTGACTCCGAGGGAGTGGAGGAACAGCCAACAGAGAGTGGAAGTGTGGTTCTGGAGGTTGTGGAGGAAGCTGGGCAACCAGAAGAAGACCCAGGCCCATCCCCTCTCCATCCTAGGGCATGCAGGGAGGAGAGGATAAGGGAGAGACGTGAATGGCATGGTCTATGTGGGAGGAAAGGGCCTGGATCCTCTTCATGGGCTGCAGCTGTGAGAACCGGTTAAAAGGATGGAAATGAGTATGGACCAGTGGTGGAAACAAAGCGTGGAAATATTTCTAGTCTGTCATTCCTCTCTGAGTTTGGTGTCCTTCCCAGTGTGTGTTCCGATATCTGTGGACATCTTCAAGCCCTTATCTTACCAGGTTCCCTTAATTGCTTCAGTGTGGTTTGTGTTGCTTTTACTCTTTATAATTTATAGGCATTTTTAGTTTCAATGAGATTTCCTCCTTTTCGTAACTGCTTGTGGGGGAGTTTTTTGTCTCCAGTCAAGGATATTTGGAGCTTTGAAGCAAAGTGAAGGAATAAAAGGGGCGTCACCTGTTTTCGTGACTGTGTTTATTTTGTATCCCACCCTGGGTCATCACAGCTACATTACTTGGACATTCACTGTTTTTGGAATTGAACAATATCAGCATACAGGTGATACTTGACCTTGAATTGAAAAGATCTCACTCAGGCACCTTGAAAACAAGGGGTTGAGCTCAGTCTGTCCCCTCAAACCAACCCTGAACCAAAAGCTTCAGAGAAAGGAGAGATCATTCCCCTGTACTTGTTTCCTGTATTCTGCTCTCTTTGTCTATTAGGAAACGTCAGTGGAATTGTGCACCATTTTGAGAAAAAAAATTACTTAATCAGTCCAATAATGCATTTGTCATTTACAAGACAAATTTACATGCAAAGATTTTAAAATGTATATAGCCAAGTAAAACTTGACAAAAACCAATAAAATTTGGAGTTTAGCATTAAAATATTAATATACAGATACCATTTCTTAAAAGTGGAGTTAAAATATCATTGATACAAAGGCCCAATCACAACATCAAATTTTAGGCAATGTTTTACACTGTCCTCGCCTATCTGCGTTTCCTGGCTCTTGTGAGTTTTACGGTGGTCTTTCTGACTTGGAAATTGCCCGACAGCTTTAATGAAGTCAAGTTCATTACCTTCAGCATGCTGGTCTTTTGCAGCGTTTGGATCACCTTCCTCCCCACCTACCTGAGCACCAAAGGGAGGTCCACGGTGGCTGTGGCGATCTTCTCCATCTTGGCCTCTGGGGCTGGTCTCTTGGCCTGCATCTTTTCCCCCAAATGCTACGTTATCCTTTTGAAGCCCAGTCTCAATTGCAGAGAGAATATAATAACACGTAAGAATATTTGATATATGTGGGAATGTATGTTTAATGTTGCCATTTTTGTGTTTGATTTTTTAAATAAATGATGGAATGAGAGAGGTGTTTTTTCATTAAATAAATCAAGTTATAAACTTAATCTTAAAGTTTCTATCAATCAGCAACAAACACCCACCTTTTTAAATTTCATTAATGCCAATTCTCCACTTGGAAATAAACTTGGAAATAAACAATAATAATATACAGATGTTACTACTTTCCAACGTAACTGTTGCCCTTTTTTATTTTAAACTGATTGGCTGTAAAAAAACGTGTTGTGTTCACTATTGATGTTTGAAAGCTTGTTTGTTTCAAAAGATTACTGAGGGTTTGCCTTTCCTTTCTAACTTTCCATTCAATTGATTATGAGTTTTCCCCCCCCTAAAATGGGATAGAGTTTACATGAACCAGATCCTCTCCATTTTGGCCTCTGTGGCTGGTCTCTTGGCTTGTATCCCTTCCCCCAAATGCAACATTATCCTACTTAAGCCCAGTCTAAATTGTAGAGGGAATATAATGAGGCACAACAATCTCTGACTAATGCAGTGATTGGGAACTTTTATTTTGATTTTGGGCCCTTTTTAAATTTGATTTCCTAAAAATGATGACATGGGAGAGGGCTTGTCCATTCAATGATTGGAAATCATGGAAAATATTTTATAATCAGCAACAATCCTCTGTAGTTATATTTTTCATTAATGCTGGTGAGGACCCTATGATCAACTTGGAAGTAGCTATTGATATGAAAGGTATGGCTATTAGTTTCTAGAAGGGACTGGGAGGCCACTCAACCCTTGTTCCAGCACCATCAAACCAGAGGTGGTATTCAGCAGGTTTGGACCAGTTCTGGAGAATTAGTAGTGGAAATTTTGAGGAGTTTGGAGAACTGGCAAATATCACCTCTGACTGGAGATTTTGCAGTATCCTTCCCCTGCCACACCCACCAAGCCACTCCCACAGAACCAAAAGTAAAAAAATTTGAATCCCACCACTGCATCAAACATCCACACCTGCCGATCCCAGGTCCTTGGGAAGGACTCATTAGGTAGATAAAAGTATCAACTCCAATCTGAATATCTGGCTGGCTGTGTGATGAACCATAATAATAATATAGGAATGGATTTCCAGAGGAAAAAATGCAGGCTACAGGAACCAGGTTTCAACCCTGAAGCTGACTTGGCCAAAGCCATCTGGAGGCTTCAGTGATGCCACACTGAGTGAGGGATAGGGAGGAGGATTAGAGATAGCTGGGGTTGTGTAGTCAAATGGAAATACTTTCTCTTGGGAACCAAGGATGTTCTCACACCTGGCTGGAGGAAGGGGGAATGATGTCACCAGACTACCAGTAAGTGCCTTGTTTGGACCATGTGACTGATTGTTTGGGGTTGAGGGAAAAACTTTTACTTTTAGGTGAAAACTGCGGGAACCTTCAGAGTCGGTTTTCACTACTCAGTGACCCTGAGGACCAGATAAACCTCCAAGTGCTTCAACAGCCCTCAAAAAGGATGCAAAGGACCAGCTGTCTGCAAGTAATAGAAATCCTTCCATTCCCCACTATGCTTGCAGAGCTGAAGAAGCTTCTGGGATGAGAAGTGAAATGTCTTCAAAAGGAAAAACAAGAAAGTCCAATTGCCTCCTGAAAAGAAAAAGGACTTTTGGGACAACCAGGACCTGGATGACTGAGAATCTCTACTGACATCATCATCATCATCATCATCACAACATAGAAAGAATTAATTAATTAATTAAAAAAAAACAAAGTTGGAGACAGCCAATATGGCCTGGTGGTTAAGGCACCATGCTACATGCCAGGAGACCCTGAGTTTATCCCGTTTGAAAGATAGTCGGTTGACTTGGGGCCAGTTACTCTTTCTCAACCCAACCAACAATTGAAAATGGCATAAAGATAGTAGAACTTAATTATTTGCAACCTGTATCTATATTTACTCGAAGGATTGTATTTGTTGTATGGAAACCAGAGATGGTATTCAGCAAGAACTGACCAGTTCCGGAGAACCAGTAACAGAAATTTTGAGTAGTTTGGAGAACCGGCAAATACCACCTCTGATTAGCCCCATCTCCACCTATTCTTCGTCTTCCAAGTTCCAGCTGATTCATCTGGGTCTTCTTTTGTTGCCATGCACAGGAGAACGGAGCTGGAAAGCAGGATAGTGGGATGGGGAAGGGATTTTACAGTATCCTTCCTCTGGAGTGGTTGGAAATGGAGATTTTGCGGTATCCTTCTTCTGCCATGCCCACCAAGCCATGCCCACCATGCCAAGCCATGCCCACAAAACTGGTAATAAAAAAATTGAATCTCATCACTGGTGGAAATGGCACCTTTTCATATTTTCCACAAATCCTGCAGGAGGTCCTTGTGCATTTGGGCATTCAAGCTCATTTCATACAACACCAGTTGTCCAAAATTACATTCATCATAAGCTCAAAGAAGTATACAGAAGCTGGTACCACACAGAGTTCAGCAGCTGCTATTTCCATTATCAGTGCACTCCCAGGCTTTGCAGCTCCTGCCTGCCTTGATATAAAAAAACCTGGCTTCAACAGTTACGAAATATATAAATAAGGCTTGGTAAAGGTCTCCTAAATGAAAAACAGGAATAAGCAGTCTTGCAAAACAGGCAGGACTTTGACTTAATGCTGTTCAAAATGGCCTGTGAGGAATTTGCTGGTTTGTGTTGCTTCAACCTTACCGTCAATTCATTGCAAGTAAAAGCAGCATGCAAGATGTAAAGGATCAGGCAAAAGGAGCTACAGAACGTCACCTATGCAATTGGCTTTTCTTGTGGGTACCTGGGAAAGGTACCCACAAGGTACCCACAAACCTTTTCTGGTTGCAAAATTTGGCTCTAGATTGTCTAGCTCTAGGTCTTTACAAACATTGTTTCCAGAAGAGTGAGAGGCTAAATCCTGTTGTAAGACTTGGGAGCCATTTTTTTACTTGGAAACTTTGAGGTTGCCACTTTCAGTGCCTGGGAATTTGGGAGGGGGGATTTCATAGTGGGGTAGAAGATTAGACACAACCTTCTTTCTCAGAAAGCCAAGGACATGTTGCCCTGCATCTGGGTAGCTAGGGGGATGTCCCCAGTTGGGATGAAGATTTGATTGGGCCATGTGATGGACTGATGGATGGAGGGGATGGGTCTTTGGTTTCTCTTTTGGGAAGGGGAATGACAGAAGCATAGAAGGAAGGTCTGCTTTTGGGACCCTGAACTCCTCACTTCTCAGTATACTTTATCAAAACTGTTACTGCAACACAACTGATTTCAGAAAAAAATTATCCTGTAATCTGCAACTCTTACACTGCAAAAACATGTGGACTGCACAACTCAATCAGGGCAAAGCAATAGACGCAATCTACATAGACTTCTGTAAAGCCTTTGATTCAGTGGTATACAACAAACTACTCCTAAAACTAAAATCTTATGGTATCTCTGGACAACTGCATAACTGGATAGAAGCATTCCTGTCAAAAAGACAACAAATGGCAGCATCCTATTAAATTTATTTATTTATTTATTTGTTTGTTTGTTTATTTATTTATTTGTTTATTTATTTATTTATTTTCAAGATTTATATACCACCCCTCTCCTTGGGGGACTCAGGGCAGTGTACAGACATTAAAACTATGTTTATTTATTTATTTATTTAATCACACTTTTATACCGCTCCCTCTCCCAAAAAGGGACTCGGGGCGGTGTACAGCCTACTAAAAGCATACAATAAATACACAATAAATACGATTAAAAATAAATTAAATAATTAAATCCGGCTGTCTATTCAAAATTTAAGTTAAAAATTAAAACTAATAAAACCCCAATTTAGATTAATTAAAACCAAAAAACACAGTTACTGGGCCAGGCCGGCCTGTTCGAAAAACAGGGTTTTCACTGCACGCCGGAAGGTCAGAATATCCGTCATAGCCCGTATCTCCGGGGGGAGATCATTCCATAGGGAGGGGGCTCCCACAGAGAAAGCCCGAACTCTCGGGGCCGCCAGCCGACAACAGTCAGGCGGCGGCACCCCAAGTAGGGCCACCCTGTGGGAGCGTACTGGGCAGCGGGAGGTTGTTGATGGCAGCAGGCGGTCCCGTAAGTACCCAGGTCCCGAGCCATGGAGCACTTTAAATACCATCAGTACCACCTTGAATCGAATCCGGTAGGCCACAGGAAGCCAGTGCAGCCTGCGGAGAAGTGGTGTTACGTGGGCGCCTCGAGGGGCGCCCACGATCACCCGCGCGGCTGCATTCTGAACTAACTGCAACCTCCGGAGACTCTTCAAGGGGAGCCCCATGTAGAGAGCGTTGCAATAATCCAAGCGGGAGATAACGAGGGCGGAAGTGACTGTGCGAAGTGCGCCCAGATCCAGAAAGGGTCGCAACTGGTAAATCAGACGAATCTGATGAAAAGCCCCCCTGGCGACGGCTGCAATATGTTCTTCCAAAGACAGCCGTACATCCAGGAGGACACCCAAGTTGCGCGCCCTTTCCACGGGGGTCAAAACCTCTCCCCCCACGGCCAGCGAAGGAATAAGCTGGCTGTATCTGGGCGCAGGAAACCACAGCCACTCGGTTTTGGCCGGGTTGAGACGGAGCCTGTTACGACCCATCCAACTCCGCACGGCCTCCAGGCACCGGGCCATCACTTCGACGGCTTCGTTGGGGTGGCCCGGGGTGGAGATGTACAGCTGAGTATCATCAGCGTACTGATGGAACTCCACCCCGAAGTCACGGATGATCTCACCCAGCGGCTTTACATAAATGTTAAACAGCAGGGGCGAGAGCACCGACCCCTGAGGCACCCCACAAAGCAGGGGCCTTGGGGACGATCTCTGCCCCCCCGTCAACACAGATTGCGAGCGGTCGGAGAGGAAGGAGGAGAACCACCGTAATACGGTGCCTCCAACCCCCAACCCCTCCAACCGCTGCAATAAGATACTGTGGTCGACAGTATCAAAAGCCGCCGAGAGATCTAACAGGACCAGGACAGAGGAACAACCTCTGTCCCGAGCCCTCCAGAGATCATCAACCAACGCGACCAACGCCGTCTCCGTGCTATGCCTGGGCCTGAAGCCCGATTGGAGGGGGTCAAGATAACTCGCTTCATCCAGGAAGTATTATTAATTATGTTAATAATACAATAATTAATATAATTAAAGAATAAATTTGGTTGTTGAATAATCGGGATGGGGCAAGAGTTTAAAAAAAAAAGTAAAGACTAAGACCAATTACGACCGAATTTAAAATAAATGAAAACCCTAGGCCAGACCGGTTTGGAATAGATGAGTTTTCAACGCGCGCCAGAAGGTCAAAAGGTCAGGGATGATCCTCATCTCCGGGGGTAATTTGTTCCAGAGAGAGGGCACCCCCAAAGAGAAGGCCCGCACCCTCAGAGTCACCAGTTGTCCAGCCGGCGGCACCCCGAGGAGACTCATTCTATGGGAGCACACTGGCCGACGGGAGATTGATGGTGGCAGTAGGCGGTCCCGCAAATACCCAGGTCCCAAGCCATGGAGCGCTTTAAAGATGGAAACTAATACCTTGAAACGCACCCAAAAGACCACCGGGAGCCAATGCAGCTCGCGCAAGAGTGGTGTAACATGAGAACCCCGAGAAGCCCCCAAAACCATCCACACGGCCACATTCTGCACCTTCGGGTGCTCTTCAAGGGGAGCCCCATGTAGAGAACATTGGCATAGTCTAGGCGGGAGATAACGAGGGTGGATGTGACTGTGCGAAGTGCATCCCGATCCAGAAAGGGCCGCAACTGGTAGATCCTACGGACCTGATAAAAAGCCCCCATGGTGACGGCCGCGATATGTTCTTCTAACGACATCCATACGTCCAGGAAGACACCCAGATTGCGTGCCCTGTCAGTGGAGGTAAGAATTCCCCCCTCACAGTCAGCGATAGAACTAGCTGGCTGTATCGGGGTGCTAGAAAGCACAGCCATTCGGTCTTAGCTGGGTTGAGCTGAAGCCGGTTCCGCCACATCCAGTTCCGCACAGCCTCCAGGCACCGGGCCATCACTTCAACGGCTTCATTGGGGATTCTATACCTGTCAACAGTGGTGTCCCCCAAGGCAGTGTTCTAGGACCAACCCCCTTCATACTCTACATAAATGATGTCTGTGATCATATTAAGAGCAACTGCGTTCTCTTCGCTGATGATGTAAAGCTGTTCAATACTACAGACAATACTGCTACCCTTCAAAAAAAAACCTTGACAATGTATCAGAATGGTCAAACAAATGGCAACTTCAAATCTCAACAAATAAATGCTCTGTCTTACATATTGGCAAAAAAAAATCAGAAAATAAAATACAAGCTGAATAATCAAGACCTTGTTGATGATCCAAGCTCTGTAAAGGACTGTGGAATACTCATCTCTAATGAACTAAGTGCTAGAGCCCACTGTAACTACATAGCCAAAAAGGCATTAAGAGTTGTTAACCTAATCCTACATAGTTTTTTTCTCTGGTAATATCACACTACTAACTAGAGCATACAAAACATTTGCTAGACCAATACTCGAATACAGCTCATCAGTCTGTAACCCACATTACATATCTGATATTAACACAGTTGAGAAAGTCCAGAAATATTTCACAAGAAGAGTTCTCCACTACTCTACTCATTGTAGAAAACCTTATGCCACCAGACTTGAAATTCTAGACCTAGAAAACCTTGAATTACGCTGTCTTCAGTCTGATCTAAGTATGGTATATAAAATCATACATTGCAATGACTTACCTGTCAATGAATACTTAAGCTTCAACCATAACAACACAAGAGCACACAATAGATACAAACTCAAGATTAACTGCACCAAACTTGATTGCAGGAAATACAACTTCAGCAACAGAGTGGTCAATGTCTGGAATACTCTACCTGACTTTGTGGTTTCTTCCCCAAACCCCCAAACTTTAATCTTAGACTGTCTACTATTGATCTCACCCCTTTCCTAAGAGGTCTGTAGGGGGCGTGCATAAGTGCACCAATGTGCCTACCATCCTTGTCCTATTGTTTCTTTTATTTTTCTTATATGTACCCATTTCATGTATTTATAACTATGTATATACTTATACCTATTATCTTGTAAGCGATTGACAAATCAAATAAATCAAATAAATGATTGTATTTCTTTTTATTCAGGCAATAACTTGAGGGATACTAACAGCAGATGGGTGGGAAAGTAACCTGAGGATTGATATTCATGGATATTTGTGCTCACATCATCTATAGTATTTTTATATGTATGATTTTGCACCATTTTCTAGGTTTGGCCTGTTGGAATATTTTAGAGTCAAAATACTTCTGACTCACATAGCTACATTTCTTCTGGTCATTAGTTGCTTCTTTGTGTTCAGGTCTGGCCTCAGAATAATAATGTAGCACTTGGGGATGAAGACGCAACCAAGCAGACCAGCGCTGGAGGCCAGGATGGAGAAGACCTGCACAGCCACCATGAATTTCCCTTTCGTGCTCAGGTAGGTAGGCACAAAAGTCATCCAGACACTGCAGAAGACCAGCATGCTGAAGGTGATCAGCTTAGCTTCGTTGAAGGCCCCAGGCAGATTCCTGGCCAGGAAAGCCACCGTGAAGCAGATGGCAGCCAGGAAGCCCATGTAGCTGAGGCTGATATAGAACATGACAACGGCCCCTTCGTTGCATTGCAGGATGATCTCTCCAGGCTGGGAGTGGAGGTCAGAGTCAGGGAAGGGGGGAGAAACTCCCAGCCATATGGAGCAGATGAGAATTTGGACACCAGAACAAGAAAGGATGATGGCGTTGGCCAAGCTGTTCCCCAACCATCTCTTCGCTCGGTTTCCTGGTTTTGTGGCCAGGAAAGCCAGCACCACCGTGATGGTTTTGACCAAGAGAGAAGAAACGGCAACTGAGAAGATGAGGCTGAAGACCGTTTGTCGGAGAAGGCAGGTGGCTTTCCTTGGTTGACCAATGAAAAGGAAAGAAGACAAGAAGCAAAGCAGGAGGGAGACCAGGAGGATGTAGGAGAGGTCCTGGTTGTTGGCTTTGACAAGGGGAGTTTCCCGGTATTTAATGAATACAAGCAAGACAAAGCTTGTGATTAGGGAAAAGAATAGAGCAAATGATACCAGGACGTTGCCCAAATGTTCTTCATAAGACAGGAAGGTTATAACTTTAGGGATACATTGGATTCTGTCCTCATTTGGATATTTATCATCTGGACACTTGGTGCATTTTTCTGTATCTGAGAAAAGCAAAAAGCAATATTTAATTAACATATTATCCTTTCACCTTCAAAGAAATATATTCTGGGAACAAGATGGATTTCTTACCATCTTACCATCTCCACAAAAAGATCATAAAAGGAATATCATTTTCTTTAAAAAATAATCTTTCTAATTGTTTATTAAATTGGGGAAAGTCCTAGGACATTAATGATTTCCTGTGTGATATCTGTGTAATCTTCATAGGAACCTACATTATTAAAGGGAAATAATAAATCAGTTACTCTTTCTGGACACACTTCCCGAGTCCTTCACGTGGCATTTCTGTCCACATACTGGACTCAGAAGATGCTAACTTTTGGGATCTAGTTTGCTGGCAGGGAAACCTAGTCCTGCAAATAATCAAGAATGACTAATTATATTTGTCATGAGATAGACCCGTAATTGTCCACACCACCTCATTGTGGACCAGCAACCCCTTCTCAGTGATCCAATGGTAAAAGGCCCCCTGCATTGGTCTATATGGTATAGAACAATGATATAAGGTCTCCTGCTTGAGCAGGGGGCTGGACTAGAAGACCTCCAAAATCCTTTCCAGCTCCATTCTGATTGATTGATCCTCAAGGGGATCCATGTCCCATGGTTTTCAAAAGGCAAAAAGAAAACCAGAAGGACCAGTTGCCTTTTGGAAAAAAGACCAGTTGCCTTTTGGGACAACCATGACTTGGATGGTTGAGAATCTGCATAGACAATGCATTACAATAATCTTTCCGGGAGATGGACCTAAGACAATTCCTCAAGTTTCTTTCTCTTTTTTAATACAATAATTGTTTTGTTCTTTTTCACCTTTTACACATATTGATCTTAATTTAAACACTACTGTGTCATCATTATTATACAAACCAATCTCATGTAAATATCTACATTTATATACCTTTGTATACATTCATATACATTTATCTATAATTTTCTTATCTCCTTTATCCTTATTTCTATTGTTCATTTATATCAATTATCCCAAATTTCATAATACTGACTCTTCTTTATCTTTTAATTTTAACGTCAATTTATTCATTTCAGCACAATCTATAATTTTTTGAATTACTAATTCCTCCGAGGGTGTGTTATTTTGTTTCCATCATTGTTGTTAAGTATTTAGCAGAGTATCCTTGGTGTCAAGGACTAATATAGCAGACGGAAGTAATGTTCAGATTATAGCAGTGAGTATTGAACCACACGCAGAGCAGTTGAAGTGCAAAGTCTTTATATACAGTGAGTATAAACACAGTCCAAGTTCCATTCCAATTATCATACACAGTTCATCCATCAGTAGATTAGATTACTAACCATTCTTGTTCAGTAGATATAACAGCAATACATCATCTTCAATACATCCATACATCAATGGATAAATATAGTTACAGTGTTGAAGATACTTGCCAAGTAACTGAGTAGTATAGTAGAAGCCTAACAAACCAGTAACAGCATTCCTGCAGACAAACAGCACTCTAACAGACACACAGTACACCAACAGTACAATGTGCTCTCTGGCTTCTTACTATATAGCTCTCCTGCTTCCTGTAGCCAATCAGCATTGTGGCTACAAGATAATGCTGAGTCATTTCTGACGTAGCCATATATGGTAAACCAATAAGTTAAGTTTCTTAAAGAAAAACTAACAATTGTGCATATACTATCCTCGTTGCCGTCAAAATATGTAGTAAAATATATTTAATCTTGTTCCTATATTTCCCTTTAATTATTCCCAACAGAAACAACTCCAGTTATTCTGTTCGATCTTCCATTATTTCTTGTATCCAACTCCATATTTTGGTACAGTATTTTTGGGCTTCTGGGCATGACCACCACATATGATAGAAGGTACCTTGGTTCTCTATGCATTTCCAGCATGTCAGATTCATGTTAGGGTACATTTTGGCCAATCTCATTGGTGGCAAATGCCAACGATAAAACATCTTGTACATACTTTCTTTATAGGCCACTGATCTTGTTAATGTATAATTTTTGTTCCAAATTTTTTCTCAATCTACTAAATTTATATTATGTCCAATATTTTTGGCCAAGCTATCATGCAGCCTTTTACTACTACTTCTTCCAATGCAACAATTCCTCAAGTTTCAAAGAACTCAGATCTTCCCAGAAAGGTTAAAAATTATAAGGATACCTCCTGATTGAAAACCAGAAAAGAAATTTTCTCTCAGAGTAGTGAAGCTTGTGCAATCTGTCAAATCCTCCTATCTGTTCCCAGCCCTTCTTCAGGGTCTTTTGGTTTGTCATCCCTGAGATAAGAAATTGTGCAGTTTGAAAATGAACAAGAAAACAGTTGAGCTTCCATCTCTTAACTTGGATTTTCATGATTATGCTCTGGATGAATCTATTTCCACAAGGCCTGCCTTTTTCCTTGGTGTCACCCACCTTCCTGAGTGGAGATGGTCCCTTCCGGACAAGGAACGCAGTCGTAGCAGCAAACTGGCTCTCCTTCTCGAGCCCTCTTGACAAATCCAGGAAGACAATTTTCCACGCATTTGGACTGAGGCAGAGACTAAGCAGAAAAGAAGGAACGCCAAAAGTAAAATCTGAGAACTAACCATCCATGGAAAATGGAGGTAGACATAAACCTTAGTCAAGCAAGTAGTCTCTCAGTTTTGGATAAATAAATGTGAAATATTATCTGACGCACCACTCCCTTGGATCTCATCTATCAAAGAATGATGGTTGATGAGATCCAGGAGAAGAGCCTGTTCGTTTGTGGCTGCACCTTCTGGAATATTCTACCATTTTGAGGTCCTCACAATCTTTAAAAGAACCTTAAAACCTGATTTGATGGCTAGCTTGGGGCCTCTGTAGGATTGTGCTTCTCTTGGGGTGGCTGACAGTATTGAAAAGATCCTCACCCCCATGTTGCTCTTGGTTTTTAGCTATAACTTAATTATCTACATATTGATCATATTGTATTAATTTTTTTAACCTTTCTATCATTTTGTAACCTATCCAGAGTTGCTGCAATAGTGAGATAGGTGGCATATAAATTTAGTAAATAAATAGATAAATAAATAAAGATTTCACTTGCTCCAAAGCAAGGGTACAACTACTGGCAGATTTTTCATTTACTTCCTTCCTTTTGCTTCTACCATATCAGTTGAAACAAACTTTAGAAAAAGTTCAGAGAAGAGGAACTAAGATGATCAAAGTCCTGGAGACTAAACCATATGAAGAATGGCTGCAGGTTTTGGGTCTGGCTAGTCTAAAGAAAAGAAGAATTAGGGGCGACATAGTTGCAGTATTCCAGTATTTGAGGGGTTGCCACAAAGAAGAGGAGGTCAAATTATTCTCCAAAACACCTGAAGGCTGGACAAGAAACAATGGTTGGAAACTAACCAAGGAGAGAAGCAACCAGGAATTGAGGAGAAACTTCCTGATGGTGAGGACAATTAACCAATGGCTTTCCTTTCCTTCAGAAAACTTGATGCTTTTAAGAAGAGACTAGACAGTCACTTATCTGAAATGGTCTAGGTTTTTCTGCTTGAGCAGGGGACTGGACTAGAAGACCTCCAAGGTCCCTTTCAGCTCCTGTTCTATTCTAGTCTACTCTAGTCTATTCAAAGGTCTTTTCTACCTGATAAAGTCTGGAGTGATGGAACTGAGGAAAGGTTTCAACATTGAGCGACAACCAGTGGCTTCCTCCAATGGCCATATTCATATGGATTCCTCCAATCTTCATATAGCCGTGATTTTCAAGAAGGATGATCTATCTTTTAAATTGTATAATAAAATTTATTCTAAAAAGTTTTTTTAATTTTTTTTATTAGATTATTTTTTTAAAAATAAGTAGAATAAAACAGTGATGAAGAAAGAACGTTCTGCCCAGCAGGATACTAAATTGCAGAGGGGATACCAAAGGGCCGTGATCTATGTCATAAGTTTAGTCACCCAGTGTCCCATGTTGGACACATGGCTGAATCAGCTGAAAACAGTGTCTCATACTAGAGCATCTGAAGGACCCCTTGGTCAATAATACGGAAGTTTTCCAAGCCACCAGCAAAATTATGAGTAGCACAGTAGTTAGAGTGCAGTATTGCAGGCTACTTCTGCTGCCTTCTGGCTGCCTGCAATTTGGCAGTTCGATCCTGACCAGCCTCCAGGTTGACTCAGCCTTCCATCCCTTCCGAGGTGAGTAAAATGAGGACCCAGATTGTTGGAGGCAAGAGGCTGATTCTGTAAATCGCTTAGCGAGGGCTATAAAGCACTGTGAAGTGGTATATAAGTCTAAGCGCTTGTGCTATTACCTTTCTTCCTTCCCAGTGGTGAGAATGCAGCATTTCAGGCTGACTCTGCCCACTGCCAGGAGTTTGATCCTGACCACCTCAAGGTTGACTCAGCCTTCCATTCTTCCGAGGTGGGTAAAATGAGGACCCAGATTGTTTGGGGTGATAGGCTGACTTTGTTATCTGCTTAGAGAGAGCTGTAAAGCACTGTGAAGTAGTATATCAGTCTAAGTGCTATTGCCCTTCCTTCCTTCCTTCCTTCCTTCCTTCCTTCCTTCCTTCCTTCCTTCCTTCCTTCCTTCTCTTCTCTTCTCTTCTCTTCTCTTCTCTTCTCTTCTCTTCTCTTCTCTTCTCTTCTCTCCTCTCCTCTCCTCTTCTCTTCCTCCCTGTGGTTAGAATGCAGTATTGCAAGCTAATTCTGCCAACTGACAGCAGTTCGATCCTCCTTCCATCCTTCTAAGGATGGTAAAATGAGGATCCAGGTTGTTGGGGGCAACAAGCTGACTCTGTAAACTGCCTAGAGAGGGCTTTAAAGCACTATAAGTCTAAGTGCTATTGTTATTATAAAAGTACCACTCCCCACATTCAATTCTCCATTTGGTGATTAGGTTTAGCCACATGAAATGGGACTTCAGGCTTTGGAAACCAGAGAAAAGTCTCCAATATTTCCCCACCTTGTTGAGTGACTTTAGCCTTGTTAGAGCATCTTGGTCAATAGTTATTCTCTGTCTTTCAAAGCTCCCAAGTTTAACTTGGCTGGGATCCTCCTTGGAGAAAATCAACAAGCACTCAAAATCCAAATCTGCTGTTACATCTCCATTGTGGTCCATGTAGAGTTTAAAATTGGAAAGATTCCAAAATTCATTCTTCTTAAGAAAGGAGTGGAACTGGAATGAATTTAATCCCAGATTTTAAAAGTAGAACCCTTCTTTTTTATCTTATAAAGCCTGAGTAAGGCTACACCTAGAGTACTGCATCCAGTTTTGATCACCACACTATAAAAAAAATATTGAGACTCTAGAAAGAGTGAAGAGAAGGGGACTGGAGTCTAAAACATAAGATGAATGGTTACAGGAACTGGGCCTGGCTAGTCTAGGGAAGAGAAGGATCAGGGGAGACTGGATAGCAGCCTTCCAATATTTGGGGGGCTGCCACAGAGAGGAAGGGCTCAAGCTATTCTCCAAAGCACCCAAAGGCCAGACAAGGAATAATGGATGCAAACTGAGAGATTCAACATAGAAATACGGATAAATTTTCCAACAGTGAGAACAATCAACCAAGGGAACAGAAGTAGCCTTCAGAAGTTGTGGGAGTTTCGTCACTGGAGGCTTTCAAGAAGAGATTGGACTGCCATCTGTCAGAAATGGTGTAGGGTCTCCTGCTTGGGCAGGGGGTTGGACTATAACACCCTTCCAACTCTTTAAATCTGATTTAACTAATGGATAGTTGGAGGGCCCCATACCTGCCATGGTTGCAGCCTTGGAGCTCCCAAACTCTCTTTGCCCTCCTTCCTTCTCCTCCTGTATCTGGAGGAATATGCAGCATTCAAGACATGCACCAGGCTCTTAATGATACTGTGAATATGTTTGTTATTTGGGATCTGTAAAGTGTTCATTCCCTCTTGGGTTTCCATTGATGCTTTCTGGGTGCATCTTCTCTGACCATTAACAGAAAAGGCATGGTTTGAAAAAGCGCAGCAAAAATATTGATCTTCATACTGAACATCTATAAACAAATACGGTTCAAACGCATCATCTTTTGGACTTTGTTTCCTCTGAAAATTGAAGGACCAAATACTATGGATATATTTGAAACGTTTGTGATTTTTCAATGAATATGTTCCCAAATTTGTGGTGATCCAGACTTTCCCTTCAATGGGTCCTGGAAAAGCTTCAAGTATTAACTCGAAAGGAAGGATTCGGTCTGAAATGGAAACGTATTCTAAGAAGTGAACAAAGACATTGACTTGTCTCCAATTAGAGATGGCCTCTCTGAGGAGTTCTGGATGTCTAGTCATTGAGATTCGTTGTGATATAACAACACAGATTCCATTCCTGACAAGCATAGGAGTCAAAATCCTCATGAAATTCTCTCCCTTCTCTGTGTCTGAAATGAAGAGACCAATCAAGGTCCATCTGAAATGGAGGAGCAGATGGACAATTGCTGGGTCCTGGAACCCTCCTTTGGGGAGCATCCGGTGGAAAAAAGGGAATTGGATTTTATCACTCAGAGCCTCTGAAGCAGTTAGATAGCTGATCTGAAAAGACAATGAAGAATGCTTATAATTTGGGTTCGGATCAAGTCCAAAACATTAGCTTTTAATAAATCCAACTTCATTCTCCTGAACTTGTTAGAATAGTTTATTGTTGATTAGTCATAAGATCTACAAAAATACAGAATATAAAACACAAAACATTAAGAACACAATATGTAAACATAGAATAAAAATATTAACAAAACAAGAATACGAATAAAGAATGAAAATCAGACTTCTGTATCACCCTGATAATTTACCACAATAAAACCCAGATGTACAGATCTTTAGGTGAACTGTTTTGTTCCAATAAAATGCCATATTATATCTAATTTTTGAATTCTGATAGCATAGGAAATAAGCTGTTTTAATATAAGGATCCCAAAAGGTCATTTTCATAATGTGCAGTCGAAGCTACTGAATGCTTTCTTTCTTATAGAATTGAGATTGAAATGATGAACGTGTTATGTCTCTGGAGTTCCAGAAAGACAAGTTCATTGAGACATGGTTAAAGTCTCCCTATTAAACCATTATGTCCAGCATGCTCACAATAAAATAAATATTGCCCTACGGTGTATAGGCACTTTTGCATTTAAATACTTGCTTTTTAATTTGAATTTTTGTCTGTTAAAAGAAACAGAATTTTGGAAGTCTGTCAGTTTCTACAGCTTAATTTTTTTTATGACTAATTATATATCCTAATGTTAGACAAAGAACAAATTATATAACTTCCCAATTGAGCCTTGACGGTGAACTCCACCCTCAAGATCCTTCTCAAATGATGTGATTGTGCTTATTTTATTGATGATATATGTCTTAAGCTTCAAATCACAGCTCCATGTAAGAGCGTACGGGTAATCTCAGCACTATATATTTTAATGCATGGGTCTAAGAAAGTTGGAGAGCTATGATATTTTTAATTTAAGTAGTAGGTTCACTTATGACCTGGCTCTGAGCTCCTTTGATGTAGAGTCAGCAAAGATCCCATCTCCAAGAAAACTACCTCTAGAAAGGAAAGGTGTTACTTGCTCTATTGGCTCATCACTGAATAGTCCTCTATGGACATGAAGGCATTTTTAAAATTCATAACTTTTGACTTTGATTTCTTGAGAATCAGATAATTATTAAGGTAGTTGAAGCCAAGTCTTCTTTACAGCATATGGAACTCAACTTGAGCGAGTCCTTGGTGCTCTCTGAGCTTGATTGTTTTCTTGCAGACATTTTATGACCCAAACTAGATAACATCTTCAGGGCTAGCCATTGTCATCATTATCATCATCACTAGCATTGATGATGTCAGTGCTGGGATTCAATTTTTTTTTTTTTTTGCTACTGGTTCTATGGGCGTGGCTTGGTGGGTGTGGCAGGGGAAGGAGACCGTAAAATCTCCAGTCAGAGGTGGGATTTGCCGATTTTCCAAACTACTCAAAATTTCTGCTACAGGTTCTCCAGAACTGATCAGAACCTGATGAATACCACCTCTACATGATGTTACCTGGTTTGGGTAAAAAAAACTTCTGCAAGAAAATAAGCAAGTTTGGAGAGCACCAAGGACCCCTCATGTCAACCTTAAGCTACAAATATTATCCTTTATTACAGGAATAATAATTATAATAATAATAATACCATTCACAGATGATAATGTATGTATCTAGTGTCTTAGGCATGAGGCTCCTTTATTAATCCTGGTAAGTCATTCATGTCTAGACTGAATAATAAGGGCACAAGTATGCACCCTTCATGAGTTTTGATCCTATTTGCTACAAGTTTCCAACAGAATCCACCCAAGCAATGAGGATGGTGTCATGAGAGGACAGGGCTGCTTGGATGGTTGTCTCCTTCTCAATATGGATCCCAGTCACCAGCTATAAGATCTACAATGACTATGGTGAAAAGCAGCTCCTGAATTCCATCAAGAAGATATAAGTGGATATATTGAGCACCGACCACCTTTACACTCACTTTACCTGATGCAGAAACACACACAGACAAACCTGTGGGACTTTGTAGGTGCCTACTAAAGTTGACATCTGGATGGAGATGTCCCTTCTAGCTGCATCGAGAAGAGTCAAAAGATTGTCCTTCTTCCCACAGCCGTAATTGGGAACATTGGTTTCTCCAGTAGACAGTATGTCCAGCAAAGCATCTGAAGTGACAAGTGTGCTCAGAGAGTTGTCATGGATGTTGTAGCCAAGTGTGAGATTGTGCAGGAGTTGTGGATTCTTGTTAGCCACATGAATGGCAAAAATGAATCGGGCAATTCTAAACTTATTAGGAGATAACCTACCTGAAGGTGCCCACCTGTAGAAAAATAACATTCATATTATCAACCCCACCATCAAAAGCAATAGCAGAATATTGTTTAATGTAGGTACTCTTTGTCACACAACCCTAATGAATCTTAAGCCAATACTGATCCAAAACTAGAGGCAAAAATTAAACCATTCCATGAGCATTTATAAAATTATGGAAACAGGCTCGACATAGGAAACTGCAACCTTTTCAATAATTACTTTAAACAAAAGTCAGTTTTCAAACAGATGAGCTCAGGACTGAATGGGGAGGAAGAAATAATCTGGAGTTCTTTTAGCTGTTTCTCCATCTTAGAATTTGAGTCTCTTCCAGGAAATTAGGCAGGTCCTGCAATAGAGGAGGAGGTGAAATAAGGAGGAAAAAAAGGAGAATATTACATCTGCAAATGGAAGGAATGCAATGCCATCACCCTGAATGACTTACGAGTGAAACTGACTGGAAGGAGCCATGTTGAAAGGAAACGTTATGTTCGAGACTGTTGCCGTGGTGACCACACTAAGGAGATGGTCTCCTGGCCTGTAATAGCTTGGTGGGTTTTTTCCATCCCGGTGCTCCAAATTCATCAGGCACTTCATCCTCAGCTTTCCAGAGACTGGCTGGAACACCGGCAGCACCAGAAGCACCAGGAGAAGAATCAGGAGGTCCATAATTCATTAGGCTGAATTTCTAAACAAGAAGATATAGAAGAATTCAAGGCCTCCCACAAGATGGAAGTGCCAGTGGTTCTCCTGATTCAGACAGAGACAAGCTGAGCTTCGTCTGGAAAGGAGAGAAAATGCATTCAGGAGCACAGCCCCTTCCTGTCCCAAAATGTGTGCCACCTGAGGCATTTATCCTTTTCTGAGGCAAGATCCCTTCCATGCTGCTTCGGTCTGATGTTTACATCAAGGCAGTTGCTAGAGAAGTGACAGAAGAGGTCTCAAAGAACAGGATGGTGATAATTACACTGTGAAGCAACTTCTCCTCTGGGAACCCTGAAGGGCTCCATGTGAAGAGGGACGGCTAGAGAAAAGCATCAAAATCACAGATACACACCTGAGGACATTATTCTGTCATAGTTGTGGTCCTTCCTGTCTGGACATGCCAAGAAAATTATCAAAAATGTAAGTACAGATTAGGTGAGACCTGGATCCAAAATAGGAACTGCAAGAGAGACCTTGGAGTCCTAGTGGACGATCACTTGAATATGAGCCAGCTATGTGCAGCAGTGGCCAAAAAAGCTAATACGTTCCTGGGTTGTATAAACAGAGGCAGAATCAAGATCACCTGAAGTATTAGTGCTGTTTTATAAAACCCTAGTAAGACCACATCCAATTTTGGTCACTAAATTACAAAAAAGATGTTAAGACTTTGAAAAAAGCTGAGAGAAGGGCAATTAAGATGATCAAAGGCTTGGAGACTAAAAGAGATGAAGAACAGTTGCAGGTTTTGGGTCTGGCTAGTCTAAAGAAAAGAAGAATTAGGGGCGACATAGTTGCAGTATTCCAGTATTTGAGGGGCTGCCACAAAGAAGAGGGGGTCAACTTATTCTCCAAAGCACCTGAAAGCAGGACAAAAAACAATGGGTGGAAAGTAATCCAGGAGGGAAGCAACCTGGAGTTAAGGAGAAACTTCCTAATAGTGAGGACAATTTACCAGTGGAACAGAAGTTGCCACCAGAAGTTGTGGGCGCTCCATCACTGGAGGTTTTTAAGAAGAGACTGGATAGTCACTTATCTGAAATGGTATAGGTTCTCCTGTTTGAGCAGGGGCTGGACTAGAAGATCTCCAAGGTCCC
The DNA here is from genome assembly GCA_023653725.1 of Bungarus multicinctus. Lineage (NCBI taxonomy): Eukaryota > Metazoa > Chordata > Lepidosauria > Squamata > Elapidae > Bungarus > Bungarus multicinctus. Next base: position 174,579,650 of record CM042838.1, read on the forward strand.
TTCCAGCTCTATTTTTTAAGGGTGCAATGCTGGATGAAGGATATTGACTTCTGCTGTCCTTCAACTTGGCCTCTTATCTCCAAAGATTGCTGGGAAAGTTTATCATAACTATTGATTGGGGTGCCAGTCTGGGTTTCATGACCCTTAATTCCAATCCTGTCTGTTTTCTAATGCCAAGGAAGCAATCAGTACCCTTGAACCTTGACTAAGAGTAGGGCCTGTTCGTGGTGTATATATATATTTTCCTATTAGACCTCCATATATTAATCCTAAATTGGAGCTGATTTTAAAATTACTTATGCCTGAAATGAAATTGCTGTCAGCGTTCCACAAAACCTCCACTCCAACCAATAACTCTGAGACAGACATCCTCTCCAAAGTTCTTTTTTATTTGGGTAGTAAACTGGCACATCTGGGAAATCCCAAATCTGAAAGTTCCAGGTTTCCTTGCAATAAGTAAAAAATTACAAATCCAACCCCTGCACCCCTCATGGCATCACATGCCTCAATCACCATCTGTCCCAGCTTGAGATGTCCTCTCACCCAGGTGCAGAAATCACATGACCTTGACTTAGAAGAAGGATGCTATTATGTCTAATCACAAACACTCCAAGAAATTCCCCCCCTCCCATTTTCCCAGGCTCAAGAATGTGGCAGCGTGGAAGCGTCTGGTGCTAATAGGGCTTCCAGAGCTGACAATTGCATTTCATGCTTCGACAACTCAGTTTGTCAGGGTTCCAGAAAAACCCAACTCCAACCAAAAACTCCAAGACAGGCATTTTTTCAAAGTTCCCTTTTATTAGAGTAGGTATTCTGGCACATCTGGGAAACCCTGAATCTGAGAGTTCCAGGTTTTCCCTCAGTAATTCAAAAGTCAAAAGCCAACCCCTGCACCCCTCAGTCCATCACATGGTCCTATCACCAACCGTCCCAACTTGAGACATCCCTTCAACCACTCCTCCTCCAGGTGCAGGAATAACATGACCAGAGGTGGTATTCAGCAGATTCTGACCAGTTCTGGAGAACCGGTAGTGGAAATTTTGAGTAGTTCAAAGAACTGGCAAATCCCACCTCTGACTGGAGATTTTACAGTCTCCTTCCCCTGCCACACCCACCAAGCCATGCATAGAAAACTGGTAGTAATTTTTTTTGAATCCCACCACTGAACATGACCTTGACTGAAAAGAAGACTACTATAATGCTACCAACACTCTAACCCTCCCTCCTCCTACTTTCCCAGGCACAGGAATGTGGCAGTGTGGAAGCTTCTGGTTCTAATATGGCTTCCAAAGCTGACACAGTTGACATCATAATGAGCATTTTTGCACAACCACTTCAGTTTCTCTCACTTCCTTTTAATTTGGTTTTTGTTTCTGTGACTTAGCATCCTGTGTGACCTCCCACTCTTTGTACAATTTGCCATTTGTTGTATTGTTGATCTTGAATGAAAACAACTTTGATCAACTTCCAGATTTAACCTGCAAATAAGGAAAACTTTTCTGACAATGAGAACAATCAACCAATGGAATAAAAGTTGCCCTTGGAAGTTGTGGGAGTTTCATCACTTGAGACTTTCAAGAGGAGATTGGATTCCCATCTGTCAGAAATGGTGTAGGGTCTCCTGCTTGGACAGGGGGTTGGACTAGATGACCTACAAGGTCGCTTCCAACTCTGATTATCTGTTATCTGTTAACTTCAGTCCACACAAGTTCAAAGTCATCCTAACGGGGTCCTGGTCTGAAATCCATAGGCTTTTCTACACCAAAAGCTAAATGTTGGACTTCTCTGGACAAGGAAGTGACAAACCAGGATAGCCACTTCCTTCCACATGGCCCCACTTGGTCAAACCTTGATAGGATTAAGGGAATGGTCTTCAAAATTTAATATTGGAACAAAACTTTAAAATTGAATCTGCTGCATAGTGTAGTGGAAACTTACTTAGTGGAGAAACAAGCCTGTCAAAGAAATTGCAATGGATGGGAGTGAGGAAATGGTAGTAGAAAGGCAGGATATCTGGGTCTTCAGAGTGAGAAAATGAAGAATACAAGCTGTAAAAACAACTGCAAGAGGAAATGGCTAGTCAGGGAAAATTAACCGAATGGGATAACAGGAAAGAGAACTGAATTGGAAAACAGGGAAGGCAAAACTAAAATGGAAAAACAGGAAAAATTGATTCTTCTAAGAATCCACTAAAAAAGTCCAGAACTCAAAACAGGCAACTGAGCATGTCTAATTAGCTGACACACTTTGACACACTTTGCATAAATTATCTCCTAATTTTACATCCCATCAGAAAAACCAGCCATCAATCTTTTTGTGAAAGAATGGGATGTGAGATTCAAGCTTGCCTCTTCTATCAGAACACTCGATCTCCCAGGAAATTCACAGACCTTTTGGAGATGTAGCAGATCAATAGATCGATGTCAATTAACCCTTCCCTGCATAAAAAGGTTTGAATGAGTCGATTTGAAGCAGAAAGCAGAGAGGGTGAGCCAGAGAACAGATCCGCTTTCCTGGCTAACCTATTCCTAGTGTCGCCAAAGTGGATGGATGATTTGTCCTTGTTGATTCACCATGAAATGCATGCTGACTCTTGATTTCAGACGCAGCTCACTGTGACCCCTGTCCAGAAGATCAATATCCCAACAAGGATAAAGATCACTGCATTGCCAAGAAGATCCACTTCCTTGCTTATCAAGACATCCTGGGCTACTCATTAACATCTCTCACTCTTTTTCTATCTCTGACCACATCTTCAGCCCTGGTGGTTTTCCTTAAACATTGTGACACTCCAATTGTCAAGGCCAACAACCGAGACCTCACCTATGTCCTCCTCATCTCCCTCCTGCTCTGCTTGCTCTGCTCCTTCCTCTTCCTTGGTCAACCCGGGAATCTCACCTGTCTCTTTCGACAATCTGCCTTTGCCATTCTCTTTTCCCTTGCAGTTTCCTCTGTCTTGGCAAAAACTGTCATGGTGGTTCTAGCCTTTATGGCCACCAAACCAGGGAACAAGACAAGGAAATTCTTAGGAAAACCACTGACCAACTCCATTGTTATAGTCTGTCCCCTGATACAAGTAATTATTTGCACCATCTGGCTGGCAACCTCTCCTCTATTTCCCAACTTGGACTTCCACTCCTTGGTAGGAGAGGCCATCTTGGAATGTAATGAAGGCTCAGCTTTGATGTTTTACACTGTCCTCGCCTACCTGGGTTTCCTGGCCTTTGTGAGTTTCACGGTGGCCTTTCTGGCTAGGAAGCTGCCTGACAGTTTTAATGAAGCCAAATTCATTACTTTCAGCATGCTGGTCTTTTGCAGTGTTTGGATCACCTTCCTCCCCACCTACCTGAGCACCAAAGGGAAGTCCATGGTGGCCTTGGAGATCTTCTCTATCTTGGCCTCTGGGGCTGGCCTCTTGGCTTGTATCTTTTTCCCTAAAATCTATGTTATCCTACTGAGGCCCAATTTGAATTGTAGAAAGAATACAATGAGGCACAAGGATCTCTGATGATATTATTTGTTTACGAAGCAAACTTATATTGCAATATAATTTACACACAGGTAACTCCAGTTGGATTACAACGTTTCAAATCACAAGACAAAAACCGATTAAAATGCCTTTATGCAAGAATTGGGAGACTTTATTTTGATTTTGGACATTTTTCAATTTGATGTTATTTATAAAATAGTAAGGAACTGAGAGATGGCCTTATCTATTAAATAATTGGAAATCAAGTGGTGTGAGTAATTACAGAATGTCGGTTAATCTGCAATGAACACCTACTTTTTCATTAAGGTTGGTTCCCAAAGATCCAAAGAACAACTTGATAATAAACATTGATATTATATGCCTGGATATTAGTTTCCAAAATGACAGTTTCCCACTTTATTAATTTTAATCAAAAGCATACTGCATTTAAGAATACGTTGGGTTTGTTTCACTATCGGTGTTTTTAAGGTTGTTAATTTCCATTGATTCCTGAGACGTTGCGGAATTCCCTATTGACTTTTTGTTTCAATTGATTATTAAAGTTTTTTTAATTAAATGAACTACATTGTTTTATTCTTTACTAACTTACTAGAGAAACAGTATTAATGAATAAGATCATGTAAAATGGTTATTGATGGATATTTCCTACTCCTGCTATTGTTAATATTTTTGGCAATTATTATGAAGAAGGAAATTGGATGGAACAACTAACCAGTGAGAGCAATTAACCAGTGAAACATATTGCCTCTGGAAATTGTGGGTGCCCCAGCACTGGAAGCCATTAAGAAGAGATTGGACAGCCAGGTGTCAGAAATGGTGTAATGTAGGGTCTCCTGCTTGGGCAGGGGGTTGGATTAGATGACCTACAAGGGCCCCTTCCCATTGTCCCATTGAAGCATTGGTGTTACTGCTAGCACTTTCTAGTATACAATTGTTTGTCATGTGCCAGAATAACCCATTAGCATTCATGTTATCTTTAAAAACTATGGCGTAGGCCACACTGCATCTTGTGCATGGAGAACATGTAGATGTTAGGAAAATTGAAAGATGGTAAGAATGTGTGCAAATTGAGGCTACCTTTTTTAAAAAAGCCAATTATTAACTCATAGCTGCCAGCTTACCATCTCTTGATTGGCACATTCTGTTCTCTGGCTGTAACACTACAGAAGAACATTATAAAGCTTTCTTGCTTGAACACAAAACAGTCATTAAACTACATGTTCCATTAGTAACCCCCAAAAACAAAAACAAAAAACAATTTACCCAAAATAATAAGAAAACTTCAATCTAAAAAAAAAAAAACCTGATGGCATAAAAACAAAACTAGATACATAGCTAACTTTAAAAACCGATACAACACCTTATGCAGACAGATAAAGGCAGAATGCACCAATTACCACTGCAAGCAAGAGGAAAACCTCCTACGTACAAAATCCACCCGCGCCTTCTATAACTTTGTAAATACCAAACTTAAGGACTCAAGCACCATCCTATCCCTAAAAGGACCTATTGAGAAAGACTATAGTGATGAAGCTGTTAAGGCAAATCTCTTCAACACGTTCTTCAGTTCAGTCTTTGTAAACACCAATGGTTCATGCCCGACATTTCCTAGTCATGCTACAACTAACTACGATGATCTACTACATATTGACTTTACTGAAGATAACATAGAAAATGCACTATGTTACCTAAAACCATCCTTATCTATTGCCCTAATGGCTTATGTGCATACTTCTTTAAAAAGCTCTCCTCTGCCATAGCAGAACCTCTAAGCATTATTTATTTATTTATTATTTAAATTTATATACCGCCCTTCTCCCAAGGGACTCAGGGCGGTGTACAGCCCATCTAAAACCCACAAATATACAAAAATTTAAAAAGTATTAAATTAATCGGCTGATAAATGAGACTAAAAAGACCCCGCCCCCCCCCTTAAAACCCCAATTTAAAATTAAATACTATGGAGACCAAATTAAAATCATTATCTCAGCCCAGGCCGGCCTGCTCAAAGAGCCAGGTCTTCAACGCGCGCCTGAAGGCCCTCAGGTCCATGCCGGTACGGAGCTCCGGTGGCAGAGTATTCCAGAGGGCGGGGGCACCCACAGAGAAGGCTCTACCCCTCGGCGCCACCAGACGACACATAGCGGCCGACGGCACCCGGAGCAGACCCTCTCTGTGGGAACGCACCGGCCTGTTGGAGATCACTGGCAGAATGCGGTCCTGGAGGTAACCTGGTCCCATGCCATGGGTCGCCCTAAAGGTCAAAACTAGAACCTTAAAGCGAACCCGGAGAGCCACCGGCAGCCAATGCAGCTCGCGCAGGAGAGGCGTCACATGGGCGCTACGCGACGCCCCCATAATCACCCACGCGGCTGCATTTTGCACCAGCTGGAGTCTCCGGATGCTCCCCGTGGGGAGCCCCATGTAGAGGGCATTACAATAGTCCAGGCGAGAGATGACAAGGGCCTGAGTGACCGTGCGCAAGGCGTCCCGATCCAGGAAGGGCCGCAACCGGTAGATCCGACGGATCTGATGAAACGCCCCCCTGGAGACGGCCCGATGTGATGTTCAAGTGACAGCCGTACATCCAGGAGGACACCCAGGTTGCGAGCCCTCTCTGCGGGGGGCAAAACTTCCCCCCCGATAGCCAGCGAAGGTGTCAGCTGGCTATATCGGGGCGCCGGAAACCACAGCCACTCGGTCTTGGATGGGTTGAGCCGAAGCCTGTTCCCGCCCATCCAATCCCACACGGCCTGCAAGCACTTGGACATAGCCCCCACAGCATCGTTGGGGTGGTCTGGAGTAGAGATGTACAACTGGGTGTCATCCACATATAGATGACACCTTACTCCAAGACCACGGATGATCTCGCCCAGCGGCTTCATATAAATGTTGAACAAGAGGGGAGAGAGGACCGACCCCTGGGGCACCCCACAAAGCAGGGACCTAGAGGTGGACCTCTCCCCCCCCGCCAACACAAATTGCAAACGGTCGGAGAGGAAGGAGGAGAACCATCGAAGGACGGTTCCACCAATCCCCAACCCCCCCAACCGTCGCAACAAGATACTATGGTCGATAGTATCGAAAGCCGCCGAGAGGTCTAATAGGACCAGGACAGAGGAGAACCCTCTGTCACGAGCCCTCCAGAGATCATCGACCAATGCGACCAATGCCGTCTCAATGCTATGTCCAGGCCTGAAGCCCGATTGGGACGGATCGAGGTAAGTAGCTTCCTCCAGGTACCGGGGGAGCTGACGCGCCACCACACTCTCAACAACCTTCGCCACGAAGGGAAGGTTGGAGACCGGACGATAGTTGTTTAAAATAGCTGGGTCCAGGGAAGGCTTCTTGAGGAGGGGGCGCACCACTGCCGCCTTCAGGGCGGCAGGGAGCACCCCCTCCCTCAAAGAAGCGTTGACAATCCCCTGGAGCCAGCCTCGTGTCGTCTCCCTGGCGGCCGAAACCAGCCAGGAAGGGCACGGGTCCAATAAACAGGTGGTGGCATTCAGCCCCCCCAGCAGCCTGTCCACACCCTCGGCGGTCACAGGATCGAACTCCTCCCAGATAACACTCACAAGACCTGCCCCGGACACCTCCCCCGGGACCACCCAATTGGAGTCGAGCCCCTCCCGAATCTGAGCGATTTTATCATGCAGAAATCGGGAAAACTCCTCTGCCCTACCCTGCAAGAGGTCATCCCGCGCTCTCGGTTCAAGTAGAGAGCGGGTCACTCTAAACAGGGCGGCAGGCCGATTTTCTGCTGACGCAATAAGGGCGGAGAAATACGAAGATTTCGCCGCCCCTATCGCCACAAGGTAAGTCTTAATATGAGATCTCACCTGTGTTCAGTCAGACTCAGAACGGCTCGCCCTCCAAATGCCCTCTAGACATCTTTTCCGGCACTTCATCTCCCGTAGCTCCTCCGTATACCACGGAGCCAAATGGGATCTGTGCCGGGTCAGAGGTCGCAGGGGCACAACTCGATCTAGAGCCCTGGCGGCTGACCCATCCCAGGTGGCCACCAGGTCTCCAGGCGAGCTGTGAGCCAGAGACTCAGGAAATGGCCCAAGCTCCCTCTGGAACCGCTCCGGGTCCATCAGGCGCCTGGGGCGGAACAATCTAAGTGGTTCCGCCTCCCTGCGGTGGGGGGGTGGCGAACGGAAGTCCAACCTAAGGAGGGAATGATCTGTCCATGACAAGGGTGTGATAACTAACTCCCCAAAATTACAGTCATTCAACCACTGCCCAGAGACAAAAATCAGGTCCAGCATGTGTCCTCCAATGTGAGTGGGGGCGGAAACTAACTGGGTCAGGTCCATGGCCGTCATGGAAGCCAAGAACTCCCGGACCAACCCCGAGGTTTCACCGGACGATGGCAGGTTGAAATCCCCCATGACCAAAAGCCTGGGGGTCTCAACCGCCAGCCCGGCTATCACCTCGAGGAGTTCGGGCAGGGCCGATGAGACGTGGCAGGGAGCCAGGTACGCCATCAAAAGACCCATCTGAACCCCTTGCCCCCACTTCACAAATAGAGATTCACAGCCAGCCGTCTGAGGGACAGTGGCCTCCCTAGGATATAGGGCCTCCTTTATAAGCACCGCCACCCCTCCACCCCTTCCCTGAACCCTAGGCTGGTGAAATGCAAGGAAACCTGGTGGGCACATCTCAACCAGAGGAACACCGCCCTCTGGGCCCAACCAGGTTTCGGTGACACTTACCAGGTCCGCGGCCTCCTCCTGAACCAAATCATGGATCAGGGGAGCCTTATTAACCACGGACCTGGCATTGCACAACAACAGCCGGGTATTCAGGGCCTGAGAATCCGGACAACCAGGGCTGCAGGATGGGTATGGAGGGTCGGACCACGCTACTGCTTGCAAACATCGGGAGCGCGATCCCCTTACCGGATACGGCCCTCTACCCCCAGCATATCTACCCCTCCCAGTCACCGTGCGAATAAAATTAGCCCCCGGCTGCCCACCCCCAATCTGCCACCCCGACATATATGAGATACCACCCCGATATATATGAGATATCATTCAGAACCAGCTCCTTACTGAACCTATGGTCTTTAGCAATGGTCATCCCTATCTTCAAAAAAAGTGGCCCCTGCCTGGTTGAAAACTACAGACCAATCTCACTGTGTTCTGTCACATGCAAAGTTATGGAATCAATCATTAACCAATGCATTATCTTCCACCTGGAGTCAAACAACTTACTCTCTAATAAACAATTTGGTTTCAGAAAAAAATTGTCCTGCAATTTGCAACTTCTACACTGCAAAAATATGTGGACTACACTACATAACCAGGGTAAAGCAATAGATGTAATTTACATAGATTTCTGCAAAGCGTTTGACTCAGTAGTACATGACAAACTACTATTAAAATTAAACTCTTACGGCATTTCTGGATCCCTTTATAAGTGGATTACTGCCTTCCTGTCAAACAGGCAACAAATAGTAAAAATAGGAAACGGCCTATCAAACCTTGCACCAGTTAACAGCAGTGTCCCCCAAGGGAGCATTCTAGGACCCACACTCTTTACACTCTATATAAATGACCTTTGTGATCACCTTATAAGCAACTGCATCCTCTTCGTTGATGATGTAAAACAATTCAACACCACAGAAAATGCTACCGTCCTTCAAAGAGACCTTGATTATGTATCGGAATGGTCAAACAGTTGGCAACTTCAAATCTCAACCAACAAATGCTCTGTCCTACACATTGGTTAAAAAAAAAATCAATGCACCAAATACAAGCTATGCGGATATGACCTCGTTGATGACCCTCACTCTGTCTAGGACCTTGGAGTTCTCATATTGAATGACCTAACTGCCACAGATCACTGCAACAGCATTTCTAAAAAGGTTTTAAGAATTGTAAATCTGATCTTATGAAGCTGCTCCTCTGATAATACTGATTTGCAAACTAGGGCATACAACACCTTTGCTAGACCACTACTCAAATATAGCTCTGCTGTCTGGAATCCACACTATATACTGGACATGAATACAACTGAGCGAGTCCAAAAGTATTTTTAAGAAGAGTACTACAACTCCTCTGTTCACAACAGAATACCCTACACCACCAGACTTGAAATTCTAGGCTTAGATAACCTTGACTAATGCTGGCTAAGATTGGACTTAAGCATAATACATAAAATCATATGTTACAATGTCTTATCAGTTAATGAATACTTCAGCTTTAACCACAACAACACAAGAGCACACAACAGATATAAACTTAATGTAAACCACTCCAAATTTGATTGCAGGAAAGACAACTTCAGCAACAGAGTAGTCAATGTCTGGAACTCACTACCTGATTCTGTTGTCACCTGCTCAAACTCCCACTCCTTTACCCTCAAACTAACCTCTATTGATCTCACCCCATTGACTATTACTTTTGCTATTTAGTTACGATATATTGTCTTAATCATCATGTTATAAATGTCTCACCAAAATCCATATATTCTAACTGTTGTAACATGAATTGTCAATTTACACTGTCAAAGGCTTTCTGTGCATCTAAAAAAATCAATGCCATTTGCTTTCTCAAGTCTGCTTCATAATATTCCAGCGTATCTAGAATAAATCTTACATTATTTTTAATTTGTTTTTTGGGTAGGGATCCATTTTGATCTGGGTGAATAAATTCATTCAGAAATCTTTTTAATCTCTCTGCCATTATTGATGCAAATATTTTGTAATCTGCATTTAATAATGATATGGGCCTATAGTCCCTTATCTGTGTCATGTGGACCCTCTCTTCTTTGGGGCTTTGACTTAGATATGGCACAGGCCAAACTCCATTTTGTGTATAGAGGTCATGGAGGCCAAATACTCAACTTCACCTTGACTCCAAAGTCTACATAAACTGTGGTTTCACAACAACAGACACAATGATGTTTTCCCCCTTGCTTTTCTTTGCAATTATCATCAGAATGATAATTTTTAATGTATTCCCTTGTGGATTTCTACCCACAAAAGGCTTCCAAGAGAAAAAACATGCAGTGAAAAATATGTTCTGGCTCCTTCCACAGGGAAGAGGACAGCTCATCTTCACTTGTTCTACAAAGGACCAACTCCTTTGCTTGGTGAGACTCAGTTGGCCTCAGTTTTCTCTTTGGTTGCAGCCCAAACACAAGTAAGGAGAAGCAGGGGTGTAATAAATTTTCCCTGGGAACAACCAGGTGGCACGGATTGTCTCCATTCTGCTAAAGCTCTGCTAAGAAGTCCTCCCTGCAGTTCAGCCTCTGCACAAACCTTGCTTTCTGATCTAGCAGGGAAGGTGAGAAGAATGGCTGGGCTGCCTCACCTTCTGCTGCTTCTGCTCTTCTGGCTCCTGCCTCCAACTTCTGCCAAGAGGATGCGAACTAATTGTGTCTTGAAAAAACATCCCAGCATCCGCAAACACTATTACAAGCCTGGTAATCTCATCCTTGGTGGGAATTTGCATCTGCAAACCTTTGTTCCTTTTAAGAAACCAGACTTTCAAAATGACCCATTACGGCTTCCTGTTTACACTTCGTAAGTTTCGTAACTGGGAGGGGAAAGATGTAAATAATTGTTTGCTTTGCTTTGGATTTAGGGACACTTTGTGGAATTGTTGTTCCAGTGATATTTGCAATGTCCAAGTGCATTTCAAATCTTTGTGCTTGAACGGCCTGACGTAAATCGATGCATCCAGTTTTGGCCACCACACTATAAAAAAGAGATTGAGGCTCTAGAAAGAGCACAGAGAAGAGCAAACAGGATGATTAAGGGATTAAAACATATGATGAACAGTTGCAGGAGCTGAAGGTGAAGAGAAGGACCAGGGGAGATATGAGAGCAGTCTTCCAATATTGGAGGGGCTGCCATAGAGAGGAAGAGGGGGCAAGCTATTCTCCAAGGCACCTGAAGGCCAGACAAGGAATAATAATGGATGGAAACTGATCAAAGAGAGGTTCAACCTGGAAACAATGAGGAATTTTCTGATAGTGAGAACAACAATGGAACAGGAGTTGCCTTCAGAAGTTGTGGGAGCTTCATCACTAGAAGCTTTCAAAGAGAGACTGGACTGCCATCCATCATAAATGGTGTAGGGTCTCCTGCTTGGGTAGGGGGTTGGATTAGGTGACCTACAAGGTCCCTTCCAACTCTGTTATTCTGTTACTATCTATTACTGATGCTGTGACCTCCACTGGAGTCTTCTCCTCAGCAATGGTGACCAGACCTGAAGTATCTGCTCAACCAAATGGATGAGGCTGCTAGAAGAGAAACTGGGAAGGATTGCAGCCACTGGAGGAAAGAGAAAGAGGGAGGAACAAGAGAAGGGTTTAAAATGATCTGTGACATTGAGACACCAGCTTTTCTCCTTTGTAACAAAATCTTTTAATTTTAGAACTTAGAATTTATTTGATTTGTCAATCACTTACAAGATAATAGGTATAAGTATCTACATAGTTATGAATACATGAAATGGGTACATATAAGAAAAATAAAAGAAACAATAGGACAGGGACGGTAGGCACATTGGTGCACTTATGCACACCCCCTACAGACCGCTTAGGAAAGGGGTGAGGTCAATAGTAGACAGTCTAAGGTTAAAGTTTTGGGGGTTTGGGGAAGAAACCAGAGTCAGGTAGAGTATTCCAGACATTGACCACTCTGTTGCTGAAGTCGTATTTCCTGCAGTCAAGTTTGGTGCGGTTAACCTTGAGTTTGTATCTATTGTGTGCTCTTATGTTGTTATGGTTGAAGCTGAAGTATTCATTGACAGGTAAGTCATTGCAGTGTATGATTTTATATACCATACTTAGATCAGACCGAAGTAATTCAAGGTTTTCTAAATCAGAATTTCAAGTCTGGTGGCATAAGGTATTCTACAATGAGTAGAGGAGTGGAGAACTCTTCTTGTGAAATATTTCTGGACTTTCTCAACTGTGTTAATATCAGATATGTAATGTGGGTTACAGACTGATGAGCTGTATTCGAGTATTGGTCTAGCAAATGTTTTGTATGCTCTAGTTAGTAGTGTGATATTACCAGAGAAAAAACTATGTAGGATTAGGTTAACAACTCTTAATGTCTTTTTGGCTATGTAGTTACAGTGGGCTCTAGCACTTAGATCATTAGAGATGAGTATTCCAAGGACCTTTACACAGCTTGGATCATCAACAAGGTCTTGACTATTCAGCTTGTATTTTATTTTCTGATTTATTTATTTTTTGCCAATATGTAAGACAGAGCATTTATTTGTTGAGATTTGAAGTTTCCATTTGTTTGACCATTCTGATACATAGTTGAGGTCTTTTTGAAGGGTAGCAGTATTGTCTGTGGTGTTGAATAGCTTTACATCATCAGCGAAGAGAACACAGTTGCTCTTAATATGATCACAGAAGTCATTTATGTAGAGTATGAAGAGGGTCGGTCCTAGAACACTGCCTTGGGGGACACCACTATTGACAGGTACAGAATTTGATAGGACACTCCCAATTTTGACGATTTGTTGTCTGTTTGACAGGAATGTTTCTATCCAGTTATGAAGTTGTCCAGAAATACCATAAGATTTTAGTTTTAGGAGTAGTTTGTCGTGTACCACTGAATCAAAGGCTTTACAGAAGTCTATGTAGATTGCGTCTAATGTTTTGCCCTGATTGAGTTGTGTAGTCCATATGTTTTTGCAGTGTAAGAGTTGCAAATTACAGGATAGTTTTTTTCTGAAACCAAATTGTTTATTAGAGAGTAGGTTGTTTGTCTGTAAGTGGAGGATAATGGATTGGTTAATAATTGATTCCATGACTTTACAGGTGACACAGCACAAGGAGATTGGTCTGTGATTTTCAATTAGGCTGGGGTTTCCCTTTTTGAAGATGGGGATAACCGTGGCTTGTGACCATAGGTTAGGCAAGGAGCTGGTCCTGAAAGATTTTTCAAAGATTATGCTTAGAGGTTCTGCTATGGCAGTGGATAGCTTTTTTAAGAAGTAGGCACATATTCCATCCGGTCCAATAGATACAGATGGTTTTAGATTGCATAGTGCTTTTTCAACATTGTCTTCTGTAAAATTGATATGTATTACATCATTGTAGTTTTCTGTGGTTTGGCTAGGAAATACTGGGCATGATCCATTGCTGTTTACAAATACTGAGCCAAAGAATGTGTTAAAGAGTTTGGCTTTAATGGTGTCGTCATTGCAGTCTTTACCATTAGATCCTATCAGGGTTGGGATGGACCTTGAGTCTTTTAGTTTGTTATTCACAAAATTGTAAAAAGCGTGGGTGGAATTGGTGCATAGAAGGTTTTCTTCTTGTTTAATGTGATAATTGGTGCATTCAGACTTTATCTGGTGGCACAAATTTTTGTATCGGCTTTTGAAGTTGGCAAAGTGACCAGATTTGTTTTTCTGCCAGAGTGATTTCTTTTTGGATTGAAGTTTCCTTATTGTTATGGGTAATCTGTTTTTTTGTTGTTATTGTTGTTTTGGGAGTTGTTATTGCTACATATAGTTTGATGACTCTTTTGATTTCAAGTAAAAATATGTTGTAATGGTCTTCAACAGTATTGCATCCAGTGAATAGAGATTGCCAATCAAGGGATGAGAGATCGTTGTCTATAAGATCATAGTTGCCTTTTTTGAATATAATTGGGGATTACATCATTGTGATGATTTTTGTGTGGGCGTATGTTGAGACAAAAGTCAATCATATTGTAGTCACTGTTGGAAAAGGGTTCTTTAGTTTGTATTCCGTAAATTAAATTCAAACTATTGCAGAAGACGAGATCGAGGCAGTTGTTAAATCGAGTATTGTTGGTTACTAGTTGTTCCAGTCCCAGATTTTACTGCATTGTAGAAGGTTGCATGTATGGGTTCAGTTGTACATTCGTTTAGGGTCCAGTTAATATGAGATAGATTGAAGTCACCAAGAAAGATAAAAGCGTCTGAGCAGGATGTTGCCCATGTTAGTAGTGAATTTAGCTTGTTTACATGTTCGATGTCATAATCAGGGGCTCTGTAACATAGTAAGAATCGAAATGTGATATTTAAGGACAGTTCACAGACAATGGTCTCAGGAAGAGCAAGCTAACTTGGATGTTTTTTAGATGTAAGTACTATTTATAGAAGATAGCAGCACCACCTCCTCTACGGATTTCACGATCTGATCGGTAAACATGATAGTCTCTTACTGTGGTAATGGAGTCAGGGGAGAGATGTGTTGAGCCATGTTTCACAGACAAATATGATGTTGAATTTAGCCATATTTAGTAAGAGGAGAAATTCAGGTATTTTGTTCACAAGGCTTCTTGCACTGAGTAGCTTGCGTTTAAGGCCAGCTGAAGTTGGAATTAAGGTAGTTAGGGGCATGCGTGCCTACTCTTGGGTGATGATGGATTGGTTGAAGTAGGGTTGTGGTTGAAGGTTAAAGCTGAGTTGCAGGTTGTGTGACTTACTTTTGATACAGTCAGCACAGTAGTTAATGTACAGATCCTTCTCTCCATTGTCTAGACGTTTTTTGAGTTCTGTGCAGAGTACACGGGAGTGGGCACGTTGCTGCAAGGTTAGGTCAGGGCGAGAACGGAGGTTCTTATGGTTGGTGTTGCTTTTGGCAAGTGAATTTATAGTATAAATGAATTTACGTTTACTTGATTCATTTTTGCAAATGACCCTGCAGAAGCGTGAGGCCACAAAGCCGTCTCTGTTTTTGAACTCTGGGCGGGAACCCCGATGTGGGAAATGTCAAGTATTTCATCAGGGGAGATGGTTGATGCTAGATAATCACTGATGATGTTGCGGACAGTTGTGATGTCATCGTTGTCATTGATGTCATTTAATGAAGAAACATCTTTTTTTTAAAAAGGAGAGGAAAAACTCATACTTGGGACTTGCTGCTTCAAACAAAATGCAAAAAAAAAAGAACAAAGGGAAGGCAAAGTCTGCCAGAATTCATGACCTTTTCTCTAAGGGTCCCCAATGCTTTTCTCACCATAGAGTCATACCCAAGAACTACCAGCACTTCATGGCCTTGGTGTTTGCGGTTAGAGAGGTCAACAAGGATCTAGTTCTCCCCTCCAACATCACCCTTGGCATCCACATCTATGAAAATTATCAGATTGAGATGAAGATTTCCTTATTCAGCCTCGCCCTGCTCTCCACACGAGGCCGAATGGTTCCAGGTTACAAATGTAACAGGCAGGACCCTCTGCTCTCTGTTATTGGAGGTCTTGACCCCAGATCCTCAAGGCTGATGGCCTCCATCATCAGCCTCTTCAAGGTCCCGCAGGTAAGGGGGCTGCACTCAGGAGTGGGATTCTACCAGTTTGGGCCCATTCAGACGAACCCCTTGCTCCGAAGATCAGCCGGCAGGGAACTGGTTCACTGCGATGAGTATGTGGGCCTGCTGGCCCACCCCTGCTCTTCCCTGTCTTCATTTTTGTTTTTTTAGAGCACAGCTGATTCACGTAGAGCAGTTTTCCATGCCTCAGCTGTTTTATTCGCAGTAGAAGTACCAAGGTAAGTATTAGAGCTTTATGAAATGCGGAGTGCACAGAGTATATGTTTGGCGCATGCACATGCAAAGCATGCAATCACTGAATCGGTTGTTATACCAGTGGAAGCCTACCTCTGGCTGCACTGGATACAATATGGTGTAGACCAGGGGTCTTCCAATTTGACAGCTTTAAGACCTGGGGACTTCAACTCCCAGAATTCCTCCTCCAGTCATGTTAGCTCAGGAATTCTGGGAGTTGAAGTCCACAAGTCTTAAACTTGTCATGTTGGAAGACCCTTGGTGTAGACAGACAGATAACAGATGACAGCTAATCAGAGTTGGAAGGGACCTTGTAGATCATCTAGTCCAACCCTCCCAAGCAGGAGACCCTACACCATTTCTGACATCTGAAGTGCACACAAGACCCAATGAGGAAAGCAAAGATCTTTTGGGGAAGGGTATATCAGGAATGTGAGACTGAGAGAATCCAATGAGTTCATTTATATATATATGTATATATATTTGTATATATATATATATATGTATATATATTTGTTTTCGGAGGTTTTTGCGGGTATTTGTATGTGGATCTTTGGTTCTTCGGGTTTTCTCCCGCGTAGAATTGGAAATATCTAGGTGACGTTTCGATGAAGTCTCATTCATCATCTTCAGGCTTGTGTCTTTGGTCTTGTGCTTCTCAGAGAAGACACAAGCCTGAAGATGATGAATGAGACTTCATCGAAACGTCACCTAGATATTTCCAATTCTACGCGGGAGAAAACCCGAAGAACCAAAGATATATATATATATGTGTGTGTGTGTGTGTATCTTTGGTAATTCAGGTTTTCTCCCATGTAAAATTGGAAGTATCTAGGCGACGTTTCGATGAAGTCTCATTCATCATCTTCAGGCTTGTGTCTCAAAGCCGAAGACACAAGCCTGAAGATATGAATGAGACTTCATCGAAACGTCACCTAGATACTTCCAATTTTACAGGGGAGAAAACCTGAATTACCAAAGATCTACATACAAATACCCGCAAAAACCTCAGAAAACGTGTGTGTGTGGGTGTGTGTGTGTGTGGGTGTGTGTGTGTATATGTGTAAGGTTTTTAGCTGATAATTTTAAATAATAAATAAGGGAGACTAGTATAGATCTATTCGAGCTAGTTAGCTCTTCCTCATATCTAGCCATACCCTTACTGGGATTCGAATACAAGTATATATATATATATATGTGTGTGTGTGTGTGTGTGTGTGTGGTGAATCTTTGGTTCTTCGGGTTTTCTCCCACGTAGAACTGGAAGTATCTAGCGACGGTTCGATGAAGTCTCATTCATCATCTTTCAGGCTTGTGTCTTCGGCAATATATATACATTATACATCGGCATATATATATACATTATATAATAATGTGCTCAAGGTATGTTTTCTATAAGCCCAACGAAGCAATAATTCTGAAATGCTGTACATACCACAAGGAATTCATTCCTAACATTCTTCACAAAAAGTGTAGCCACCTTCCAATCAGTTTTTTTTATTCTCTTTATAATTGATGGTTTGTTCCTTTGATTTATGATCTATCACAACCAAGCAAAACAGGGAACTGGTGGCTCTTCCTAAGAAGAGGTGAAATAAGCTTACCCCTCAAGTTGAGTCAGCCTTATAATGGTTGACCCATAAGTCATCATGACATTTTACTTTGCCTTTGAAAGAGATTCTCACTTTTTCCAGCTTGGTGTTGGGTTTGACTTCGCTCAGGGAGACAGAAGAGTTATCCTTCCCTTCTTCCGGATTAATCCCAAGGAATTTCCCCAGTATGAGGGTTGGTCCAGCTGCTCCTGCATTTCCAGTGGAACTGGGTTGGGCTTATGGCCTCTGACAGTGAGTATGGAGAACATTTTATCTCATCTCTGGTGCCAATGCTGAAGGAGAAGGAGTCTGCCTGGCCTTCACTGAAATATTCAAATCTGATGAAAGTATTGTTACAGTCAGAAGTTTCATTCGTATTTTCAAACTTTGGTTTAAAGTTGAAGTGATTGTTCTGTTGGCGATTCCAATAGTGTTGAAAACGTTCCGTGGCTCTGAATGCTTACCAAGAATTTCAAAAAGACAACATTTCAAAAAGTTTGGATCTTAACTTCCCTTTGGAAACTTAGTGAGATGGAATACCAAGAGACATCGAAGATTGTAATGCAATTCCACGGGGCTTTGCACCTTAGGGACCTTACCGGGAGTTCTCGGAATTCACCCATTTCCTTCTGACTTTAGATCCTTTAAGCCACAAGGGATACTTTTCTGCCACTGTGGTGGGGAAAGGTCTTTGATTGTGCAGTCCAGAAACCAGGAAAAGATTTCTCAAAAGGGGAAAAAAACATGCTCAGGAAAGGAAAAAATTACAAAATGTACCTTCTTATATCTTCGAAACAACCATGACGGGGAGGAAAGTTACAATATCTACAATGCCATTTATGTTGTGGCACATGCTTTACATGCAGTGCATGGATCAGGAGCATGGCCAACCAGGATGAGGCTTGGAAAGAGGGTTTCCAAAATCCAATCGTGGCAGGTAATCTCTTGGATTTTTAACCAATCCACAGATGCTTAGAGTGGAAGCTTTGCATGTGGTATTTTTGAACTATTGATTAAAATATCCATGTGGACTGTGTCAACTGAAAAGAGACTCCTTTGCTCTTTTTAGCTGCCTGAAAAAGGAGTGGGGGAAAACAAGGCATTCTTGAAATGCCTAGATAATCAACTCAGCAGCCACAGTGTCAGAGCGTAAAAAGGTTATTGGAGAGCATGATGGAAGACTCTTGGAGATGGATGTGTCCTATTAGAGAAGTCACATCCAGGGGGGTGGGGAAGACCAGGGTCAAGGGGGAAATGTATGCTGTGATTGAGTATCAGCTGCCCCCCGCTAAATGCCAACATGGCCACTTCTAATAAATCAATTTTCTTTTTTCTGAGATGCAGCTAGAGACTTTTGATTTGAATGGGGGTGGATTTGTTGAAGCCTGACACTGAGGCCCTGCTGCCACCCAACCAAACGTCATGCCAGTTTGTTAAACCCTCTCAACCGTGCCTCTGTAAAAAGCGGCCAGGACAGAAGGAGAAATATGGAGTGGGGTGTGGTGTCCTAGAGGTGGTGCTGTCGCCTCACAATCAGGAAGCTGTGAGTCAATCACCAAGGCAGAGGCAGATATTTCTTTCTCTTGGTACGATGAGAATGTATCTGCTGAACAAAACTCCGCATTGGTGACAGGAAGGGCATCTGGCCATGAAAACACTCTGCTAGGTTCCATTCAATTGCCCAGACTCCACTCCGCAAGGGATTATGGGATCGTTAAATGAAGATGATATGATGATGACAGAAGGAGAAAGATTTGGTCTCTTTTTCTTTCAGCTCCTTCCCTATTTGAGGAATGTACACTTCAACAACAGTGCTGGACAGGAAATCTCCTTCTCAGAAGATGGACTGGGATCTCCTCGCTATGAGATCTCAACTGGCGTTTCCTCCCCAATCAATCGTTGTCCCCATGAAAGTTGGGCAGATAAATCCAGGGGCTCCCCCAGCCAGGATTTCACTATCAACTCCGAGTCGATCATCTGGGCCACGAGGTGAGATGCAGGGAAATGTTCTGAATTCAGGAAAAGACTCTTTCTCTCTTGGAGATGACAAATGTCTTCCTCACTGGAAAAAAAAGTGTATTGAATCAGAAAATATGGCAGCTGGGGTGCAAAAGTTCTGTTTTCATGCAACCAATCCAATTGAAGAAAAATCCGGTGGAAGCCAGGGTGAATAAACTGAAAGCAACAGGCGATCTGGACGTCGTTCCTCTTTAGGCTGAACATTGTGGTTCTTCTTTAGAAAAAGCTGTTAGCTCGAACGCACACAGCGCAAGACGCAATTCCAGGAGGTCACACCCATGTTCAACATTTTTCAGTTCCATTGAAAGTATAATAGCACTGAATGAATGGGATAGCCCAGTCATCAGGACTGCGGGCCATACAGTGCCCCCCGAAGTCACTGAGTCAAAAAGCATTCTCTCCCCCAGATCTCTCCTCTTTGTCCAGCTTCTGCTCTGC
>CM042838.1:174723446-174892560 GCA_023653725.1 Bungarus multicinctus
CTTTTTCCATTAAAACCAATCTAAGGAAAAGAAATCGTTTTTTTCTTTATTTGGTTTTAAGAATTTTCTGTCTTATAAAATGAACCTACTCCAAAATTCTTTGCTTTATCACATGTCCACCATAACTGGTAAAAAGTTCCTTCTTTCCTTTACACCTCCCAACATTCATTTCAAATACCCTATACATTCAGGATAATTTATCGAGTTTTAAATCCAGTGATAGATCAAATTATAAATTTTTTAAAAAAATTATAGTTTAGTGTAAATTTTAACCTTTCATATTTTCCCCTTGTTCAAGGATCACATTATATCCAAAATTCCTGCCCACTGAACCAAACAAACTTTTACATGTTCACACTTCCAAATTTCAATTTCAACAACATTTATAAATCTGAGCAATAAAATCACTACCACGCAATAGATTTCCAATTAATTTTAGCAACAACCAAACCCACAACTCTTTTTTAACTGATTTAAATTGTTCTTTCAGTTTTTGATATGTAATTCTATGCCAAACGTAATCTTCTAATTCAAGTTATTCCCTCAACTTTAATGTAGGTTCACCAGAGTTGAAATATAATATGTTACAATACGTCCATCAGTCTGGCTTCACCACCATTTCATTTCCTAAAAAAGCTTCTTGAAGAGAGGGACATCCAAAGAGGGAACTTCGTATAGAACATTATTTTATATTTACTTGAAACTCTGAGTGTGGCACATCTTGCAAAGAAATTAGTAAAATCAACATTAACTTTATCACACTATAAATAACTGTGCCAACCAAACCTTAATTTGTGGCCCTCTAATTAATTCGTAGCCTCTTATTCTGGAGGTTCACTCGTTCTTTTAATCAGGCAAGACAACACACCTCAAAATACAATTTCAGATCTGGTAAACCCAACCCAATTTTTCCTTAGCATCTTGCAGTGTTTGTATCTAATTCTGGGTTTTTCCTTTGCCATATAAACTTAGAAATATCTGAAAGAATAAATTAATCTTTAATAACCAGTTTTCCTTCCATACAGGGCATTAGACCTCACTAAGGCCACTTTGAAAACATGAAAAACAAAAGACTGACCACAGGAATATTGTAAGCAGTTGCAGAACTTGGTAAGGAATTCTTTTATGGACAAATTCCTCCTTCAGGTCATCATTTATTAGAAATCTTATCACATTCTAACCATGCCACAAAGATAAATATAAATGAGGCAACTCCTTGCATTAGTTAGAAATTTTTGTTTCTTACTATATTTTCTCTACAATTCAGATCTGGCCTCAGAAGAATAATGTAGCATTTGGGGAAAAAGATACAAGCCAAGAGAGCAGCTCCAGAGGCCAAAATGGAGAAGATCTCCACGGCCACCATGGACTTCCCTTTGGTGCTCAGGTAGGTGGGGATGAAAGTGATCCAAACACTGCAAAAGACCAGCATGCTAAAAGTAATGAACTTGGCTTCGTTAAAACTATCGGGCAATTTCCTAGCTAGAAAGGCCACCGTGAAACTGACAAGGGCCAAAAGTCCTAGGTAAGAGAGAACACCATAAAACATTACAGCTGAGCCTTCGTTACATTCCAAGATGATCTCTCCAAACAAGGAGTGGAAGTCCAAGTTTAGAAACGGGGGAGACATTATCAGCCAAGTGGCACAAAGGACTGCTTGGATCAGGGGACAGGATATAACAATGGAGTTGGTCAGTGGCTTTCCTAAGAGTTTCCTTGTCTTGTTCCCTGTCTTGGTGGCCATGAAGGCCAGAACCACCATGACAGTCTTTGCCAACACAGAGGAAACTGCAAGGGAAAAGAGAATGGCAAAGGCAGATTGTCGGAAGAGACAGGTGAGCTTCCCCGGTCGACCAATGAAAAGGAAGGAACAGAGGAAGCAGAGCAGGAGGGAGACCAGGAGGATGTAGGTGACATCTCGGTTGTTGGCTTTGACAATTGGTGTATCGTGATGTTTATAGAAAATCACCAGGACTGAAGAAGTGATCAGAGAAAGGAAAAGAGCAAGAAAAACTAAAATGTATCCCTGGGAGTATTGGTAGGCAAGGAAGTGGAGCTTCTTGGCAATGCAGTGGTCCTGGTCCTGGCTGGGATATTGGTCTTTGGGGCAGAGTTCACAGTGAGCTGCATCTGAAATCAAAAGTCTGTCTAAGGATTTCTTGAGCAAGTACCATGCACATGATCCCTCCCGCAAAGGTGATACACGTGTTTCCTTTCTGCTGTTGACCTACCCACAAAGGGAGTGATGAAATGAAATTACTCCCTTGTGCTATTTATGGGGCACCAAAAAGAGCAAATAATCCTTCATTTAAGATGATACGATTAGACAATGATAAGGATGTGTTCAGTTCCAGCTATCCATTCCCTGGGCATTTCCATAGGGAATGTGGCTTTCAGGTTGAGATCACTGCCTATTTTCTCCCTCACTTTATAATGCATCCCATACAAGTCCAAAAGATCTATCATCCAGGAATGCTGCTATTTTGTTTGTGTGTATATTATCCCTGCCTTAACCTCTCTGCTTTGTACTTCAAATCTGTTCATTCACAATTTTTGCTCCCTCCTCCTCTACTGAAGAGACATAGATAGATAGATCTCCTTTTTCTCTGGCAGGTCTATTGCCTAAGGGGTTGATAGAGCTGATGGAAGAAGCATGCACTAAATGATAAAAATTAAACCTTTGGACCACACACCCCACTTCCTTAGGAAAAGATTGGAAGTTAGTTTTCCCAATTGGATGTTAGAGTAGGAGTGGAAATGCATGTTGGGGATTCACAAATTCTGCCCTAAATTTATCCTGCAAGAAATTGCTGAGGATTAAGGAAAGGTGTCCTCTGTGGTAGGGCAGTTTACTGAAAGGTTCTGCTACAAAGTGTAAGCGGATGTCAATCTCATCAGAAATGACATCAATAACAAAAATAGATTGATTTAATGAATGTCTTTCTTTGATTCTGGAGGATGAAGATTTAAAGTCTGGTCTACCTGTCTGATTAGAAAAGGTCCCTTCTGGACAAGCATCACACTGGTAGCAGCAAACCTGCTTGTCCTCTGGAACGCTTCTCCTCTCTCCTGCCTGGCACCTCTTCCTTCCACACCTGGCAAAGGGGATGGTCTGAAAGAGAAATACCAATGAATTCTTTGATTTTTTTTTCCCACATTCCTATTTCTATTCCACATTCCCATTTCTATGCTCAGAATCACTTCTAACCAATTTGTTCACCATTGTCTATCAAAAACCAGGAACAGCTACTGGGGGATTCAGGTCAGTGGCACTCCCAACCTCCCAGCAGATGCTGGAGATTGGAACTGGGATTTCATCCTGCAAAGGAAGGCTTGTGGCTGAAGCACAGCAGAGGTGGTATTCAGCAGGTTCTCACCAGTTCTGGAGAACCGGTAGCAGAAATTTTGATTAATTCGGAGAACTGGCAAATACTACCTCTGACGGGAGATTTTACAGTATCCTTCCGCTGCCACGCCCACCAAGCCACGCCCACAGAACCGGTAGTAAAAAAAAATTGAATCCCACCACTGAACCACACAGAGATTGGAACGGGGATTTCATCCTGGAAAGGAAGGCTTGTGACTGAACCACCGCAGCATTTCTAAAAGAAAGAATCCTGATGATGCAACTAAGCAGAAATGGTCCATGGAAATCACTGTTTCTTGATATAATTGTATTCTGCATTTCAAGCAGACGTTGTTCCCTTTGTGGAATGACACAAATCAGACTTCAAATGTGTTACCTGCAAAGCAGATTCTTTACCCAATGACTGCCATGATCTCTGAGTCAATTGATTATTTTTCAAGTTAGAAGGATGTCCTGCATTTCAGGATGAGAATGAATCTTTCCCTGAACTTACAATACTTCCTTGCAGCTCACCTTTGTGGCCCAGATGATTCCATCAGAGTTAATGGTGAAATCCTGGCTTGGGGGAGCCTCAGGATTTACTTTCCCAACCTTCATGGGGACAAAGGATTGATTGGGGAGGAAAAGCCAGTTGAGAAGGTCATAACGAGTAGAACCCAGTCCATCTTCTGAGAAGGAGACTTCATCTCCAGCACTATTGTTGAACTGCACATTGCCCAAATAGGGAAGAATCTGAAATAAAAGAGACCTTTAGAAAAAGGAGTATTTGGTTAGAGCTACGGTTATGGCTTCTATCAGTACATGGTGATCATCTTCAGAAGATAAATTTATGTCTGATAAGCTAGAGGTGTTCTCTTGGTGGAGAATTGAGGAATCTTCAGTAACACCAAATATTTACTCTGAAACTACAAAAAAAAATTATTTCAGGACATTACGAAGGTCTTTCTTCTTCTTTTTAAAATAAATTTTATTAATTTTCTATTAATTACATTTCTTAGTGCTTAACAAACATCGTGTTGTGTGGGTATTTAATTTGCTTAACAATACAGATTCCATTTTTACTCTCCAAACCACTGGTAAAATAAGTTCCATGTCTGATAATATTCTGTGTCTTCTTTCTGTTTAATTTTAAATGTAAGTCTATCCATTTCTGCACAGTCTAGTATCTTCTTAACTATCTCTTCTTCTTGCAATGTTTCTTCATCTTTCCAATGTTGTACAACATAATCCTCGTTGCTGTTAAGTCATGTAATACTAAACACATACTTTTCTGATCAAATTTTTCTCGTATCATTCCTAATAAAAACAGTTCAGGTTTCCCTACGATCTTTTCTAGCCATTGTGTATTTTTGCCCAGATTTTTTTTTAGCACAAGTCCACCATCTGATAAAATATGCTCATCCTTTGATTACATTTCCAACATTTGCTAGACACATTTTTAAAATTTTTAGCTAACCTAGCAGGTGGACAGCTGGTTTGGTTTATTTCTCTTTTCCCCTCTCTCTAACCTCTTCCAACAAAACATTATTCTTAATTCACATTTTTTTCTAATAATTGCTTTTAATATGCATTGAGGTGACAACATGTAGATATTGAATCAGTAACTGAAGAAATGCCTATGGGAAGTTTCCTCTCTGAGAAGCCACAGAAATTACCTGCCATGACTGGATATTTGGGGTCCTCTTTCCAAACCTCATCATGGTTGGTCGGGCTCTGGATCCAAACATTGCATGTAGTGCATGAGCCACAGCATAAACGGCATTGTAGATATTGTAACTTTCACCTGTCATGCTTGTTTCAAAAGTGTAATTGGGCAGATTCTGCACATTCTCCTTTCCTGTACATAGTTTTTCCCCCTTTGGAGGAATCTCCCCTGATTTATGGATCTTGCAGTCAAAGACTATTTCCCACCATAAAGGGAGAAAGGCATCTCCTTGGGGCTTCAAGGGGTCTAAAGACAGAACGAAATGATTGAATTCTGAGACATCCCCAGAGTGGTCCCTGAAATGCAAGGCTCCATGGAAAGTCTTTAGAAATAGCAATGTGTCTTCAGATTCCTCCACTCTAAGTTTCCAATGGAAGGTTAAGATCCAAACATTCTGAAATGTTGTGTTGTTTGATTTTTCATGGTGAATTAAAATTGACTGTATAATTACACTACAATCATAATCTCCAAACAAAAGAATCACTTCAATTTTTGACCAAGTCTCTAAACTGAGAATTAATTTTTCCAGTATAATCTCAAGATCATTTGATTTCAACCTTTCAGAGAAGGCCAGGCAGATCTCCTTCTCCTGGAGCATTGGCGTCAGAGTTGAGACGAAATATTCTCCTCTTTCATCTTCAGGGGTCATAAGCCCAACCCAGTTCCACTGGAAATGCAGGAGCAGCTGGACTAAACCCACGTATTGAGGAGATTCCTTGGGATTAATCTGGAAGAAGGACGGATTAACTCTTCTCTCTCCCTGAGAGAATTCAAAGCCAACACCGAGCTGGAGAAAAAGAGATTCTTTTTTCAAAGATAAACTAAAAGTTGATGTTCACTTTAGTGGTCACCATTGTGAGGTTGATGGCCCCAGCAGTCAGGCTGACTTATGTTGAATAGCAAGCTTAATTTCTTTCTCTTCTTAGGAAGAGCGACCAGTTTCACCAGTTAAACATTTTTATTGGTTGTGGTACATCAGAAGACCAGAGAAAAACTAGCAATCTGATACAGAGAATAAATGGCAATAAAATGATGGTAACCCTTTAATAAATAATTAACTAAGAGTCACATGGTCATGATGCGCCCCCCCAAAAAAAACCCTACCTCTTTGCTTTTGAGTAACCTTATTTTCTCTGTCTACTCCATACTGCATCCAAGAGAGCTCTCTTACCTGTGGGACCTTAAAAATGCTGAAGATGGAGTCCATCTGCCTTGAGGATTTGGCATTGAGACCACCAATGATGGAGAACAGAGTGCTCTGCCGGCCACATTTGTAACCTGGAACCACTTGGCCTTGTGAGGAGAGCATGGAGAGGCTGTTTAAGAAAATAAATGTCTCCCTCTGGTAATGGCCATAGATGTGGAAGCCAAGCGTGATGTTGGGGAGCAGAAGGAAATCCTTATTGACCTGGGAGATAGCAAACATCAATGCAAGGATTTGCTGGTAGTTACTGGCGATGAGCCTATAGTGAGAAAAACACGGGGAACATTACACTTAAGGTTGCTTGCTTGTAGAGTTTGCTTCAGTGTTTGTGGGGGCAGCAACATCCACATTTTATTGGGCTTGGGGTTTTTTTAAGGATCTTCCTCAGCTCAACCTGAATGGCTTTGTGAGAAAACAGACAAGCCTTTCCATCCATATCATGGGCTGTTTTATACCCCTTTATTTTTCCTCCCTTCTTCACTTTGCTCCAATGGTTGTAATGCTTCCCAACCACTCCTCTTTCACTCTAATTATTTAGGGTCTCTCTTGGAGCAACTTCTTCAGGGGTGGTAAACATGGCTGAGCACAGGACTACAGTGGGAGTCACCGCATAGATGTACTGAAGGCCACTATTGATGAGCAATGCTGATTCCAAAGCTGAAAGGGATTTTTGTAACCCCTGAACCCTGGAGTTACTGTCCAGATAAATATTGAAATTCAAATTCTTCACGATGCCCGCACAGCTTCTAATGTACTCTTCATGTTTGTTGTTTATCATTTCCATGAGCCTATTTTAGGAGTTTGCTACTTTACTGAGAGAAGCACAAGATGTCTATTACACTACTACAAGGCAGAATACCAGAAGTGGTATTTTTGAAAGATGTCCTAGAATTTAAAGCAAAGAGACCATTTATCTGTATGTCTGTCCTCCAGTTAAAACTTACTCATTATCCAAAAGAAGATTTGTTGAATTAAAGTGAGGGGCAGTAGAATCCAAACTGGATCCCAAGGGCAAATTCCCACCTATAATGAGATCACCAGGCCTATAGTAGCTTTTATCTGATGGAATATAATCCCTGAACACACACATGGTTGACAGCCTCTTTGCTGTAGTTGGAGCCAGGAGCCAGAAGAGCAGCAACATCAACCGTAGCATGACTCCTGCCTGGTCATCCTCATCACCTTCCCTCCTAGGACAGAAATAAAGGTTTATGCAGAAACCGATTTGAAGGTTCCTCCTGAAATCTCAGTGGAACCTTAGCAGATCAGACACCACTTGTGCCACCTGGATGGCCTCAGGACAAATTTATAGCAACCATGCTTCCTCTTACCTGTGTTTGGGCTGTGATTATAAAGGAAGCAAAGACGTGTGAGTCTCTTCAACCCCAGGAGTGAGCTCTTTGCAAGACAGGCTAAGGTCTCATCTTCTGCCCCCATCTGGAGAACTCAGACATGTTTTTTATAGCTTGGAAGTTTTTCTATTTAGAAATCCACAGGGGATACACTAAGAATTACTGTACTTCTGATGATTGCAAGGAAAAGCAATTTTCTATCCTTGTAGCAATAGCTTCTCATACACCTAAAGGGAAAAAAAACATGTTTGTGTTTCTTGTAATGCCCAGAGCAGATGGAGTCATGCTGAATTTGTCAATTTGACTTCTATGAAACTGACGCCCTGCAAACAAGATGGAGATTGGCCTGGGCGTAGTTGGTCAGCTAGTAAGAGTGCTAATGGGGTGTGGTGGCACATAAGAATCAGATGTACCCTTGTAACTGTGAGCAATCATGCTTGGATGGAAGAACTAGGATTTTTTTTAAAACAACATAGCAGTGGATAAAATTAGAACCTGGAATATCAGTTTCTAATCTTGTGATTCTCTCCTTTATCTGATGTTTGTTCCATTCAGTGTTGGTTGTTGGGAAGATATTGAGCTCAATCCAATCACTTTCTGGGTGCATCAATAAGGCCTTCTCAGTCAAAGCTGAGTATCATGCGTATGCTGATGATATTCAGTTGTATAATCACCGACTGACCCAGAAATACTGCCAAGGTTTTTCCTTAATGCATGAAGGATGTGCCATGGGGAGGGGCAGTCATGGTTTAAATCCTAGGCTGCATGAACAGAGGGATAAAATCAAGATCACATGAAATGTTAGTACCACTTTATAATACCTTGGGAAGACCACACTTGGAATACTCCGTCGAGATTTGGTTGCTATGACATAAAAAAGGATGTTGAGACTCTAGAAAGGATGAAGAGAAGAGCAAATGAAAATGAGGGGACTGGAAGCTAAAACATTTGAAGAACAGTTGCAGGAACTGGGTATGTCTAGTCTAAGAGAGAAGGCCTAGGGGTGACATGATAACAGTCTTCCAAGGGACAGGATATGTCAATGGAGTTGGTCAGTGGTTTCCTAAGAGTTTCCTTGTCTTGTTCCCTGGCTTGGTGGCCATGAGGGCCAGAACCACCATGACAGTCTTTGCCAACACAGAGGAAACTGCAAGGGAAAAGAGAATAGCAAAGGCAGATTGTCGGAAGAGACAGGTGAGCTTCCCGGGTCGACCAATGAAGAGGAAGGAGCAGAGGAAGCAGAGCAGAAGGGAGACCAGGAGGATGTACGTGAGATCTTGGTTATTGGCCTTGACAATCGGTGTGTCACGATGCTTAAGTAAAATTGCCAGGACTGCCAATGTGGTCATGGAGAGAGAAAGAGCGAGAGACACTAAAATGTATCCCTTGATAGGCAAGGAAGTGGATCTTCTTGGCAATGCAGTGATTCTTCTCCTGGTTTGGATGTTGGTCTTTGGGGCAGAGTTCACAATGAGCTGCATCTGAAATCAAAAGTCTTTGTCTCAGGATTTCTTGAGCAAGTACCATGCACATGATCCCTCCCGCAAAGGTGATACACGTGTCGCCTTTCTGCTGTTGACCTACCCACAAAGGGAGTAATTTCATTGTGCTACTTATGGGGCACCAAAAAGAGCAAATAATCCTTCATTTATGATGATCAAGAGCCAGAGACAAAGATTTATATAGTTCCAGCTATCCATTCTTTGTGTACTTCATGAATAATGTGGCTTT
Organism: Bungarus multicinctus; assembly: GCA_023653725.1. NCBI lineage: Eukaryota > Metazoa > Chordata > Lepidosauria > Squamata > Elapidae > Bungarus > Bungarus multicinctus. The sequence continues at coordinate 174,732,806 of CM042838.1, forward strand.
TAGTCTAAGATTGCTGCCTGTTTCCCTCCCCTACACTTTATAATGGAACCATAATAACACAAGAGCACACAATAGATACAAACTCAAGGTTAATTGCACCAAACTTGATTGCAGGAAATACGACTTCAGCAACAGAGTGGTCAATGTCTGGAATACTCTACCTGACTCTGTGGTTTCTTCCCCAAACCCTACAAACTTTAACCTTAGACTGTCTACTATTGACCTCACCCCTTTCCTAAGAGTTCTGTAGGGGGTGTGCATAAGCGCACCAATCGTGCCTACTGTCCCTGTCCTATTGTTTCTTTTATTTTTCTTATATGTACCCATTTCATGTATTCATAACTATATATATACTTATACCTATTATCTTGCAAGTGATTGACAAATAAAATCAAATAAAAATAAAGTGTATTTATGTATGTATGCATGCATTTGTTTTGTCATGTTGATGTCGCGTATATTAGAAGTGGAGACCCTTGGAGAGCTGTATGCAATGAAATTTCATTTTAATGTAGGCCGATTAGTGTACATTCAAAGTGACAATTTCTCGATGCACAACAAGCATTCAACAATTTGAATTGGCAGTTCATCATTTCACAATTAAAAAGCATGAACTTTGGGGGGAAATTTGTAAAGATGGTACAACAATATATACCACACAAATGGCTAAAGTAATAATAAATGGAGATAATAACAGAGCAATTTCAAATTTCTAAGGATGTAAGACAAGGATGCCCACTATCACCATTGTTATTCATTTTAACTTTGGAAGTGCTACTTGGACAGAGAAGACATGAACAAAAGGTCTTAAGCACACCAACATGCCTGCCGTCCCTGTCCTATTGTTTCTTTTATTTTTTTATTTTTCTTATATGTATCCATGTATTCATAACTATGTTTTTACTTCTACCTATTATCTTGTAAGCAATTGACAAAAATAAATAAAATAAACCACAAAAGACTGATAGATCTGTTATCCAGCAATTCTGCTGTTTTGTTTGTGACTCCATTGTCTGTTAACCTGATAGCTTTAACGTCTCTGCTTTGTACATCAAATCTCTCCTTTCCTCCCTGGACCTCCTCTTTCAATGGGCAGGTCTATTTCCTCAGTGTTCGATAGATGCCAGAAGAAAAACACTTTAAATGATCAAATAAAAGCTAGGACCACACGCCCCACTTCCTCAGGGAAAGAGTGGAAATGGGTTTCCCAATTGGAGGGGAAAGTAGAAGCAGAAATGGATATTGGGGATTGTTAAATTGTTCCCTCAAACTAACCTTGCTGAGGATCGAGAAAGGAGGCCTCTGTGGCCAGGGCAGTTTAGAGCAATAGAATGGTTCTATTGAAAAGTGTGAGTGCCTGTCAACCTGATCAAACATGAGACAATAACAAAAATATATTGATTTCATGAATGTCTTCCTTGATACCTGAAGATTTAGATTTGAAGTATGGTCTACCTGTATGATTAGAAATGGTCCCTTCTGGACACCTGCACAGGATGGGCTGCAGCGCCCCCGTGGGCTCCAGTGGTCTGTGGCTACTGCCAGATACCATTAGCCTCCATGCACTCACCCCCCCTATGCATGCACTTCCTGTGCATGCCCCTCCTATGCATGCACCTCTTATGCATGCACCTCCTATGTGTTCCCATTCATTCCTCCCAGGGAAACTCTGAGCCTCACATTGAGGAGGCAGGACTGATGATCTTGATGGGTGGGAGGGATTTAAACACTGCTATTTCCAGAACAATTGAACAGTGGTAGGGAAATTTTATAAAGCCTCAAACAGCCGTATATGTATAAAAACACTGATATTGAACCTGATCCTTTAAAACGCTACCTTAAAAATAAACTAAATAAAATAAGGAACAAAATAAGAAAATTCCCTCCCTTAAATAATTAATAAATCTTTTTTCCAGTTTAATGGTTTTTATTAGATTATCAGATAAAACACAAAAATAAATAGGAAGACTCAGTAGAAGGGGGGAAGGGGGAGAGAAAAGTGAGGAGAAATTGGGGAAAAGGAAAGAAGAGACATTGACTTCCGACTCCCTCTTGCAGTAAAAATACAAAGCATGAACGTCAAACCGTAACTTTTTCTTTTCCCATAATAATATAAACGAGCCATTTCTAGAAAAACATCAGCCTAATCGGTAAAACCCAAAATCAACATTTCATTCTTTTCCACTTCAAGCACAAAGTTCACAAGTGATTTCCACGTGGAACCCAAGTACTTCTATACTTTCCTTTAACCAAAAATGGTCAATTTAGCCATTTCTGCCAACTTCATCAGCTTCTGGAGCCATTCATCCAGAGTGGGGATCAAAATGTCCTTCCATTTTTGTGTTTGTAATACTCTTGCTGCTGTCATGTATCTAATTCTGGGTTTTTCCTTTGCCATATAAACTTAGAAATATCTGAAAGAAGAAATTAATCTTTAATAACCAGTTTTCCTTCCATACAGGGCATTAGACCTCACTAAGGCCACTTTGAAAACACGAAAAACAAAAGACTGACCACAGGAATATTGTAAGCAGTTGCAGAACTTGGTAAGGAATTCCTTTATGGTCAAATTCCTCCTTTAGGTCATCATTTATTAGAAATCTTATCACATTCTAACCATGCCACAAAGATAAATATAAATGAGGCAACTCCTTGCATTAGTTAGAAATTTTTGTTTCTTACTATATTTTCTCTACAATTCAGATCTGGCCTCAGAAGAATAATGTAGCATTTGGGGAAAAAGATACAAGCCAAGAGAGCAGCTCCAGAGGCCAAAATAGAGAAGATCTCCACGGCCACCATGGACTTCCCTTTGGTGCTCAGGTAGGTGGGGATGAAAGTGATCCAAACACTGCAAAAGACCAACATGCTAAAAGTAATGAACTTGGCTTCGTTAAAACTATCGGGCAATTTCCTAGCTAGAAAGGCCACCGTGAAACTGACAAGGGCCAAAAGTCCTAGGTAAGAGAGAACACCATAAAACATTACAGCTGAGCCTTCATTACATTCCAAGATGATCTCTCCAAACAAGGAGTGGAAGTCCAAGTTAAGAAACGGGGGAGACATTATCAGCCAAGTGGCACAAAGGACTGCTTGGATCAGGGGACAGGATATGACAATGGAGTTGGTCAGTGGCTTTCCTAAGAGTTTCCTTGTCTTGTTCCCTGGCTTGGTGGCCATGAAGGCCAGAACCACCATGACAGTCTTTGCCAACACAGAGGAAACTGCAAGGGAAAAGAGAATGGCAAAGGCAGATTGTCGGAAGAGACAGGTGAGCTTCCCCGGTCGACCAATGAAAAGGAAGGAACAGAGGAAGCAGAGCAGGAGGGAGACCAGGAGGATGTAGGTGACATCTCGGTTGTTGGCTTTGACAATTGGTGTATCGTGATGTTTATAGAAAATCACCAGGACTGAAGAAGTGATCAGAGAAAGGAAAAGAGCAAGAAAAACTAAAATGTATCCCTGGGAGTCTTGGTAGGCAAGGAAGTGGAGCTTCTTGGCAATGCAGTGGTCCTGGTCCTGGCTGGGATATTGGTCTTTGGGGCAGAGTTCACAGTGAGCTGCATCTGAAATCAAAAGTCTGTCTAAGGATTTCTTGAGCAAGTACCATGCACATGATCCCTCCCGCAAAGGTGATACACGTGTTTCCTTTCTGCTGTTGACCTACCCACAAAGGGAGTGATGAAATGAAATTACTCCCTTGTGCTATTTATGGGGCACCAAAAAGAGCAAATAATCCTTCATTTAAGATGATACGATTAGACAATGATAAGGATGTGCTCAGTTCCAGCTATCCATTCCCTGGGCATTTCCATAGGGAATGTGGCTTTCAGGTTGAGATCACTGCCTATTTTCTCCCTCACTTTATAATGCATCCCATACAAGTCCAACAGATCTATCATCCAGGAATGCTGCTATTTTGTTTGTGTGTATATTATCCCTGCCTTAACCTCTCTGCTTTGTACTTCAAATCTGTTCATTCACAATTTTTGCTCCCTCCTCCTCTACTGAAGAGACATAGACAGATGGATCTCCTTTTTCTCTGGCAGGTCTATTGCCTAAGGGGTTGATAGAGCTGATGGAAGAAGCATGCACTAAATGATAAAAATTAAACCTTTGGACCACACACCCCACTTCCTTAGGAAAAGATTGGAAGTTGGTTTTCCCAATTGGATGTTAGAGTAGGAGTGGAAATGCATGTTGGGGATTCACAAATTCTGCCCTAAATCTATCCTGCAAGCAATTGCTGAGGATTAGGAAAGGTGTCCTCTGTGGTAGGGCAGTTTACTGAAAGGTTCTGCTAAAAAGTCTAAGTGGATGTCAATCTCATCCAAAATGACATCAATAACAAAAATAGATTGATTTAATGAATGTATTTCTTTGATTCTGGAGGATTAAGATTTAAAGTCTGGTCTACCTGTCTGATTAGAAAAGGTCCCTTCTGGACAAGCATCACACTGGTAGCAGCAAACCTGCTTGTCCTCTGGAACGCTTCTCCTCTCTCCTGCCTGGCACCTCTTCCTTCCACACCTGGCAAAGGGGATGGTCTGAAAGAGAAATACCAATGAATTCTTTGATTTTTTTTTCCCACATTCCTATTTCTATTCCACATTCCCATTTCTATGCTCAGAATCACTTCTAACCAATTTGTTCACCATTGTCTATCAAAAACCAGGAACAGCTACTGGGGGATTCAGGTCAGCGGCACTCCCAAACTCCCAGCAGATGCTGGAGATTGGAACGGGGATTTCATCCTGCAAAGGAAGGCTTGTGACTGAAGCACAGCAGAGGTGGTATTCAGCAGGTTCTCACCCGTTCTGGAGAACCGGTAGCAGAAATTTTGATTAGTTCGGAGAACTGGCAAATACTACCTCTGACAGGAGATTTTACAGTATCCTTCCGCTGCCACACCCACCAAGCCACGCCCACAGAACCGGTAGTAAAAAAAAATTGAATCCCACCACTGAACCACTGTCATGCGTATGAGCAGAAATAATTAGAACAGACTTGAAATACTGAAACACGTAACTGGCTTTATTGAAGATACTGCAGTACCGGCACCCTTTAACCCATACCAAGGATAGTATGAGACAAAGGAGAACCCCGATTACCAGACAGACCATATATTTATACTCAAATATAATGGTATAAACAAGTACAGATCACATGTTGTTTTTCAGTTACAAAGATACATAGTTTCTCATAGGAAAGTTATGGGTATTTCCAATGACCTCTTCTTACTTGACATTTGGATTGATACCAACATCCTTTTCCCGGATTTATCTCCAGATATCCGGTGGTGCAATTATCAGAGGATTATATTTTTGATTAATATGACTATATAATGTCAAGTTGTTCCCTTCACATTCTAGAACCTCGTCCAAGGACAATTTCGCAATACCACATGTTTCTTGTACAAAAACATATTTCTCAACTTTTCTGTTCTTCTTAAAAAGGTCATTCTACGAACACAAAATGGCTACAGTCTGGTTCTGTAGTTTCTCAAGTATAACACCCAAATTTACTTATAACAACTCCTCCCTTTCTTTTTATTACCGTTTATACTTGAGAATGATCATCAAACTCTCTCAATATAAGTCTCACTTCCTGTTGACTATATACCTTACGTTTTCCCTCAGGTTTTTTAACCTTACAGCAACAGAAACATGCTTCACATAATGGTATACACTTAACACAGATACATGAAATCAATCCTATTACAAGGATTATAACAATTCCAAAGAATATTTCCTTTAACCATCCAAAATCAGGCAACCAGGAGGTTAAGACATGCCATATATGTTTCAGAATATTACCCTCTGTATCATGGGTTAAATGAGTTGTGATATTGTGTAGAATCTTAAGCTTAGATTCAATAAACTGTGATTTATCAGAAATATTAAAACAGCATAATCCGTCGAACTCTTCACATCCATGACCTAATCTCAAAAGAATGTAATCAATCGCAACTCTGTTCTGTAACACAGACTTCCTTATTTCCCCCATCTCATCAGCTAAAGCTGCAATAGCAGAGGAGGTTACATTAATACTTTTAGCTAAAGCACAAGCTAAATGCCCTAACTGCATATTATTATAATACGTAGCTCTCCAAGCAAATATCCCTAAGACACCTGCTTCTATTCTTGACAGAACTACTACATTGTCATCACAATTTGAAGAATAAGCATCACTAAACTCTGATCGTTTTCCTCTATATCCCTTACCATGTTCAACTACAGGTTCATGTTTATCACCCCAACGGGCTATAGACCACCTAACTGTAGGAGAAGTGTATATGATAAGGTGTGGTTCTTTATGCTCTTTAGATTTAGATACATCTTCATGTTCTTGAGTATGCACATGTGTATGCTCTACTTCTGTTTCTGTATCATCCTGTACAGGTTCTTTGTAAAACCTAGGATCATGATATAAACTGGAATTCATTACCTCATAGTATAATTGAGTATTCTTATTTATGTTTTTGGGATGAGCGGTGGCCATAATAGTCATTAAACGACCTATTGTTCAAGGACCACCTATTGCATTTGCTGGTATAAATGCATATGCATATGTTCCACAAAACATAAACCATCCTCTAGGTAAAAATAACACATGTGTCATTCCATCTACTTCCTCAACCTCTGTACAATGTATAATATCTTCAGTAGGTAGGAAATTATAGACTGTCTTTTCATGTTTCTTTTCTGGATGTTTATATTTCACACAATCATAAGCTGGTAAAACTGTTTTGACTTCAATTACCAACTTTTTCTGATTTGTCCATCTAGTTGGTTTCACAGGAGAACCAAACAAAGTAATCACCTTTGACAAGTTATACACAGTATATTCATTGGGATTTATAATAATCCTAGTTTCACTAAATAGAAACTTTCCTGGCACTGGAACTCCTATAAAACAAGTTGACATTATATCAGTAACTGTTGTCTCTCCTTTCACACAAAAAGAAGAAGTATTCAAAGCTACTCTCATTAATTCCAGAAAAACATTTTCACTCCTTACCGCATTAGGTTCTTTTTCTTGGATACTTCTTATTCCTCTATGTAAATACCTTGGAGCTTCAATATATCCTACAGCACATCTACCTTTCCAGGTAAACGGAAGTTTAGCAAGGGCTATACTTCCACATAAAAACATTAACTTTTTCGGGGCACTTCTTAATTCACGGAATGGCATAAATAGTATTTCTTCCAAGGCTCTAATTCTCATATAGGAAGGAGAATAATTACCAAACATTTCAAAACATGTATCATATATATGTTTCATCCTCTTGGATAGTTCTCTTGGATTGGTTACAACATCATAAGTGCAGTTACATGTTGGGTATCTGCCCAAATACAAACCATCTTCTAAAGTAGATCTTATACAAATACCAGCTTCAATCATAGGTTCCATCAATGTCAGTGATATTTGCCCTTCATTCTCTGTTCTATCGGGTTCAGTCGGGAAACATAATTGCCGCCACGTTACAGGATATCCAGGCCATATGTCTGTAGTCTCCATACCTACCCCACATAAAGCAATAATCACTATCCACATCATGTTCACAATTGGACTAGGCCCCCACCCACCTTAACGTATGTAGTTTTTACACTTCAAAACTTACAACTGGTTGTTGGGGATTTACATCCACTGCTACACCTTCTTCTGCACTTACAGGACACAATATCTGTGTACACCAATCAATTATTTCATCTCTTAAAATAATGAGGAATATAAGAAAGATATTTGTTACACACAGCCAAAGAACCAATTCCTGCGCCCAAAGTTCCATAAACCTAAACTAAACTAGACATAAAACTTCCTATACCTATATCTATAAACAAAAGAAACAGTCCAGTCTTTCAAAACTGTCTTTTACTGGAAACAGCAACCGGAGCAGGAACAGGGCCCTTCACACACGAATGATGTGTCCAACCTCGCTCTCGTGTTCTCACAGCCGATTCAGTAGTTAACAACACCTGGAATGGTCCTTCCCAGATAGGCCTCAGCTTTCCCAAAGCTCTCCACTGCTTAATCAGGACCCAGTCTCCACTCCTAAAGTCATGTGCTTGAAAGTCAAACGGTGGTGTTTGCGCCAAAAGTCCTTTGGACCTTAAAAGAGAAAAACACTGGGACAGTCCTCGTATATATTTTCTAAGGAAAATATCTTTAAGTTCTATTCTAGGCATACCAACACTTCCAGTATAAGGAATGCCAAACATCATCTCATACGGTGAAATCCCAATATCCGTTCTTGGACAAGTACGTATATGCAATAGAGCTAGTGGTAAACATTTTGTCCATGGTAATTGTAGTTCCAACATCAATTTCTTTAGAGTATTCTTTATTGTCTGATTCTTGCATTCCACTTTACCTGAGGAAGCGGCGTTTCCCACTAGGTGCAATTCCCAGAGGATACCTAGCTCCTTCATAATCCCCTTCACCACATTAGAAGTAAAATGTGTACCTCTATCACTATCAATAGATTCAACCAGACCATATCTGGGTATTATCTGTTCTAAAATTAACTTTATAGTCATTTGTGCATTCGCCCTTGCTCACGGAAAAGCTTCCACCCATCCTGTCAAATGATCAACTATTACTAATAGGTATTTCAATGTACCTACAGCTGGCATTTCAGTATAATCAACTTGTATCCGCTGAAATGGCCAGACAGCTAAATCCCTTCCTCCTAGTAATGTTTTTCTCATCATTTTCCTATTTATTCTTATACAATGTATACATTTTCTACATATTTGCATAGCTATTGTAAACATCCCTCTGCAAATATACTTCCGTTTCACAAAATCTACAAGTTCCTGTGTTCCCCAATGAGTACCATCATGTACTTTCTCTATTATGTTTCTCATAATAGGTTTATTAACTATTTGTAAACCATTATCTGTTACCCATTTTCCATCAACACAGGTAACACCTTCCAATTGCATCTGCTTTTCTTCTTCATCAGTGAACTCTGGTTTTACATCCCATTCCAAAACAGGAATTAAAACCATTAGCTTCACCTCTCTTCCTTTACGGGCAGCCTCTTTAGCTGCCTGATCTGCTAATTTATTTCCTAAAATCTCCTTAGAATTTCCCTTCTTATGAGCTTCAACATGTATTATAGCTAAACGTTCCGGAAATGCAGCTGCTTTTAATACAGCTTTGATAAGATCTACTTGTTTTACTTCTTTTCCTTTACTTGTAATCAGTCCTCTTTCTACCCATATTTTCCCAAAGGTTTGTAAAATACCGTAGGCATATCTAGAGTCAGTATAGATATTACCCACTTCATTCTCTAAAAGTTTCAAGGCTTGCAATAAAGCAAAAACTTCACATACTTGTGCAGAGCAGTCATTTGGCATTCTGCCCATTTCCAGTACTTCAGACGTATCTCCATTCACAATTGCATATCCATTCATTCGTTTACCATTTTCTACTCTAGAAGATCCATCTATAAACAAATTAATACTTCCCTCTATCGGGCTATCCTCCAAATCCTCTCTTATTTTCGTCTGTAAATCGATAGCCTCAATACAATCATGCTCTATATTATCCCACTCTTGTTTCTCTCCCGAAAGGAATTCAGCTGGATTTAAATTCCTATCCAGTGAGAGGAGCAAATCCTCCTGAGATAATAAAATAGCTTCATATTTCAATAACCTAGCATGTGTAAGCCATTTATGTGCTTTCTGCATTAGAATAGTTCTTACCTGATGTGGACTGCTTACCACTAAAGCACTTCCAAAAGTTAACTTCCTACTTTCCTCTACCAATATAGCTGTAGCCGCTACTGCCTGAATACATAAAGGCCAACCATGTACTACTGGATCCATCAGTTTGGATAGAAATGCTACAGGCTTTTTCTTTCCAGCCCAGACCTGAGCCAGAACTCCCTTAGCTATTCCATCTTCAACTGCGACAAACAAATGAAAAGGTTTCTTTAAATCAGGCAAACTTAGTACCGGAGCTTGTATTAAATCATGCTTAAGCTTCTCAATGTTATTTTTCTCTTCATTATTCCATACAACCTCCCATGGTTCATTATCTAACAATTTCTCATATAGAAATTTAACCTTAGTTGTATAATCATCTATCCATAGACGACAATATCCTAACAAGCCCAAAAACTTCCGAACTTCCCTCTTATTCTTCGGTACAGGCTGTCTAACTATCCCTTCAATCCTTTCTGGATTTATCCTCTTACTCCCATGACTAATTAAATGTCCTAAATACTTAACCTCAGACTCAACATACTGTAATTTCTTCTTTGACACTCTCAAGCCCTGTTGCCCTAAATAATTTAACAAAGCATTAGTGCCTTTTTCTACCTCTCATTTCTTTTCTCCTGAAACCAACAAATCATCCACATATTGCAATACTGTTATTCCCACAGGTGGGTTAAATCCTTCAAGGACCTGCTCTAATGCCTGTCCAAACAAATTAGGACTTTCTGAAAAACCCTGTGGTAACACACACCAATGATATTGTTGAGTACGATATGTATCTGGATCTGTCCATTCAAAGGCAAAGATATCTCTCGAGTTTTCGGCCAAAGGACACGTCCAAAAAGCATCCTTCAAATCTATTACACTAAAATATTTATGCTCATGTGGAATCCTCCCCAATAATGTATAGGGATCTGGCGTAATAATATGTCGTTCTACTACCAATCTATTTATGAGCCGTAGATCAGCCACTAGACGAAAGGACCCATCAGGTTTCTTTACAGATAAGATAGGTGTATTATATGGTGACATTGCAGGTTCAATCAGTCCATCCCTTAAAAGAGACTCTATCACTGGCTTTAGACCACGTCTCCCTTCTGGAGAAATATTATATTGCTTCCGCCTCACTGGCTCAGCATCCTCTTTTAAAATCACTTCAACAGGTGGGATTCTCAAAACACCTCTGTTTCCTTTTGCTTCCCACACAATAGGATCTATATATTTCTCCTGTTCACTATCTAAGAGCTGAATTGTGCATTTATCTGCAGAAAAGATAAGCTCACATCCTAATAAAGACAAAGCATCTCGTCCTAAAAGGTTCATACCTGCTTCAGGTATGTACAAGACATTCAATGTTATCTCCGAGTATTCCCCCTTCAGAGACACATTTTCAACAACAGCAACTTCAAAGGGTTCCCCTTTAACCCCAGAGACTATCATCATTTTTCCCTTCTGAGTAAGACTCTCAGGTAACTCACACAAAGACGTTCTAGCCGCCCCTGTGTCTATTAGAAAAATGCAACTTATTTCCTTAGGTCCCACCTTCAATTTTACTAAAGGCTCCCGGTGGGACTCCAACGTCAGGAGCCCTTGACCCCCCTAATCTTCAATTAGGGTATACAGTCTCTGTTCTCTTCGTTGCAGTCTTTGCTTGTCTGGGCAATTTCTCGCAAAATGCCCCTCCTTTCCACAAGCAAAACAATGTCTACTACCGTTCTGCCCCCTATTCCTATTCAAGGAAAGGAATCCCCTCCGTCCTCTCCCAGGATGCTTCCATCCACCTCCAGTAGATGGACCTCCAGCTCTTCTAGTAGCTGCAACCAGTCCAACTGGCTTATCCACCTTTTCGGTTGTAGCAGCTTTCAACGCTGAAAACATAATTTGGGATTTTTGACGAGACTTTACAAGATCGCGACCAATAAACACCTTGGTGGCCTCTTGCAACAAAGTAGCTATGTCTGATTCAGCCCATCTCTCTATCTTCTGCAATTTCCTCTGCACATCACCCCAGGCTTTAGTAACAAACTGCAATTTCATTAAAGCCTGATATTCTGGTGTTTCAGGGGCAAGACCAGAATACTTATTTAAACTATCCTTGATTTTAGTCAAGAATTCAGCCGGAGACTCATCTTTTAACTGACCTACCTCAAATGCTCTAGCTAGATTTCTACCCTGAGGTACAGCAGTCTTCACACCCTGCACAATAAGTTTCTTCATATCCACCATCTGTACTCTATCCTCTGGAACCTGACTATCCCAACCAGGATCTGCCAAAGGAAACTTATCTTCACCATCTACCGCATTTACTACACCTTCCTGTGTCTTATTCCAGTATGCTATGCCAGCCCTTCTAACCTGCCCTCGCTCCTCAGGAGAAAAAAGATATCCCAAGATATGCTGTAATTCCACATAAGTATAAATATTAGGACCCAAAAACAAATCCAAACTCTGTGATAATGATATTGGATCAACCTGAATAGATGGCATAGACAACTTATAATTTCTCAAATCTGAAGACGTAAGTGGGACATTTACAAATGTTGTTATAGGAACCCCCTCAGCTGTAACTCCATTAGGCATTTCACGTAATGGATATAACATCTGTTGTTCCTTTCTCGCTCTGGATCTAGTTATAGCTCCACTAGAAGGTCCAGCAACTGCTAATGAATCCAACTCCTGCTTTAACTCTCTATACTGAGAAACTGCGGAGGAACTTCCCCCCCTCTTGTCTCCCACATCTTGCACAGAGTTAACTACATTATAAGGAGGAGGACGTACAGGACCAGCATAATCCAAAGGATCCCATTTATCACTTTCCTTTGTATACAAAAGTCTCTTAGAAGGTTTCCAAGAGGAGGAAATGGATCAGTATATTGTACATGATACCAAGGCACAACATAAGGCAATTGAGAAATCAACCTCTTTTTAGTCAAAACATCCTTTAAAGCATTAATCCAATATACATTAGACTCACCAAACCTCGACCACCTATAATTTGGACGTTTCAAAATATGATCCGGCCAGCGGGCTGTACACAGCTCAATTAACCGTATCTTATCCAAAAGCTTAGTATACTGAACTAACCATGCCTCATTCCACTGATTTATTAATTCCCCAAGAGGAGATGACATAGGAATGGAAGGAACTTCACTAGCAACAGCTGATTTCTGTAACCAGGAAAACAAATTCCCCATTTTTACCCCCCTATTCACAGGAAATGAGACAGAGAAAGAGGGAATAAACAATGTAACAGCACAGACAGACCCCTCTGCACAGATACACACGCCAAACATGAAGAAAAAAAACACATGAGCCAAACAAGCCTTCATTTAGAGAAGAAAAAAAAATGCATATATGAAACGTTTCAAAAGGGAGGAACAAAAATGTGAGACTGTTGTAAAGAAAAAAAACCTAGCAGCTCAAGGCTCTAAAACATATCTATAGATATATAAAAAAACACAGATAGAGCTCACCTGACTCCCCGGTGCACCACAACTCACCCGAAGCCTCCGGAAGCCAGCACGGTCCCAGCAATCAGTCAACCAAACGCAGGTCACCAGGAGCAAGGCCCCCGGACGGAGGCTCGTCCAAAGCACAAAACCCCGCAGAACGGCAGCAGGGGGCCCCGTTTTGCAGCCCAGAAGAACCACCTCCAGAGTCCTTGTCCTGTCTCCTGGCTGGCTCGCCAAAACTTGTCATGCGTATGAGCAGAAATAATTAGAACAGACTTGAAATACTGAAACACGTAACTGGCTTTATTGAAGATACTGCAGTACCGGCACCCTTTAACCCATACCAAGGATAGTATGAGACAAAGGAGAACCCCGATTACCAGACAGACCATATATTTATACTCAAATATAATGGTATAAACAAGTACAGATCACATGTTGTTTTTCAGTTACAAAGATACATAGTTTCTCATAGGAAAGTTATGGGTATTTCCAATGACCTCTTCTTACTTGACATTTGGATTGATACCAACATCCTTTTCCCGGATTTATCTCCAGATATCCGGTGGTGCAATTATCAGAGGATTATATTTTTGATTAATATGACTATATAATGTCAAGTTGTTCCCTTCACATTCTAGAACCTCGTCCAAGGACAATTTCGCAATACCACATGTTTCTTGTACAAAAACATATTTCTCAACTTTTCTGTTCTTCTTAAAAAGGTCATTCTACGAACACAAAATGGCTACAGTCTGGTTCTGTAGTTTCTCAAGTATAACACCCAAATTTACTTATAACAACCACACAGAGATTGGAACTGGGATTTCATCCTGCAAAGGAAGGCTTGTGACTGAACCACCACAGCATTTCTAAAAGAAAGAATCCTGATGATGCAACTAAGCAGAAATGGTCCATGGAAATCACTGTTTCTTGATATAATTGTATTCTGCATTTCAAGCAGATGTTGTTCCCTTTGTGGAATGACACAAATCAGACTTCAAATGTGTTACCTGCAAAGCAGATTCTTTACCCAATGACTGCCATGATTTCTGAGTCAATTGATTATTTTTCAAGTTAGAAGGATGTCCTGCATTTCAGGATGAGAATGAATCTGAACTTACAATACTTCCTTGCAGCTCACCTTTGTGGCCCAGATGATTCCAGCAGAGTTAATGGTGAAATCCTGGCCTGGGGGAGCCTCAGGATTTACTTTCCCAACCTTCATGGGGACAAAGGATTGATTGGGGAGGAAAAGCCAATTGAGAAGGTCATAACGAGTAGAACCCAGTCCATCTTCTGAGAAGGAGACTTCATCTCCAGCACTATTGTTGAACTGCACATTGCCCAAATAGGGAAGAATCTGAAATAAAAGAGACCTTTAGAAATAGGAGTATTTGGTTAGAGCTACGGTTATGGCTTCTATCAATACATGGTGACCATCTTCAGAAGATAAATTTATGTCTGATAAGCTAGAGGTGTTCTCTTGGTGGAGAATTGAGGAATCTTCAGTAACACCAAAAAAAAATTATTTCAGGACATTACGAAGGTCTTTCTTCTTCTTTTTGAAATAAATTTTATTAATTTTCTATTAATTACATTTCTTAGTGCTTAACAAACATCGTGTTGTGTGGGTATTTAATTTGCTTAACAATACAGATTCCATTTTTACTCTCCAAACCACTGGTAAAATAAGTTCCATGTCTGATAATATTCTGTGTCTTCTTTCTGTTTAATTTTAAATGTAAGTCTATCCATTTCTGCACAGTCTAGTATCTTCTTAACTATCTCTTCTTCTTGCAATGTTTCTTCATCTTTCCAATGTTGTACAACATAATCCTCGTTGCTGTTAAGTCATGTAATACTAAACACATACTTTTCTGATCAAATTTTTCTCGTATCATTCCTAATAAAAACAGTTCAGGTTTCCCTACGATCTTTTCTAGCCATTGTGTATTTTTGCCCAGATTTTTTTTTAGCACAAGTCCACCATCTGATAAAATATGCTCATCCTTTGATTACATTTCCAACATTTGCTAGACACATTTTTAAAATTTTTAGCTAACCTAGCAGGTGGACAGCTGGTTTGGTTTATTTCTCTTTTCCCCTCTCTCTAACCTCTTCCAACAAAACATTATTCTTAATTCACATTTTTTTCTAATAATTGCTTTTAATATACATTGAGGTGATAACATGTAGATATTGAATGTAGATATTGAATCAGTAACTGAAGAAATGCATATGGAAAGTTTCCCCTCTGAGAAGCCACAGAAATTACCTGCCATGACTGGATATTTGGGGTCCTCTTTCCAAACCTCATCATGGTTGGTCGGGCTCTGGATCCAAACATTGCATGTAGTGCATGGGCCACAGCATAAACGGCATTGTAGATATTGTAACTTTCACCTGTCATGCTTGTTTCAAAAGTGTAATTGGGCAGATTCTGCACATTCTCCTTTCCTGTACATAGTTTTTCCCCCTTTGGAGGAATCTCTCCTGATTTATGGATCTTGCAGTCAAAGACATCTTCCCACCATAAAGGGAGAAAGGCATCTCCTTGGGGGTTCCAGGGGTCTAAAGACAGAACTAAATTATTGAATTCTGAGACATCCCCGGAGTGGTCCCTGAAATGCAAGACTCCATGGAAAGACTTGAGAAATAGCAATGTGTCTTCAGATTCCTCCACTCTAAGTTTCCAATGGGAGGTTAAGATCCAAACATTCTGAAATGTTGTGTTGTTTGATTTTTCATGGTGAATTAAAATTGACTGTATAGTTACACTACAATCATAATCTCCAAACAGAAGAATCACTTCAATTTTTGACCAAGTCTCTAAACTGAGAATTAATTTTTCCAATGTAATCTCAAGATCATTTGATTTCAACCTTTCAGAGAAGGCCAGGCAGATCTCCTTCTCCTGGAGCATTGGCGTCAGAGTTGAGACGAAATATTCTCCTCTTTCATCTTCAGGGGTCATAAGTCCAACCCAGTTCCACTGGAAATGCAGGAGCAGCTGGACTAAACCCACGTATTGAGGAGATTCCTTGGGATTAATCTGGAAGAAGGAAGGATAAACTTTTCTCTCCCCCTGAGAGAATTCAAAGCCAACACCGAGCTGGAGAAAAAGAGATTCTTTTTTCAAAGATAAACTAAAAGTTGATGTTCACTTTAGTGGTCACCATTGTGAGGTTGATGGCCCCAGCAGTCAGGCTGACTTATGTTCAATAGCAAGCTTAATTTCTTTCCCTTCTTAGGAAGAGCCACCAGTTTCACCAGTTAAACATTTTTATTGGTTGTGGTACATCACAAGACCAGAGAAAAACTAGCAATCTGATACAGAGAATAAATCGCAATAAAATGATGATCACCCTTTAATAAATAATTAACTAAGAGTCACATGCTCATGATGCGCCCCCCCCCCAAAAAAAAACCCTATCTCTTTGCTTTTGAGTAACCTTATTTTCTCTGTCTACTCCATACTGCATCCAAGAGAGCTCTCTTACCTGTGAGACCTTAAAAATGCTGAAGATGGAGTCCATCTGCCTTGAGGATTTGGCGTTGAGACCACCAATGATGGAGAACAGAGTGCTCTGCCGGCCACATTTGTAACCTGGAACCACTTGGCCTTGTGAGGAGAGCATGGAGAGGCTGTTTAAGGAAATAAATATCTCCTTCTGGTAATGGCCATAGATGTGGAAGCCAAGGGTGATGTTGGGGAGCAGAAGGAAATCCTTATTGACCTGGGAGATAGCAAACATCAATGCAAGGAACTGCTGGTAGTTACTGGCGATGAGCCTATAGTGAGAAAAACACAGGGAACATTACAATTAAGGTTGTTTGCTTGTAGAGTTTGCTTCAGTGTTTGTGGGGGCAGCAACATCCACATTTTATTGGGCTTGGGGTTTTTTTAAGGATCTTCCTCAGCTCAACCTGAATGGCTTTGTGAGAAAACAGACAAGCCTTTCCATCCATATCATGGGCTGTTTTATACTCCTCTATTATTCCCCCCATCTTCACTTTGCTCCAATGGTTGTAATGCTTCCCAACCACTCCTCTTTCACTCTAATTATTTAGGGTCTCTCTTGGAGCAACTTCTTCAGGGGTGGTAAACATGGCTGAGCACAGGACTACAGTGGGAGTCACCGCATAGATGTACTGAAGGCCACTATTGATGAGCAATGCTGATTCCAAAGCTGAGAGGGATTTTTGTAACCCCTGAACCCTGGAGTTACTGTCCAGATAAATATTGAAATTCAAATTCTTCACGATGCCCGCACAGCTTCTAATGTACTCTTCATGTTTGTTGTTTATCATTTCCATGAGCCTATTTTAGGAGTTTGCTACTTTATTGAGAGAAGCACAAGATGTCTACTACACTAGTACAAGGCAGAATACCAGAAGTGGTATTTTTGAAAGATGGCTATAGATTTTAAAGCAAAGAGACCATTTATCTGTATGTCTGTCCTCCAGCTAAAACTTACCCATTATCCAAAAGAAGATTTGATGTATTAAAGTGAGGGGCAGTAGAATCCAAACTGGTTCCCAAGGGCAAATTCCCACCTATAATGAGATCACCAGGCCTATAGTAGCTTTTATCTAATGGAATATAATCCCTGAACACACACATGGTTGACAGCCTCTTTGCTGTACTTGGAGCCAGGAGCCAGAAGAGCAGCAACATCAACCGTAGCATGACTCCTGCCTGGTCATCCTCATCACCTTCCCTCCTAGGACAGAAATAAAGATTTATGCAGAAACCAATTTGAAGGTTGCTCCTGAAATCTCAGTGGAACCTTAGCAGATCAGACACCACTTGTGCAACCTGGATGGCCTCAGGACAAATTTATAGCAACCATGCTTCCTCTTACCTGTGTTTGGGCTGTGATTATAAAGGAAACAAAGACGTGTGAGTCTCTTCAAACCCAGGAGTGAGCTCTTTGCAAGACAGGCTAAGGTCTCATCTTCTGCCCCCATCTGGAGAACTCAGACATGTTTTTTATAGCTTGGAAGTTTTTGTATTTAGAAATCCACAGGGGATAAACTAAGAATTACTGTACTTCTGATGATTGCAAGGAAAAGCAATTTTCTATCCTTGTAGCAATAGCTTCTCATATACCCAAATGAAAAAAAAACATGTTTGTGTTTCTTGTAATGCCAAGAGCAGATGGAGTCATGCTGAATTTGTCAATTTGACTTCTGTGAAACTGACCCCCTGCAAACAAGATGGAGTTTGGCCTGGGCGTAGTTGGTCAGCTAGTAAGAGTGCTAATGGGGTGTGGTGGCACATAAGAATCAGATGTACCCTTGTAACTATGAGCAATCATGCTTGGATGGAAGAACTAGGATTTTTTTATAACAACATGGCAGTGGATAAAATTAGAACCTGGAATATCAGTTTCAAATCTTGTGATTCTCTCCTTTATCGGATGTGTGTTCCATTCAATGTTGGCTGTTGGGAAGATATTGAGCTCAGTCCAATCACTTCCAGGGTCCATCAATAAGGCCTTCTCAGTCAAAGCTGAGTATCATTCGTATGCTGATGATATTCAGTTGTATAACCACTGACTGACCCAGAAATACTGCCAAGGTTTTTCCTTAATGCATGAAGGATGTGCCATGGGGAGGGGCAGTCATGGTTTAAATCCTAGGCTGCATGAACAGAGGGATAAAATCAAGATCACATGAAACGTTAGTACCACTTTATAATACCTTGTGAAGACCACACTTGGAATACTGCATCGAGATTTGGTTGCTATGACATAAAAAAAGATGTTGATACTCTAGAAAGGATGAAGAGAAGAGCAAATGAAAATGAGGGGACTGGAAGCTAAAACATTTGAAGAACAGTTTCAGGAATTGGGTATGTCTAGTCTAAGAGAGAAGGCCTAGGGGTGACATGATAACAGTCTTCCAAGGGACAGGATATGACAATGGAGTTGGTCAGTGGTTTCCCTAAGAGTTTCCTTGTCTTGTTCCCTGGCTTGGTGGCCATGAAGGCCAGAACCACCATGACAGTCTTTGCCAACACAGAGGAAACCGCAAGGGAAAAGAGAATGGCAAAGGCAGATTGTCGGAAGAGACAAGTGAGCTTCCCGGGTCGACCAATGAAAAGGAAGGAACAGAGGGAGCAGAGCAGGAGGGAGACCAGGAGGATGTAGGTGACATCTCGGTTGTTGGCTTTGACAATCGGTACATCGTGATGTTTATAGAAAATCACCAGGACTGAAGAAGTGATCAGAGAAAGGAAAAGAGCAAGAAAAACTAAAATGTATCCCTGGGAGTCTTGGTAGGCAAGGAAGCGGAGCTTCTTGGCAATGCAGTGGTCCTGGTCCTGGCTGGGATATTGGTCTTTGGGGCAGAGTTCACAGTGAGCTGCATCTGAAATCAAAATCTTTGTCTAAGGATTTCTTGAGCAAGTACCATGCACATGATCCCTCCCGCAAAGGTGATACACGTGTCGCCTTTCTGCTGTTGACCTACCCACAAAGGGAGTAATTTCATTGTGCTATTTATGGGGCACCAAAAAGAGCAAATAATCCTTCATTTATGATGATCGAGAGCCAGAGACAAAGATTTATTTAGTTCCAGCTATCCATTCATTGTGTACTTCATGAATAATGTGGCTTTTAGTCTAAGATTGCTGTCTGTTTCCCTCCCTCACACTTTATAATGGAACCATAACAACACAAGAGCACAAAATAGATACAAACTCAAGGTTAATTGCACCAAACTTGACTGCAGGAAATACGACTTCGGCAACAGAGTTGTCAATGTCTGGAATACTCTACCTGACTCTGTGGTTTCTTCCCCAAACCCCACAAACTTTAACCTTAGACTGTCTACTATTGACCTCACCCCTTTCCTAAGAGGTCTGTAGAGGGCGTGCATAAGCGCACCAATCGTGCCTACCGTCCCTGTCCTATTGTTTCTTTTATTTTTCTTATATGTACTCATTTCATGTATTCATAACTATGTATATACTTATACCTATTATCTTGTAAGTGATTGACAAATAAAATCAAATCAAATAAAAATAAAATGTATTTATGTATGTATGCATGCATTTATTTTGTCATGTTTATGTCATGTATATTAGAAGTGGAGACCCTTGGAGAGCTGTATACAATGAAATTTCATTTTAATGTAGGCCGATTAGTGTACATTCAAAGTGACAATTTCTCGATGCACAAAAAGCATTCAACAATTTGAATTGGCAGTTCATCATTTCACAATTAAAAAACATGAACTTTGGGGGGAAATTTGTAAAGATGGTACAACAATATATACCACACAAATGGCTAAAGTAATGATAAATGGTGATAATAACAGAGCAATTTCAAATTTCTAAGGGTGTAAGACAAGGATGCCCACTATCACCATTGTTATTCATTTTAACTTTGGAAGTGCTACTTGGACAGAGAAGACATGAACAAAAGATCTTAAGCAAACCAACGTGCCTGCCGTCCCTGTCCTATTGTTTCTTTTATTTTTTTATTTTTCTTATATGTATCCATGTATTCATAACTATGTTTTTACTTCTACCTATTATCTTGTCAGCAATTGACAAAAATAAATAAATAAAATAAACCACAGAACACTGATAGATCTGTTATCCAGCAATTCTGCTGTTTTGTTTGTGTCTCCATTGTGTGTTAACCTGATAGCTTTAACCTCTTTGCTTTGTACATCAAATCTGTCCTTTCCTCCGTGGACCTCCTCTTTCACTGGGCAGGTCTATTTCCTCAGTGTTCGATAGATGCCAGAAGAAAAACACTTTAAATGATCAAATAAAAGCTAGGACCACACGCCCCACTTCCTCAGGGAAAGAGTGGAAATGGGTTTCCCAATTGGAGGTGGAAGTAGAAGCAGAAATGGATATTGGGGATTGATAAATTGTGCCCTCAAACTAACCTTGCTGAAGATCGAAAAAGGAGGCCTCTGTGGCCAGGGCAGTTTAGAGCAATAGAACGGTTCTATTGAAAAGTGTGAGTGCCTGTCAACCTGATCAAACATGAGACAATAACAAAAATATATTGATTTCATGAATGTCTTCCTTGATACCTGAAGATTTAGATTTGAAGTATGGTCTACCTGTATGATTAGAAATGGTCCCTTCTGGACACCTGCACTGGATGGGCAGCAGCGCCCCCGTGGGCTCCAGTGGGCTGCGGCTACTGCCAGACACCATTAGCCTCCATGCACTCACCCCGTCCTATGCATGCATCTCCTGTGCATGACCCTCCTATGCATGCCCCTCCTATGCATGCACCTCCTATGTGTTCCCATTCATTCCTCCCAGGGAAACTCTGAGCCTCACATTGAGGAGGCAGGACTGATGATCTTGATGGGTGGGAGGGATTTAAACACTGCTATTTCCAGAACAATTGAACAGTGGTAGGGAAATTTTATAAAGCCTCAAACAGCCATATATGTATAAAAACACTGATATTGAACCTGATCCTTTAAAACGCTACCTTAAAAATAAACTAAACAAAATAAGGAACAAAATAAGAAAATTCCCTCCCTTAAATAATTAATAAATCTTTCTTCCAGTTTAATGGTTTTTATTAGCTTATAAGATAAAACACAAAAATAATTAGGAAGACTCGGTAGAAGGGGGAAAGGGGGAGAGAAAAGTGAGGAGAAATTGGGGAAAAGAAAAAAAGAGACATTGACTTCCGACTCCCTCTTGCAGTAAAAAAAAAAGCATTAACGTCAAACCGTAACTTTTTCTTTTCCCATAATAATATAAACTAGCCATTTCTAGAAAAACATCAGCCTAATCGATAAAACCCAAAATCAACGTTTCATTCTTTTCCACTTCAAGCACAAAGTTCACAAGTGATTTCCACGTGGAACCCAAGTACTTCTATACTTTCCTTTAACCAAAATGGTCAATTTAGCCATTTCTGTCAACTTCATCAGCTTCTGGAGCCATTCATGCAGAGTGGGGATCAAATGTCCTTCCATTTTGTGTTTATAATAGTCTTGCTGCTGTCAACGTATATAATATCCAAATTCCAAATTTTTTCTCTGAGTCTTTTTCCATTAAACCCAAAAGAAACATTTTTTTTATTTTCATTTTAAGAATTTTCTGTATTATAAAATGAACCTTACTCCAAAATTTCTTTGCTTTATCACATGTCCACCATAAATGGTAAAAAGTTCCTTCTTTCTTTTACATTCCCAACATTCATTTCAAATATCCTTATACATTCAGGATAATTTATCGAGTTTTAAATCCCAGCGATAGATCAAGTTATACATTTTTTCTTTTAAATTATAGTTTAGTGTAAATTTTAAAGGTTCATATTTTCCCATTGTTCAAGGATCACATTATATCCAAAGTTCCTTGCCCACTGAATCATACAAAGTTTTACATGTTCACAGTCCAAATTCAATTTCAACAACATTTTATAAATCTGAGCAATAATATCACTACAACACAGTTAGATTTTTAGAAAAATCAAACCCACAACTCTTTTTTTTAATCATTCTTTCAGTTGTTGATTTGTAAAACAAAAGTAAACATAATCTTCTAATTCAAGTTCTTTCCTCAACTTTAATGTAGGTTCACCAGAGTTCAAAGATAATACAAGTTACGTCCATCAGTCTGACTTCACCACCATTTCATTTCTTTAAAAAAAGCTTCTTGATGCGACAGTTTTAGCTGTGTTTCCTTTGTTCATTTGTAATACAAAATATCCTTCAGTTAATGTGTTAAGAATTAGAGGACCAATAAAATTGAGACCAACAGTTCAGACACCAAATGTGTCCCAGAATATTTCTTTTTAAATAGTTTTGGGCAAAATGGGAGAAAATCCGATTTCTGATGGGAAACTGTCAGGATTCTGGCAGTTTATCCAATTAAATAGTGAGCCTCGAGCCACACTCCCAAAACTTCAAAGGATTTATTAGAAGTTAATATGCCGGCATTTGCCTGGGCATAGCCGACTCTGAGATACTTAATTCACTGTCACCCTTGATCCTGCTTTTCCCCCCCACCCCTCTGGGTGTATCATCCAACGACACACGTCCATAGCCAAGAGTTATCAATCATGCTCTCCAATTAGATTTTTACGTGGCAGAAACTTCAGTCATCTAATCAGTCTTTGAAGAAAATATGAATGGAATGGACTTTCGATTCCACACTGCCGCCTGCTCTTTGAAATTCCCCTCTTCTTTCTTTCTTTTGTCAACTATAAAACGTGTATACAAAATGTTTTATGAGTTGACAGAAACTATTCCAGAGAAGGCCTGGTGCACTTTCATTTTCTTCTGTTTTGGCCAAAAGTCTTTAGTGTACTCCCAGTAGAAGTACAAAATTGACTTTCAAATTTACTTTCAATAAAGTAAATAAATAAAGTCTGCAAACTTTGGTGATAATTTACTCATCTCGTTCTATAATTTAAAAAAGTTTACAACAGTCTTCCAGATTCTTTAATCAGAAAGTATAGAAATGTCTGGTAATAATAAAATGTAATGTAAAAAAAGTCATAAGTGTATTCACTGTGTTAAAAGGAGTTGGAAGGCAACATTTTTTCTTTCTTCTCTCTCTTTTTTTTTAATCCTTCACTCTCTCCAAGCCCCCCTTTTTAATTTTTATTTTCACTGTATTTTATGTTATAATAAACCTGAGCAAAATTGTAAAAGAAAAAAGAAAAACAAGCAGGTGTTTTGACTCGGTTTCTCCCCTCCAACCAGCACTGACTGGAAACAGGTTCAGATAAATGGCAGAAGCACACAAAATCACAAATCCTTTCCTATTAGGCCAGCTAATCCAAAGGTTTCCTGCATCCACAGTGAGACTGACCACCTGAAGTTGGAACTGTTTAGTCCATACATCACTTCCTTGATATAAATCCTTGACTTTCTAGCACTTCAGAATGAAGAAGGTTGAGGAACATTGACAATTATGGGGTTATCAACTCTTGTTCCTACACACCTGGAACAGAGCGAGGATCAAGTACCAGTTCAATCCAATTTGGCTGAACCAGTAGGAAAAAAAATAGCTAAATACCGGCTTGTTCAGCCAAACCGGTATTTATTTTTTCTCCCAATGACGATCAGCTGTGCCAGGATGCTCCTCGGTGTCTTACTGCTTCACCTCCCAGGAGGCTTCCCTGAGGCCCAGGAGGCAAAAAGGGGCATGTGGGGGAGGTTGCTGTATGTCATCCCCACCCCCCACCCCCCCGCGCGCTCCGTTTTTTGCCTCCTGGGCCTCAGGGAAACCTCCTGGAAGCAAAAATGGCCTCCCAGGAGGCTTCCCTGAGGCCCAGGAGAATAAACACTTCGAAATGACTTGACCACTCTTCCTTCGGTGCTCAAGGAGTTAGCAGCCAGCTTCAGTTTCACCAAACATTCCCATTATATCTTTTTCTCCCATGAGGAATTGAGCCATCTCACTCTTGACAGAATCCCTGTGTCAGCTCTGAGTTCAGCTTCCACAAGAAAATATGTGAACAATGAAGAGGGGGTGAGGGAGTTGAACATTTCAAGGTTATTTAGTATGTCGCATTAAAAAATTCCAGCTGCAGTTAATTGGTTCTCGTGATTTATGAAGTGTAGTAAGTGAGAGGAGATAGGGCAGACTTTGTGAGATATGCTGGGAATGAGTTTCAGTTTTGGAAATTTCCATAGACGTACCAGAGCTGTTCCTAATAAATCAATTGGAGATTATGCTTGTCTCAGAGTGATGGATTACTATGGATAATTTCTGGATGCCTAACACCCTGCTTTCTCCAGAAGACTCATTCAGTGTCAACTAAAAATATACTCCTTTGGTCTTTTTAGCTGCCAGAAAAATGGAGTGGGGGAAAACAAGGCATTTCTTAAATGCCTAGATAATCACCCCAGCATCCCAAAGTTGTCGGAGCATAAGAAGGTTATTGGAGAGCATGATGTATGACTCTTGGAGATGGATGTGTCCCATTGGAGAAGTCATATCCAAGGGGTGGGGGGAAGACCAGGGTCAAGAGGGAAATGAATGATATAATTCAGTATCAGCTACACCCAGCAACATGCCAACATGGCCAGTTCTAATAAATCAATTTTCTTTTCTCTGAGATGCAGCTAGAGACTTATGATTTGAATGGGGGTAGATTTGTTGGAGTCCTGACATTCAGAAGCAAACCGTTGCTTGTAGAGATATTCCTTGCAATTATCAGAAGAACAATAATTTTCAAAGTATCCCCTATGGATTTCTACCCACAGAAATCTTCCAAGACAACAGTATGCTCTGACTTCTCCCAATGGGGACAAAACATGTCACCATCCCTTGTCTTGCAAACAGCTCACTCAGCTGGCCTTAGTTTTCTCTTCAGTGACAGGACAAACACAGCTAAGAGGAAGCACAGCTGATATAAATTTGCCCTGGGACCATCCAGGTGGCGTGGTCAGCTTCTATTATGCTAAAGCTCTGCTGAGATTTAAGTGCTCCCTGCAATCCAGCTTCTGCACAAACCTTGATTTCTGATCTACCAGACAATATGACAAGAAGGATTGGGTTGCCCCTCTTGATGCTGCTGTTTTTCTGTCTCCTGCCTCCAACTATTGCTAAGAGAATGCAAGTCACATGTTCATTGACAAACCCTTTCCAAACTGAAGAAAAATGGGACTATTACACATCTGGTGACCTCGTTATTGGTGGGAATTTGTACCTTCAACTCTTTGTTCCCTTAGATCTGCCAGACTTTCAAAAAGAGTTTGTCTCGCAACTTTTTGGAAAAGAGTAAGTTTCACCTGGAGGGGGAAGATGTAGGTGATTGCTTACTTTGTTTTGGATTCCTTTCAGAAATACTTAGCCTAGCGATCTTTGCAAGCCCTTGTGTAGCTCAAATCTTTATTGTGCTTTCACCATAAAGATCCAAGCTCATAAAATAGTGTCACATTGATAATAGAGATGGATGGCCTATAAATGCAGTTGATAAATAAAATAATGAAATGAATCTGTGCTGGGACTCTCAGTGGAGTCTACTGGTCACAATCATTAGCTGAAGAAGCTTCTCCAGGAGAGACCCAAATTTATGAAGGTGGAAAAGGAGCAACCGGGAAGGATTACAGACAGTGGAACAAACTGAAGAAAGGAAGGATGAGAGAGGAATATTAAATGGTACATGATGTGAGAAAGGCTTTTCTTCCTTTTCACAAATCATCCAAGTTTAATTAAGGAATGTCTTTTTAAAAACAAACAGACCCAATGAAACTTGAGACCTGCTGCTCCAAAGAACATACACACACAAACAAAAATGCAGAGAGAAAGAGAGAGAGATATGGCCAACTCCACCAGCACACAAAAGCTTTCCTATAATATATCTCAATGTTTTGCTCACAATAGGGTCGTAAGCAAGAACTACCAGCAGTTCCTGGCCTTGGGGTTTGCAGTCAGAGAGGTCAACCAGGATCTGGTTCTCCTGCCCAACATCACCCTGGGCTTCCACATCTACGATAATCACAAGTTGGAGAGGAGGGTTTTCTTGTTCAGCCTCTCCCTGCTCTCCACACGAGGCCGAATGGTCCCAGGTTACAAATGTGACAGGCAGGACCCTCTGCTCTCTGTCATCGGGGGTCTCAACTCCATATCCTCAAGGATGATGGCCTCCATCTTCAGCCTCTTCAAGGTCCCACAGGTAAGGGGGCTTCATTGGAGGCAGTATGGGGTAGAAAAGGGACAGAAGCACAAAAGTCAAAAGTATTTTGGGGGAAAACATCAGAAGTGGCATGATGTTGTTGAATTGATTGTAATGTTTTACTTCCCGGATATGTCTGGGTGATGGATAATGAGACCCTTCTGAAATGTTATATTTGCCAAGGGGAATTCCTTCCAAGCTTGTTCTTCCTAAAAGGGTAGCCATCCTTTCACAGTGCTAGAATGCTATTTCACACCCCTGAAGTGCTGTTCATTCTCTGTATCAAGTTGATGGCTTGTTCCCTTGGCTTCTGAACTGTCACAACTGGTGGCTCTTCCTAAGAAGGAAAGAAGCTTAAGTTTGCTACTCAACATGAATCAGTCTGATTGGTGAGGCAATCCAACACACAATGGGGACCCCTAAAGTCACAATAAAACTTTACTTTGTCTTTGAAAGGAGGATCTCTCTCTCTCTCTCTCTCTCTCCAGCTTGGTGTTGGCTCTGAGTCCTCTCAAGGAGACGGAACAGATTACCCTTCCTTCTTCCAAATTAATCCCAAGGAATTTCCTCAGTACGTGGGTATCATCCAGCTGCTTCTGCATTTCCAGTGGAACTGGGTTGGGCTGGTGGCCTCTAAAGATGAAAGAGGAGAATATTGCCTCTCATCTCTGCTGCCAATGTTTAAGGAGAAGGACATCTGCCTGGCCTTCACTATAATTCTTAATATTTATACAAGGCAATTCAGTCTCCCTCTCGGAACTTTGCTGAAAGTTGAAGTGATTGTGGTCCATGGAGACTTTGATACTGTCTCATATATGCTGTTTCATTTGCCTCAATATATAGAATTTGAAAAGACATCAGATGGGAAAGTTTGGATAATGACTTCCCATTGGACATTTGGTGCGATAGCATATCCATACAAATTAAAATATATAAAACCCTTGCATGGAGCTTTGCATTTTAGGGACCATACCAGAGATGTCTCCAAATTCAGTGATTTTATTATGTCCTTAGACCCCCTGAACTCACAAGGGGACATTTTTCTCCCACTATGGTGGGAGAGAGTCTTTAACTGTAAGTTCCATAAACCAAATAGGTTCTGGAAACAATGTACAGGAAAGGAGAATTTACAGAGTCTGCCAAATTACGTTTTTGAAAGAAGCATGACAGGTGAAAGTTACAACATCTACAAAGCCGTTTATGCTGTGGCACACGCGTTAAATGCAATGCATGGATCCAGAGGGCGACCAGCCATGATCAGGCTTGGAAAACAGATCTCAGATGTCCAGTCATGGCAGGTAAAGTCCAGGACTTTTTATGCACTCCACAAATCGTTAGAGAGAAATGTGTATTCCTTGAATTACTAAATACATTTCTGCATGCTGTCAAAGCATTTCAGGCCAGAACAAAACAGCAATCACCACTAAAATAATCTGAGGATTGTATAATGTTTTTAAAGATCCGGAGAGATGGTGGGGTCGCCGGAAACGTGGGAGGGAGGGCTGTTTTAAATTTTTAATTAGATTCTTAAAGGGGTTAGGGTTGGCCGGGCGGGGGTTGGGGGACAACCCGCCTGGGGCTGGGACCGGGTCGTGGGTTGAGCATTGCCGGGAGGGTTTGGGATCGGACGGGGCTGTATTGAGGATGGGGGGTTGTCCCAGGGAGGGTGATTTTAAAGCGATTAGTACGGTGAGCGGGAGAGGCAGATTTGGCGGTTATAGGGGGCCACATTCGGTTCTGGGAGCGTGCCCCCGCTATTTGTCGGCGGTGGCGCGCTCCGACCCCCTTGTTATATCCCGTTCCCCGGGGGGTGTGAGCGATCGGGCCCGGGGCCTTCGGCTGATGTTGTGTAACGCCAGGTCCGTTATTAATAAGGCCCCCCTCATTTATGATTTGATCTGTGAGGGGGGAGCGGACCTGGTGGGTATTACCGAGACCTGGCTGGGCCTAGAGGGGGGCGTGCCCCTTGTGGAGATGTGCCCAGCCGGGTTTCGGGTTTTTCATCGGCCGAGGGCCCAGGGGAGGGGTGGGGGTGTTGCGGTGGTTATTAAGGAGGATCTGTGTCCGAGGGAATCCACTGTTTCTCAGACGACCGGGTGTGAGTCTCTTTTCGTGAAGTTCGGTCCCAGGGTGCAGGTGGGCTTGCTGATCGCATACCTGGCTCCCTGCTATGCGGCATCGGCCCTGCTTGAGCTCCTCGAGGTTATAGCCGGCGTGGCGGTTGAGACCCCCAGGCTTATGGTCATGGGGGATTTCAACCTCCCTTCTGCCGGCGGTACCACGGGGATTGCTCAGGAGTTCATGGCTTCCATGACAGCCATGGGCCTGACCCAGTTAATTCGGGACCCTACTCACGTGGGAGGTCACACCCTGGATTTAGTTTTTGTCTCTGATCAGTGGCAGAGTGGTCTGGGTGTAGGGGACATAGTCATAGAACCCCTGTCATGGACAGACCATTCGCTCCTGAAGCTCGACTTCCGTTCCGCACCCCCCGACCGCAGGGAGGCGGGGCCGCTTAAATGGTACCGCCCCAGGCGCCTGATGGACCCGGATAGGTTCCTGATGGAGCTTGGGCCATTTCCCGAAGCTCACACACACGACTCGGTTGAGGGCCTGGTTGCCACCTGGGATAGGGTGGCTGCTGGGGCCCTTGACCGGGTCGTGCCCTTGCGGCCTCTGACCCGGTGCCGATCCCAAATGGCTCCTTGGTTTTCTGAGGAGCTAAGGGAGATGAAGTGCCGGAAAAGACGCCTAGAGAGTAGTTGGAGAGCTAGCCGTTCTGAGTCTGACCGAACACTTCTACGATCTTATATTAAGACGTACTTAGTGGCGATAAGGGTGGCGAGGAGGACTTATCTCTCCACCCTTATTGCGTCCGCGGAAAACCGCCCAGCTGTCCTGTTTAGGGTGACCCGCTCCCTTTTAGAGATGGAAGCGCGGGAGGATCCCTTACAGGGACGGGCTGAGGAGTTTTCTAGGTTTCTGCAGGACAAAATCACTCAGATTTGGGACGAGCTGGACTTCGACTGGGCATCTCCGGGCGGGGGGGCGGGGGTAGATATCGGTGAGGCCATTTGGGTTGAGTTCGACCCTGTTACTGTAGAAGACGTGGACAGGGTGCTGGGGGGACTGAATGCCACCACCTGTTTGTTGGACCCGTGCCCCTCCTGGCTGGTTTTGGCCACTCGGGAGGTGACACGAGGCTGGTTCCAGGGTATTATAAACGCTTCCTTGAGAGAGGGGCTTTTACCTGCCGCCTTGAAGGAGGCGGTGGTGCGGCCCCTCCTCAAGAAACCGTCCCTGGACCCAGCACTGTTATCAAATTATCGTCCTGTCTCCAACCTTCGCTTTGTTGCGAAGGTTGTAGAGAGTGTGGTGGTCCGTCAGCTCCCCCGCTTCCTGGATGAAGCGAGCTATCTTGACCCCCTCCAATCGGGCTTCAGGCCCGGGCACAGCACGGAGACGGCGTTGGTCGCGTTGGTTGATGATCTCTGGAGGGCTCGGGACAGAGGTTGTTCCTCTGTCCTGGTCCTGTTAGATCTCTCGGTGGCTTTTGATACTGTCGACCACAGTATCTTATTGCAGCGGTTGGAGGGGTTGGGGGTTGGAGGCACCGTGTTGCGGTGGTTCTCCTCCTTCCTCTCCGACCGCTCGCAATTTGTGTTGACGGGGGGGCAGAGATCGTCCCCAAGGCCCCTGCTTTGTGGGGTGCCTCAGGGGTCGGTGCTCTCGCCCCTTCTGTTCAACATTTATGTAAAGCCGCTGGGTGAGATTATCCGTGGCTTTGGGGTGGAGTTCCATCAGTACGCTGATGATACTCAGCTGTACATCTCCACCCCGGGCCACCCCAACGAAGCCGTCGAACTGATGTCCCGGTGCCTGGAGGCCGTGCGGGGTTGGATGGGTCGTAACAGGCTTCGTCTCAACCCGGCCAAAACCGAGTGGCTGTGGTTTCCTGCGCCCAGATACAGCCAGCTCATTCCTTCGCTGGCCGTGGGGGGAGAGGTTTTGACCCCCGTGGAAAGGGCACGCAACTTGGGTGTCCTCCTGGATGTGCGGCTGTCTTTGGAAGAACATATTGCAGCCGTTACCAGGGGGGCTTTTCATCAGATTCGTCTGATTTACCAGTTGCGGCCCTTTCTGGATCTGGGCGCACTTCGCACAGTCACTTCTGCCCTCGTTATCTCCCGCTTGGATTATTGCAATGCTCTCTACATGGGGCTCCCCTTGAAGAGTCTCCAGAGGCTGCAGTTAGTTCAGAATGCAGCCGCGCGGGTGATCGTGGGCGCCCCTCGGGGCGCGCACGTAACACCACTTCTCCGCAGGCTGCACTGGCTTCCTGTGGCCTTCCGGATTCGATTCAAGGTGGTACTGACGGTATTTAAAGTGCTCCATGGCTCGGGACCTGGGTACTTACGGGACCGCCTGCTGCCATCAACAACCTCCCGCCACCCAGTACGCTCCCACAGGGTCGCCCTACTTGGGGTACCGCCACCTGA
Source organism: Bungarus multicinctus (assembly GCA_023653725.1). NCBI lineage: Eukaryota > Metazoa > Chordata > Lepidosauria > Squamata > Elapidae > Bungarus > Bungarus multicinctus. The sequence goes on from CM042838.1 coordinate 174,764,113, forward strand.
TCGCTGGCGGCTGGCGGCCCCGAGGGTGCGTGCTTTCTCTGTGGAAGCACCCTCCCTGTGGAATGATCTCCCCCCGGAGATATGAGCCATGACAGATATCCTCTCCTTCCGGTGCGCAGTTAAGACCCTATTTTTTAAACAGGCTGGCCTGGCCCAGTAAGGGTTAAAGGGGTTTTAAGTTAATAGGGTTTTTAAAATTTTAACTCCATTTTTAAACTTTCGGGATGCAGCTATATTTATATTTAATTCGGTTTTAAACTCTATTTAATCTTGTATTCTTGTATTTTAATGTATTTACTAGGCTGTACACCGCCCCGAGTCCCTTTTCGGAGAGGGAGCGGTATAGAAGTATGATCAAATAAATAAATAAATAAATAAAGAGGTTCAATGGGGAAAACAGAAGTAAACCAAACCAGTCATTCAAAAATGCCTGTGAAGATTCTCAGTCATCCAGGTCAAGATTGTCCCAAAGGTGCCTTTATCAAGAGGCAACTGGACTTTCTGGTTTTTCTTTGAAGATGTTTCACGTCTCATTCAAGAAGCTTCTTGGATGAGAAGCAAAACTTCTTCAAAGAAAAACAAGAAAATCCAGTTGCCTCTTGAAAAAAGCACCTTCGGGTCCTTTGAGTTGTTCATAAGATTCATAGAAGAAAAACTTTCCTGTAAGTCTCTGAAAGATCTTCAACAGTCTTTTGAGTTTCAGGGGCTGACCATTCCACGCAGGAGGTGTTAGCTCACAATAAGATGACAATCTGGGTGCATTTGTACAAGATGCCTCCACAGAAATCAGAAAATAAAATACAGGCTGAATAGTCAAGTCCTTGTTGAGGATCCAAACCCTGTCAAGGACCTTGGAGTACTCATCTCTAATGACCTAAGTGCTAGAGCCCATTGTAACTACATAGCCAAAAAGGCATTAAGAGTTGTTAACCTAATCCTACGTAGCTTTTTCTCTGGTAATACCACACACTAGCATATAAAACATTTGCTAGACCAATACTCAAATACAGCTCATCAGTCTGGAACCCACATTACGTATCTGATATTAACACAGTTGAGAAAGTCCAGAAATATTTCACAAGAAGAGTTCTTCACTCCTCTACTCATTGCAGAATACCTTATGCCACCAGACTTGAAATTCTAGACCTAGAAAACCTAGAACTACGCCCCCGTTTGGTCCGATCTAAGTATAGTATATAAAATCATACATTGCAATGTCCTACCTGTCAATGAATACTTCAGCTTCAACCATAACAATACAAGAGCACACAATAGATACAAACTCAAGGTAAACCGCACCAAACTTGATTACAGGAAATACGACTTCAGCAACAGAGTGGTCAATGTCTGGAATACTCTATCTGACTCTGTGATTTCTTCCCCAAACCCCAAAAACTTTAACCTTAGACTGCCTACTATTGATCTCACTCCTTTCCTAAGAGGTCTGTAGGGGGCGTGCATAAGCGCACTAACGTGCCTACCGTCCCTGTCCTATTGTTTCTTTTATATTTTATTTTTCTTATATATATATAATCCATGTATTCATAACTACCGGTATGTTTTACTTATCCCTATTATCTTGTAAGCAATTGACAAATAAATAAATAAAAAATAAATAAATAAATAAATAAGTCCTCGAAGCAGGTATGTCCCCAGAACCACCTCAGCTTTCTTCAATATGTAGCCTGTAAAATCCACCTGTGAAAAGACACCCAATTCACAATAAGCCTGTTCCACGTTTCTATGGGTTATCATCCTGTAGGACCCCGCCACATTTGTTTAGTGTGTGATTTGTGTGTTTACTCAGATTGTTGTGTGAAAGCAGCCTCAGCACATTCACCAGCAGCTCAGTCCTGGACCCCTCTAGATAGTGAGTTGACAAATTAGGGCAGAAACCTCCTTCCAACCTGGGCCCTTTGGGTCAGATCTGGTTCCTACATTCTCTTCTCTTTGAAAGTCCATGTTTGAGAAAGTCCATAGAATTCTAGACTGTTGTGAAAAGATTGACCTTGTCATTCCTAAAATTATTTTATTATGTTATAAGCTATCCAGTGTTGCTGTTCCAGTGAAGTGAGCACCATATCCACTTAAGAATAAAATAGATATGTTTCATTTGTTATTTACAAGACCTTCTTCCAATGATTTTTGGAGTCTGCACTAAAATATCTGTATGTGCAATTGGTATCATTCTGCTATATCTGGAGTGGAAGAAGCCACAAATACAAATGCTCAGTGAAAAAGAGAATGTTTTGTAGTGTTGGAGAAGGAGCCACGTATTTGGGGTGACTCCTAATTGCTCAGATCTCCACCTAAGAAACTCCTACTTGTATTTTCACCTCCTAAGATGATGACCATCACAGAACAATAGAAGCCATGATGTCTCCCATGTGGCTATCTGTCAATTAACCCAATTTCAGAATATCTCATTTATTTCAGATTCTTCCCTATTTGAGGAAGGTCCATTTCAACAACAGTGCAGGGGATGAAGTCTCCTTCACAGAAAAAGGACTGGTATCGGCTCAGTATGATCTTATCAACTGGGTTATCCATCTCAATCAATCTTTGGTCCCTGTAAAAGTTGGGGAAATATATCCTGGGGCTCCCTCAGGAAAGGATTTCACCATTGACTCCAAAGGAATTATCTGGGCCACCAAGGTGAGTTGGAAGGAGAATGATTCATTCTCTTTCGGGGATGCATAACCTCCAATGGAAAAATAGGATTATAGAGCCAGAATGTAGGCAGCAATTTGATTAAAACCTTGCATTGCATGTAACATATTTGAGAACTGAAGTGGCAGGTCCAAGAAGAGGTGTGATTGGGAAAAATCCCCTGCTTGAAACTCAGGAGGAAATTAGAGCAGGCAACAATGATTTCCATGGTCAATTCTCGTTCAGTTTCATCCTCGCGATTATTTGTGTTAGAAAAGCTGTGGCTAATCACACCTTCCTTTAGCTGCTGAAGTTCTAGTTTCACTCTCTAGTATCCCTTGGAGGGTCAGGAGGGTCATTGATAGGCACTAGGATAATATTTTAATTCAAATAGATACAAAGAGTGAAACATGGGAATTATGAAAAAGAACTAAGCATTAACTGGAAAATTAGAGAATGAATGATGGTATTATTAACTTGCCAAAATAACATAATGATTATCGGTGAAATAATAAAATTAATAACATAAATATTAATAATTAAATTAAACAATGAGTAATTAGATAATGAAAGAATATATTATAAGCATGTGTATTAATAGTAGAATTACATGGACTGGATGAATGGAAGGAATATGAATAGATCTAGTTTAGTTTACTTTATTGTCATTGCACCTCATATAAGGAAAATTAAATACCATCTTCAGTGTACATTATGACTATGAAAATAAAACACAAACGCTGATCCTTCACATTCCACACATTGAATTGAAAACCCTTGAGATTGCATTCATATTGCACTATACAGTACAATTCAATAGAGTTACTGCCCTGGGATAGAAGCTGTTTTTCAGCCTATTTGTCCTTGTTTTTATTACCTTTACCGTCTGCCAGATGGTAATAGTTCCTCCCCCCCAAAAAAAAGGGGGGGTACCCAGGACGAGATGGATCTTGGAGGATGTTTTGAACTTTCTTAAGGCAGCAGTAGCTCTAAAGCTCTTCCAAAGAGGGGAGAGGGCAACCCATGATCCTCTGGGCAATGATGTTCACCCTCTGGAGTGCTTTCCTATCTGCCCCTATGCAACGGGCAAACCAGACACAGGTGCCGTAAGTTAAGATACTCTCTATGGTGCAGAGGTAGAAGGTCTACCCTATATGTTTAAAAAGGGATGCGGTGGCTCAGTGGCTAAGATGCTGAGCTTATCGATCAGAAAGGTCGGCAGTTCAGCGGTTTGAATCCCTAGCACCTCGTAACGGAGTGAGCTCCCATTACTTGTCCCAGCAACTTCTGCCAACCTAGCAGTTCATGTTAAAAATGCAAGTAGAAAAATAGGGGCCCCTTTGGTGGGAAGAGAACAGTGTTCCATGCGCCTTCGAAGGCGTTTAGTCCTGCCGGCCACATGACCATGGAGACGTCTTCGGACAGCGCTGGCTCTTCGGCTTTGTAATAGAGATGAGCAGCGGCCCCTGGAGCCAGAAATAACTGGCACATATGTGCGAGGGGAACCTTTACCTTTTACCTTTAAATGTTTAAATGATATTGTGATTGGTATTAGAATTGTATATTGAACCAGTGAACAATGAAAGGATGGAAGGATGAAATTTTAATATGTACAGATGTGAAGAGTCAAATAAGGGAAATAGGAATAATAAAGCAGGTGAAAGATGGAAGATAGAAAAGAAATGTCTTTGAACACTATGGTGACATGAATAAAAGTTAGAATAGAAATAAAAATAAGAGAGGAACAACAATATACATATTTTAATATAAGAAGATATATGTAATAATAAGAGGGAAGTTTAGAAACTGAATGGCGGATATGTTTAAACAATATGAAACAATGTAAATGTAATGTAATGATAATAATATTATGTTTATTTGTACTAAAATGTATGATACCCAGGTATCACACTGTTCACACATTGATATGTATAAGCAATATAAAATAAAAATAAACTTGACCAAAAAGGAAAAGAGGTGTCATTGATCTGAATCAGCCAAGAGCCACTCCTGGTGTTGGTAGATCCCGGTGAACAATTTCTTTGGAAAACATTCTGAAGGCAGAAATGGGAATGGGGAAATGAATCAATGAAGTATGTTCATTGCTTAGGTCATCTCAAGCTTTCCTCTCTTCTCTTTCAGAAGGTGCCCGTTGCCAGGTGTGGCAAGAAGAGGTGCCAGGCAGGAGAGAGGAGAAGAGTTCCAGAGGGCCAGCAGGTTTGCTGCTACCAATGTGATCCTTGTCCAGAAGGCAACATTTCTAATCAGACAGGTAGAGCTCCAGTCAAATTTATATCTTCTAGGATCAAGGAAGCCACTCCATAGATCAAAATAGTAAGAGACTGTTGGTCATTTCTGGCAGGTTTCTCATGCCTCAAGATATAGATGCAAATTGTCCACCTGCCCACCTGTCTAACTGCCCTACTCTGAGGAACGAAGATGGGCAGAATTGCTTTCCTCACCCAGTGTACCTCAGGGTGAATTCAAGACAGCAATTTCTAGATTTCCTACTGCCCTTTTGAGTCCACCTGCTACGTCTCAAAGGGGAAACTGACTACAGATCATTTTCTTGAATGAATGGCACAGTTCAAATCCTGGGTTCCTTCTAATGTGCTTCTTCTTTCAGGACTATTAAACTCCCTGAAAAGGGACAGGCCTGTCAGATAAACCGATCACTCTACCCATGTCTGCTAGCACTTAACTGCAAAAAAAGAGTCTGTCTGTCTGAATGAGTGACAGGGCAAACTGATTTCAAATAGAGGCAGGGGTGGGATTCAAATTTCTTAACAACCGGTTCTGTGGGCGTGGCCTAATTTGTGGGTGTGGCTTGGTGATCGCGTGACCGGCTGGGAGTGGTTTGGTGATCATGTGACTGGGTGGGCGTGGTTTGGTGATCATGTGACCAGCTGGGCATGGCCAACTCAACATCACTTCTTTGCCCTAATGACTTTAAGTGTTAAAAAAAGATATATCAAAACAAAAGGTAGTTTATTATAGCATTTCTTTAATGCTTAAATAATAAAAAAGGTACACAAAACTATATTGTTACATTTTAAAATATTAATCAAAAACTATTACTTAACAAAACTTTACAAAGAACAATAAAACTTATTTAAAATACTGCCAAATTGCTTTTCTATTAGTGTCCTGAGTTACAGTTTTCTTGTGTTTAACACGAAAAATATCATCAGCTGTGTGATGATGCGCCCGTAACCACTTCTTTACTATAGGAACAGGGTCCCATTCTTGCACAGGTAAGCCAATTAGACTGATGGTCAGGAGGTTTGTAATATTGGAAACTGTAAGGTGACTTCTGCCCTCTGAACATAGTATGTTCATCTACGAGAAGCCCCTTTCCGCCTCTGCTGAACTGACTGCAATAGTTTTAATAATATCTCTAGCCTTTTTAACGCTGCAAGGAATTGTATAATTTTTAGAATCTTTTAGTACATTTTCTATGAAATCAGGATAATCATTAATATTGATTTCATAATTGAAAATTTGAGCAAATGCAACCAATTGTCCTTCAGCTGCTCCCCATGGAACCACCACTTCTTCAATATTCCAATAATCTGGCTCCAAATAATTTAGAAATTTTAATTGATCAATGTCTTTAAATTGGCAGCCTGTTTTTAAATATTCGCAATCCATCAAACTTTTCTTCAAATTAGTTACAATGCTTTGTATAAGTTTTCCACGAGGAAATCCCACAAATCGATGATTTTATATAAAATTTATATTTTTAAAGGTTTCTGAAGTAATTAATTCATCAACCTTATTTTCATATGCACCCTTTTCCTCTATAAGCATTTCAAATGATCTAATCGATCTTATCACAAGTTTTTCAGCCTTTATAATGTCTATGTTTCTTGCTTGCAATGCATTAGAAAGAAGAGATATTTCAGTTAGCACTTAATCATCAAGGTCAAATCAGTGAGAAAATATGTGTTTTCAAGATGGGCAGCCATACTGGAGTATTTTTTATTTGAACAGGCAGCCCATCTTGGTCCAAAAACTCTACCAATTTTTATAATTTCAATCTCAAGTTGTTTGGAAATTTTGTTAAGTTCAATTAGGTTCTTATTCGATTGATGGAAAATAGAACATATTTTACCAATAAAAAATTGAAAATGATTGATTTGCTTTATTTCCCTAACAATCATCATCTAATACAAGTTGCAGACGATGGTTTAAATAGTGCCATATTATAATGTTTGGAAAGTCTTTGGCTATCCTAGTGCTTATCCCAGATTTTCTCCCAAGCATAACACTGGCTCCATCAGAGCAAAATCCAATTAAATGTTTCTCTAGCTAGTTCCTATTAAACCCAACTTTATTCAAACTTTCTATAACCAAACAACATATTGTCTCTACATCTTGTTTATCTAATTCTACTAGTTCAAGGAAAATTGTTAGTGAGAAAACTGGATCCTCAACTTTTAAGTACAGTATAAGAACTGTTTGGAAGAAATCTTCAGTAACAGCAGCAGCTTGGGGAGGCAGGCCGGGCAAGGCAGGCAGGCAGGCCTGGGAGGCAGGCCAGGTGGGCAAGGGCAGCTAGCAGCAATGGTGACCGGGGCTTGCGACTTGTCCTCACTCACCCAAATGAAGCAGGGTGGCAGAAAGCAGGCAGTGACGGCTGGCTGGCTGGCTGGGCTGGCTCTGCTGATGCTGATGCTGATGCTGATGCTGATGCTGATGCTGGAAGTGATGGCAGGTGGGAACATGTCAGAACTGTAGTGCACATGCACTATAAGTAGTGATGGGGCGGGGTGGGTGGGGGAGAATGCAGTCAGCTATTATCTCGCATGCACACGATGTCGCACATGTGCAATAATGGCTGACTAGGCTGGGAACTGTGGAGCGGGCTGGCAGCAGGGGAGAATGCCGTCCCTGATTGTTGCGCATGGGCACAATGTCATGCATGAGCAATAAGGAAACATTGGGCCGGGAATGGAGGGGCGGATGGGGGAGAGTGTGGCAAGGATTGTCGCCCATGCACACAAATGTCACGCATGCACAATAACAAAAACTGTTCTGGGAGCAGAGGAGCAGGCCAGCCAGGGGTCCATTTTACTGGTTCTTTGAACTATCGGGAATGTTAATAACCAGTTCTATAGAACCAGTGTGAACCGGTAGAATCCCACTCCTGAATAGAGGGATCCTGTCACCCCATTACATACCCACACATCTGTCTATTCGTGTATGTTTGTGTATGAGCTTCAACCTATGGTCTTACCACATGCCAAATGATCACACAACTAAGCAACAAACAGCAGGATTCGTGACTGATTAGCCAATCCTCTCAGGCTTCCATTATAAGGTGAAAAGAAAACAAGGTGCCAACTTTTCTCTCAAAAAATAAACCAGAACAAACATGCAAGTGTTGGAGAGTGGTAGGTCCCCACCTCTGAGGAACAATTCCCCAATAATTCACTTGGAATGAAGTATGATTTGCCCTTGAAGGGGCACATATGTCATCCAGAGGTATTCCCCCACCTCCTTTTCTTTTCTTCTTTTTTTTGTTTTTTGAGATGGCGCCTATAGAAAGGAGTCACATCTGAGATTCTAGGTGGGAATGATAAAGCTCATTGCAGATGACCCTGAAATACTGAGACAAAGACTCCTCATTACAGATGCAGCTTCCTGTGATCCCTGCCCAGAAGACCAACATCCAAACCAGGAGAAGAATCACTGCATTGCCAAGAAGATCCACTTCCTCTCCTATCAGGACAACCTGGGATACACTTTAGTGTCTCTTGCTCTTTCTCTCTCCATGATCACGTCGGCAGTCCTGGCAGTTTTCCTTAAGCATCGAGACACACCGATTGTCAAGGCCAACAACCGAGATCTCACCTACCTCCTCCTGGCCTCCCTCCTGCTCTGCTTCCTCTGCTCCTTCCTCTTCATTGGTCGACCTGGGAAGCTCACCTGTCTCTTCCGACAATCTGCCTTTGCCATTCTCTTTTCCCTTGCAGTTTCCTCTGTCTTGGCAAAAACTGTCATGGTGGTTCTGGCCTTCATGGCCACCAAGCCAGGAAACAAGTCAAGGAAGCTCTTAGGAAAACCATTGAGTAACTCTATTGTCTTAGCCTGTCCCCTGGTCCAAACAATTATTTGTGCCACTTGGCTTGTCACCTCTCCCCCATTTCCCAACATGGACTTCCACTCCTTGGTAGGAGAAGCCATCTTGGAATGTAATGAAGGATCAGCTTTGATGTTTTATGCTGTCCTTGTCTACTTGGCTTTCCTTGCTCTTGTGAGTTTCACGGTAGCTTTTCTGGCTAGGAAATTGCCTGATAGTTTTAACGAAGCCAAGTTCATTACCTTCAGCATGCTGGTCTTTTGCAGCGTTTGGATCACCTTCCTCCCCACCTACCTGAGCACCAAAGGGAAATCCATGGTGGCTGTGGAGATCTTCTCCATCTTGGCCTCTGGGGCTGGTCTCTTGGCCTGCATCTTTTTCCCCAAATGTTACATTATCCTACTGAGGCCTGATCTTAATTGTAGAGAAAATATGATAAGAAACAGGAATCTCTGACAAATGCAGAGATAGGGCACATTTATATTCATGTTTTAGGCATGTTTAGAATGTTAGAAAACTCCATAAAAATGATGATCTGAAGAAGGAATCTGTCCACTAAATAACTCTTTAACAAGTGATATAGCTGGTCACAGTGTACCTGTTATGAGGAACAATCACCCAGCCTTTTATTTGCCATGTTTTCCAGCTATTCCCAATGAGACCCAATGCCCTGCATTAAAATAATATTTGCTGTTAAAATCTGTTTATTATTTCAAGGAGGACATTTCCTCATTTTATTCCTCTTAATTGAATTTTTACATACTTTTGTCTTTTTGTGTTTGCTTCCATGAACTCCTGAGGCTTTGTGGAATTACTTCCTACTGCTCAATTTTTTTTTATTTTTTCAAATAATAACATTTCAATCCCGCACCCACCCATTTCTGCTGGGCTGCCTCATCAATTTGGGCAGTTTCCTTGGAGGAATGACTGAAGATTGTTAGTAGTATGTTTAATAAAAATACTCCCTAGTCAAAGTTCAACTCCAAGCAGATCTGAGCAATTGTATCTGCCAAATAGAATCAATATACCTCAATTACTGCAGCCCTGTAAATTGCCATGAAGTAATTGGAAGAATTCAAACCACCCTCACAAGATGAAAATGACTCTGGCTTTCCCGATTCAGAGAGAGAGAGAGAGAAACTGTGCTTCACATGGAGAGAAAGGTATCTTCAAGAGCACAGACCATCCATCCTAAATTTTGTGCAAAACACTCAACATGATCCCTTCCATGTTGCTTCAATCTGAGGTTTACATCCAAAGCTGTCCCTGGAGAAATTTATTTATTTATTTATTTAATACACTTTTATACTGCCCCCTCTCCCAAAAAAGGGACTCGGGGTGGTGTACAGCCAATATAAAAATGACATACATAGTAAAAATTTTAAAAAGATTTAAAAGAAATTAAACGAGTGGCTGGAATAATATTCTAAAAGCAGTGTAAAAAGGTAAAAATGTTAAAAATTCCAAAATTCAAAACCCTAGTAATTAGTACTAGGCCAGACCGGCCTGTTGGAAAAGGTGGGTCTTTAATGCACGCCGGAAGGTCTGCAGGTCAGTGATGGCCCGCATCTCCGGGGGTAACTCATTCCAGAGGGAGGGAGCCCCCGCAGAGAAGGCCTGCACCCTCGGGGCCGCCAGCCAGCATCGTCCGGCTGATGGCACCCCAAGGAGGCCCACCCTGCGGAGCGCACTGGCCAGTGGGAGGCCGATGGTGGCAGCAGGCGGTCCCGTAAGTACCCAGATCCCAAGCCATGGGACGCTTTAAAGGTGACCACTACCACCTTGAATCGAATCCGGAAGGCCACCGGAAGCCAACGCAGCTCGCGCAGGAGCGGTGTAACATGGGAGATCCAAGGACCCCCCAAGATCACCTGCGTGGCCACATTTTGCACCAGCTGAAGCCTCGGATGCTCTTCAAGGGGAGCCCCATGTAGAGAGCATTACAATAGTCTAAGCGGGAGATGACGAGGGCAGAAGTGACTGTGCAAAGAGCACCTCGATCCAGAAAGGGCCGCAACTGGTAGATCCAACGGGCCTGACAAAAAGCCCCCCTGGCGACGGCCGCTATATGATCTTCTAAAGACAGCCGTACATCCAGGAGGACACCCAGATTGCGGGCCCTCTCTGTGGGGGCAAGAATTTCCCCTCCCACAGCCAGCGATGGAACTAGCTGGCTGTATCGGGGTGCCAGAAAGCACAGCCCCTCAGTTTTGGACAGGTTGAGCTGAAGCCTGTTTCGCCCCATCCAGCCCCGCACAGCCTCCAGGCACCGGGTCATCACTTCCACAGCTTTGTTGGGGTGGCCTGGGGTAGAAATGTACAGCTGAGTATCATTAGCATACTGATGAAACTCTGCCCCAAAGCCACGGATGATCTCACCCAGCGGCTTCACATAAATGTTGAACAGGAGGGGCGAGAGCACAGACCCCTGAGGTACCCCACAAACCAGCGGGGCTGACCTCTGCCCCACTGCCAACACAAATTGCGAACGGCCAGAGAGGAAGGAGGAGAACCACCGTAAAACAGTGCCTCCCACCCCCAACCTGTCCCTGGACCCAACTTTGTTATCTAATTAACGTCCGGTGTCCAACCTTCGTTTTGTGGCGAAGGCTGTTGACAGTGTGGTGGCACGACAGCTCCCTCAGCACCTGAATGAAGCTGACTATTTGGATCCACTCCAATCGGGTTTCAGGCCCAGGCAAAGCATGGAGACGACTTTGGTCGCATTGGTGGATGATCTCTGGAGGGCCTGTGACAGAGGCTATTCCTCTATCCTGGTCCTACTAGATCTCTCGGCGGCTTTCGATACTGTCGACCACAGTGTCCTATTGCGACAGCTGGAGGGGTGGGGGTGGGGGGCACTGTATTGCGGTGGTTCTCCTCCTTCCTCTCTGGCCGTTCGCAATTTGTGTTGGCGGGGGGGCAGAGATCGGCCCCGAGGCCCCTGGTTTGCGGGGTTCCTCAGGGGTTGGTGCTCTCGCCCCTTCTGTTCAACATTTATATGAAGCTGCTGGGTGAGATCATCCATGGCTGTGGGGTAGAATTCCATCAGTACGCTGATGACACCCAGCTGTACACTTCTACCCCAGGCCACCCCAACAAAGCCGTGGAAGTGATGGCCCGATGCCTGAAGGCCAGGCGGTGTTGGATGGGGTGGAACAGGCTTCAGCTCCACCTATCTAAGACTGAGTGGCTGTGCTTCCCGGCACCCTGGTACAGCCAGCTGGTTCCATCGCTGGCTGTGGGAGGGGGAATTCTTGTCCCCACAGAGAGGGCGCGCAATCTGGGTGTCCTCCTGGATGTATGGCTGTCATTGGATGACCATGTGGCGGCCGTTGCCAGGGGGGCTTTTTGTCAGGTCCATAGGATCTACCAGTTGCGCCCTTTCTGGATCGGGGCACATTGTGCACGGTCACCTCCGCCCTCGTAAACTCCTGCCTAGACTATGCCAACGCTCTCTACATGGGGCTCCCCTTGAAGAGCACTCGGAGGCTCCACCTGGTGCAGAATGCGGCCGTGCGGGTGGTATTGGGGGCTCCTCGGGGCTCCCATGTCACGCCACTCTTGCGTGAGCTGCATTGGCTCCCGGTGGTCCTCCGGGTTCGCTTCAAGGTATTAGTTATCATCTTTAAAGCGCTCCATAGCTTGGGGCCGGGGTATCTACGGGACCACCTCCTGCCATCATCAGCCTCCTGCCAGCCAATATGCTCCCATAGGGTAGGTCTCCTCGGGGTGCCATCGGCTGGATGGCTGGTGACCCCAAGGGTGCGGGCCTTCTCTTTGGGGGCACCCTCCCTCTGGAACGAATTACCCCCGGAGATGAGGACCATCCCTGATCTCCTGACCTTCCGGCGGGCGGTGAAAACTCATCTATTTCACCAAGCCGGTCTGGCCTAGGGTTCTCTTAGGGTTTTTTATCTGGTTTTATTGGTTTTTAGTCTTTTTAATTCCTTTTTATATGTTTTTACTTTTCAGCCATTATATTTGATTTTTAATTGATTTTAATTTTGTATTGTTGTTGTATTTTTTTCGCCTGTACACCGCCCTGAGTCCTGTCAGGGAAAGAGAGCAGTATATAAGTTTAATAAAATAAATAAATAAAATAAATAACACCCCCCCCCAACCGCCACAATAGGTTACTGTGGTCGATACTATCAAAAGCCACTGAGAGATCTAATAGGACCAGGACAGAGGAATAACCGCTGTCACGGGTGCTCCAGAGATCATCCAACAACACGACCAAAGCTGTCTCCATGCTGTACCCGGGCCTGAAGCCCGATTGGCATGGATCTAAATAGACAGCTTCATCCAGGTGCCAGGGAAGCTGTGGTGCCACCACACTCTCAACAACCTTCACCACAAAGCGAAGGTTGGAGACTGGATGATAGTTAGATAACAGAGTTGGGTCCAGGGACGGTTTCTTGAGGAGGGGTCTCACTACTGCCTCTTTCAAGGTGGTAGGTAGAAACCCCTCGCTCAAGGAAGCATTAATAATACCCTGGAACCAACCTCGAATCACCTCCCGAGTGGCCAATACCAGCCAGGAGGGGCATGGATCCAGTAAACATGTGGTAGCATTAAGCCCACCCAGCATCCCGTCCACGTCCTCGGGGGAAACAGGATCAAACTCTCCCCAGATGACCTCCCCGAATTCCGCCCCCGATCCCCCGTCCAGAGTTGCCCAGTCAGAGTCCAACCCATTCCAGATCTGAGTGATTTTGTCCATCAAAAAATTCGAAAAATCCTCAGCCCGCCCCTGCAAAGGATCCTCCCACACTCCCACTTCTAAGAGGGAGTGGGTCACCCTAAAAAGGGTGGCTGGGCAATTTCCTGCGGACGTGATAAGGGCAGAAAAGTGAGAACGCTTTGCTGTCCTTATCACCACTAAATAGGTCCTAATATAGGACCGCAGTAGTGTTCGGTCAGATCTGGAGCAGGTGGTCCTCCAACCGCTCTCTAGGCATCTTTTCCGATGTTTCATCTCCCTCAGCTCCTCAGAAAACCATGGAGCCAAGTGGGATCGGCATCGGGTCAGAGGCCACGAGGGCATGACCTGCCGCCCTGTCCCAGGTGGCCACCAGGTCCTCAACTGAGTCGTGTGCTCGAACTCCGGGAAACGGCCCAAGCTCCATCAGGAACCTATCTGGGTCCATCAGGCGCCTGGGGTGGAACCATTGTGTCGGCTCTGCCTCCCTGCGATGAGGGGGTGCGGCTTGGAAGTCCAGCCTAAGGAGCTAATGATCAGACCATGACAGGGGCTCAATAACAACGTCCCCTATACCTAGATCATCCTGCCACTGTCCAGAGACAAAAACCAGATCCAAGATGTGACCCAAAGTGTGAGTGGGGTCCCTAATTAGTTGGGTGAGGCCCCTCCTCAAGAAACCGTCCCTGGATCCAACATTATTGTCAAGTTACCATCCGGTCTCCAACCTTCGCTTTGTGGTGAACGTCGTTGAGAGTGTGGTGGCACGACAGCTCCCTCAGAACCTGGATGAAGCGGTATATCTAGATCCTCTCCAATCGGGTTTCAGGACCGGGCACAGCACGGAGACGGCGTTGGTCGCGTTGGTGGATGATCTCTGGAAGGCCCGAGACAGGGGTTGTTCTTCTGTCCTGGTCCTGTTAGATCTCTCAGCGGCTTTTGATACTGTCGATCACAATATCTTATTGCAGCGGTTGGGGGGGTTGGGAGTGAGAGGCACCATTTTACGGTGGTTCTCCTCCTTCCCCTCTGACTGCTCGCAATTTGTGTTGACAGGGGGGCAAAGGTCGACCTCGAGGCCTTTGTTCTGTGGGGTGCCTCAGGGGTCTGTGCTCTCGTCCCTGCTGTTCAACACTTATATGAAGCCGCTGGGTGAGATCATCCGTGGCTTTGGGGTAGAGTTCCATCAGTATGCTGATGACACTCAGCTGTACATTTTTACCCTGGGCCACCCCAACGAAGCCGTTGAAGTGATGACCCGGTGCCTGGAAGCTGTGCGGAGTTGGATGGGGCGGAACAGGCTTTGGCTCAACCCGACCAAAACCGAGTGGCTGTGGTTTCCTGCACTCAAATACAGCCAGCTTACTCCATCGCTGGTCATGCCATCATCAATCTTCCGTCACCCAGTACGCTCCCATAGGGTGGGCCTCCTCGGGGTGCCGCTGGCTGGATGGCTGGCGACCCGGAGGGTACGGGCCTTCTCCTTGGGGGCACCCTCCCTCTGGAACGAATTGCCCCCGGAGATGAGGACCATCCCTGACCTTTTGACCTTCCGGCGCACGTTGAAAACATACTTATTTCATCAAGCCGGTCTGGCCTAGAGTTTTATAGGGTTTAAATTGGTTTTAATTGGTTTTAGTCTTTTATACTCTTGATTGAGTTTTATCTTTGAACCACCATATTTAATCTTTTTAATTGTTCTTTTAAATATTGCATTTGTACTATTTTTTAACTTTGGCTGTACACCGCCCCGAGTCCCTGCAGGGAGAGGGGCAGTATAGAAAACTAATGAATAAATAAATAAAATAAATAAATAGGTATGAATATATGAAATGGGTACATGTAAGAAGAATAAAAGAAATAATAGGACAGGACAGTAGGCACGTTGGTGCACTTATGCACGCCCCCTACAAACCTCTTAGGAAAGGGGTGAGGTCAATAGTAGACAGTCTAAGGTTAAAGTTTTTGGGGTTTGGGGAAGAAACCACAGAGTCAGGTAGAGTATTCCAGACATTGACCACTCTGTGGCTGAAGTCGTATTTTCTGCAATCAAGTTTGGTGCGATTAAGCTTGAGTTTGTGTGCTATTGTGTGTGCTCTTGTGTTGTTATGGTTGAAGCTGAAGTATTCATTGACAGATAGGACATTGCAATGTATGATTTTATATACCATACTTAGTTCGGATTGAAGGCGGCGTAGTTCTAGGTTTTCTAGGTCTAGAATTTCGAGTCTGGTGGCATAAGGTATTCTACAACGAGTAGAAGAGTGAAGAACTCTTCTTCTAAAATATTTCTGGTCTTTCTCAACTGTGTTAATATCAGATACGTAATGTGGGTTCCAGACTGATGAGCTGTATTTGAGTATTGGTCTAGCAAATGTTTTGTATGCTCTAGTTATTAGTGTAATATTACCAGAGAAAAAGCTACGTAGGATTAGGTTAACAACTCTTAATGCCTTTTGGGCTATGTAGTTACAGTGGGCTCTAGCACTTAGATCATTAGAGATGAGTACAAGGTTCTTTACAGAGCTTGGATCATCAACAAGGTCTTGATTATTCAGCTTGTGTTTTATTTTCTGTTTTTTTTTTGCCAATATGTAAGACAGAGCATTTATTTGTTGAGATTTGAAGTTGCTATTTGTTTGACCATTCTGATACATAGTCAAGATCTTTTTGAAGGGTAGCAGTATTGTCTGTCATATTGAACAGCTTTACATCACCAACGAAGAGAACACAGTTGCTCTTGATATGATCACAGAGGTCATTTATGTAGAGTATGAAGAGAGTTGGTTCTAGAACACTGCCTTGGGGGACACCACTATTGACAGTTACAGAATTTTATAGGACACCCCCAATTTTGACCATTTGTTGTCTGTTTGACAGGAATGCTTTAATAAATGCTTACTTGGATGGACTTTGTCTCAAAGTTCTGAATTATACAAAGGGTTTACTTGGAACACTGACAGGCAGGACAAGAAGCAACCAAGGAGAAATCCAAACTAGAACTAAGAAGGAATTTCCTAACAGCAAAAACAACGAACTAGTGGAATGGCTTAACTTCAGAAGTCGTGGCTGCCCTATCTGAATCTAAAATAACCTGAATTAAAATCTGGAGAAACTGTAAAATCTAAAATAACTTGAACTACATGTCAACAGTCCGACTAGTGAATCCAACAGAAGCAGGCACACTCAGGAACTTTGTACTCCCAAAAGCAAAACTTTATTAGATACACCATTTCAGTACTGAAGAATCAAAACCAGCTCTGGTTTTCCCTGCGCAGGGCTTGCATTGTTCTCCCTGGTCTTCACATTGTTCCATTAAGAAACATCCTTTTGTTCTGAGAATAGTTCACTTCTTTGACAAACACCAAGAGCAAATGGCCTTCATGGGTTCTTGGTTCTTACAGTCTGTCCCTAAATATGCCTCAAAAATAAATATAAATAGAGATTATTAGAGATTCCTGATTCTTTTCATATTTTCTCTACAATTAAGACTGGGTCTCAGTAGGATAATGTAGCATTTGGGGAGAAAGATGCAGGCTAAGAGACCAGCCCCAGAGGCCAAGATGGAGAAGATCTCCACGGCCACCATGGACTTCCCTTTGGTGCTCAGGTAGGTGGGGAGGAAGGTGATCCAAACACTGCAAAAGACCAGCATGCTGAAAGTAATGAACTTGGCTTCATTAAAGCTGTCAGGCAATTTCCTAGCCAGAAAGGCAACTGTGAAACTGATAAGGGCCAGGAAACCCAGATAAGCAAGGACAGCATAAAACATCAAAGCTGAGCCTTCATTACATTCCAAGATGGCCTCTCCTACCAAGGAGTAGAAGTCCATGTTGGGAAATGGGGGAGAGGCTACCAGCCAGATAGTGCAAATGATAGCTTGGATCAGGGGGCATCCTAAGACAATGGAGTTGGTCAGTGGTTTTCCTAAGAGTTTCCTTGCACTGTTCCCTGGTTTGGTGGCCATGAAGGCCAGAACCACCATGACAGTTTTTGCCAAGACAGAGGAAACTGCAAGGGCAAAGAGAATGGCAAAGGCAGATTGTCGGAAGAGGCAGGTGAGCTTCCCAGGTTGACCAATGAAGAGGAAAGAGCAGAGGAAGCAGAGCAGAAGGGAGACCAGGAGGAGGTAGGAGAGATCTCGGTTGTTGGCCTTGATGATCGGTGTGTCACGATGTTTAAGGAAAACTGCCAGGACTGCCAATGTGATCAATGAGAGAGAAAGAGCAAGAGACACTAAAGTGTATCCCAGGGTGTCTTGATAGGCAAGGAAGTGGATCCTCTTGGAAATGCAGTGGTCCTTGTCCTTGTTGGGATATTGATCTTCTGGGCAAGGGTCGCAGCGAGCAGCATCTGAAATGCATATCAAATGATAAGAGGAAGGTCTTTGTGGATTTTGGAGTCATTTCTCAGGAGAATTAGCCTTCCCTCAGGGGTGACAGGACTGTGCCCTTTCTCAGCTGGGACTCAGGAGGCAGAGAAGAGATGGGGTTGGCGGGGCCAGTCAGAGGCAGGATTGGCCGGTTCTCCCAACTACTCAAACTTTCTGCTACCGGTTCTCCAGAACTGGTCAGAACCGGCTAAATCAGAGGTTGCCAACCAATGAGCCAGGGACCACTGGCGGTCCGCGAGAAAATGTTGGTGGTCCACAGAGAAATGTCACCCCCAAAACAATTAATTCAGGCTGCGCGGGAACACAAGGCTGTGCCACCCACATGGCCCGCGGAAACACAAGGCTTGCGTCACTTGCATTGCGAACAACATGAGATAGTGAGGGGAGGGGGGAAAGGGCAGAGCGGGGGGGGAACTTGCCCTACTAGCCCCACGCGCCTGGCCTGGCCACTGGGCTGCTTCTTTCTTCTTCTGTTTTTGGCTGCACACAAAGAAAGCAGCAGAAGTCTTTCTCTCCCCCAAACTCTGCCAGAAATGAGTCTTTGGGACCCTGCAAGGCCTCCTGCTCCAAGAGGCTGCGCCAGTGTGACAAGTCTCACAAAGACTCATTTCTGCCGGAGTTTGGGGGGGAGAAAGAAAGACTTGTGCGGCTTCTGCTGCTTTCTTTGCATGAAGCCAAAAGTCTCTCTCTCTCTCCCTGAGAAGGGAGCTGGAGACGGTATCCTGCAATCCCAAATAAAGCATGATCGATCGGTAGGAAAACGGGGTGGGGAATTTTCCTGCAGACTTTTGGGGGGATTTTCCCAGGGTCTCTGGTCCCTGGGATTTAAAATTATAAGTTTGGTGGTCCCTGAGGTCCAAACGGTTGGCGACCCTTGGGCTAAATAACCACCTTTGCTGAAGGCCTTCCAGAACTTTAGAGGAAGGACTTTGCTATCAGGTTCATGTGGACAAGAGGCTTGGTTTACATGTCTTCTCCTGCCCTCAAACCCATGTTCAACAAAAGATTAAATTTAATTTGTATTATTTTTAATAACTCTTGTTTTAATCTGTTCTCAGATAAACTGGTACAGTTATTTAATCAGTGATTCAACTAATACATAAAGGAACCTTCCTCTCTATTGGATTGGATAACAACGTGGCAGAGATTACCTGCCATGGCTGGACACTGGAGATCCTCTTTCCAAGCCTCATCATGGCTGGTCTCATTCCTGATCCATGCATTGCATGTAAGGCGTGTCCCACAGCATGAACGGCATTGTAGATGTTGTAACTTTCACCTGTCATGCTTGTTTCAAACATGTAAGATGGCACATTCTGCAAATTCTCTTTTCCTATGCATTGTCTTTCAAACCTCTTTGGTTCATGGAACCTGCAATTAAAGACCCTCTCCCACCATAGTGGGAGGAAAACATCCCCTTGTGGCTTCAGGGGGTCTAAAGACAGGAGGAAACGGCTGAATTCTGAGACATCCCCGGTGTGGTCCCTAAAATGCAAAGCTCCATGCAAGGGCTTTAAAATTTCCAAACAATATCGATACCCAATTGCACCAAATGTCCAATGGGAAGTTATTATCCACACTTTCCAAAATGGTGATATTCTAGATAGTAAATCATGATACAAATGGAACAAGAATTGTGAAACATTTCCAAAGTCTCCAAAGAGAATAACCACTTCAGCTTTAAATAAAGTTTTCAGAGGGGCGTTTAAATCCAACTTTGCAATATTCTCAGAAATGAACAGGTTGCAGAAGGCCAGGCAGATCTCCTTCTCCTCGAGCATTGGCACCAGAGATGAGATGAAACATTCTCCATTGTCATCTTGAGGGGCCACCAGCCCAACCCAGTTCCACTGGAAATACTGGAGCAGCTGGACTAAACCCACATACTGAGGAAATTCCTTGGGATTAATCCGGAAGAAGGAAGGATAAACTCTTTTGTCTCCCTGAGCGAAGTCAAAGCCAACACCAAGCTGGAGAAAATGAGAGGCTTCTATCAACGTAAGAATTGGTGGTGATTTTAGGGGTCACCATTGTTTGCTTTCTCAGTTTCTTTTCCCACCAACCAACTTGACTCACTTTGAGTAGAAAGCTTAAGCTTCTTCCCTTCTTAGGAAGAGCCACCAGCTGACATATTTTGCCTGGCTGTGAAATGTCACAAAATAGGAAAACAAACCTTCCACCTGAGAAAAAGAATAAACTGTGCAGAAAAGGTAGCTACACTTTTATGAAGAATAAGGTAGGATGGAACTGCTCTGGAAAAGTTTAGCATTCAGAGTTATTTCATTATCCATCTCTTGGGGTTAGATTAAAACGTATCTTCACACACAAAATATAAAAATCAATTCAACTACATGATGGATTCTCTAAATCATGAAATCCTGATGTGCCCCACATTTGGCTTCTGTTGTCCCAAAGATTCTTTTTCCAAAAGGCAGCTGGACTTTTCTTGTTTTTTTTTTTTCCTTGAATGAAAACATTTTGCTTCTCATCCAAGAAGCTTCTTCAGTTCTGGCTGAATGGTGGAGAACCTTGCAGTCACCTGGTCATTAGCACTCTTTCTGAGGGTCGTTGAGGCCACTTGGAGATTCATCTGTGCCCTCAGGATCATCTTAATGATGCAAATGGACATGGAACCATGGAAAGGATTGTGTGGTAAACAAGAGAGGGCAATGGCTTATCCCTCCCCCCCTCTGTTGAGCGAGGGCTGTTCAATATTAAAGTAGGCGGCCCCTTGGACCCCTCTTTCAAACCAGCAGTCCTCTCTGTCTTCAAAAGCCTTTCAAATGCAGATTGGCAGCTGAATCCTGTCCTGATGGCTTTGTTCTCCTAGGTTGTGCCATGCGCTTGTGAAGTGGCTGTTTTGTTTCACATGTCTCTATTGCATTCTGCTGCATATACCAAATTGCTCAGTTTGTGTCTTGAGTGTTTTATCCTTGAGGTGGTTTTTGCCTTGGTGTATTATTGGGTTTAAGGTGTGCAAGGGCCTCGGTGGCAGAGTGGTTAGAGTGCGGTACTGCAAACTACTTTTGCTGACTGCAATTTGGCAGATCGAATCTCACCAGGCTGAAGGTCGACTCAGCCTTCTGTAAAATGGGGACCCAGATTGTTGGGGGCAGGAGCCTGACTCTGCATAAACTGCTTAGAGAGGGCCGTAAAGCACTATAAAGTGGTGTGTAAGTGTAAGTGCTATTGCTATCTTTGTTGGATTAAAATCCTCCTGAGTTTTGCATATATTCTTGTATGGGATGACAACATGCTGTGTTTGTTTTTCTCACCTTTCTCTGTTTTGGAGAAGCTCCTACTGGCTCTTTTTCTGGATTTGAGGAAGGCCAGTCGGGATAGCCACAAGCTCTGTGGATTTCCTTGATTCCTAAAGCACATCAAGGAAGCCCTCAGCACTTGTGGCTTCTAGGATGAGAAGTCAAACATATTCAAGGGAAAAACACCAGTTACCTTTAGAAAAGCTCCTTTGGGACAACCATGACCTGCCCTGAGACTCTGCATGGATACCATGTGCTTCCGTTGTCTACCCCACAATACCTCCAATGGAGCCCCCTTACCTGTGGGACCTTGAAGAGGCTGAAGAGGGAGGCCATCAGCCTTGAGGATTTGGGGTTGAGACCCCCGATGACAGAGAGCAGAGGGTCCTGCCTGCCACATTTGTAACCTGGGACCATTCGGCCTCGTGTGGAGAGCAGGGAGAGGCTGAATAAGAAAATCCTTCTCTCCAACTTGTGATTGTCGTAGATGTGGAAGCCCAGGGTGATGTTGGGCAGGAGAACCAGATCCTGGTTGACCTCTCTGACTGCAAACCCCAAGGCCAGGAACTGCTGGTAGTTCTTGCTTAGGACCCTATTGTGAGAAAAAAAAACCTTCTCTTAATGGAATGGAACAAGAACAGAACAGAATATGGAATCAAACGTGTCCCAGGTCTCACAAGGCTTATTTATTAAGGATCTTCTCTGATTAAAAATGGATAGCTTTGTGAGAAAGCAGAAAAGTTTCGCAGACCATGTTATTCCTTTCTGTCCTCCCTCCCTTTTTCACTTTTTGCTCCGGTGGTTCCAGTCCTTCCCAGTCGCTCCTCTTCCACCCTGATTAACTCGAGTCTCTCTTGGAGCAGCTTTTCCAGCTCTGGTAACCATTGCTGAGCAGAAGTGCTCAGATTTCCTGAAGGCCATCGTTCATGAGCTCTGCGGAGTCCAACACTGGGTTTTATCATTTTTACAATGCCCTCCCTGGAAAAGCTTTGAGCTTCTCCTTGTGTCTTCCAGTACGACTTTCAGTCCAAGTTCATACTATAAGTCAACTACTGAATTAGACCAATCCAAGATCTAAGGTGTGGCCCCTCCTTTCATCTTATGTTTTCCTCTTCCTGGGGAAGAGTTCTGGAAAGATTGAACATTCTAGCCTATTTTATGATTTTTTTTATTTGTCAATTGCTTACAGGATAATAGGTATAAGTAAAAACATAGTTATGAATACCTGGATACATATAAGAAAAAATATATATAAAAGAAACAACAGGACAGGGATGGTAGGCACATTGGTGCGCTTATGCACGCCCCCTACAGACCTCTTAGAAAAGGGGTGAGGTCAATAGTAAGTCTAAGGTTAAAGATTTTGGGGGTTTGAGGAAGAAACCACAGAGTCAGGTAGAGGATTCCAGACATTGACCACTCTGTGGCTGAAGTCGTATTTCCTGCAATCAATTACTGAGAAAAGTACGAAGATTTCAACTACGCTAGGAAATTGCAAACATCACTAGAAGAAGAGTTTCCCAAGAAAGTCCCTGAGCCCCAAACAAAGGAAATAATGATCTAAGCCTCCAGGTGAAACTTACTCCTTTCCAAAAATATGTGAGAATAAGCTTTCTTCATAGCCTTGAAAACTGAAGGCATCAAAGGTTTGCAGGTTCAAATTCCCACCAATGATGAAGTCACCGGACCTGTAATAGTCCCATTGTTCCGGGGTCTGGAAAGGGTTGGTCAACACACAGACTCTTTGCATCCTGTTAGCAGAAGTTGGAGGCAGGAGCCAGAAGAGGAGCAGCAGGTGAGGCAGCCCAGTCATTCTCTCCTTTCCTCCTAGGTCAGAAATCAAGGTTTGTGTAAAAGCTGAATTGCAGGGGACACTTGAAATCTCACCAGAGCTTTGGCACAATAGAGACAGTCATGACACCTGGATTGGCCTCGGGGCAAATTTACATCACCCACGCTTCCTCTTACCTGTGTTTGGGCTGTGACCGAAGAGAAAAAATCCAGGAGTTAGTTCTTTGCAAGACAAGGAAAGATGTTACTTTTGCCCACCCCTGGAGAAGCCAGAGCATGCTTCTTGAAACGGATTTTGATCTTGGAAAGATTTTTATTTAGGTAGAAATCCACAGGGGATACATGAAGCATTACTGCTCTTCTGATAATTGCAAGGAAAAGCAACTTTCTATCGCTTCTCTACCTACACCAGAAAGGGAAAAACATGTTTGTGTCTCTTTTGGTTAATCCCCATAGCAAAAGAACCTGCAAGCCAAGGGGAAGGAGGGCCTGTGGCCTAAATATCAAGCATACAATTATGAATTTATGATTTATTCAGAGAGCATGAGCACTAATGGGCCGTGGTGGCCGGGACACTTCAACAATTCAATGTAATCATTTAAAATAATTAAAACATTATTTTCATTTTGGTCGTTCCCATTTCATTCTGTCTTCCTTTTTCATCCTTTCTTTCATGAGTCTATTCCACTATTTCTTTGATGTTAGTGTCACTCTTGTCCCTTGAAGAGTTGGTCGCAGTGAGTTGTCCTAGACCCTACACCTGTTGCTATGTAAGTCTTAAGTGCTATTGCTGTTATGTTGGCGATCCTATTTTAATCAACAGCCCCACAAAAAAGGGTTGCTGAGTTTTGTCCAAACGTCTCCCTTCTATTTTGAAGCCACAATGTTCCTCTTCTGCCTGGACCTCATTTGCTTTCAATCTTTCCCTAGAGGATGAAGTGAAGGAGGCCATATTTTTCCACATGCCCATGTTGTCATCCCATACAAGAATATATCCAAAACTCAGGAGGATTTTAATCCAACACAAGATAGCAAAAGCACTTAGACAAATTGCAGGCTGCCAGCAGTCAGCAGAAGCAGCCTGCATTACCGCAGTCTAACCACAGGGAGGAAGAGAAGGGAAGGGAAGGGAGGGGAGGGGAGGGGAGGGGAGGGAGGGAGGGAGGGAGGGAGGAAGGAAGGAAGGAAGGAAGGAAGGAAGGAAGGAAGGAAGGAAGGAAGGAAGGAAGGAAGGAAGGAAGGAAGGAAGGAAGGAAGGAAGGCCAATAGCAATAGCACTTAAGAATTATATACCACTTCACAGTGGTTTAAAGCCCTCTCTAAACAGTTTACAGAGTCAGCCTCTTGCCCCCAATAATTTTGGTCCTTGTTTTACTCACCTGGGAAGGATGGAAGGCTGAGTCAACCTTGAGCCGGTCAGAATTGAACTGCTGGCAGTGGGCAAAGTTTGCCTGCAATGTTGCATTCTCACCACTGGGAGGGAGGGAGGGAGGGAGGGAGGGAAGGAAGAAGGAAGGAAGGAAGGAAGGAAGGAAGGAAGGAAGGAAGGAAGGAAGGAAGGAAGGAAGGAAGGAAGGAAGGAAAGAAGGAAGGAAGGAAGGAAGGAAGGAAGGAAATATCAATAGCACTTAGACTTATATACATTTCACAGTGCTTTTACATCCCTCTCTAAGTGGTTTACAGAGTCAGCCTCTTGCCCCCAACAATTTGGGTCCTCATTTTACCCACCTCAGAAGGAAGGATGGAAGGCTGAGTCAACCTTGAGCCTGATGAGATTCGAACTGTCAAATTGTGGTACTGCACTCTGACCACTGTGCCACTGATCATGATTGCCAACATCCGACAATGGGTATAGAAGAAGAAGGAGAAGGAGGAGGAGGAGGAGGAGGTTCATCTTATGTATACATGTATACAACTGGATTATTAGCTTTTTTATTTTTATGAGTAGATGGATTGGGAGGATATCTACGGAGATTCTCCATCATCCAGGTCATGGTTATGCCAAGGTACTTTTTCAAAGGACAACTGAACTTTCTTGTTTTTTCCTTGAAGACATTTCACTTCTCCTAAAGAAGCTTCCTCAGCTCTGCCTGAAATGGTGGTGAATGGAAAGATTGATATTCCTTGCTGTGATCTGGTCTTTGGCGCTCTCTCTGAGAATCGTTGAGGCCACTCAGATAAAGGCACATGATAAAATGTGCCCACCAGGTTTCCGAGCATTTCATCGGCCAAGGTCCCAGTGAAGGGGTGATGGAGTAGCGGCGATTATTAGAGAAGCTCTTTGTCCTAGAGAGGCCACAGTCCCCCAGATGGTTGTGAGTTGCTCTTTGTGAAGTGGGGTCAGGGGGTTCAGAGGGGCCTCTTGATAACATACTTGGCTCCCTGCCATGTATCATCGGCCCTGCCCAGGCTCCTCGAGGTGATAGCCGGGCTGGCGGTTGAAACCTTAGGCTTTTAGTCATGGGGGATTTCAACCTGCCTTCGCTCGGGGAAACCTCTGGGGTAGCCCGGGAGTTCATGGCTTCCATGACAGCCATGGACCTGATCCAATTAGTTTCTGGCCCCACTCACACAGGGGGGCACACTGGACTTGATTTTCATCTCTGGTCAGTGGTTGAATGATCGTAGTTTTGGGGATCTAGTCATAAAACCCTTGTCATGGTCCAATCATTCGCTTCTCAGGCTTGACCTCTGTGCCGCCACCCCCCGCCGCAGGGAGGTGGAACCGAGGAGGCGGTTCCGCCCCAGGTGCCTGATGGATCCCGAGCGGTTCCAGATGGAACTTGGGCCATTTCCTGAGACGCTGGCTCATAACTCAGCCGAAGACTTGGTGGCCACCTGGGATAGGTTGGCCGCCGAGGCTCTGGACCGGGTTGTGCCTTTGCAACCTCTGACCCGGCACAGTCCCACCCAGCTCCATGGTTTACGGAGGAGCTGAGGGAGATGAAGTGCCAAAAAAGATGTCTGGAGGGCATTTGGAGGACCAGTCGCACCGAGTCTGACCAGACACAGGTGAGGTCCTACATTAGGACCTACCTGGTGGTGATAGAGGCGGCGAAGCATTTGCATGTCTCCGCCCTTATTGCGTCAGCAGAAAATCAGCCTGCCGCCCTGTTTAGAGTGACCTGCTCCCTGCTTGAGCCGAGAGCGTGGGAGGACTTCTTGCAGGGCAGGGCAGAGGAGTTTTCCCGATTTCTGTACAATAAAATCGCTCAGATTCGGGGCGGGCTGGACTCCAATTGGATGGTCCCGGGGGAGGTGTCCGGGGCAAGTCTTGAGACTGTTATCTGGGAGGAGTTTGACCCTGTGACCGCTGAGGGTGTGGACAGGTTGCTGGGGGGCTGAATACCACCACATGTTTGTTGGACCCATATCCTTCCTGGTTGGTTTCTACCTCCAGTGAGGTGACACGAGGCTGGCTCCAGGGGATTGTCAACGCTTCGTTGACGGAGAGATCACTTCCTACTGCCTTGAAAATGGCGGTGGTGCGACCCCTCCTCAAAAAGCCCGCCCTGGACCTGGCCCTTTTAAATAACTACCATCCAGTCTCCAACATCCCCTTTGTGGTGAAGGTTGTTGAGAGTGTGGTGGCGTGTCAGCTCCCTCAGTACCTGGAGGAAGCAACGTATTTAGATCCATTCCAATTGGGCTTCAGGCCCGGTTACAGCACCGAAACAGCATTGGTCACGTTGGTTGATGATCTCTGGAGGGCCCGTGACAGAGGTTATTCCTCTGTCCTGGTCCTATTAGATCTCTCAGTGGCTTTTGATACTATCAACCATAGTATCCTATTGTGGTGGTTGGAGGGGTTGGGAATTGGGGGCACCATTTTGCAGTGGTTCTCCTTCCTCTCTGACCACTCGCAATTTGTGTTGACGGCGGGGGGAGGGTTCCACCCCTAGGCCCCTCATTTTTGGGGTGCCTCAGGGGTCAGTCCTCTCCCCTCTTCTGTTCAACATTTATGTGAAGCCGCTGGGAGAGATCATCCGTGGTTTTGGGGTGAAATGTCATCTCTATGCTGATGACACTCAGCTCTACATCTCCACCCCAAACCACCCCAACGATGCTGTGGAGGTCATGGCCCGTTGCCTGGAGGCTATGTGGATTTGGATGGGCGGGAACAGGCTTCGACTCAACCCTTCCAAGACTGAGTGGCTGTGGTTTCTTGCGGCCCGATATAGTCAGCTGACTCCGTCGCTGGCTATTGGGGGTGAGATCTTAGCCCCCACAGAGAGGGCTCGCAATTTGGGCATCCTCCTGGATGCATGGCTGTCTTTAGAAGATCATATCACGGCCGTCTCCAGGGGGGCTTTTTATCAGGTTCGCCTGATGCACCAGTTGCGACCCTTTCTCGATTGGGATGCCTTACGCACGGTCACTCATGCCCTGGTCACTTCCCGCCTGGACTACTGTAACGCCCTCTACATGGGGCTCCCTGCGGAGAGCACCCGGAGGCTTCAACTGGTGCAGAATGCGGCCACGCGGGTGGTTATGGGGGCGTCAAGAAACTCCTATGTGACGCCTCTCCTACGTGAGCTGCATTAGTTGCCGGTGGCCTTCTGGGTTCGCTTTAAGGTTCTGGTTTTGACCTTTAAAGCGCTCCATGGCATTGGACCAGGTTACTTGCAAGACCGCGTTTTGCCAGTAGCCTCCCACCGACCGGTGCACTTCCACAGGGAGGGTCTCCTTCGGGTCCCGACGGCATCCATGTGCCGCCTGGTGAACCCGAGGAACAGGGCCTTCTCAGTGGGGGCACCCGCCCTCTGGAATGAGCTGCCTCCTGAATTATGGATAACCACTGACCTGAGGGCATTTAGACGTGCTCTGAAAACCTGGCTCTTTGAGCAGGCCAGCCTGGGCTGATTTAAATTGGGGTTTAAATTGGGGTTTGAGAATCGGTTTTGTATTTTAATTATTGGGGTTTTAAGGTATAATGTTAGTAGCAGCCTTGAATTTAATCTATTTTTAACTTTTGTAATTTTATATTGTGTTTTTATTTGGCTATACACCGCCCTGAGTCCCTCGGGAGAAGGGCGGTATATAAATCCGATAAAATAAATAAATAAATAAAAACCTCCAAGTGGCCTCAGCGACTCTCAGAGAGAGCGCCAACGACCAGGTGATGGCAAGGAATATCAATCCTTCCATCCTCCACCATTCAGTCACAACTGGAGAAGCTTCTTGGAAGAGAAGCGAAACCTCTTCAAGGAAAATCTAAGCCCAGTTGCCTCTTGAAAAAGCACCTCTGGGAGGACTGTAATGGGAGGGGGATACAGAGATGAGGTTGGCCCTCAAATGACAAACCATCCCATTCATAATTTTGAGAGTTGGGCCAGGCCTGAGCCAGAAACAACACAACACACAATCCCACCCTGCAAGAGTTGCAACTGGCAAAATGTCTGAATGCCAGGTTGTGGGAATATCTGTGGCTTAATATTCTGAAGCTGGAGTCGCCAACCTTTTGGACCTCAGGGACCACCAAAGTCATAATTTTAAATCCCGGGACCACTAATATGAGTTTTAGCTGACGGTGGTGGGAGAGAGAGAGATCTGATCTAACCTCTCTCTCCCCCCCCCCCCTCTTACTCACACATATACACACACACAAATTAGGTGGTTTTTAAACACTGCGCACATGCTCACCAAACTGGTTGTTACACTGATTGAATCCTTAGGATATGTGCAGAGTAACCCTTGTATAAAAAGGATATGCACACGGAAACGGTTTATGAGAACAGTTCTGAATAAATATACAGCCACACAGAGTTGAACAAGTTGTATTGATGTTTACTTGAAGAAATAGCACAGTCCAAGAAACAGTCCATGTCACACACATTTTTATCAGTCCAGAAATACCCAGTTATAAAGTCTTCTTACCAGTTTCAAGTCTTTTACAGCAGACAAATATCAAACCATAATACAACAGATAACCTTCGATATCAACAGAATATCAAAATAAACAGGGTTAGTCAGTATCAGTCCGTAGTCAGTATCAGTATCAAGAAAGATCATCAGTGAAAAAGAGAGAAATTAAACCATGATCTATAGCTCCCTCTTATGGCAACTTGTAGCATAATTAACCAACTAGAACACATCATAATACATTACAGTATTTTTCCTTAAAGGTACAAACATATATATTTGTAGTTTATATATTGTCAACCCAACTACGTTATTTACATATACATAGCAAATCCCACCCGTGGGGGGTGGGGGAGAAGGGAGGAGGGGAATGGGGGGACAGGCTGCACAGTCATAGTGAGGCAGAAGCAAGCAACTTACCTGTCAAACTATTAAGCCAAATAAGAACTCACTTAAAAAAAAAACTATTCAGAGTTTTGCAGCATTAATTCAGCACCAGAAAAATAAACACAGATGCTTCATTTAACATCTTGATAAACATAGTAAGTAGATTTTACAAACCAGTTGTAGATTTCTCCAACATGGAGCAAACTCAGATAGAAACATGGTGCAATTAACTTCAGCAGGCAAGCAAGCAAGCTAGTTTCATTTTCAATGGACAGACTCAGAGCTCAACATAGCTTCAGAGCTGCAGAGCTTAATATAGAGCCACACCTAGGCTACTTCTAGTTTCAGTTTCCAAACAGTCCTCTTTGGCTGACCTAGTTGCTATGCCTATTCATTGGCTGACCTTGTTACCAAGCTCTATTCCATGAATATTTCATGAATATACGCTGACCAAAACCCAAAACCACCTAGCTGAGACATGACACTAGGACACTTTGCAAAATACCCATGACCTGGGGTGAGTGACAGGTGACGTGATACTGAGCTACACTGCATAGCAAGCGTAGCAGTTTTAGAGGGCTGTAATCCAGATAACCAAGCAATATTATATGGTGGTTTTTTTTAATAAATGTTTTGTTTTCCTTATTTTTACAGATATATCATCGTGTGAATAGTGTAGCACCAGAGTGTCTTACATTTTAATACAAATATAACAATATTCTTCATGTTTAATACAGTTGACAATCTTATAAGATTTTGATATTAACATGCATATTTTGTTAAGTTATAATCTTTCTTTCTTTGATTATTCAATATTTCAGTATGTTTTCTTTATGCCAATCTCCATATTCTAAATGCCATTCCTTTTACTACGAATAAAATATTAACAATCATATTTGTTGTGTTTAACAGACTTATACAGTTCTAATAACAACACACAGACATATATTGAATTATAATCTTCCATTGTTTATCCCCTTTAACTCTAAGCAGGAGGGGGGCTGCTGGGGGTTTGCAGGGGTTCGGAAAACCCTCTCCCAGCTAAGATTCTGTGCAGTTTGGAGAACCCCCAAATCCCAAACCTGGCTGGCCCCACCCACCCTGTCCCACCCCTCCCATGGGCCTTGTGGAAGTTTGGTAAGGCCAGAAATGGGGCCGTTTCCAGCTTCCAGAGAGCCTCCGGTGTCAGGATTCCAACAGTTACTCCATTTAAACCATGAGTCTCTAGCCAAACTTCCAAAACTTCAAAAGGATTTATTGGGAGTTAACATGTCAGCAACACCTGGGTGGAGCCGACTCTGAGGCACATCATTCATTGTCACCCTGGAGCCTGGTTTTCCCACCTGCACCCCCCTGGCTGTATCCTAATTCCTATTCTCCAATGGGACACCTCCATAGCCCAGAATCATCAATCATGCTCCCCAGTTAGAATTTTGCACGGCAGAAATTTCAGTCCCCTAGTTACTATCTTTGAAAACATGTATGGAATACACTTTCGGTTTCCAAGCGGCTGCACTGCTCCCCCCTCCCTCCCTTTCTGTTGGCAACTCTAAAAAGACCAGAGAAATATTTTATGAGTTGATATCTGGAGTCCAGGGAGGCTGTTTTTGCCCTCCCGGAGGCTCAAGAAAAGCCTCCAGAGACCCAGGAGGACAAAAATACCCCCCACACACACACACCATGGTGCAGGAGGCCCACTAGGCCACGCCCAGCATGGCCACGCCAACACAGCAACCGGGCAGAGAACCCCTTGCTAAAATTTTTGAAGCCCACCCCCGACCCATCAATATTATAGGTTATGCCTGCATTATTAGGCTTTGACTATGAGAATTGCTGTAAGGTTGTCATCGGGGCCTTGGCAGCTTTCAAAGCCAGGGTCCTTATAGCTCGGTACCAAAATAAAAGCACAATTTTGTATCACACCTTGTTGTGTCCGGCGACTCATCAAGCTAAAGGCCAGTTTGGGGGATAACAGCAACAACAACCAGGCGCCGAGCTCAAAGGGAAACAGGTTTATAGGGTGGAAACGCAGGGCAAAACCTCCGAATGAAACCAATGCCCCGAAGCTGTGGCTTTCCTTGGGGCCATTCAAGCCGCCTCCACTTCAGCTGAGCAGGGAAGCGTTTTTTGGCAGAGGGTGCAAGCGAAACCCCTTCGCAGAAACCCGAAGGAGCCAAATGGAGGGCACAGGAAGGAAGGAAGGAAGGAGGGGGCCGAAGGATGAATGGCGGGATTATTGTCCCTCCAAAGAAAGGGCTTTTCACAAATGTCGGAGTCTCTCTCTTTTTTCCTTTTCTTTTTTTCCCACTCCCGAAATGCTGCGTTTTTTCCTGGCAGGACATTCCAGCTGGAAGAGAGAAAAGGGGTTTTGTTGTGGTGAGGCCTCGGCTCTTTGCTCCCCGCTTGGAAAAGGCCAAAGGGAACCTGTGGTCAGGATGAGCTCAGCCTGGGTTTCCCCTGCCTAGGTTCTCCCTGGCAGGCAGGCAATGCCAGGAAAGGAGGCTGGGCGTGGGCACAGCTGGCCTCTCTCAAGCCCTCGAGAGAAAAGGGTTGCAGGGAGTAGAAGCTTAATAACGAAAGAAGATTATTAGCAAAGCAGAAATAAGTACCAATGTATAGAGATATAGGAGAATCTATACAGTAAGCAATGTTATTATCAGACCGTACGTGACTATAAGTTAAAATGTACAGAGTGATAAATGTATAGAGTGTTATGGTGTAATTATGAAAATAATGGACACAACTATGAAGTACAATATCACGTATGTTTAAAAAAGAGACTATACTGCACGGCTATGAGAACAATGGTTATAATCAGGGTGTATAATACTATGCATATGTAAAAAGGACTTGATACAGCCAGTACACTGTTATTGCAAAACTGGAAATGTGATATAGAATAAAGGAAAATGCACCATAAAAACATTTATTTTAAAAAGAGAGAGAGAGAGAATGCGGGAAAGTCTCAAAGGTCGGAGCTGAAGAAGCTTCTTGGAGGAAAAGCGAAACGTCTTCAAAGGAAAAGCAGAAAAGTCCAGTTGCCTTTTGGGGGGGGGAGTCTCTTTGGGGTTTTCTGACAAGAATACAGGAGGGGGGTCCTGCCACTGTGTGTTGCCCCATCCCCCCCAATCTTTCTCTATTTTACTTCTTGGTGTGGCTACAATCCTAAGATTACCTCATGGTCCTTTGTTCCAGAACCACCCAGCATCGATCCCTGCTTTGGCTTTTTTATCCCAGCCAAGGTTGGGAGTGAATAAAAGCTGTTATCTTGGTTAACTGAGACCTGTTGGATACGATATAGGGGACAAATAAATATTATGTACTTGTCGCTTATCTTGTATCGAACGCAGGTCTGAGTTAACCAAGTCCCTGGTTTGGCCTCTTTGAGCTTCTTCCTTCTTCTGGCTGATGCTCCCAGGAGCACCTGAAGTCCTAGTTGCTGCTATTTATTTATTTATTTATTATTCAAATTTCTATACCGCTCCCTCTCCCAAAAAGGGACTCGGGGCGGTGTACAGCCTACTAAAAACACACAGAATAAATACAATTTAAATACAATTTAAAACTAGATTAAATAAACAAATCCGGCTGTATCCCATCCAACTACAATTCAGACATTAAAATCCGGGATTGACTAAAAATTTAAAAAGTATAAAATTTAACAATTAAAACCCAAATTAAGTTTAAAACCCAAAAACCATTTACTGGGCCAGGCCGGCCTGCTTGAAAAATAGGGTCTTAACTGCGCGCCGGAAGGTCAGGATGTCCGTCATGGTCCGTATACAGCCGACAACGATCAGGCGGCGGCACCCCAAGTAGGGCAACCCTGTGATAGCGTACTGGGCGGCGGGAGGTTGTTGATAGCAGCAGGCGGTTCCGTAAGTACCCAGGTCCTGAGCTGTAATGTTGTAATGTTGGCAGTTTGGCCAGATATTCTTGATGATTATTCGATTATTGATTATTTCCTCCCAAGTGTGGAGGGCGGCAGAAGAAACATCATTCTCCTGGGATGGCTGAACCCGAGCAACCTAGGAGATGGAGAAGCTTCTACATGAGTGGCTTGCATGGCTCCTGGATTGATTCTTCACTTCTGAATCCCCACATTGTCATCTGAAGGGACTTACTCCAAAGCTGATTTTCCACAGCCAGGCCTGGAGCTCTGCAGAGCAGATAGGAAGAATCAGAATAGAGCTGGAAAGGGCCCTGGAGGTCTTCTAGTCCAGCCCCCTGCTTGAGCAGGAGATCCTCTATCATTTCAGACAGGTGGCCATCCAGGCTCTTCTCAAAAGCCTCCAGTGATGGAGTATCCACGGCTTCTGGTGGCAAGCAGTTCCACGGGTGAATTGTTCTCACTGTCAGAAAAATTCTCCTGAGTTCCAGGTTGCTTCTTCTCTCCTTGATGAGTTTCCACGCGTTGCTTCTTGTCCTGCCTTCAGGGGCTTTGGAGGATAAGTTGACCCCCTGTTCTACTTTTTGGCAGCCCCTCAAATACTGGAAGGCTGCTATCATGTCACCCCTAATTCTTCTTTTCTTTAGACTAGCCAGACCCCAAACCTGCAGCCCTTCTTCGTATGTTTTTCTTTCTAGGCCTTTAATCCTCTTAGTGGCTCTTCTCTGAACTTTTTCCAAAGTCTCTCTTTTTGTAATGCGGTGACCAAAACTGGATGCAATATTCCAGGTGTGGCCTTACTAAGTGGTACTAATAATACTTCACATGCTTTTGATTCAATGCCTCTGGTTATGCAACAGGGTGAGGAAGGGGGAGCCCATTTTCCCACCGAATAGATCCCCTTGTCTGACTCTGTCCGAAATTTTGAGTTTCAGCCCCTCTACTAAGGGGAATGCTAGCTTGGCAGCTTGGCAACTTCTGTTGAGTAACTCAATAGAACAAACTCTCCAGAAGAGAATTTCTGTGGCTCAGGGTTGAACTATGGAGCCCATGGTGCTCTCTGACCTGGGATGTTTGTTTGCAGAAGACGTTTCGCTACCCGATTAGGTAACGTCATTGGTGTGAGTGGCGTTGAGGTTGCACTGGTGCGGTTACATTTGCAAGCGAACAACTCAGCTCAGAGAACACCGAGAAGCCCATCTGTGGGTGTAACTGTTGTGTTTTTGTGTGTACAGAGAAGGGCAAAGAGGTTTCTTTTTCTGCAATTTCTCTCAGCCTTTCCCAGTCAATAGAAAAGGGAGGGGAATGAATTCGAATAAGCAAACTCTTTGCTCAAATCAAAGTACATTAAGCCCATGTAATTCATTTCTTCCATTAAGAAAACTATCTAGTAAGGAGAGAGAGAGAGATGGAGGGAGGGAGGGAGGGAGGGAGGGAGGAAGGAAGGAAGGAAGGAAGGAAGGAAGGCAGGAAGGCAGGCAGGCAGGCTAAGGCAGCAAATCTTATTCTAGACAAATCCATATTGGTCTCTAATAACAAAAAAACTTTTGTGTTTAAAAATAACTGCTTATCTTTTTTAAAAAGAATATTAAAATTCACAATACAAATGGAAACAAAGGTAATAGGTGAGAGAAAAGAAGGGAAGAGACATTACTAAGTAAAAGAGAAGAAAATAAAGCAGTGACTTCCAACAGTTTTTGGTGCAGTAAAATACAAAACGTAATTACAACCTCAACTTTTTTACTGTACATATTTAGCAAATCCTAGCTGTTTGTAGAGTCACCAGTTAAGGTCAAACCCCAAATCAAAGTTTCAGGGTTTTTTCTGTTTTGAGAATTTTTTTAAAAAACGTTTATTTTGAAAGACCATCTACTGTAGTTCTTCTCTTTCCTGCTGAGAGTTTTAAATCTGTGGAGTTGCATTTTGATGTTCATTGTAATATGCTTTTGCACCACATGGGGGTGTGTGATTCCAATTGTGGTGTGGGAATAGAATAAAATAGACAGAGAATAGAATAGAATAGAATAGAATAGAATAGAATAGAATAGAATAGAATAGAATAGAATAGAATTCTTTATTGGCCAAGTGTGATTGGACACACAAGGAATTTGTCTTTGGTGCAAATGATCTCAGTGTACATAAAAGAAAAGAGACATTCGTCGAGAGTCAAGAATCATCAGGTACAACACTTAATGATAGTCATGGGGTATAATAAGCAATCAAATCATACTAGGAAACAGTCAATAAAAATTGTAAGGATGCAGTCATACAGTCACAAGTGGGAGGGAATGGGTGATAAGGAGTGGAAAAGATTAATAGTAATAGTAATGCAGAGTTTGTAAAGAGTTGGAGAGTGTTGAGGGAATTAGTTGTTTAGCAGAGTGATAGTGTTCTAATACTGTAGAATAGAATAATAGAATTAGAATGTAGAATAATAGAATTAGGAATAGAATAGAATAGAATAGAATAGAATAGAATAGAATAGAATAGAATAGAATAGAATAGAATAGAATAGTTGGAAGGGACCTTGGAGGTCTTCTAGTCCAGACCCCTGTGCAAGTAGGAGATACTATTTCAGAAAAGTGACTGTCTAGAGTCTAGCCTCTTCTTAAAAACCTCCAGTGTTGGAGCTGTCCCATTGGTTAACTATCTTCCCTGTTAGGAAGTTTCTCCTTAATTCCAGGTTGCTTCCCTCCTGGATTAGTTCATTATTTTAATTCTTCTAGCCGGCTCCAATTCCTTTCCACTTCACAGGCTGAGGGTTGTTCCCTTCAGACTGTGTTGGTTGGGGGGAAGGGGGGGTCTCACCCCCACCAATCACCCACTACACCCATCCCATCCTCTTCAGGGGTCTCCCCTTCTGCCTTCTGCTTCCAAAGGAAAAGTCTCAGAGATGCCCGCCCACAGAGGAGACACTGCCAGGATTTTGAGGGGGGGGTCCTTTTCCTCCTACGTGTCCCCCCCCCCTTAAAGAATTTTCGATGAGACTTAAGTCTTCATTCTTTCTGCATTTCCTTCCTTCCTAAAATCTTGGGTTGTTTTTTTCTTAATGGGGGGGGGGTTGCTCTGGGATCACAAAGATGAGGTTGTGAACCAGATGCGCCTCGTCACCTCTGGCTGACCCGATATCTTCTGCACTTCCAAATCAAGATGGGCTGCAAAGTTGAGTTCTACTTTGAGGCGGGAGGGGAGGAGGAGAATGCTCCAGGTTTTATCCCAGCAGGACAGAGGATTTACAAGCCAGCCCGGGGCTATAACATTTGGTCCTTAACACAGTTGGAGGAGACCTTCAAGGTCTTCTAGTCCAGCCCTCTGCTGAAGCAGGACACATGGAGAATCTGCCCCGTCCCTATTGCCCTATTCATACCTGTTTCCTGTATTCTTACTCATGTTTATACTTACACCTATTATCTTATAAGCGATTGACAAATAAATAAAATAAATTAAAAAAAGTGGCTGCCCAGTCTCTTCTTAAAAACCTCCAGTGATGAACCACAGCTTCTGGTGGCAGGCAGTTCCACTGGTTAATTGTCCTCACTGCCAGGAAATTCCGCCTTAATTCCAGGGTGCTTCTCTCCTGGATTTATTTCCATCTGTTGCTTCTCGTCCTGCCTTCCGGGGCTTTGGGGAAATGGTTCTCTGGGGCAGCCCCTCAAATATTGGGACCCCTCTGTCTTCTTTCCCATCGCTTCTCCTTCTAGCAGCGGAGAACCCGATGCAAACCGAAGAGCTGCCGGGGGGGCCCAAGTCCGGGACTCGGGCCGCGAGTTTTTTTCCCCGCGGCGGTCCGAAGAGCTGCGGAAAGGAACTGCGACTCCGCCCCGCCGCCAGATGTTTCCCCCGGCGGCAGCCCAGCTGTTTCAGCCTCCGGCAAAGAGCAGCCGCTGGACTCACGGACGGGGCTGGGGCAAAGCGAGCCACCCGCCGGGCGGAGGTGAAGAGATCGCGGCGGGGAAAGCAGCCGCGACCGCGAGGGGGGCACCTAGAAGCCATCTAGCATCCCACGGCCGCCTGGGAAGGAGGAGCCCCCGCATTGGCCCCGAGGATCAGCCGCAGGTCTGTCCCGATCGGGAATAGGGGGCTGCAGGGAGGGGTCTTGCAACTCGTTTAAGTGGCCTCTGGGCTCCACTTGGGGATAAACGCGCCGTGATGAGAGCCTTGGTTTCAGAAGCGGAAACTTACTCCTGAGTAATGTTAGTAGTGAGCAATGAACAAGCTGTGAATATTTTGTGTGTGTTTTATGAGCAGTTTTCCTTTAACAACCAACATTTTTTGTGGACAGTGTAATAACTGGATCAATATATATTTTTACACAGTGCTAACGATAATACAATTACATATGCATAGTTTTTATCTTCTTATGCTCGTTATAATGATAATATATTCTTTTATGTATCAATATGTATAATATTATTTTCCCAATTTGTGCTAATTCCCCCCCACTGGTTGTGGTTCTTCCATATTCATCTCTTTATCTTTAAACTATTCTCTCTTTATGATTCTTTATCGCTTTCTCTAAAAATATATTAAAACATCAATTACATTTCTTCATTCAATATGTTTATTGACCCCTGTTAGGTCACCAATATTTTAAGTATTACTCAAATTCTACCAAATTTCCAATATCTGTTTTCTATAAACACCAATAAAACCAATTATTAAATAAAATGTAATAGGTCCGGGATTAAGCTGTGACTATTATAAGCTGCCTAGAATGGCCTCGTGGTGAGAGAGGTGGCACATAAATTGAGCAAATAATAATGAGGTTGTTCAGCCAATGGGTTTAGAATAGAATAACAGTGTTGGAAGGGACCTGGGAGGTCTTCTAGTCCAACCCCCTACCTAGGCGGGTAACCCTACACCCCTTCAGTCAAATGGCTGTCCAACATCTTCTTAAAAACTTCCAGTGTTGGAGCAGCCACAACTTCTGGAGGCCAGTTGTTCCACTGGTTAATTGATCTGTCAGGAAATTTATCCTTGGTTATATGTTGCTTCTCTCCTTGGTTAGTTTCTACCCATTGTTTCTTCTCCTGTCCTCAGGTGCTTTGGAGAATAGCTTGACTCCCTCTTCTCTGGGGCAGCCCCAAGAGATTGGAAGGCTGCTATCATGTCTCTCCTGGTCCTTCTTCTTTTCATAAGACTAGACATACCCAATTCCAACCATTTTTCTTTGTATATTTTAGCCTCCAGTCCCCTCATCATCCTGGTTGCTCTTCTCTGCACTCTTTCCAGAGCTTCAACATCTTTTTTACATTCTGGCTATCAAAACTGGGCCCATTATTCCAGGGGGGGGCTTCCCAAGGCCTGATAAAGTGGTATTGACCCTTCATGTGATCTGGATTCTATCCCTTTGTTGATGCAGCCTAGGATTGTGGGGGCTTTTTGGGCAGCTGCTTCACACGGCTGGCTCCTATTTAAATGCCCACTAGGACTCCAAGATCCCTTTCATAGTTACTACTATTGAGTCAGGTATCATCAATACGAAATCTGTGCATTTGGTTATTCTTGCCTAAATGTTGTTGTCGGAGAGAAACCAAATGGGGGGTGGAGGCAGAGGGTTGGAGGAGGGCCTCAAAGCGAGGAAGACTGAGGATCTGTCCAGGGGGGATCCAGAGAGCTTCAATGGCACCTGGTTGGGCAGTGGGAGCGGAAAACGCGAGGGGAATTTGGGGTGCCCTCTACGATTCCCCCAGGCAGCCACAGGGGACTTTGGTGGCCCCTGGTGTCGCTCCAGACTGATTGTCTAATTCAGGGGTCCCCAAACTTGGCAACTTTAAGACTCGTGGACTTCAACTCCCAGAAGTCTTAAAGTTGCCAAGATTGCCATCTGGGGGAATTCTGGGAGTTGAAGTCCACAAGTCTTAAAGATGCCAAGTTTGGAGACCTCTGGTCTAACTTAATGAAAAGAAGGAGGGGTGTGTGTAACATGATAGAATTAGAATTCTTTAATGGCCAAGTGTGATTGGACACACAAGGAATTTGCCTCCAGTGTGTAAGCTCTCAGTGTACATACAAGCAGCAAGTGATAAATCAGGATCGTAGTCAGGGTATAAATATATTCACCATAAATCGTAAGATACAGCACTTAGTGATAGTCATAGGATTCTAAATCAGTAACCAACATAAAGCATGCTAGGATGCTAAATAAAACAATATAAATCATAAGATACAAGCAAAAAAGTTATAGTCCAGAGAAGACAAGGAGATATTTAATAGGAAAGATGAGAAGAATAGAAATACAGCCTTAGTAGTTTGATAGCAGCCTTCCAATATTTGAGGGGCTTCCCCAAAGAAGGGGGGGGTCAACTTCTTTTCCAGAGCCCCTGAAGGCAGGACAAGAAGCAACAGGTGGAAACTCGTCCAGGAGAGAAGAAGCCACCTGGAATTGAGGAGAAACTTCCTAACAGGGAGGACAATTAACCAGTGGAACTGCTGGCCACCAGAAGTTGTGGATGCTCCGTCACTGGAGGTTTTGCGCTCAGGTATTGGGGTTCAGCTTCTTGTGGATTCAGGAATCAGAGGTCGGTGTGGCATTGCTGGAAGGGGGATGGGAGGAGGGTCTTAGCCATCTGGGCTTTGGGGTCGCCTCCCTTCCCCCACGCCAGGCCTTTCTGGGTGGTCTTTTGTGTGGCAGGTGCCCTGTGCCACAAGGGGGCAGCAGAGGCAGCCAATCTCTCTCTTGCTGGACTCTGAGAGCGGCCTTCCGAGATAGGCTGCACCAGAAGCTGGAGGCTTCACTCTGCCTTCCCAGGGTTTGAGCCATGCGGGGTCCCTGCAGGGCAGGTCCAGGCAGGGAGGAGGAGGGGTGGGTGAAGATCATTAAGGACAGAAGTTATTTGTAGTAAAGAAAGACCCATCATGCACAGCTTCCAGGAGTCCTGGGTGCTCTCTGAAATGGGCTGTTTTCTTGCAGGCGTTTCATTACCGAACTAGGTAACATCATCCGTGCTGGAAGGGAGTGGGGTTTGCAGGGGGCAGGAGGAGGAGAGGAAGAGGAGGAGGAGGAGGGCAACTAGGTGCTCTCTGAGCTGGGTGGTTTTGTTGTAGACGTTTCATGACACAAGTAGGGAATATCATCAGTGCTAGAAGGGAATGGAATTTACAAGAAGGAGGAGGAGGAAGGAGGAGGAGGAGGAGGAGGAGGAGAAGAAGAAGAAGAAGAAGAAGAAGGAGGAGGAGGAGGAGGAGGAGAAGAAGGAGAAGAAGAAGGAGAAGGAGAAGAAGAAGAAGAAGAAGAAGAAGAAGAAGAAGAAGAAGAAGAAGAAGAAGAAGAAGAAGAAGAAGAAGAAGAAGAAGAAGAAGAAGAAGAAGAAGAAGAAGAAGAAGAAGAAGAAGAAGAAGAAGAAGAAGAAGAAGAAGAAGAAGAAGAAGAAGAAGAAGAAGAAGAAGAAGAAGAAGAAGAAGAAGAAGAAGAAGAAGAAGAAGAAGAGGTCTGAGGGGCCCTGGGTGCCCTCTGAGCTGAGTTGTTTCCCCACCAACACCGACAGGGCAAGTCACATAAACTGAAAGCAAACCCCTCTCCTTACTTGCACTGATGATGTTATCTAGTCTGGTCATGAAATGTCTGCAAGAAAACCACCAGGGATTCCTCCTTCCAACCCCCAGGTTTCTCCTTTACATGGAAGAAGCTTTGCCCTGCTGGGCTGAGGATCATGGGAGTTAGAGTCAAACCCCTCTGGACCTCGTCCCCTTGAAAACAAGGGCTCGGGACAAGTAGAAGTATGGAATAAGTGTTGGAAGGGAACTTCTGGAGATCATCTAGCCCAGTGGTAGGGAACCTTGGCTCTTTTATCACTGATGGACTTCAACTCCCAGAATTCCTGAGTGAGACATAAACGTTTCCCCATCCCTGGCCTACTGGTTTTTCAGTTGTGAGGGAAATCAATTTTTGACTTGAATGGGACTGTTTAATATACAAATGTAGGACATATAAAGAATATTGATCATTCAAGTCAAAAATTAGGACATTTGTATATTGAACAATCCCATTCAAATCAAAAATTGATTTCCCTCACAACTGAAAAACCAGTAGGCCAGGGATGGGGAACTTTTTATAGCTCATTCAGGAATTCTGGGAGTTGAAGTCCATCAGTGATAAAAGAGCCAAGGTTCCCTACCACTGGTCTAGCCCAACCCCCTGCTCAAGCAGGAGACCCTGTCCCTGTTCTTGACCAATGGCTGTCCAGAGTCTTCTTAAAGGCCTCCAGGGATGGAGCCCAAATGACGTCTGGAGAGAAGCCCTTCCACTGATTGAAGTGCTGAGATTTGGGGGTCTCTTCCTGCCCCTCCTCCAGCCCCCTCCCCCCCCCAATAGTCCTGGGAGAAAAG
This sequence comes from Bungarus multicinctus, assembly GCA_023653725.1. NCBI lineage: Eukaryota > Metazoa > Chordata > Lepidosauria > Squamata > Elapidae > Bungarus > Bungarus multicinctus. The sequence continues at coordinate 174,805,462 of CM042838.1, forward strand.
CAAAGCCGACCCATCCTGGACCAGAAGGGATCGTCTTTTGCAGTCCTGGCTCTGATCCGCCTGTTCAGCAGGAAAGGAACGTTTGGCCTTCAGCAACCGAGCCAAACTGCGGATTCTCAGTGTTCGTGTGTGTGTGTGTGTGTGTGTGTGTGTGTGTGTTCGTGTGTGTGTGTGTGTGTGTTGTTTTTGTTGTTGCTGCTTTGAAGCCAGGTTCTGTACTTTTCCTTTCTTTCCTGGGGGCACCAGATGGTTAATTGCCTTGGTAGCCTGTTGCTCCCCCTGCTAGGAAAGGAAGTGGAGGGTTTCCCCCTTTTCTCGCCTTGGACCCGGCCCAGGAAGGCGAGATAAATCAGCGTAGAGGCGCCCCCCCCCCTATCCCCCCCCCCCTAGCCACATCTGTCTTTCCCTGGCTCTCGGCTTGACGGGGTCCAGCTTTCTCACGCTCTTTGGGATACAGCCCCTCCCCATTCACAGCCAAACGTGTGGGGCCACGAGATTGCCAGGAGGTGGGAAGCAACGATCAGAGTTCAGGAGCCAACGTTGGGTTTGCAAGACCGGGAACTCCTCTGCCTGGGCTGCAGGAGGGTCCAGTTGCTTAGTCTGCAGCCACACACACACACACATACACAGAGCTTTGTATCTTCGGGCAAGTGAAAAGTTTCAGAGTGGCAGGACGAGCAGCGAAAAAGACCCTTGAGGTCATCCATACCAACCCCAAGGCTTCCAGGAAGGATCTCACAAATTTGCACCTCTGGTTGAAGGTGTCCAAAGAAAAGGAACACACACACACACACACTAGCAGTCAGAACACAGGCTGTCTCATCCCAGAACAGTTTGTGCCCTTGAGCTACCTTGGCTGACGTGGGTCCTTTGTGGCTTCCCATCTCGCAGGAACCCGTTTCCATCGGTTGTGGGAATCAGGCCCATTTCGTGGTTTATTGGTTGGGCATTTTGTGCCCTGTTTGTTTTTAGATCTGCAAGAGCAGAAAAGAGAACCAGGAATTCTCTCCCCACATTTTAAGTTCCTGGGAGACTGGAGGCTCCCTTCTTAATCATTATCAGAACAACAGAATTAGAAGGGACCTCGGAGGTCTTCTAGTCCAACCCCCTTCCCAAGCAGGAGACTTTATAGCATTTCAGACAAGTGGCTGTCCAGTCTCTTCTCTCAAAACCTCCAGTGATGAAGCGCCCACAACTTCTGGTGGCCAGCAGTTCCCCTGGCTAATTGTCCTCTCTGTTAGGAAGTTTCTCTTTAGTTCCAGGCTGCTTCTCTCCATGATTAGTTTCCATCCGTTGCTTCTTGTCCTGCCATTGCTTTGAAAAATAAGTTGACCCCCCCCCCCTTCTTCTTTGGGGCAGCCCCTCAAATACTGGAACGCTGCCATCGTGTCCCCCCATACTCTTTTTTTTCTCTAGACTGGCCACACCCAAATCCTGCCACCTTTCTTGACATATTTTTCTCTCCAGGCCTTTAATCCCCCTGGTTGCTCTTCTCTGCACTTTTTCCAAAGTCTCAAAGCTGTTAACTTTTTTTATTGTCTGGAGTTTGTTCGTTTTAAAGATATTTTTCAAAAGATGAAACTTCTGGATCTCTGCAATCCTTTTGCAACTTGGGGCCCTCGGTGGCTTCTCTCACACCCTCTTTTCCCAGGAAATCTGGCCTTTGCTTGGGGGAGAGGGTGAGAAAAGCCAGTTTGGCCCTCTGGGACTGAGAGCAACCTCCTCCGTCCTTGTGGGGAACCGAGGCTGCTTCCCCTTCAGCTCCGGAATGCAGGAATCCAGGAAACGGTCCCAGCCCTGAATATTTTGGCCGTGCCAATTTGATGTCTCTGCCAATGCCAGGCAGCCAACTTCTGCGCCCGGGAGAGAGCTTCCTTGTTGTTGGAGGCCACGTGTCACCAAGCAGAAGGACAGAGGCTGCCTGGCAGGGTGGAGGGGAGGCTGGAGAGGGGCAAGATTTGGGGGGGGGGAGAGATTGGGGGGGGGGGGAAATATGTGTGTTGTCACAGCTTTTTTATATATATAAGATTTTTTATTTTTTAACTTGAACATATCATCTTCCAATAAACAGTCATGTATCATCTGGGGACAATTGTCTCTGTGCAATTACAATCAACATTTACAATATTCGTTACACTGAAAATAATTTTCTAATCTTAAAATATAAATAATCAGCATTATAACTAGTGGTGGAATTCAGCCGGTTCGTACCGGATTGGGCGAACCGGTAGCAAGGATTTGGCATGGGTCACCAAACCAGTAGTAAGTTCTGGCTGGCCACACCCCCGACCCAATTGCCCAGTCGCCGCTGGCTCGCTTGCCCCGCCCGCCTGACGCTGGTCCCTTAAGGTATTTCTCTCTTTTTTTTCCCCTCTCCCGACAATCAGCTGATCAGCTGTGCCGGGATTCCCCTTGCGGGGGCCCAGGAAGACACAAAATGTATGGAGGGGCTCATGGGCCCCTCCATTTTTTCCCTTGTTGAGACCCAGAGGAGCCTTCTGGGAGCAAAAACACCCCCCAGAGGCTCCTCTGAGGCCCAGAAGGCCCAAAAAATTGGTGAGTGGAGGGAGTGGCTGCAAAAACGAAAAAAAGCCACACCCACAGAACTGGTAGTAAAAATTTTTGAATCCTACCACTGATTAAAACTCTATTCATTTCTCCCTCTTCACTATCTTCTAATGAAAATATAATATTATACTAGATATATAATAATCTTAACAATCATATTAATAATATATTGTTTATATCTCTATCTTACCATATAGGATAGGAATAGAATAGAATAGAATAGAATAGAATAGAATAGAATAGAATAGAATAGAATAGAATAGAATAGAATAGAATAGAATTCTTTCTTGGCCAAGTGTGATTGGACACACAAGGAATCTGTCTTGGTGCAAATGCTCTCAGTGTACATAAAAGAAAAGAGACATTCGTTGAGAGTCCAGAATCATCAGGTCCAACGCTTAATGATAGTCATGGGATACAATAAGCAATCAATATATATAAAAGAATAATACAGTATATTATTTATCTCACCAATCTCCATTTATTTCTCACCTCTACTTTTATTCTCCAACCATCCATAAAATAGCTCTCATGTCATATAATAGTCAGCTTGTTCTTCCTCCTTTATCACAAGTATTAATCTGTTCACTTCTGCACACCGTAATATTTTCCTAATCACATTCTCATCTGCAGGGATCTCATCACTTTTCCAATTTCGTGCAACTACAATTCTAACTTGCAGTTAATACATGAATAATTCGATATGCATTCCCCTTACTATAGATTTCAGGTCTTTAGTAACAACAAACATATTTCTGGTTTTAAATCAATATGCTGTCACAGTTTTTCAAAGTGTCATTTTTTTCCAGCTTCTTTGCTGGCAGGGCAGGTAATCCTCGTCTTACGGTCACAGTGGAGTCCAACATTTATGTCACTCAGCGAGACAAGCCTTAAGTGAGTCTTGACCCACGTTATGACCTTTCTGGCTGCCGTTGTTGAGTGGCAGTTGAGTTGCAGTTGTTAAGTTAGCAATGTGATGGTTAAGTGGCTTCCTCACGGACTTGGCTTGTCAGAAGTTTGGAAGAAATGGATCACATCAGACCCAGGGATGCGGCAACTGTCGTAAATATGAGCCGGTTGCCAAGTGTCCGAATTTTGATCATGTGACCTTGGGGTGCTGCAACGGTCATAAGTGTGGAAGCCACTTTTTGCCATGAAAAGGGAATCTAACACACAGACACACACACACACCAGCGGTGGGATGCAAATATTTTTACTACCAGTTCTGTGGGTGTGGCTAGGTGGGCGTGGCCATGTGACTGGGTGGGTGTGGCTTCTTTTTTGTACAGCACCCCTCCCCCCCCCATGCTCCATTTTTTGGCCTCCTGGGCCAAGCAGTGAAACAGCGAGAGGCACAGCTGAACTGCTGATCGTCAGGAGGAAAAGGGAAAAAAACGAATTTTTTACTACCGGTTCGTTTGAACCGGGCTGAATCGGTAGAATTCCACTACCCACACACACACACACACACATACACACCCAGAGACACGTCCCAGATTCAGTCTGCTGCACACACTCACACCGAGCCCTGTTTTTTCTGGACATGGCACACCTTCACACGTGGCTGCCAGATGTTTGATATGTGCCGTGTTTTGGTCCCAGCCGAAAAGAGCCGGTTGGCCCTGCCTTCTTTTGGCCAACCTTGGCTCCCCCACCGGTTCCTCCCTTCGCTGACCTCTGCCCAGTGGCAGCATCACCTTGCCCCCCTCCCCCACTCTCTGCCCTCCTGGCCTTGAGGCTGGCAGGACATCCGATTTCCCAGCCAGCCAGCCTGATTCCCGGAAAGCTTCTGCGGTACCAGTTGTGCCAAGTGTAAACACCAAGGGAGGAAAGCATGCGTGGAACAGGATGTGCCATGGTGGGAATGCCCCTCTTCCGTTGCCAGCTCTGCCCCCTGCGTGTCCCTGCAGCACAACGGGGATCTGGAGAAGCCTGGAGTGCCTGCTCTTCTTCTGGGATGCCAATCATAAAATAACAAGAGTTGGAAGGGCCCTTGGAGGTCTTCTAGTCCAACCCCTTGCTCAAGGAGGAGACCTTATACCATGTCAAGCAAATGGCTGTCCAGTCTCTTCTTAAAGGCCTCCAGGGATGAAGCTCCCACAACTTCCAAGGGCAACTCCTGTTCCACTGGTTGATCGTTCTCACTGCCAGAAAGTTTCTCCTTATTTCCAGGTTGAATCTCTCCTTGGTCAGTTTCCATGCTTTGCTTCTTGTCCTGCCTTCAGGTGCCTTGGAGAATAGCTTGACCTCTTCCCTTGACCCCTCCAGTACTCTAGGTGTAGTCTTACTAAGGCTTTATAGAATGGTAGTAGTACCTCCCTTTATCTTGATTATATTCCAGTGTGCAGCAGCAGCCAAAAAAGCCAATGCAATCCTAAGTTGCATTAACAGAGAGGTACAATCGAGATCAAGGGAGGGGCTAATACCACTCTATAAAGCCTTAGTAAGGCCACACCTAGAGTCCTGCATCCAGTTTTGGTCACCACACTATAAAAAAGACGTTGGGACTCTAGAAAGAGTGCAGAGAAGAGCAACCAGGATGATGAGAGGCTCAAACATATGAAGAACGGTTGCAGGAACTGGGCCTGGCTAGTCTAGGGAAGAGAAGGACCAGGGGAGACAGGAGAGCATCTTCCAGTAATTGAGGAGGGGCTGCCACCGAGAGGAGGAAGGGGTCAAACTCTTCTTCAAGGCACCTGAAGGCCAGACAAGGAATAATGGGTGGAAACTGATCCAGGAGAGATTGAACCTGGAGGAGGAACTTTCTGACAGGGAGAATGATCCATCCACGGAACAGAAGTTGCCCTTGGAAGTTGTTGGAGCTTCATCCCTAGAAGCTTTCAAGAAGAGACTGGACTGTCATCTGTCAGAAATGGAGTAGGGTCTCCTGCTTGGGTGGGGGGTTGGACTAGATGACCTGCAGGGTCCCTCCCAACTCTGTTAATCTGCATGAATCTGTATGAGAAGTCAGGAGCATCTGCTGTCCCTCTGGGCGTGGAGGGTTTCAGGCCGAGCCTTGAGCATCAAACGCCGCATGTCCTTTTTCCAAAGCAGCCCTTTCCCTGCTCCGTGGGCGCTTCCTCCGCCTGAGGGATGTGAGGCTTTTTTTCACCCGCTGCCCTGCTGCTCTCCAGGAAACCGTCCCGTCCCGTCCTTGACTTGTGGCGGGGCAGGACAATGGCCGTCTCCCTGGGGGATGCAACAAGCAGGCGCTCCGTCCTTCCCTTCAGGAAGTCCAACCGGGGAGGCTTCCCACTCTGACCCGCTTCCTGAGACAGGATGGGCCGATTGTCTTGGAGCTACGGGGTCAGGCCTGGATCCCAGCTGGAGATCCCCTCTCGGCTCTCAGGCGTGTTCACCCAAGGCCCACAAAAAGCTCTTTCTCGTTAAAGCAGGTGATGACAAGTTACTTAGCCAAGGGTTTAGAGCAAGAAAATGGAAGACAGGGATCAATTCAGAATGACAGTGTTGGAAGGGACCTTGGAGGTCTTCTAGTCCAACCCCCTGCTCAGGCAGGAAATCCTACACCCCTTCAGACAAATGGTTGTCCAATCTCTTCTTTCAAAACTTCCAGTGTTGGAGCAGCCACAACTTCTGGAGGCCGGTTGTTCCACTGGTTAATTGTTCTCACTGTCAGGAAATTTCTCTTTAGTTCTCGGTTGCCTTTCTCCTTCTTCAGTTTTCATCCTTTGCTGCTTCTCCTGCCTTCAGGAGAATAGCTTGACTCCCTCTTCTTTGGGGCAGGCCCTGAGATACTGGAAGGCTGCTCTCCTGCCTCCCCTGGTCCTTCTTTTCCTTAGATCAGCCAGGCCCAGTTCCTGCAACCGTTCTTGGTATGTTGTAGCCTCCACTATCCCCTAATCCTCTTTGTGGCTCTTCTCTGCCCTCTTTCCAGAGTCTCAACATCTTTTTTTTCATCGTAGCGACCAAAACTGGATGCAGAATTCCATGTCTGGCCTTAGCAAGGCCTTATAAAGTGGTATCAACACTTCCCATGATCTTGATTCCAGTCCAGCCCCTGCTGAAGCAGGAGACCCTACACCCCTTCAGACAAACGGTTATCCAATCTCTTCTTTAAAACTTCCAGTGTTGGAGCAGCCACAACTTCTGGAGGCCAGTTGTTCCACTGGTTAATTGTTCTCACTGCCAGGAAGTTTCTCCTTGGTTCTCAGTTGCTCCTCTCCTTGACCAGCTTCCTGTCCTGCCCTCTGGGGCTTTGGAGAATAAGTTGAGCCCCTCTTCTTCAGGGCAGCCCTCTGATATCATGCTATCGTGTCACCCCTAGTCCTTCATTGTATTAAACTAGACAGACCAAATCCCAGCATTCGTTCAGTGGCACTTGACTGACAGGAATTTTATGAGCCAGTTCCCTCGGTATGGCTTCCTCATTTGTTTTTGCTCTGGCTGGTGTTGATTTTGAGGTATCCAGCCATCCAGAAAGAGACCAGGAGGCGAATTCTGGCTGCCCAGGGAGGAGCCCTAAGTATAAATACATGCAAAGCCAGAACGGAGAAGACAGCAAATATTGCCTTTGCACAAAAACACCCCTCTGTGGTGGGTTATTGTTTTTTATTTATTATTTTATTTTTATTATTTTTATACTGGGCTTTTACTATTTGTAAGCTGCCCAGAGCAGCTGTGAGTGAGTGGGTAGCCAAATAAATAAGTAAAGCAGCTGAAGAAACAATGGGCCCCCTGATTAGCTGCTGCCTGAAGATCGCCCGGACGCACTACAAGCAGCGGCATGACCAAGCGGTAACAAGGGTGCATTGGAAGATCGACAAGAAATACCATTTGCCTGCCAGCAAGAACCGGTAAAGCGACCATAAAGCAGAGAAAGTCATAGAAAAGGAAGAAGTTGAAGACTGAGACTTTGGAATTCAAACAGATGGGACACCTGTCACGTAACACCCTCAGACTACACAGTTGTTGATAAAAAAGACAAAAAACCGGTCTGGATAGAGGATGTGGCAAGTAACGAGAGAGTAACTAGCTTTGCTGGCTGGGGAATTCTGGGAGCTGAAGTCCACCAGGCTTAAAGTTGCCAAACTAGGATTTAGGAGGCTGGAGGTTAAAACATATGAAGAACGTTTGCAAAATTAGATATGCCTAGTTTAATGAAAAGAAGGATTAGGGGGCGATGCGATAGCAGGATTCCAATATTTGAGGGGCTGCCCCAAAGAAGGGAGGCCCCAGCTATTCTGCAAAGGCAAGAAAAGAGCCAATGGATGGAAACTTACCCAGGAGAAAAGCAAACTCGAAGTAAGGAGAAATTTAGAACAATTAACCTGTGGAACGACTTGCCTCCAGAGATTGTGGGCGCTCCAGCACTGGAAGTTTTTAAGAAGAGGTTTGAACAACTCTTTGTCCTGGAACAATATAGGGTCTTCTGCTTGAGCAGGGGGGCTGGATTAGATGGCCTCCAAGGTCCCGCCCAGGTCTGTTATTCTGTGATGGAGCCTCCATTTGCATTCTGCTGGCTCAGAAGCTGAAACGGAGCACCCAGGGCTGGCTTCTCTCCGTAACCCCCTTCCCTGCTTGAACCCTCTTCCCAACCTCCGTTGGGAATTTTCCCATCCTTCCTAATTGGAGGGACCAGTAGCCAGGCCCAGGTCCACCCAGGTCAGGCCACGCCGAGGGCAGCTTCACCGGGCAACGCCCTGCTCTCGCTTCCTGCCGCTTTGGTTGGTTTCCTGAGGTTCTCACGGCTTTTGTGCTTAAAGCCATGTTGGGTTTCTGCATCGGGGCAGGCGGAGCTTTCAAACTGCACTGCAAAACTTTTCAGACTTGTGGACTTCAACTCCCAGAATTCCCCCCAGGCGGCAATCCTGGCAACTGAGCAAAATCCAGCTAGCTGCTTCCTGAAAAAGCACCTTTGGGTCACCCAACCTTCCTCCTGAAAACTTCCAGCCTCCAGACTGAAGGTCTCCCACCCTGTCAGAATGCCTCGTTTTGAGACTTGCAAAATGTTTCCCTGGGACCCAAAGGTTTTTTTTTTTTTTTTTTTCAGGAGGCAGCTGGACTTTCTGGTTTTTCTTTTGAAGACGTTTCGCTTCTCCTCCAAGAAGCTTCTTCAGCTTTGACTGGATGGTGGGGAAGGGAAGGAATTAAACTCCTTGCAGACAGCTGGTCATTTGCATCCTTTTCAGAGAGTTGTTGAGGCTGCTTGGAGGTTTTTATCTGTCCTCAGGGTTACCTGCGTGGTGCAAATGGGGGCGGAGCCTTCTTGGAACTGAGGGGGACATCATCTATCTCCAGTCTACAACACGGTCCTTTCCGCAGCTCCCAGAAGGCTCCACAGCAGAGGTGGGATTCAGCCGGTTCTGACCGGTTCTGGAGAACCGGTAGCGAAACTTTTGAGACATTGGGAGACCCGGCAATCTCGCCTCTTCTCCGCCTCCTATCGAGTCCCAGCTGATGGGCTGGGTCTCCTTTGGTTGCCCTGCACAGGAGAATGGAGCTGGAAAGCAGGTCGGTGGGGTGGGGAGGGAATGGAGATTTTGCAGTAACCTTTTCCTGCCACGCCCACCAAGCCACGCCCACCACATTATGCCACACCCCACCAAGCCACACCCACAGGACCGGGAGTAAAAACAAATGGAATCCCACCACAGCTCCACACCCACTCCTCTTTAACCAGATTCAAGAGATTTCTCAAGAGAAAACATCTCGTGTTTTATGAATCAGAACAGAGCTGGAAGGGACCTTGGAGGTCATCTAGTCCAACCCCCCCATAAGCAGGAGACCCTACACCATTCCTGACAGATGGCTGCCCAGTTTCTTCTTGAAAACCTCCAGCGTTGGAGCACCCACAACTTCTGGTGGCAAGCAGTTCCACTGGTGAATTGTCTTCCCTGTGAGAAGTTTCTCCTCAGTTCCAGATTGCTTCTCTCTGAGCCAGAATCACTTCAGAACAAGCAACGTCTATGCCGCTTCTCCCCAATTGAACCCCTAAGCTCTTCTCCGAGCCAGAAAGCTGCCGGTGCCCCCTCCCCAGAACGGGGTCTCCTGCATGGGCAAGGTGGGACTAGATGACCTCCAAGGTCCCTTCCAACTCAGTTATTCTGAATGAGAAGCCATCCGCCCATTCCGGGCTGGTGGGACTTCAGGGACGCGGCCGCTCCCCGCGTGTCTCTTGCACCCTCAGGCCAGCCAAGGGGGAGCCACGCGGGGCAGGCGGGGGGAGCGGAGACCCCCGAGGGATCGGGAAGAGGAGCGCGGGGCTCCTCCCCCCCAACCCTCGCGACGGGCTCCGGGAGGGGCGGCGGCGGGGAGGGCGAAAGGCGGACCCCTCCCTCCCCGAGGGTCCCTCCCCCGCCCGCCCCGCCCGAGCTCCAGAGAGGAAGCGGCGCGGCTCGGCAAGCGCTGGAGCGCATCCCTCGGCCCTGACTCACGCCGCGGCCCCGGCCAGAAGGGAAGGGGCGCGCCCGCCTCCGCCTGCCCTCGCTTGCCCGCAGCCGGACCGGCTCGCTGGGCGCCGCCGGCCGAAGACGAGCCCACCGCCCGCCCGCCGCCCTCCGGAGCGGAGCCCAGCGCTGGAGGGGAGCCCGCAGGCAAGTCGGGTTTCAGAGAATAACAGGTACCTTGGAGGTTATCTAGTCCCACCCCCGCTCAAGCAGGAGAGTCTATTCCAAATATTAGCCTCTGCCTAGGATCGAACTCACAGCCTCCCGATTGTGAAGGGAGGGGGACGGACGGGGGAGGGGGCCCCAGACTCAGCTCGATTCTCTCCCTCTCCCCAAGTCCAGGCGGAGGAACTCTGCACATGCTCAAGGAAGGGGAAGGGGAGCTGCGGAGAGGGGAGGCGGCCAGAAAAGAGAGTCTGGAGGGAGGGTCTTTGCCCGACTCCCCCAGGAGAGTTGGGGGCAGTTTGCGGGACTTTCCACTTGTCTCGGGGGTGCCAAGTTGCTAGTCCTCAAGACACCTGCCGGCACCTGGGAGAGAGGGGAGGGGAGGGGGTCCGCGTGGGGAGGGGGTTTCCCAATATTTACTCCCCCCTTCGGAACCCTCTCGGAGACAGGCGGGAGGAGCCGAGTTGCTCGCGAGTAGCCCCGGCCCGATTCAGCGCCTGGGGTTCAGTCTGGAGGGGGGGGGGGCGTCTGGCAGCCAGCCAACGCTCGGAGCCGCGGGGGTGGGGCACCTGCCACCCGGATTGCCGCGGGGCTGCTGAGCAGCTTGGCGGAACCCACCAGGACCCCCCAAGTTTGTCTTGGCGGGGGGGAGGCGGGGGTCCTTCTGTGCGCCTCCCCTCCCCCCCTTGGAGCGGACCGCTTGGAATCCCGAGTCCGGCGGGACTTCTCCAACTTTCGCTTTCAGGGCGAGGTTTGTGGCGGGGCTGATTGACCGTCACGGGAGCCTCGCGGGGTCCCCCCCCCCGTTGTCTACGCGAGGATCATCTGACTCACAACTGCGGACTGGCCCAAATTTGGAAGCGCTTTCCTGCAAGGAGGAGGGGGGGGGTCCAAGCGCCACGCTCCACGTGTGTGCGTGTGTGTTGAGTGTGGGTGCGTGTGCCGAGTGTGCGTGTCGGTATGTTGAGTGTGTATGTTTGTGTGCGAGCATTGAGTGTGGTGAGTGTGCGTGCGTGTGCCGTTCCTCGGCCGTTTCCTGCCTTTGTATGGGCTCCTTTCAGGACCGAAGGGGGCGCGGGGGGGGGGGGAAATGCTGCCTCTGTCCTCAGCCCCCGGCCGGTTCTTCTGGGGCGTCGCCCGGTCATCCTGTCCTGGGAATCCACTGGCTCCTCGGATTGACCTGGCCGGCCCTGCACCGGCCTCTCCTGGCAGCAGCTGAGCTCCAGGCAGCGCCCCCCCCCCCTTCCAGCTGTTTTACCAGGCAGGTCCCGCTGCACATCTGCAGCTGCTGCTTCCCCTGTGAGCCCCAGGCATCACTTAAGCCTCCTCTATTAATGTAATAATCATATGATATATGATATAATGTGATATGGTATAGTATAGTATAATAATAATATAATATAGTATAGTATAATATAGCATAAGCATAATATATGCATAATACGTAATATATAATAATACATAATATAATATATATAATTAATATAAGAAAGATACAATATGCTATAGTATTATATAGTATAATTAATATATAACAACATAACAATATATAATTAATATAACACGTAACAACAAACACTAATATAATATAGTTATAATATATAATATACATAATACATGCCATATAACAAAAATTAATATAATTATAATAATATATAAAACAACACAATGTAATATATATAACATAACAAAAATATATAATTAATATAACATATATAACAAATAATATAACAGCATAGCATAGCACAGCAGAGAATAAATTTGATCTTTTTAAGATTGTAAGCCGCCCAGAGTTACCCCACACTAAGAAGGGCAATCAGTACATTAAATAAATATAAATAAATCTCAAACTTCTCGGAGGGGATCCCTTGTGCCCCAAAGTCCTTGCTTGGGCTTGTTAAATCCACCTTGGCCATTTCCCCTCCCCCGCCTTTCCGCGGATGGGAGTCTTCCTCCTTTTCTGCTCAAAAACTGTAGATGGGGAGGGCCCTTGAGGTCATCTAGTCCAACCCCCTACTCAGTGCGAGGATCTGAATCCAAGTGCCCTGACAGAAGCTTGTGCAGCCTCCCTTTGACCCACCAGGACTCTGGCCTCCGGAAGTTGTGGGTGCTCCAACATGGGAGGTGTTCAAGAAGAGACTGTCTGAAATGGGATGGGGTCTCCTGCTTGGGCAGGGGGTTGGACTAGATGACCTCCGAGCTCCCTTCCAGCTCTATCATTCAAGCCGCCTCGGTCTCGCTTGCAGACTCGGTGGGGCTGAGGACTCACATTCAGCTGCTGATCAACCTCAGTTCCTCCTTTTCGGTCAAGGCAGGCAGCCCTCAAGTTACCACCCTAACCCAGCCTGGATTTACGGTCACAAATCATGCCGGTCACTAAGCAAGTCATCCGCGCCACCAACCTGGTTTTTCATCTCTGGTGTCCTTTCTCTGCAGGTTGACCCTTGGGGAGAGCTGGGCTCCGGGGGACCCCGGAAGCAGGAATGGACCAGGGTTCCACAGGTAACCAGGACGAAGGGGAGGGCGGGGGGGAAGGACGGTTCCAAGAAGGGGGAAATGATCAGCTGCTCCCAGGGAGGGAGGCGGGCAGGAGAGCAGCAGCCGAGGGCCCCTGTCATGTCCCGAGAAGGGCTCCTCCAGGGCCCCCTCCGGGAGAGTCTCTGCCGGACGGACCAGGGGCCGGGTGGCCTGTCAAGGGCAGAGGAGGGGCAGTGCCATCACCTGCCAGGCCCAGCCAAAGGGGCAGGGGGAGGGTTCAAGCCATCACCTGGACTGGCTGACCGGTTCTTCTTCTGAAATGGTGTGTGAGGAAGTCCTTGGGAGATGAGAGGGAGGGAGAGAGAGAGAAAGGAGAGGGAGGGAGGGAGGAGGGAGGGAAGGAGGAAGGAAGGAAGGAAGGAAAGAAGGAAGGAAGGTAGGAAGGAAGGAAGGAAGGAAGGAAGGAAGGAAGGAAGGAAGGAAGGAAGGAAGGAAGGAAGGAAAGAAGGAAGGAAGGAAGGAAAGCAGAAGGAGAGGGAGGAAAGGAGAAAGGAAGGAAGGAAGGAAAGCGGAGGGAGGGAGGAAAGGAAGGAAAGGAGGAAGGAAGGAAAGGAGAGGGAAGAAGGAAGGAAGGAAAGGAAGGAAGGAAGGAAGGCACAGGGAGAGGGAGGGAGGAGGGAAGGAAGGAAAGAAAGAAGGTGGAAGGAAGGAAGGAAAGCAGAGGGAGAGGGAGGGAGGGAAGAAGAGGAAAGGAGGGAGGAAGGAGAAAGGAAGGAAAGCAGAGGGAGGAAATGAGGAAGGAAGGAAAGCAGAGGGAGAGGGAGGAAAGGAGGAAGGAAAGGAGGAAGGAAGGAAGGAAAGCAGAGGGGGGAGGGAATGAGGAAAGGAGGGAGGGAAGGAAGGAAATGAGGAAGGAAAGGAGAAGGGAGAAAAGAAAGGAAAGGAGGAGAAAGGAAGGAAAGCAGAGGGATGGAGGGAAGGAGGAAGGAAGGAAGGAATCGGTCTGGGTCAGTGCTTGGGGTGCCTGGGGCCGTTTTTGCACTTCTGAGCCCAGGTGACCTGGGAGCCGCTCCTGGGACTTCTCAAAGGAGCTGCAACTCGAGGGAAGGGAGCAAAGAACACAGAATAACAGAGCTGCAAGGGGCCTTGGAGGTCTTCTAGTCCAACCCTCTCCTCAAGCAGGAGACCCCATATACCGTTTCCGATGAGCGGCTGCCTAGCCTCTTCCAGGACAGGAGCCTGCCCCTCCCCCAAAGACCCAACACACAGGTCACTCCCCCCCCCAGCACTCACCCTGTCCCCGCTTGCCTCCCAGGTGTGGCTGGCCCTTTCTTGCGCCCGAATCAGGACCAGGGCCGGGAGAAGATGCCTTACTCGGTGGAAACCCCTTACGGCTTCCTGCTGGACCTGGACTTCCTCAAGTACGTGGACGACATCGAGAGAGGCCAGACCCTCCGGAGGCTGCCCCTCCCCCGCAAAGGGAAGGCCCCCAAGCAGGCCCAGAGCTTCCCCCACAGCCAACTGGGGGGCTGGGCCTCCACCGAGTCCCTGTCTTCCTCCGCCAGCGAGGACGGGAAGTTCGCCTTCTCCCCGCGGCCCCGAACGGCGTCCTACGGAACCAAGGATCTCGCCGGCAAAGCCGGCTGCTCCTTCCCGTCGTCTCCTGCGCCGGCCGGCCAGCTTCTCCCTCCAGCTTCCCCCGATTTGGTGGGTAGAGGCAGCCGGGTGGAGACCACCTTGCTGGAGACCAGCAGGCGGCTGGAGGAGGCCCAGCTGAGCTTGGGGAGCGGCAGAGGGCCTGCGGTGCCCAAGAGGACGGGCGGCCCTTCCCGAAACAGCTCGTGTCCCCCCAACTCTGCGTCCTCTCCGTCCGGGGAGGGCCAGGCTGAGCCCGTGAAGACCAGCCCCCCTAATTCAGGAAGGAGCACCCCAGTTCCGGCCGTGAGCCCCGCGCACCTCCATCACGTCCGCGAGCAGATGGCCACCGCTCTCAAGCAGCTGAAGGAGCTGGAGGAGCAGGTGAAGATGATCCCCCTCCTGGAAGAGCAGATCTGCCAGCTGAAGCAGGAGAAGGAGCAGCTGGTAGCTGGCTTGGGGGAGGCCGAAGCCGATGAGTCGGGGGTCTTCCGCTTCCCCCCAAGACAAGGCCTCAAAGATGGGGCTGCTTGTCTGGACGCAGGAGGGCCCCAGCCGGAGAGTGAGGGAGAGGCGACCAGAGGAAGGACAAGCAAGATTGCAGAGCTGAAGAAACTGACCGAGCGGCTGACGGGGCCGGAGAGGGCTGGGAAGAGTAGAGGTGGGAGCCGGCCCTCAAGAGCAGAGCAGCCCAGCCAGAGGTCCATCGCAGTCGGAGAGGAGGTGGACATGAGTGAAGTCGTTTGCTACCACCGGAGCCAAAGATCGTGCCGGGAAGTGGCCGTTGGCTGCGAGATGGAGACGTGCGAGGCAGAGGTCTGGGTGATGGAGTCCTTCCTTGGGGTTTCGTCGGCCGCAGAGGAAGAGATGCAGCTGGTGCAGCAGAGAGTCCAGCACCAGCAGGCCGTCATCGCCATGCTGGAGGGGCACCTCAAGGAGGCCACCGAGGAACTGGAGGAGTTGAGGGTGGAGGTTTGCTCCCGTAGGCCAGGCAGCCTGGTCAGCCAAGCCACCTCGGCCCGTCCGGAGATGGCTGAAGCCTGCGTGGAGGCCGTGACGCCCACCCGGTGCCAGGCTGTGGGCAGCCACGTCGAAACGGTGGAGGCTGCCGTCCAGAGCTTTCTGCACGTGTCCCACGTAGGAGTCGGTTGCAACTTGCAAGGAGAGTCGAATGTAGAAGCAAAGCCCACCGAGGACTCCCAACGGGAAGCGTCAGCGATGCCCCTGGGGACGCAGCACGAGGGCCACAAAGGGCACCTCGAATCCACAGCGGCAACGCCTGATCCCGGCACGGCTGAGGAGGGGTCCGGCTCAGAAGATGCCAGGCGGCCCACCAGTGGCAAGGAAGGGACTCTGGTCCAGCTGGCTTTGCAGACCACAGAGGATGGACCTTTGCCCCTGGGAATGGGCGGCAAGGGCAGCCGTGAGCCAAACGGGGAAGAGGGGGTCTCGGGGACTGGTGAGTGTCACATGCGGCACACAAGGTCCAAGCTGGAGCCCCCCAAAAGCTGCTGCCCCACGTCGGTCGAGGCTCTCTGAAGACACACGCTCACGGTGTAGCTTGAAAGGTCTTCTCTACATTTTCTTCCGGCCCCTGAAAATGTAGAGAAGCTTTCCTCCCCACACAGAGACCCCCCAAACCCCAAACACACACACACACACATCAGGAGAAGGAGAAGGACCAGGTTTCTTACTATAGGCATCCCTTCCCTGTGGGCCAGAGCTTCTGGCATTAGAGAAATAGCGCCCGGTGTGCTTTAGGACACTGGGTGCCGTTCAACAATTTGACACCATGCAGCTTGGCCCCAGGAGAGGATTTGGGGAGGGGGAGGACAAGAAAGTCTCTCCCTCCCTCCCTTAGTCTAACCTACCTCCCAGTGATTGTTGTAGGAAAAATAGGTGGGAGCATCATGAACATTCAGACGTTACATGAAACACAAATTAGAAGGAACTTTGGGGGCTTGTAAGTGACTCATTTTGTCCGGTGACATGGCTCCTTGGCTGTAACTTGTATTTCATGGGACGTCTGAACGAACGGAATGCTCCTGCCTCCTCTTTTCCCCACAACAACCCTGGGAGGTAGGTTAGGCTGAGAGAGAGGGAGTGACCGAGCCAAAGTCATCCCACTGGCTTTCGTGCCTAAGGCGGGACTCCAGGAAAAGTCCATGGGGAGCCAGCAAGGAGGGTGGCAAGTTGCAAGTAGTAAGTGCACCCACAGCCTTTCTTTGCTCATGGGTTCCTTCACACACACACCCCTCTGATTGCACAACACCCCCTCCCTCTTTCCCCTTCCTTTGCTTCCTTATAGGTACCTTCCTTTCCCCCTTTCATTCCCCAGGATGAATTCACACAATGCCAAGCACCCCCTCTCCTGACCCACATGAAGTGGTCCCCCCTCACTGCACCATGGTTCCCCCCCCCCAATCTCGGGACTTCCTCTGCACGTCTTGGGTTACGACCACCACACCAGGACTGCCTCGATTACTGTCACTAAAGCGATCGAGTCACGTGAAGTTATGCTTTAAGACTCCTTAACGATGGCAATCCCAGCCCCCAGTGCAGTGGTAGCTGAAGGACTGCTGGGTTTCCCCCAAAATAAGACCCAACCAGAAAATAAGTCCTAGCATTAATTTTTCAGGCTGCTCATTGGCTCATAATTTATAATTTATAATAATATATAAATTGAAATAATAATAATAATATAAGCCCTACCCCAAAACCAAGCCCCGATTAAGATTGTCAGCCAGACGTGTTCATTCCTCAAAAATGAGACCTACCCAAAAACATAAGGCCTAATGCGTCTTTTGGAGCAAAAAATAATATAAGACCCAGTCTTATTTTGGGGGAAACACGCAGTATCTGTAAAGGCTGGGTATCAATCTAGTAATTAATCATTGTGATGGGAGGGGCCTCTCCTCCCCCATCCTCCACTCACCCGTCCCTCCCCTTCCTCTACAGGTGCTCTGAAGTCCATAATGAAGCGGCTGGACAGCCCGGCCAAGGCAGAGCCAGGAGGCAGCGGGAAGAAGACCCTCCAGTTTGTGGGCCTCCTGAATGGCGAGTACGGACCTCTCCTCTTCTTTGGTGGGAGAAAAAACCGAGGGGTGGACCGATTGCAGGGCCCCACACAGCCTGGGGGGAGGGGGAGGATGTGGCTGATGGTCCCCCTGCTCGATGGTGCTCCCAACTCCCTGGAAGCTTGGTCTCATCCACTGGGGCTTCCTTCCCCTTTTTGTTCTAGTCTCCATGACCAGAGGCAGTCTACCCTCAAACACCAGCACTTGCAGAACCCTGATCTGGAATACATGCTCGGGTCCTTTAGAGGGGAATGGGAGGCACCAGAGAGGCAGGGCTGGATTGAGCCTAGGAAGAGACCCCTGCCCCATGCAGGAGCAGCTGGCAAGAGGAGAGGGCTTTTGCCTTCCCTGCCTTGCTGGTGGGACTCTGTGGGGGCCTTGGCAAGATTGCGGAGGGGTGGACAGGATGGGTTGGAAGGCAGCCGGGAGCCTGGCCCTCCTCTGACGCCCTCTCTCCTGGCAGGTATGAGAGCACCTCTAGTGAGGAGGAGGAAGAGGAGGACGAGGAAGAAGAGCAGGAGGAGGAGGAGGAGACCCCAGGCATGGGATCTCCCCACAGCTCCTTCAGCGAGACCGTCGCTGGCTTGGAGGGCGATGCGGCTGCCAGCCCGGATGTCAGCGACAGCAGCGAGGAGGAGGAAGGCAGCCCGGGCGCAGAGGCAGTGCCAGGGCACCCACGGCTGGGCCCTGATCCTGAAGATGCTGCCGGACAGGGAGGAGCAACTCCCAAGGTCAAAGAGAGGTAAGAGCGATGAAGGACCCCAGACCCTCAAACCATAGAGTTCCCTGCCTAGGCAGGGGGTTGGACTCAGGGGTGGGATTCAAAAATCCCAGCAACTGATTCGCTGCCCGGTTGCTGGGTGGGCGTGGCCTACCAGAACTTCCGGGAGGGCCATTTTTTGCCTTCCCCAGAGTCCGGAGGCTTCCCTCGGGCCTCTGGGAGGGTGAAAATGGCCTCCCCCAGACTCCGGAGGCCCTCCAGAAGCCGGAAACAGCCCATTTCCGGACTTCCAGAACTTCTGGAAGGGCCGTTTTTCTCCCTCCGAGTCTCCACACAGACCCTGCACTTGCCTGCATGCACAAAGGGGCACATGGAGACTCCTGGGAGGGGTGGGGTGGGGTGGGGCTGGGTGGGCGGAGCCAGCCAGTCAGTTAAACTACCATTTCGGCGAACCAGATGTAAATTTAACATCCGGATTGTTCAAACGGATCCAAACTGGCTGAATCCCATCCCCTGGTTGGACTAGAAGACCTCCAAGTTCCCTTCCAACTTTGTTAGTCTAAGATTCTAAGGCCTCTTCCGGACCTTCCTTGCAGGGATTGGTCTGGATTTTCCCACCCTCACCAACCCCGGGCACATTCTTCTTCCAGCCTCAGTTCCTCCTTTCTGTAAAATGGGTGCATCCAACTGCAGGGGATGCCACCGAGGCTGGAATCATGAAAGCAGCCCGCATTTGTCCTCTCCTCCCTCAATCAAGCTGTGCTTGGCTGGGATGCTTCATGCTGCAGCCAGTTGGCTGGGGAATTCTGGGAGTTGAACTACCGCCTCCCCCGCCCAAGAGGGGAAAATATTGGACTGGATGATAGAAAAGTCGCTTCCAACCTTTTCGGTCTGAAGGACTTCCTGGAAAAACTGAAGCAGGCTCTGCTGTGGATCTTCAGTAATCTCAGCTGAAATCTGGAGAAACTTTAAAACCTTCAATAATCTGAACTAGAATCTTAAATAACCTAAACTAAAATCCAGAGAAACTTTAAAATCTAAAATAACTGGAACTAAAACCTGGAGAAACTTTAAAATCTTCAATAATCTGAACCGGAATCTGGATATTTTAAAATCTTAAATAAATAGAACTAAAATCTGAAGAAATGTTAAAACCTAAAATAAATTGAACAAAAATCTGGACAAACTTTAAAATCTAAAATAACCTAAATTAAAATCTGGACAAACTTTAAAATCTAAAATAACCTAAATTAAAATCTGGACAAACTTTAAAATCTAAAATCCAGAGGGCATGCCACACCAGCCTATGACAAACCTCAGCATCCCTCGAAAGCAGAAGAGGAGGCTTTTGGAGAGATCAAAAAAGAGGAGAGGGCCCCTCTGTATCCCCCCCAAAAAGGAAGAGGCATTCAGGGGGGTTCAGAAAGCTGGCAGAGAGGGGCCCAAATTGGAGCCATTAAACCGGAAATGGCCACTGCCGGTTTTGCAAGTCCATCTCAAGGGGCCATCCGTGCCGGATGCGTTGTGTCCCCCACAAAGGGTCACTCAGCTGACCCCAGTTGGCCTCTCCGGCAGGTTTGAGCTGAGCCCGTGGATGAGAGAAGCCTGCCTGGTGGTGAGGGCCCACCTGGGCCACGGCAGAGGGGCCCCAAAGAGCAAAGAGCTGGTGAGTAGCCCCAGGAAGCGGCCCCTGGGCTCGGGGGGAGGAGGGAAGGGCTGGCAGGGTTTTGACTCTGTGCCTGGAAGAAGCCGCACTGGGCCGGGGGGGGCCCTCTTCCTTGCACAAGTGACCCACAGTAATTCATCTGCTTTCCCACTTTGGGGGGGGGCAGTTCGTGTTGGCCGTCCCAGGGCTGCTTTGGCCCCCAGACTGGCCGGCACAGGCTTGCCGGAGTCACGAGGTTTTCCTCCCCGTCTCTGGAACGGAGACCTCCTGCGAGGTGGGGCAGGCGAGGGGCGCGCCTTGACCTCTGCTCTGCTTGGTGCCCAGCTGTCCAGCAGCAGCCTGGTCCTGCGGGAATGGTTCCGGGTGTCCAGCCAGAAGAGCTCCCGGGCCAGCAAGGTGGCCAAGTACCTGCAGGCCCTGGACGAGCTCTCCCCGGCGCTCCTGGCGCATGTCATCAACCTCTCCGACGGCAACGGGAACATGGCGCTCCACTACAGCGTCTCCCACTCCAACTTCGACATCGTCCGGCTGCTCCTCGACACAGGTGACCAACCCCACCCCAGCCAGCCACCCGGGGCAGGTCCCCCCTTTCTCAAGTCTGCCCTGCACGGCAGGCAGGTGGCTCTCCAAAGGCCCGCAGACAGGACCAGCCCCACCCTTCCAACTGGGCCCTGGAATGGAAGGGACCTTGGAGATCATCTAGCCCAACCCCCTTCGCAAGCAGGAGACCCTACACCATTTCAGACAAGTGGCTGTCCAGTCTCTTCTTTAAAACCTCCAGAGGTGAAGCACCTACAAATTCTGGTGGCAAGCAGTTCCAGGAGTGAATTGTCCTCCCTGTTAGGAAGTTTCTCCTTAATTCCAGGTTGCTTCTCTCCTGGATTAGTTTCCATTGTTTCTTGTCCTGCCTTCAGGGGCTTTGAGAATAGGATCTCTTCTTCTTTGGGGCAGCCCCTCAAATACTGGAATACTACTAGCATGTCCCCCCTGGTCCTTCTTTTCTCTAAACTAGCCAGACCCAAAACCTACAGCCGTTCCTTTGATCACCTTAGTGGCTCTTCTCTGCACTTTTTCCAAAGTCTCAACATCTCTTTTTGTAATATGGTCACCAAAACTGGATGCAGAATATTCCAGGTGTGGCCTTATTAAGGCTTTATAAAGCAATGCTAATACTCCATGTTGATTCTGTGCCTCTGTTTTTGCAACCCAGGATTGCATTTGCCTTTTTGGCTGCTGCCACACATGGCTGGCTCATGTTTAAGGGATCGTCCACTAGGACTCCAAGGGCCCTCTCTCAGTCACTGTTTTTGAGCCAGTCCCTAAACTCACTGGAACTGATAAAGCGTCACTCTTCCTCCTCCCCCCCCCTCAAAAAAAGCCACTTCCCACCAGTCTCACCTGAACAATTCCCAGTTCCTTTGGGAGCATGGCTGGTCTAGGGAAGAGAAGGACCAGGGGAGACAGGAGAGCAGCCTTCCAGTATTTGAGGGGCTGCCAGAGATTGGGGGGGGGGGGAGGTGAAGCTATTTTCCAAAGCACCCGAAGGCCAGAGAAGGAATAATGGATGGAAACTGATCCAGGAGAGATTCAACCTGGAAATAAGGAGAAACTTTCTGACAGTGAAAACAATCAACCAATGGAACAGAAGTTGTGGGAGCTTCATCCCTGGAAGCTTTCAGGGGAAGATTGGGTTGCCATTGGTCAGGGATGGTGTCCTGCTTGGGCAGGGGGGTGGACTAGATGACTACAAGGTCCCTTCCAACTGATTATCTATAAAATCTTCCCCAATGCAGTGCCCATGGGCCACTGGAGACCAGAAAGGCCACTCGGGGTTGATGGGGGCTTCTCTCCTCTCATGTCCTCACTGCCAATTTGTCTCCCTCCCTCACCCAAAAAATTAAGGTGTCTGCAATGTTGACCACCAGAATAAAGCAGGCTACACGGCCCTCATGCTGGCCGCGCTGGCAACCATGGAGCGGCAGGACGACATGGCCGTAGTCCGGCGCCTCTTCGACCTGGGCAACGTCAACGCCAAAGCCAGTCAGGTAGGCCTCTCCGGGGGGCGGAGGGGGGGGCAAGACGGGCCCCCTCTCCCCTCCCTCTGGGACGGGAGAGAGGCTCAATGGGAAGCAGGGCGCTCTGGGCATGCTCGGGAGCCCTCTGACAGCCCTTGTGCCCGTTTCCGTTGGGGTTGCAGGCCGGGCAGACGGCGCTGATGCTGGCGGTAAGCCACGGGAGGCAAGAGATGGTGGAGGCCCTCCTGGCGTGTGGGGCAGACGCCAACCTGCAGGACGAGGAGGGCTCCACTGCACTCATGTGCGCCTGTGAGCACGGCCGGGCGGAAACCGTGCGGCTGCTTCTGGCGCAGCCGGCCTGCGATGCCTCCGTCGCGGATCATGTAAGTCGCTGCCTCTGGTTGTCTCATGCTGCTAGTCCTCAGTATGGCAACGTTCCCAAAGGAGGCGCACCCGAATCCAACTTTACTCTTTGTAGATACCGATTTAGAATCTAACTTTTTAAAAAATATATATTTATTGCTTTTTTTTTCTTTGTATACAATATGTGCTTAAAGAAGAGTGCTCTGTTTGGGTCAATCCGTTTCCATCTGAAGCTCCTAATTTCTACCTCTGTAGAATCCAACATAATATAAGCTACACCGCGGTCTACGACCTGGAAGCGAGCCCATGCGCAAACTCCATTTGTCCTCCCACCAGTCCGCAGAACTGGAAAGATTAGGGACCGCTCAGCTACTCGAAAGGAAAAGCATTTCAAGGATCACCTTGTGTAAAAGAAAAATTATTCGTCCGTGTTGTTTTTCTCTTCTCCATTTTCCCATTTTGGCATGAATTCCAAAGCTGAACTCTTTGCACACACACACACACACAAAAGCAAAAATTCTGGTTTTCCTTCCTTTTAAAGTTCCGGGAACGAAGAAGTTGTAGCAGCTGTTCTCATTCAGCCCACTACCCACATTGCCACGGTGCTATTTAATGCACCCCAATTCCAACCACAAACTCTTTAGGTGAAGGACCATCAATGTCCTTGATTTACAACCAATTACTGAGTGGCCATTTGGAGCTATGCCAGGCCTCCCCGGGGGTACTTACCCCCCGTTTCTGAAGTTTCAGTGGCCATCACCACCATGCCACGTGGCTGCATTTTGGATGTTTGCAGTGTCCCAGCTCACGTGGCCGCATTTTAATGCTTTTGCCAAACAAAATGGTGCTTC
The DNA here is from genome assembly GCA_023653725.1 of Bungarus multicinctus. NCBI lineage: Eukaryota > Metazoa > Chordata > Lepidosauria > Squamata > Elapidae > Bungarus > Bungarus multicinctus. The sequence continues at coordinate 174,828,407 of CM042838.1, forward strand.
CAATGTTCAGCAAAACTGGCTCATGGCGAAGACTGGGGTTGCCTAGCGAGCTGTGTGGCTCACTTTACAGCTATGGTGGTTGCCTTCTCTCCCAACCATGATTAAATCTCCTATGCCATCTCACAAGGTGAGAAGGAAGTGAAAATCACCTCAAAGCCATTAAAACTTTGGGCGTTCCTAATTCGAATATCAAGGAGCAGTATCAGCGTTCCAGCCACCCTCCATTCCAGCCAATAACTCCGAGACAAAAACTCTCTGCAAAGGTTCCTTTATTTGGATAGTAACTGGCACATCTGTGGAATCCTGAATCTGAAAGTTTTTGGGCTTCCTTGCAAAAGTCAAAACTACAAATCCATCCCCCCCCTTAGCCATCATCACATCCCATGGCCCAATCCCCATCCGTCCTAAAGTAAGATCCCCATTTCATTATGTGCCACACTCCGTGGCCTTGAACCAGCAAAAGAATATTTTGTCTAACTAGATATACTCCAATGAATTCCTCTCTCCCACTTTCTCAGGCTCAACTGTGGCAGCGTGGAAGCATCGAATCTCAATATGGCTTCCAAAGCTGACAAGCAGAATAGAGAGAAATTAAAAACATTCGGCATTTTTGTAAAAATAGCTAACAGACTCCTGATTATTATTTTAATTTTTAATTTTGGAAACACAGAACTGCCCCTTGAGATCCAGACACCACTCATAACTTTCCTAACTCTCTCTTATAGGATGGCAACGATGCTGTGGCCATTGCCTTGGAGGCTGGACACGACAACCTTGCGGCTCTGATATCTGCCCACCTCACACAATCCGCAGACAGGTGAGTGCATCCCCTTCGCAGAGCTCCAGGTGCCCCCACCAGCCAGCCCTTACTTTCTCTGGACTGAAGATCTGTCACCTGTTTGATCCCAAAGGTGCTTTTTTCAAGAGACAACTGGACTTTCTTATTTTTGCTTTGAAGACATTTCACTTCTCATCCAAGAAGCTTCTTCAGTTCCAACAGGATAGTGGGGAATGGAATGATTTATATTCCTTGCAGACAAAGCTGGTCATCTGCATCCTTTTAAAGGGTTGTTGAGGCCACCTGGAGGTTTGTTTGTGTCCTCAGGATCACCTGCATGATGCAAATGGCTCCTGTAGCCTGCAATTTTTTTTGCAATTTTTGTAGTCTGCAAGATCTTCAAAAGAAAAAAACGAGGAAAGTCCAGTTGCCTCCTGAAAAAGCACCTTTGGGACAACCACGATCTGCACGAGTGAGAATCTCTAGAAGTTTCGATGTTAGCGTGTCGGTTTCAACCTGCGCAAGGAAACCAAGGCCGAGTCCCACAACAGGCACCAAAAGCACAATCGCAGAGACTGGGTCAAAGAGTGCCAACTCCTTGGCTTGCCTAACTGAACATCCAAAGAGGCTCTTCCCCCGTGGGCCAGACAGCCTGCAGACCAAATCAGGGCTCAGGAGGTGCCAGGGAAAGAAGTTACAGGAGGAAAGAGTGGGGAGCTTCTTCAACCCTTGTTTTGGTCTCTGTTCACAGGACGGGAGCGTGACCCTATCCGGCTGCAACCCCAAGCGGCTTTGGCCCTTGGACTATCCTGCCTGCAGCTGGCCGGAAGGACCCGCAACCAAAGAGAAAGCCCACCATTCCAGGAGACGCTTCCTGCACCGCTATGAACCTCTCCGTGCATGTGCTCTGGCGAGCGCTTCGGGTCCCTGTGGGGTGAGGCTCACCCTGGGGCCGGCTTCGCTATTTTGGGCCGCCCACCTGGTCAACCTGACTGGGTCCTCAGTCCCACCAACAGGAAGCCATCAGGGAAAAGCAGTGACCCGGTTTTATTGTGCAAAAAAGATTTGTCCACATGCCAAATTCTTGTTCCGCGCACATGGAGGGAAGTTGGACAGTGGAGGCTGGGGCCCAAGGCCTCTTCCCAAGCAAGCCAGGGGGGGAAGGCATCCACCGCCAAATCTCCAACTGTAATCCAAACTGGGTGGAGTGCTCCATGAGGACTAGAAACTACCTATCCCAATTTTTATCTTGCTAGAATAAAATCCCGTAACACTTTATTCCTGTCTCGTACCGTTCCGGCAGAGGGTCGAGTTAAAACCAGGGAGGACATTGCTGGCCATTTCGGGCAATTCGTTCACAGGCCGTTTGGGGTAAAAGATTCATGTGGGCCGTGTTTGTAAAGAGGACTCCGGATTCAACTGAGACAAGCAGCACACCAGAGAAACAGGAATGGGACAGGTGGTCACAGGAGCAATTTGCCAATGAAGGGAGTTGGAGAGTGTGAAAGGTAACTTATAATTAGTCCTTGGTTTGCAATCTGTCAAGAGATATGACACACCTCCAAAAAGGCACTTAATGATCCGGTTCCAAAGATCTGGTGGCCATTGGCGCCCCAACACCTTGCAGTCACATGATCACGTTCTGGGGGCTCAACAGCCACTCCACACCCTAAGTTGCATTAATAGAGGAATACAACCAAGATCAAGGGAGGTACTAATCACATTCTATAAAGCCTTAGTAAGGCCACACCAGGAATATTCTGCATCCAGTTTTGATCACCACACTATAAAAAAGAGGTTAAGACTCTAGAAACAATGCAGAGAAGAACAACCAGGATGATGAGGGGACTGGAGGCTGAAACATACAATGAATGGTTGCAGGAACTGGGCCTGGCTAGTCTAGGAAAGAGAAGGACCAGGGGAAGCAGGAGAGCATCTTCCAATATTTGAGGAGGGGTTGCAACAGAGAGGAAGAGGTCAAGCTATCCTCCAAGACACCCGAAGACCAGACAAATAATGGATGGAAACTGATTAAAGAGAGATTGGAACTAAGGAGAAATTTCCTAACATTGAGAACAATCAACCAATGGAACAGAAGTTGCCCTCGGAAGTTGTGGGAGCTTCATCCCTGGGGGCTTTCAAGAAGAGACTGGACTGCCATCTGTCAGAAATGATGTAGGGTCTCATGCTTTGGGGGGATTGGACTAGATGACTCACAAGGTCCCTTCCAACTCTTGTACATCTGACTTCACATTTGAAGCATCCCACACCAGATAACCTCAATTTATGGAATTTTTTTTTGCTGAAAACGATCATGTACTTTGAATTTGGCAAAAATGCCCCATAGCAAACAACAGCTTTGCTTAACTGCAGTCATTTAACAATGATCTGCTTAATGACCACCTTGTAAAATTGGGTCAGACACATGACTCATTTTATGAACATCACAACTAACGACAGCAAGGGCTCCAGGACTACCTGTATTCCACTTAGCTAGTTTTCTAAAGCAGCAGCTACGAAGTGGCCATTACAATCCAGGATCCAGAGCATTCTGCTGTTTCGAAGGGGGGCCCTGCCAGAGGACAGATTTGCCCTACACCTCCTCTAGGAGTGTACCCCCCCCTCAGCTTTTCCAATAAAGGCAGATCCCCTGAGCAAGACATTTATGATGTCATACAAGTGTGTGACACAGCTATGAACAATGGCCCCTTCCTTCCCCAACTGGGGTCCTTCACAGGTATGGATGGTTTTTGAGGCTGAAAACCAGAATTTCTGGGGAATGTCGGAAAAGGCGGCAGTAACGAAACGTGCCAAAAATTAGGAGCAAATGAGCAACATTCTTTCTGACCAAGAAAAATGTCATTAAAAGGTAGGGGCGTGTTTGTGATTCGGTGCCTTTTAATAAAATGTCAGAAAAAACCACCACCAAAAACTATCCTTGGGGCTCTCTGAGCTTGCTGTAGTTTTCTTGCAAACATTTCATGATCCAAGCTAGGTAATATCAGTGCTAGGAGGGAGTGGAGTTTGCTCTCACCGCCCCCACAGAGGGGGCAAGACACAAGAACATAAATTGACAGTAAACCCTACTCCCTTCTAGCACTGATGATGTTACCTAGTTGGGTCATGAAACATCTGCAAGGAAACCACAGCAAGCCCAGAGGGCACCAGGAACTCTTCAGGTCAGCCCTTAGCTGCAAATATTCTCCTTTATTGGTACTAAATGTTTAGACTTAACCTAGTCTGAAAGGGCCAGTCTTTTAATGAATCCTGCCCAGAGGAGGCCAGTTGCCATTAAATGCAACAGCTGTCAAAAAAAAGAAAAACCCAGAAAGGAAAACCTCATGCAAAGGAAGACATTATAAGGGCCAAGCGTAGAAGCCCAGGTGTGGCAAGGGCTCAATCAGCCAGGAAACATCAAACAGGCTCCTTCAAGCCATCCTCAGAAAGGGGGGGGGGGGGGGGAATCGAGTTTGAAAACGATTCCAAAGACCATTTAGTCTAACCCTGTGCACTGGGCCACTTAAGTAGGATCTCCTGCTTGGGCAGGGAAGGTTAATAAATAATAATAATAAATAAATAATAATAATAAATAATGTGCACAGCCATACAGTTAAAACAATAAATATGTGGGAAAATAAAACTAAATTAAACCAAAACCCTGGCTGTAAACAATTTAAAACCCTTCTCTAAAACCCTAAAATTTAATAAAAAATAAAACACCCCAAAACTAAAATCAGCCCAAGCCGGCCTGGTCAAAGAGCCAGGTTTTCAAGGCACCCCTGAAGGCCCCCAGGTCCGTGGCTGTCCGTAACTCCGGGGGCAACCCAATCCAGAGGGCAGACGACCCCACAGAGAAGGCCCTATTCCTCGGGGTCACCAGCCGGCACATAGATGCCGACGGGACCCGCAGGAGACCCTCCCTGTGGGAGCGCACCAGACGGTGAGAGGAAAATGGCAAGATGCGGTCTTGTAAATTTTGGATTCATCTTGGAGTAGATGACCTCCAAGGTCCCTTCCGTTATTCCCTTTCTCCACCTCTTTCCCACTAAAGGCGGGGTGTGTAAGTGGGGACTCCCATTCCCAGAAAAGGGGGAGACAGGACTCTTCAAGCAAAGAAAAAAATCCACCTGAGACCCAGTCAAAAACCCAGATTTTCTTTTATTTCCACACATTTGGCGGCTCGTTGCTGGTCAGCCAGGCGGGGGAGAGAAGAGGCAGCTCCTCTTCTGTAGACCTGCAGGGAAAGGGGGGGGCAGTGAGACCTGGCCTGGCTGACCCTGCAGAGCCCCCCACCCCAAGACACCCCCCCACACTTTCCCTCCCTTGACCTCCTCCCCTCTTAAGCCCCTCCTTTTACCCCATCCCCTCTTACCCACCCCCTGGGCTCCCTCCTGTTACCTCCCCTCCCCCCCATTGACCCCTTCCCCACTTAGCCCCCCCTTACCACCCACCCCTGAACCCCCTTTCCTCTTCCGCACCCCTCCCCTCTGGACCTTCTCCTGTCACCTCCCCTCCTCCACCCCATCAACCCCCTCCCCTCTCCTCACGACCCCTCCCACCCCTTAGCCCTCCCTTAGCCCGCACCTCTCAACCCCCTCCCCTCCCTCCACCCCTCCCACCTCTCCCCCTCTTACCCCTCCCCTCCCGCCGCGGGCCTCAGCGCAGCCTTCGGGCCTCCCTCTCGGACTCGAGCAGCGTCAGGACGTCCCCCTCGCGGACGGGGCCCTTCACGTTGCGGATGATGGAGCGGCTGGTGTCGTCCATAAACTCCACGCGCACCTGAGAGAGAGAAAGAGACAGAGAGGGACGTCAAGTAGACTGCCGCCGCCGCCGGAGGCTCCCCCGCCCCAGCCCCTCGGGCCCCGTGCTCCCCGCACCTGCGTGCACTGCCCCTGCGAGCCGGTCCGGCCGAGCACTTTGGTCACGCGGGCCAGCTTGATGGGCTGCACGCGGCTGGTGTCCATGACTGCACCTCCTCAAGCGGCGGAAGCGGAAGAAGATCCCCGCACCAGGGCCGCGCCTTTATATAGCCTCGGCGGGAAGTCTCGCGAGAGGTCCTCTCTCCGCGCGAGGTCAGGCTTCTTTTTTCCTATGGTTTTCTTTGCAGAGGCTCCCTTGGCCCCGCCCCCTGCCCCCCGTCCCGTCCCGCGCGCGGCTCCGGGCTGCCCTGCCGCGCACGGCCGCAGGGGGCAGCAGAGAGAGACAGAGAGCAGGCCAGGCTGGGAATCCCGCAGGGCAGGGGTCTCCAACCTTGGCCCCTTTAAGAATTGTGGGAGTTGAAGTCCACAAGTCTTAGAGGGGCGGCCCAGGTTGGAGACCCCTGCCGCAAAGGCCTTATTCCCGCGCCTGGGATGTTTAAAACTTTATTTTATTTTATTCATTTCATTTTTATTTTTCATTTTTATAGCCACTCCCTGGCCTCGGAGGCTCTTATTTCATTGATTCACATTTTTTTTTAATTTACAGGTAGCCCTCGACTTACGACCACAACAGAGCCCAGAAATTTATGTGCCAAAGTGAGGAATTTGTGAAGTGAACGTTGTCCTATTTTGCAACCTTTTCTTGCTACCTTTGCTAACTGACTCCGCTGCAGTTCTTAAACGAGTAACACCATTATTACGTGAACCCGGTTTCTCCGTTGGCTTTGCTTGTCAGTGACCCAGGGACCCTGCCAAGCATCCCGATTTTAATCACATGCACCCTGGGGGGCTTGTGTGGCTGCAACAGCTTTAAGTGCAAAAAATGGTCATAAGTCCCTTTTTTCCTGTGCCGTTGTAACTCCAAATGGTCACTAAGTGAACTGTTGTAAATCGAGGACTATCTTATTCGTTTATTCCAGGGGTCTTCCAAGTTGACAGCCTTCAGACTTGGGGACTTCAACTCCCAGAATTCCTCCTCCAGTCATGTTAGCTCAGGAATTCTGGAGTTGAAGTCCACAAGTCTGAAGGCTGTCAAGTTTGAAGAGCCTTGGTTTATTCCATTCATTCAGTTATTAGCCAGCTTGCAAGAAATGACTGCAAGCGAAAGAATGCAAACTGAACATTGGCATTGCCTCTATGTATTTGCATTTCTTGCAGTGAACTCTGGGCAGCTTCCTTGCCAGCAATTGCATCAATGGGGAATTCTGGGAAGTGGAGTCCACCCATCTCACCATTGGGGAGGTTGAGAAACAAGAGTATAAGTTTGGATTTTTTTTAAAAAAAAATAACAAAACTTAAAAAAAGAGAGAAAGAAAAACACCGGCATTTAAAAAAACAAACAACTTGTGCATTTTGCTTTCCTTCCCTTTCATGCTTCCCGCTCCCCCTCCTCCCAGCATGCATCGCGCGAGGCCCCGCTTCGGCTTCTTCCGCCCTTCTCCCCGGCGTGCCGCTTAGCCCCGCCCACCGAGGGGCGGGGCCTAGCGTCCCTCCTCCCTACGTGCCCCGCGCAGGCAGCGCGCAACCTTGAAGCCAAGATGGCGTCGGCCACCGGCATCATTCGCCGTATCCGCAACTTTCTGGCCGGGGTAAGGGCGAGCGGACGCGCCGGCCGGGCTCCCCAATTCCGCCTCCTCGGAAGGTCCGAGAAACACCTTGCCGGCCCCGCCGGGAGTCTCCCCAATGACCCTGAGGCCTTAACCCCGCCCTTTCCCTCACGCGAGGAATTCTGGGGTCTGTAGTTTCCGGGAGGCAAATGGCCTTCCGGCTGGACCAATAAAGCAATGGCCCTTTTTAGACTTCAACTCCCAGAATTTGTCAGTCAGTTTGGGAGATTCTAAGAGAGAGGCTGACTAAGGGATTCTGGGAATTGAAGTCTATCTAACTTAAAAATGGCTGCCTTTGAAGAAACACTTATGGGGGTTAGACTAGATGACCTACGTTTGGATCCCTTCCAGCTCTGTAATTCTGTTATACTCTAAAATGTTCCAAATTTGAGGTTTGGAATATTTATTAGCAACATTTATTAGCAACAGCCTGCTGTCACCATCGGCCTCCCGCCGGCCAGTGTGCTCTCACAGGGTGGGCCTCCTTGGGGTGCCGCCAGCTGGACGATGCCGGCTGGCGGCCCCGAGGGTGCAGGCCTTCTCTGTGGGAGCACCCTCCCTTTGGAATGAGTTACCCCTGGAGATGAGGACTATCCCTGACCTGCGAACCTTCCGGTGCGCATTGAAGACCTATCTTTTCCAGCAAGCCGGTCTGGCCTAGTACGATTGGAAGGTTTTAATTTTTGTAATTTTTACCCTGCTTTTTATTAATTGATTATAATTTTAATCTTTCAGCCATTTATTTAATTCATTTTTAATTCTATTTTAAATTTTATATTTGATACTGTATCGTTTTTAGCTGGGCTGTGCACCGCCCCGAGTCCCAAATTGGGAGAGGGGACAGTATATAAATTAAATAAATAAATAAATAACATTTGCATCCTGCCCACTTCCACAAACTCCAAGGCATGTTGGCTGGGGAATTGTGGGAATTGAAGTCCACCCACCTTAATAATGGCTGCCTTCGAAGAAACACTTATGGGGGTTGGACTAGATGACCTACAGGATCCCTTCCAACTCTGCTATTCTATTATAGTCTAGTATCTTCCATGCTAGCTGGGGAATTCTAGGAGTTGAAGTCCACAGTCTTAAGGAGAGACACAAGCGTAGAAGGCCAAGTATAACTATTTAAACATTTCTAAATGGTCCCAAAGGGCCTTTTTTTTCCCCAAGAGGCAACTGGACTTTCTGGTTTTTCTTGGGAGGGAGGGAGGAAGGAAGAGCACTTCAGCCTGCTATTTGGTCTTTAGACCCCGGCCATAATTTTAGGGGTTTTATTAATAGTAGGATTATTATTTATTAAATTTACATGTCCCTCCCCATCTCTCTGGCCAGGGTGAGTCTGAACGGCAGAGGATTAATCATGCTCTACACCAAAGTTCAGGAGGTCCTCGACTTATGGCCACAATTGAGCTCAAAATTTCTGTTATTGTGACTTTTGCCCCATTTTACGACCTTTCTTGCCTCGGCTGTTATCACGAGATCTTTGGACACAGCAACGGTCCTAAGTGTGAACCCGTTCCCAAGCGTCTGAATTCTGATCACAGGATTGTGGGGAGGCTGCAAAGGTCGTAACTGTGAAAAATGGTCATAAGTCACTTTTTCCAGTGCCATCGTAACTTTGAACCATCACTAAATGAACTGTATTCTTATTTAACAGCTCTCGGTTGAGAGGGGGCCTAGGTTTATTCTGACACTTGAATAGACTTTGTGGGGTTTTTTTAATTGTTGTTAGGAATGCAGTGGCTCAGATGTAGAATGAAATACTCTTTATTGGCCAAGTGTGATTGGACCCACGAGGAATTTGCCTCCTGTGCAGAAGATCTCACGTGTAGACACAAGCAATAAAGTGACAGGTCATCAATTATGGTTACAATCATTAATCATAAAATACAACAAGAAGTGATAAATCATAGATACCAATAGGAAAAGGTAGTAAATGAGGAGATGAGGAAGATGAGAGGGATAATTGTAATTCAGCCCTACTACTTTAGATTCAAGACAGTGTTGTGGGAATTGGGTGTTCAGCAGAGGGATAGGGGCGGGAGGACTTTCTTTGTGTCTTGATGTTTTGGCATGCAACGTCCCATAGAATTTAAAACAGTTTATGTCCAGGATGAAAGGGGTCTGCAGATAGTTTCTCAGCCCTCTTTCTGACCCGCACAATATACAGGTCTTCTATGGTGGCAGTTGATTTTTTTCTGCAGTCCTAACTATCCATTGAAGTCTGTACCTGTCCTGCTTGGTTGCTGTGCCAAACCAGACAGTTTATTTATTTATTTATTAATTAAACTTTTATACCGCTCCCTCTCCCAAAAAGGGACTCGGGGCGGTGTACAGCCTACTAAAAACACACAATAAATATACAATTAATACAATTAAAAATACATTACACAATTTGGTCCGGCTGTGTCCATCCAAGGGATTCAATTAAAAATTAAAACTAATAAAACCCCAATTAAAATTGAATTAAAAACCGAAACACAGTTACTGGGCCAGGCCAGCCTGTTTAAAAAATAGGGTTTTCACTACGCGCCGGAAGGTCAGGATATCCGTCATAGCCCGTATCTCCGGGGGGAGATCATTCCATAGGGAGGGAGCTCCCACAGAGAAAGCCCGAACTCTCGGGGCCGTCAGCCGACAGCGGCCAGGCGGCGGTACCCCAAGTAGGGCGACCCTGTGGGAGCGTACTGGGCGGCGGGAGGTTGACGATGGCAGCAGGCGGTCCCGTAAGTACCCAGGTCCCGAGCCATGGAGCACTTTAAATACCATCAGTACCACCTTGAATCGAATCCGGTAGGCCACAAGAAGCCAGTGCAGCCTGCGGAGAAGCGGTGTAACGTGGGAGCTCCGAGGGGCACCCACAATCACCCGCACGGCTGCATTCTGGACCAACTGTAACCTCCGGAGACTTTTCAAGGGGAGCCCCATGTAGAGAGCATTGCAATAATCCAGGCGGGAGATAACGAGGGCAGAAGTGACTGTGCGAAGTGCGCCCAGATCCAGAAAGGGCCGCAACTGGTGGATCAGACGAATCTGATAAAAAGCCCCCCTGGCGACGGCCGCAATGTGCTCTTCTAAGGACAGCCGTACATCCAGGAGGACGCCCAGATTGCGCGCCCTTTCCACGGGGGTCAGAACCTCTCCCCCCACGGCCAGCGAAGGAACCAGCTGGCTGTATCTGGGCGCAGGAAACCACAGCCACTCGGTTTTGGTCGGGTTGAGATGAAGCCTGTTACGACCCATCCAACTCCGCACGGCCTCCAGGCATCGGGACATCACTTCGACGGCTTCGTTGGGGTGGCCCGGGGTGGAGATGTACAGCTGAGTGTCATCAGCGTACTGATGGAACTCCACCCCGAAGCCACGGATGATCTCGCCCAGCGGCTTCACATAAATGTTGAACAGCAGGGGCGAGAGCACCGACCCCTGAGGCACCCCACACAGTAGGGGCCTCGGGGCCGACCTCTGCCCCCCTGTCAACACGAATTGCGAACGGTCGGAGAGGAAGGAGGTGAACCACCGCAACACGGAGCCCCCCACTCCCAACCCCTCCAACCGCCGCAATAAGATACTGTGGTCGACAGTATCAAAAGCCGCTGAGAGATCTAACAGGACCAGGACAGAGGAACAACCCCTGTCCCGAGCCCTCCAGAGATCATCAACCAACGCGACCAAAGCCGTCTCCGTGCTGTGTCCGGGCCTGAAACCCGATTGGAGGGGGTCAAGATAACTCGCTTCATCCAGGTACTGCGGGAGCTGACGCGCCACCACTCTCTCAACAACCTTCGCAACAAAACGAAGGTTGGAGACAGGACGATAATTAGATAACAATGCTGGGTCCAGGGACGGTTTCTTGAGGAGGGGCCGCACCACCGCCTCTTTCAAGGCAGCAGGCAGCAGCCCCTCTCTCAAGGAAGCGTTTATAATGCCCTGGAACCAGCCTCGTGTCACCTCCCGAGTGGCCAAAACCAGCCAGGAGGGACACGGGTCCAACAAACAGGTGGTGGCATTAAGCCCCCCCAGTATCCTGTCCACGTCCTCCAAAGTAACAGGGTCGAACTCAACCCAATTGACCTCACCGATATCCACCCCCACTCCACCCCGCCCGGAGATGCCCAATCGGAGTCCAGCTCGTCCCGGATCTGAGCGATTTTGTCCTGCAGAAACCTAGAAAACTCCTCAGCCCGCCCCTGCAAGGGGTCCTCCCGCGCTCCCACCTCAAGGAGGGAACGGGTCACCCTAAACAGGGCGGCTGGGCGGTTTTCCGCAGACGCAATAAGGGTGGAGAGGTAAGACCTCCTCGCCATCCTTATCGCCACTAAATACGTCTTAATATAAGATCGTAGTACTGTTCGGTCAGATCCGGAGCGGCTAGCCCTCCAATTACTCTCTAGGCGTCTTTTCCGGCGCTTCATCTCCCTTAGCTCCTCAGAAAACCAAGGAGCCACCTGGGATCGGCACCGGGTCAGAGGCCGCAAGGGCACGATTCGGTCGAGGGCTCCAGCAACCACCCTATCCCAGGTGGCAACCAAGCCCTCAACCAAGTCGTGTGTATGAGCTTCGGGGAATGGCCCAAGCTCCGTCAGGAACCTATCAGGGTCCATCAGGCGCCTGGGGCGGTACCATTTTACTGGCCCCGCCTCCCTGCGGTCAGGGGGTGCGGAACGGAAGTCGAGCTTCAGGAGAGAGTGATCCGACCATGACAGGGGTTCTACAACTATATCCCCTATACCCAGATCACTCTGCCACTGATCAGAGACAAAAACCAAATCCAAAGTGTGACCTCCCACGTGAGTAGGGTCCCGAATTAACTGGGTCAGGCCCATGGCCGTCATGGAAGCCATGAACTCTTGAGCAACCCCCGAGGCACCGCCGGCTGAAGGCAAGTTGAAATCCTCCATGACCATAAGCCTGGGGGTCCCAACTGCCACGCCAGCTATGACCTCAAGGAGCTCAAGCAGGGCTGCTGCCGCATAGCAGGGAGCCAGGTATGCGACCAGCAGGCCCACCTGAACCCTGGAACCAAACTTCACGAAAAGGAGCTCACACCCGGTCGTCTGAGACACAGTTACGGAGGTAGAAATGACAGGCTCTATGATTCCTTCCTAGAGCTTGTATCTGCAGCTCCTTTCTTCTTTTGCTGTCATGCCCCTGGTGGAGACTGACTCTGAGGCAGAGGAGGAACAGCCAAGAGGGAGTGGAAGTGTGACTCCAGAGGTGGTGGAGGAGGCTGGGAAGGGCAGAGGCCGGCTGAGTAGTCAGAGGAGGACCAGGCCCACCCCTTATCCATCCCAGGGCATGCGGGGAGGAGAGGATCAGGGAAAAGTGAGGTCTACTCGGGAGGAGAGGGCCATAATCCTCTTCATGGTTTGCAGCTGGGAGCTAGGTATATAAGTATGTAATTGCGTAGTCAGAATGGCTGAAGTCAAATTTAGTGTTTCCTTTGAAAGAGGTTTATCTTTATTGGCGTTCTTTCCATGGACTCTCCTTGGATATCTTCCTGGAATGTATCATTAATTATCTTGGCTTGCTTTGGAACTCTCTTCAATGCGGTTTGTTTTTGGTTTACTTTGGCCTCATTATTTACTTTTGTGACTAAACTGTGCCTAATAAAACAGTGAAGTTTAGGGCATTACCGGACTATAATGTATGTTTTGGGTTTTGGGTTATTTTGAGAGACTGTTGCACAAGATGAATAGCTTCACTCACTCAGTCATTCTCTCTCTCTCTCTCTCAACAGCGGGACCTCCAAGGTAAGCTGCAGCTGCGCTACACCGAGATCTCCAAGAGGTAATTCTGGGCAGGATGTTAGAAAAAGCTCCAGAGCGGCTGCAGACTTTAGAAGCCAGCCAAGTGTGTGGGTTGGTTACGGTGCAAACGGAGGGAAGATTGCCCTGATTTAAACCATTTACACTTCTGGCGCCTGTTGCCCAAAACCATTTACACAACTGGAACCTTAGATAACAGGGGTGCCTGTGTAATTGTCCACGGGGATTTTCAGCCATCCAGGTCAGGGTCGTCCCAAAGGCACCCTTTTTTTTTTCAAGAGGCAACTGGACTTTGGGTTTTCTTTGAAGACGTTTCGCTTCGCATCCAAGAAGCTTCTTCAGCTCTGACTACCTGCACAACCATTTTATGGGCTCCACAACTCTGATCCCCCCAGGCCAGAGGGCAAAGCCCAGTCTTCAGGAAGGCCATCAGCGTCAGTCCAGCCAAGAGGAATCCCCTTGGAAGGCCATTGGATGCTTCGGATGCAGCCCACCGTCCACTCAACTCAAGATCAGTTTGGCCGGAGAAAGTCCCAGCTTCCATTGTCCCAAAGGTGTTTTTCCAAAAGGGCAACCAGACTTCCTTGTTCTTTTATTATTTTTCTCTGGAAATGTTTCCCTTCTCCCCCAAGAAGCTTCTTCAGTTCTAACTCAATGGCATTAGAACTTAAATTAGAACTGAAGAAGCTTCTTGGGGGAGAAGGGAAACGTTTTCAAGGAAGACAGTTGCCTTCAGAATAGGAATAGGGAAGAGTAGGAAAGAATGGAATGAAATAGGAATAGAATGAGTTGGAAGGGACCTTGGAGGTCTTCTAGTCCAACCCTCTGCTCAAGCAGCAAACCCTATACCATGTGAGACAAGTGACTCTCCAATCTCTTATTCGCCTCCAGTGTTGGAGCACCCACAACTTCTGGTGGCAAGCAGTTTCACTGGTTCATTGTTCTCCCTGTCAGAAGTTTCTCCTTAGTTCCAGGTTGCTTCTCTGCTTGATTTTGGAAAAAACACCTCTGGGACAACCGTGACCTGGATGGTTGAGAATCTCCACAGAGACCCAGTTACGACGACTGGCATCTCCTGAGAGTGTTAGAACAGAATAATAACTTTAATTATACAGGCAGCTAACTCCATCGCTGGCCGGGAGGGGGGGAACTCTGGCCCCCACAGAGAGGGCGCGCAATTTGGGTGTCCTCCTGGATGTACGCCTGTCGTTGGAAGACCACATAGCGGCCGTCGCCAAGGGGGCTTTTTATCAGGTCCGCAGGATCTACCAATTGCGGCCCTTTCTGGATCGGGACGCACTTTGCACAGTCACATCCGCCCTCGTCATCTCCCGCCTAGACTATGCCAATGCTCTCTACATGGGGCTCCCCTTGAAGAGCACCCGGAGGCTCCAGTTGGTGAAGAGTGCAGCCGCGCGGGTGGTTTTGGGGGCTTCTCAGGGCTGCCATGTTACACCACTTTTGCGCGAGCTGCATTGACTCCCGGTGGCCTTCCGGGTGCGATTCAAGGTGTTAGTGGTCATCTTTAAAACGCTCCATGGCTTGGGACCTGGGTACTTACGGGACCACCTACTGCCACCATCGGCCTCCCGTCGGCCAGTGCGCTCCCACAGGGCGGGCCTCCTCGGAGTGCCACTGGCTGGACAGCTGGCGACCCCGAGGGTCCGGGCCTTCTCTTTGGGAGCACCCTCCCTCTGGAACGAATTACCCTGGAGATGACCATCCCTGACCTATTGACCTTCCAGCGCGCATTAAAAACCCACCTATTCCATCAAGCCGGTCTGGCCTAGAGTTATGTGTAGGGTTTTAAATCTGATTTTAAATGGTTTTAGTTTTTCTAATCTTTTAATCTTTTGATCATTTTTAATTTTTTGGCCAATCTATTTAATTCTTTTAATATCGTTTTAATCATTGTATCTGTATCTATATGTATATTTTATCTGTACACCACCCTGAGTCCTTTGGGAGAGGGGACGGTATATAAGTTTAAATAAACTAACCATAAACTAATGGTCACTTTGGATGTGCACTCTTCGGCATACATTACAAAGACATTTCCTTTTTTCCTGGGGGAGCTCCCTGTCTGCTTCAGACCCTAGTGGGTGCAGGGTCTAAGTCCACCCAAGCCCCTCCCCACCTTGGAAGTCCCTTTTGTGACCCCCTGGGAAAGGATGGGGCCCACCTTTGGAAGAGAGGATGCGCGTCAAGCCAGGACGTCCCTTCAAGGGCCTCTTAATTTGGGTGGATATTTTTTCCCCACCGTCTCCTTTCCACACTCTGACCGTCTCCTTCTGCTTCCTGCTTGGCAGGACCCAGCCGCCTCCCAGCCTCCCCGTGGGACCCAGCCACAAGCTAGCCAACAACTACTACTGCACAAGAGACGGGCGCAGGGAGGCCTTTCCGCCCATTGTCCTCATGGCAGCGCAGAAGAAGCTGGCACCCGGAACGGAAGAGGGAAGGTAGGCCCCCACTTCGGCAACCCCGTGGAGATCCAAACGACAACGGCCTCTTTTGCAAAAAGGGCCTTCTTTCCTTCCTTCCTAGGGAAGTATCGTGGGGAGCCCAGCTAAACAGATCCTTGTTTGCTGTCACCATTTCCTGGCTTTTTGAACATTGACCCAATGTTTGAAGAATTGTCCTTCTGGGTTCAGTTCCAAGTGGGGAAAAAGACACTGAAAAATATGGAGGCTGTTTGGAAAGATGGTTTAATGGTGGACAGGATCACGTGCCTTGGAACTCTACAGAAGGAAGGGCTGAGAGGCTGAGAATGATGCTGGGTTTTATACCCTCTGTTGGGATTTGAGTTGGAGCTTGTGTTCTGATTGGTTGCCAGACTCCCATGGGGCCATGCAGGGCTGTCCTGAGTCCCAGGCTTGGTTGAGCCTTGCTGGGTGATGATGTCATTACAAAAGGGCTTTGGACAATTCCTATTATAGCTTTACCTGGAGATCTTTGTTATGTAAAGTATTCTGGCCCAGGCCTTAATGGCCCACCCATTAACAAAGTGGGGGGGTGAGTTTCTGCTTCTGAGTTTCTACTCTTTTTAGAGGAAATATTCTGCCTTTTGAATATTTCCGAGGATATTTCAATTTTCTAGGAGAGGGGGGCTGGACCGAGAAGATAGGACTGGGCCAGCCACTCTTACTTATTTATATTTGTTTTATTAAATGTATTAAATTTCTATGCCGCTCGTTTCCTCTATAAGGCAATTCTGCTCAGCTTTTCATGCCTAAAGTGGGACTACAACTCACCTATCCTGGCGATTGGCCAAAAGTGACCCGGCCAGCTTCCATACTTAAGGTGGGACTAGAGCTCACCATCACCTGGTGATTGGTCAAGTCTCCTAACCAGCTTCCATAAAGGCGGGACTAGAACTCACTGTCCCCTGGTGATTGGCCAAGTCTCTTAACCAGCTTTCATACTTAAGGTGGGACTAGAACTCACCGTCTCTGGTGATAAGCCAACTCTCCCATCTGGTTTTCATGCCTAAAATGGGACTGGAATTCACCCTCTCCTGGCAACTGGCCCAAAGCCACCCAGCTGCCTTTCATTCCTAAAGCGGAACTAGAACTCACTCGCCTGGTGCCTTAACCACTAGAACAGGGGTCTCCAACCTTGGCCGCTTTAAGACTTGTGGACTTCAACTCAACTCAGCAAAGCTGGCTAGAGAATTCTGGGAGTTGAAGTCCACAAGTCTTAAAGCGGCCAAGGCTGGAGACCCCGGCCCTAGAACAAACTGGCTCTTTTAATCCAAGTTGACACCTGGGGATGCACCCAGCTTGGGGATGGTGTTCATACAGCCTCTAACTCTCCCCGTTTCTAACCCACAGCTCCGACTCTTCCATCACGAGGACGGAGAAGCTGCCTGTGACTCCTGGCATCCCCCCTCGGAAGTGGGAACTGTCCAAGGACGAGCCCTATTTATGAGACCGTCCCCCGGGGGCTCCAAGGCAGGGATGCTTGAGAGCAGCCAGTCGGGTCTCGGTCCTTGCCAGGGGGATGAGTGTCACCACCGAAGGACTTTTTTTTCCTCCTGGGCTAATTAAATAAATGCAATCCATAATGTAACTATTAAATTGTACATGATTTTAAGGGGTTTGTTGGGCTGGGAAAATAGAATTTGAGGAGCAGATGTTGGAATTGTTAACCCAGCTCTAACAGCCAGAATAAATGAAGGCACAAGATATTGGTTAAGAGTGGGTTTATTTTATTAAATATCTCACCTGACTCCAGCTGGGAGACAGCCTCACCCTTCATATAAATACAGGCATAAATTAAAAACAGAATGGAAACACGTTACAGGACCACAATCGAACCCAGAATCTACGTTGCTAAGTGAGGTATTTGTTTAGGGAGCTATGCCCCATTTTACAACCATCTTCATCATAGTTGTTAAGTGAATTGCTGCAGTGGTTAAGTTTAGTCAGACGGTCTTTAAGTGAATCTGGCTCCCCCTACCCCATTGACTTTGATCTTACGACCGAGGGACACTGTGAGAAATATGAGCAGCCGGATGTTGATCACGTGGCCATGGGGGAAGCTGCAACGGTTGTCTGGAAAAGAGCCCCGAGTCCCTTTCTCCGGTGCCATTTTAGTTTTGTCACTAAATGAGCTGTTGTAAGTGGAGGACTATCTGTACAACTTTCAAGGTATGAAGTATCAAGGTATGGAGATCAGTTTGATGGATGGATGGAGAGAGAGAGAGAGATAATAACCGAGATGATAAACAGATATAAAGATAGATATAAACAGGTATGAGAGATGATAAACAGGTAAAGATAGATATATAGATGATATAAACAGATGAGATAAACGTAGATGACAGATGACAGGTTGTACTACCTGTACAACTTTCAAGATATGACGTATCAAGGTATAGAGATTAGATTTGTTGGATGGGTGGATGGACAGATAGACAGACAGACAGATATAGATGACAGATGATAAAACATAAAGATAGATATAAACAGGTATGACATGATAAACAGGTAAAGATAGATATATAAACAGATGACAGATAAACATAGATGACATGATAAAACAAAGATATAAACATATAGATGATAAACAAAGATAAGATAGATATAGATGACATGAAAAACAGATATAAAGATATGGGTGGGTAGATAGATAATCATACCAGATAATAGAGATGATAGATCATAGTTAATAGAGGTGATTGACAGATTGTGTCACCCACACACACTTTCCTAATATGCAGGGCTGGGATTGACCAAAGCAAGCGGCCCAATTTCTGACACCCCAAATGGATCAGGTTGAACCTCCCTCCAGCTGAGCAGCTGCTTTGAGCCCCTAAGACCCCCAAATATCCCAGGAGATACCCCCCCCCCGCTAAGACAGCCGCTGGCATCTGGGAGCGACCCTGGCTTGTCTCGGGCCGCTTGGAAAGGCGGGTTCCGGGCACAAGGCGAATGCTTTGTCGGTAGACTGCTCCTGAAGCAGGGGGCTTTTCTTTGCTGTTCCCCCACCTCAAACTCCAGCGAGTCTGGGGAGTCGGCTGAGCCCAGGGGTGGGGGAAGTAGGTGGAATCGCCCCCCCGCCGCCTCCCCAGATTCAGCAGCCTCGATTTGCAACCAACAGCCGCTGCCCCGCCTCCCTCCAGCCCCAGGACTCCACCGAGCAAAAGATCCGCAGCGCGTGCCGCGGACCTTTTCCCGCGGGCAGACTCCGCGCATGCGCCTTCTAGCCGGCTGCACGCTTCCTCCCCTCCGCATGCGCGACTCGGAGGTGTGGCTCCTCCCCCAGCGCTTTTTTTCGCCATTGCGCAGGCGCGCTCCTTCTTCGGCGGGTTGCATGCTCGCCGGTCGTTCAGTCGGGCGGGCGGCGGCCGCGGAACCATGACGCGCTTTCTTCTCCTCTTGCTGCTGAATTGGGAGGCCGGTGAGCGGAGGGAGAGGAGGAGGGAGAGTGGGAGGAGGAGGAGAGGATTTTTTTCCACATGACAGGCTCATTCATGCCCCCAAACACGTCCCGCGGGCACCGATTGGTCGAGCGCCCATCCCAGGCCCCGCCCAGCAGGCGGCCATTGGCTGTTCTGCCGTCCCACCCTGCCACACCTCCTCTGGGCTCCTTTCCACGCCCCCTGGGCCGCACGTGTGCCGATGCCCTCCTCGTGCGTTCCCCCCCGCCCGCACTTTTCCAAGGTCAAAGGTGAGGCCGTTGCCTGGTTGCCATGGCGACCGGGCCTACCTACCCAAGGGGGGGAAAGGCGAGCTTTCTTCGAGTTATTTGCCCATCTCGCTCCTGGCCTGGCGCTCCTTATGGCCTCTCCTCATGCAGGATTCCTTACTTTGGCTCCTCACGTTCTTTTCATTGATCTGTTTCAGTGCCTTTATCCTCTTGGGAGGGGTTGAACTCCCAGACCCAGAAGCCTCAGCCAGGGCCCTCTCAGTCCAGCCTTCCCGATGGAGGCCCATGATTCCCACTGCCCCCTCCCTCCCCCTTAGATCCTTTGCATTCCAGACATTTGCCTGAAATGGTCTAGGTTCTAGGGACTCCTGCTTGAGCAGGTTGCACTAAATGACCTCTGAAGTCCCTTTCAACCCTGTCCTTCTATGATTCTGTAAGGGTTTCCTGCTTGAGCAGCGGGTTGGATTACAAGACCTCCAAAGGTCCCTTCCGCCTCTCTGATTCTATCATCCCATAAGGGTCTCCTGCTTGAATGAGGTGGAGATAATCTCTGAAGTCCCTTCCAACTCTGTCCTTCTAGCAGCAGGTTGGATTAGATGACCTTCAAAGGTCCCTTCCAGCTCTGTTATTCTGTGAAATTTAATACTTCTGTATTTCCTTCTGCAGATGAGGATGGACTCTGGATCCCTAGATTGGGGGGTTCCCTTTAGGCCTTGGCTTATAGGCCCCCCATCAACCAAAGGGGGTTGGGACTGCCCCAGCTCTTTTAACCCCCCCCCCCTTTGCTTAGACTCCCTCCCCAAAGAATAAGTGGGGAGCAATTAAGCCACTGCAAGATAATTAGCACCTAAACCTAATTAGAGATTAAAATAAAGCAGCAAAAGCTTTGCAAGCATTGATTGTGTGCCTTCCTTCCCCATTGATGCTGGTCCCTTCCATCTTTCCCAGCCTGAGGGGCTTCTCAGAGGAGTTGAGGAGTTTTGCATTGATTGATTGATTGCCATCAAGTTTGCTCTTAGCAACTGAGCAGGTGGACCTTCCCCAGAAGGATCTCCAGGTGTGCCACTGATTTTTTGGGGGGAGGGGGATCCAGGATCCATCCCAGGACTTTCTTTTAGGAAAAATTCAGATATAGGAATTTTCTGCTTGTGAGCTGCCCAGGATCATCATGGGAGGAAGGCAGCCGTAGAAGTATATCTGAATAAATAAAGCCCTACGACCTCTTGTTAGAGTCACACTCTAACGTGATTTGGATTGGTCCATAAAACATTGTTTTATTTCACCCACCAAAAAAATAAATAGTGGTTAGTTAATGATTACTTCCCCAGTATGGATTCAAGGTCAGAGTTGCAAGAGCTGCTTTTCTCAAGGAGCTGATGGCGTGTTTCTGCCAATGAAGGGCCCTTGCACAGGATTCACCATTCTACTGTTTGAGCAGGGGGCTGGACTAGAAGACCTCTGAGTTCCCTTCCAACTCTCTTATTCTGTAAAGAGTGAGTCCCTGGACTGAAAGTCCTGCAACGAGAGGAGGGAAAGGCAGAGAATATAACTGAATTTGCTCCATTCCTTTTGATTCTTGCACTTCCCTCCTTTTCGACACCTTTGCCTCTCTTTCAGCGCCTGATCAGCCTCCTCCACTCACTCTTTTCTCTCTTCCTTTCTGCCTGCAGGCCTCTCCTTTTCCTCCTGCCCTCTCGAGAGCTTCCAGTGCCAAGAGGGGGGGCAAGTGCAGCGCTGCCTAGGCTACGAGAGGCAGCCTGGCTGCCAAGACGACACAAATGGATGCCAGCAGCCGGGAAGCACCTGCAGGAATCACACCTGTCGGTGCGGCAACATCAGCGGGCCCTGCCTGCCCTTTGAGCGGTTTTGCGACCGGCGCCAGGATTGTCCAGATGGTTCCGACGAGGCCGAGTCCCTTTGCGCGTCCCCGGTGGGCCTGCCCGAGGAGGAGGACGACTGCGAGAGCAACGAGTTTCGATGCCACCCAGGGGCCGAGTGCTTCCCCCTGTCCTTCAAGTGCGACGGCCATCCGGACTGTGCAGATGGAGCCGACGAAGAGAGATGCAGCACGGATTGGCCAGAGACTCCAAGGACCCCACAAATAACCCCCAAAGGTGGGCTGAGCTGTGGTCCGATTTTGGGGTGCCAAACGGCGTTTCTGCTGGCCGGTCTTTCTTTGAATTGCAACTTCCTTTTGTAGGCAGTCCAGAACAAACTACCTTTGCCCTCGTGATGTCTGCTTGCTGAAGCTGCACCTCGCTTGCTGTTCAGTTATATTTTGTATTTCGCTGTACGCCGCTTGTGATTATATGCCGTTTATGACTCCCAATCAACTGGGTCAAAGCAGTCTGTAGATTAGAAATATACCTTGTGTAGCTGGCTGGGAACGAGAGAGGCTTGGGTGCAACTCCTGGCAATACTTTTTGCTCTCTTTTTTCCCCCTGCATTCTGCATTATTTTTAGCTAGAAAGAAATCAGCAGGATGGGGCTCTGTTGCTTCCCCTCTTGTTCCTGCATATATCTCCACCCCGTGCTTCATTTGGAGAGATTAAGGAAGATCCCGTGAGAATCCCACCCTTCGCGGTGGTTTCCCCTTTTCAACGTCGAAATGGGCAGAGCTGTGTCCTTGGCACCTGGAAGGGCACAATGCCATTTCCGGCATTTCCTGGAGGAGGCTGGACAAGAAGGTACCAGCCAGGTTCTGCCAAATTACTTTAGAATTTGATTTAGAATTACTTGAGATTTCAAGGTATTTTGGGGGAGTCTGCAGCGGTTACCACATTTTAACAGTAGCAGCATGAAAAATGGGTGTGTGCCCACCCTGCCTCCAGTTATATTGCTAAAATAAAGTAAAACGGAGCATTTGGGCATCTGCGTTCTGTTCATTCTTGTCTTCGGTGCTGACTTGGGATCAGTTCTTCCCTTCTGTAAATCTGTTACCTTTTGCATCGGGCTGAGTTTGAGAATGCTAGGAGAGAGAAAAATTAAATTTCACCGCCCAGACCTAAAGCTTGCTGTGTTTTGCTGTCGGGGGGAGTCCTGAATTTCCAGCTTCTACACCGGGGTTCTGCCTGCGCCAGAGTCACCCAAGGGATCCACAGCGGGGAGTTTGCCAATCACTGCAGCCCACTCCCCTTACATTCTGACCCTGGCTCTTCCCCTCCCCCTCCTTCCTTGGGGTGACTTCTGCTGCCTTCTGCTGCTTCTAATTAATTGGGAAGCCTAATTCAGTATCTCTCTAATGTTAATGCCTTTAACTCTTAATCCACACCTGTCGTTTACTGGGGTTGGTGTAAATTGGACTTGACAGCATTCCCTTTCCCAATACCTTTCATTTCTTGGCCTCATTTTCTACTCCCTTTGGTGTGCCAAATGCCGCTTGTCCCACATATGTGCAAAAGGGCAGGTGTGTTTTCAGCCTCTCCTGTTTCTCACATGTTTGCTTAAACCCACCCTGCTTAAAGAACCTGCCTGAATGCTGCTTTGAGCCAAACCATGTCAGAATACATATCAGGACACCCTGAGACGTTTAAAAAAACCTTTTGTTACGAGATGAATTTAAGAAATAAATAAATGAAATCGGGAGAAGTCCAGTAGCACCTGTTCTGACTTTTTTATTTTATTTAAAAATGAAAACAAGCTGCAGCTCAAGGAAGTTCTGCCTTTTCATTAATGTTGGAAAATTAAATCCTAATTAAATTAAATTAAATGCCATTCAATCCCTTGATTTTAGGTCTTTGCCACCCTAGACTTAAACCCAGCTCTCTGCCTTACACGGAGATGCTTGAAAGACTCTGCCTACCTTTCCTCAGACACGGCTCTCTTGTCTGAAATGTGCTGACAGAACCAATGTCTAAGGCAGGGGTGTCCAACCTTGGCCCCTTTAAGACCTGTGGACTTTGAAGTTGGACACCCCTGATCTAAAGGTTGCATCCCCAGATCTGGGTAACCGCAGTCGCCGTAACCCACCGGTGGGGCACAGCAGGACCGTTCAGGGAGGCGGCTGCTGGCC
The DNA here is from genome assembly GCA_023653725.1 of Bungarus multicinctus. Classification (NCBI taxonomy): domain Eukaryota; kingdom Metazoa; phylum Chordata; class Lepidosauria; order Squamata; family Elapidae; genus Bungarus; species Bungarus multicinctus. The sequence continues at coordinate 174,851,644 of CM042838.1, forward strand.
TGCCTGCCTGCCTGAGAGGAAGAATCCAGAGGGAAGGTGCTTCCCTTGGAGGGCCTGACTATTTATGGCCTCCCCAGGTTACATAACCATTCCGGTTTGGTCTGATCCGACTCCCCCAAACTTTCCCAACCCATAAATAACTGCTTGCAACAGTCTTGAGTTCCTCCCAGGATGTCTGTTTTGTGAGATACCTCAGTGAAGCCGGTTGTCTTTTTTGTGTTTTTGCGTCCTGGTGCTTTGTTTTGTTTTGTTTCCTGCGTTGTGTTTTCCGCCTGGGCCTCTTGTCCCCCGCAAAAGACTTTCTGACTTGGATGGCGTCTCGGTTTCCCAGCGTGTCAGCCCCTCTGCACGGCCCTGTCTCTCTCCAGATTGCTTTGCTAAGCTCCTCATGTCTGTTTCTTTCAAAGAGCTAATTGTTTCTTCTGTAAGTTAGCCCACTTGAGGTACCCAACACTTCCCTGTTTTGCCCCGTGAGAGGCTGTAAGAATAAGAGTTTCATAGAGATGGATGGACGGATGGATGGGTAATAATAGGTAGGTAGATAGATAGATAGATAGATAGATGGATGGATGGATGGATGGATGGATGGATGGATGGATGGATGGATGGATGGATGGATGGATGGATGGATGGATGGATGGATGGATGGATGGATGGATGGATGGATGGATGGATGGATGGACGGACGGATGGATGGATAATGAGATGAATAGATGATCAATAGACGATGGGCAGATGATGGATGGATGGATAGAGATAGATAATGATAGAGAGATGGATAGATTAGATGTAGATAGATGGATAGAGAGAGAGATAATGATAGAGATAGATAGACGATAGACAGAAAAAGAAAGAGATTAGCACAAGTCATGAACTCAACCTACTTAAGTGCATCCCTGTGCCAATCTCTTCATCTTTTTCCACAATTCATCCTTAATCCCATGCTAACATAGAATAAAATTCCGTTTTCGTTTGTTCCCCCCCACGTGTATTACATTAACGTCTGTTTTTTCTTCCCCTTTGCTTTGACAGGCAGCCCTGCTCCCCCAGCAACTCCGGCATTGGACCCCTTGACCATCACGGCCATTGTCGGTGAGTCAGACCAGCCAAGCGATCTCCATCTCCCCCAACAGAACTGGGGAAAGGTTCCGGTTCGCAATGCCAAAAGGGCCTCACGAAAGGAGCAGGCCGGCCAGCCTTGGCTTCGGGGGGGGGGAGCGGGGAGGGGTACCCCTTGCTCAAGGAGGCTCAGCGGCCTCTGGGCAGGAGCAGAGGCTGGTCCGGGGGTACAGATAGTCCTCGACTTACGACCACAGGAGAGTCCAAAATCGCCACGGCTAAGCAAGACAATTAGGAGGTGGGTTTTGTTCCATTTTACGACCTCACCACAGTTGTTAAATGAATTGTTCAGTTAGCAGTCCGATTGTTCGATGAATCTGGCTTTCCCATTGATTCTGATTGTCCGGAGGTCGCAAAAGGCGGTCACGGGACCTCAGGACAGCGCCGCTATCAGAAATCCACCTTTTCAGTGCCGTTGTAACTTCGAGTGGTCACTAAACGAATGTTCGGTCAAGAATTACCCGATCGATTTCCATCAACGAGGCGCCAAACACGGGGCGGCAAAAGCCATTTTTGGTTCAGTTACGTGGAAATACTATGGAAATTCCTGCTTTTGGGGGTCTCCATGAAAACGATCATTCATTCAGATGATTAAGGCAATGTATTATAAACGAACCGCAAAGGGGATCTGACTGGAAATACTGAGAAGGGAACAAGGCAAGGATGCTTCTTGTCGCCATTATTATTTGTATTGACATTAGAAGTACTAAATAGAAATATCAGACTAAAAGAGATCAAAGGTATGGAACTAAAAAAGGGGGAAATATAAGCTACAGGCATTTGCAGGTGATTTTGTTTTTATTCCAGAAGATCCATTAGAAACAGGACCTAAGTTAATAAGGGATCCTATATCCTTATTCACCTCCTTAACACTATATGATGTGGGAGCTATATTATCGATGGCTGGAGAATAAATATGGAAGTTAGAAAATAAAGAAGGCTAGCGAGAATAGTGAGCATGTGGCTAGAATAGTTAAGGTGGGGATTGTCATCAGAATTAGACAGGTATATCCCTATTAAGTAAGACTAGAGTATTAAAGCTAAAGTAATGAATATGTATAAACTGTAATTGTTGTTGCACAAGATATTTGTACCCAGATGACACACTATTTAAACCAGAGGTCCCCAAGCTTGGCAACTTTAAGACTGGTGGACTTCATAGCTAGCTGGAGAATTCTGGAAGTTGAAGTCCACCAGTCTTAAAGTTGCCAAGCTTGGGGACCTCTGGTTTAGATGGAAGATGGATTGTTAAATGGAAAATGACCAGCATTGGTGGGCCTCTCCCTCCCGTGGCTATTCCAGGAACGAGGCCAGGTTCTGACGTTCCCCTCTTCTCTCTTCCCCCTGCCTCTTTTCTAGCACTCCTGATCACCGTTGTGGCCGCGGCAGGGATCACCCTGTGGGTCTCCAGAAGAGGCAAGCCCCTCCTTGCCCACTTGGCCCCCAAAGCAGCTTTCAAGCAGCTAATCCTAGACGAGCACCTTTGAGATCGGCCGGCCAGCCAGGTAAGCCCCCCAAATCTGACTGGATGGACTTAGCTGGACTTTCTGTCCCTGGGGAGCTTCAACACAGGGACCCCCACCTGATCCTCTCTCCGCCTTCTGCACCTGCTTCCCTATTCCGCCGCACCCCCAGCGTAAATTGCGAAGTTTGCACAGCTTTTCTTTCCGCTCTCCTTTGCTACGCTGTTACGTTCCGTATGTCCAGCTCGCCCCTCGTGATCGCACAGACGGGGAGAGCGTGATGTTAGAGAGGCAGACTTTCTTGAGGTGGGCGTTGGGAGGACATGGCCGTGTCCCAGCTCTGCCCTGGACCACCTCGGCCCAGCGGTTCCAGGAGTGGCACCCCAAGGAAGCAAGGCCCAGGCGGTTGGCCCTTTCCTTTTGTTCGTAGGGTGACGAGGGGAAAAAATATACGGCTTCCCTCTCCGTCGTCTCCTTCTGGGGCGTCCATGCAGATCCTCAGTCATCCAAGCAGCTTCTTCGGTTCTGAAGAACTCCCCGTCCTCTGAGTCAGGGCTCTCCAAACTTGGCAACTTTAAGACTTGTGGACTTCAACTCCCAGAATTCCTCAGCCAAATAGACGTAAAGTTGGCCAAGTTTGGAGAGCCCTGCTCTGAGTCCTTGATTGTCCCCAAAGGGTTTTTTCAACAGACAGTTGGACTTTTTTTCCTTGAAGGTGTTCGCTTGTCGTCCAAGAAAAAGTGTTTTTTCCAGTGAATCTGGTCTATCAGGGCAACCTGGTCTGCCCAACTATGGGATGGAGCATCCTGCTTCCACTTTTGCTTTCAGCCCCAATTCGGGAGCCTTCGTAGGCTTCCGCAACAAACTATATTTTGTGTTGAATTTATATTTTACCGTCAAAGAAATAAAGGGAGACTAGTATAGACCAATTTCAAGCTATTTAGCTCTCATCAACTCGCCATCCTCATCCAAGTAGTTTCTTCTGCTCTGACTGGATGGTGGGGAAAATCAAAAATCCTTCCGTCCTTCACCATTCATTCGTTCAGAACTGAAGAAGTTTCTTGGATGAGAAGCCAAACGTCTTCAAGGAAAAACAAACTCCAGTTGCCTCTTGAAAACCCACCTTTGGGACTTCTTGGATGAGAAGGGAAACTTTTCAAGGAAAAAAACCCAGGAAAGTCCAGCTGCCATTTCCAAAGGCCCCTTTGGGGTGCAGAGCCCGCCTCCCAACTCTGCCGTCTGATATTCTCTTCAGCCAGAAAAGTGAAAGCCCTTGAAGGAGTCTCAGTGTCTGCGTTCCAACTAACCAACTCCAAACCAATAAACTCCGAGACAAGCAGTTCCTCAAAGTCCCATTTTATTAGAGTTGTCATGTTGACACAATTGAGGAAACCCAAATCTGAGAGTTCTAGATTTTTCCCTTCCCAAAAGAGAAATCGAAGATCCATTCCCTGCGTCCATCAGTCCATCCATCACATGGCCCGATCCAGTCTTCTTCCCAGGTGGAGGCATCCCTCCAATCACTCCCCTCCGGGTGCAGGGCAACATGTCCTTGACTCTCTGAGCAAGAGTGTTGTTGTGTCTCGTCTTCCACCCCACTATGAAATCCCCCCTCCCAAATTCCCAGGCTCTGAAGGTGGCAGCCTCGAAGCTGCTGGTAGAGTTTGCAGCACAAATTCAAGTCCAGGAAACACACAGATGACTGACTCAGCAGGATCGTTAACTTCTTTATAAACATAATATCATGAAGTAAACTTTACAATACCATCTGTAGATTCTTTCAATGTAATGTAAGCAAAAACACGAGCAGCAGCAGTTCAGAGCAGATACCAGTTTCTAGCAAGCAAACAAGTTAGTTTCTCTTTCACTGTAGAGCTGAGCACGGAGCAGAGATAAACCAGGCCGGGATTCTCTCTTTAAGTTTCAGCCCCAATTCAGCTCTCATTGGCTGGCCTTGTTCCTAGGCTCTATTCCAGTTCATGAATCTATTCTGACAGCTTCCAAGTAAACAATGGCTCCCCAGGCTCTTCTCGTGTTCTTTTCTTGCAGGAAGTTGCTCCGTCCTCTGGCCCTCCCAGGAACGAAATCCTTGGGTCTGAAAGGCTGGCAGCCCTGCTGAGAGTCCTCGCAGGAGCCGAGACACGCGGCCTGCAGGCCTTCGACGGAAGTCCATCTCCTATGGGAGGAAATTAAAATGGTTTACTATTTAAAATACTCCCAGGTGTCTCTCGTGGCCTGCTTGGGCCTCTCCTTCCACAGTAGCTCTGCGCGAGCCCCCTCCGCCAGAAGCCCTTCCGCCCGGACTCTGAGGAGCAGCTCCAAGCAAACTGCCTCCCTCGGACCAGACCCTCAGCTGGGCTCCTTCCAGCAGGTGGATGTGGTGGGATCCCAGCTCCCTTTCTCGGGGTGCTGCTGCGGGGGGGGGGGGGGTGACTGTTTCCTCCTGCTGGTGCTTCCCCTGCCCGGTGCCCCCAGGGGCGTTGGGCAAGAGCTCTCCAGAAGCCGTGGGCGCTCCGTCTCTGGAAGTCTTCAAGCAGTGGCCGGAAATGCTGTAAGGCTTGAGCAGGGGGGTGGGCTAGAAGACCTCCAGGGTCCCTTCCGGCCCTGTTAATTCTGTCATTCCCAACTTTTGGAGGTTTGGGAAGGGCTGACGGATCCCCCCCCCCCCCATGACAAAAAGTGGGTTTTGGCTGCCCCCGGCCCTTTTCCTGTTGCGCTGCCCTCTGCCTGGTGGTGGAGATTGCGCTTCCTTAAATTGGGTGGTGGGTGAGAATGTGAGCTGTTTCAGGGCAGGAAAGCCCCCCCCCCCCATTTTTCTCCCTGTCCAGCTTGGGGGCCCTGCTTGTGCAGCCCTGGGGTCAACCCCCAGTCTTGAGTGCATTAAAAACCATTTCCCAACCTTTATGGGCGCCTGGCTTCTTTTGTCCTCCTGGGATCTCCCCCCCTCATTAAAGTGCCCCCTCCCCACCCCTTCTTCAGACCCCTCTCCACCTTTACTCCCAGCCTGCCTTTCAGGGCCATTTTCCCCTCCTGGTCCAAGAGCTCACCCTTACACCAGCCTTGAGGAGGGCCCCAACCAGAAACGCTGCTGTTCTCTGAGACTTCTTCGAAAGCCCGAGGGTCTGCAGCCGTGGGAAATCCGGCTGGCCCCCATCCCACACCCACCTCTGAAGGACTAGCCATGGCCCAGCGCCCCCCTCCCTCACCCACCCACTTTGTGAGCCCAGGTAAAAGTGCCACCACTTTTGAGCATCTAAAGCAGGGCTCTCCAATCTTGGCCACTTTAAGCCTGGAGGACTTCAACTCCCAGCAAAGCTGGCTGGGGAATTCTGGGAGTTGAAGTCCTCCAGGCTTAAAGTGGTCAAGATTGGAGAGCCCTAATCTAAAGCAGAAACAGGCAACCACGTCAACATTACAACCTGTGGACTTCCCAGAATTCCTGAGCCAGCATGGTTCACCCCGGTGGACACACCCTGGTGGTAAGGTTGACATGGGTGCCCTCCCTTGGGTCTCAGAGCACCTTAAACACCACGTCTTTCAAAAAGGGAAAACCCACTAATTTGAGATCAGAGCGGCCCACCCCAGCCGCCCCGATGAGCTCCTTAGGTTGACTTCTTAAGAGCACAAGCTGATTAATGCTGTAAGAAGCTCAGGAGCAGCTGCTTCCAGCTCCAGCCAGTCCCGTCACTGGGACTCAGTGGCTTTGCGGGGCTCAGCTGAACTCCAGCGGAGCTGCTAAGAGCAACCCGGAGGCTCCTCAGCAGTCCACAGGACTCCAGCTCTCCCCTCAAGGCCACACGAGGACCCTTCGGCCAGCACAATGAGGCCGACGGCGCAACGGCGGGCCAGCCTCTCGGCCAGCATGAGGTTCGGGGTCTGTCAGAAGTGCTGCCGGAGCCCCAACGACGTGGACCTCTTCATCCCCTTCTCTCAGGAGAAGCTGGTCAAGCGGTGGAGCTCCCTGGACAATTTGGCCGACCGGGCCTGGGACAGCGATGACCTCCCCCACCCGTGGGATCCGTGCTTCTTGTCCCTGAACATCGGGGGCCAGCACTTCCACATCGCCCTCCAAGCGGCGGCCAAGTACCCACTGACCAGGATCGGGCGGCTGGCCACCTGCGCGGACCCCGTGAAGCGGCTGGCGCTGTGCGACGACTACTCGGTGCTGAGGAGGGAGTTCTTCTTCGACCGAGACCCTCTCGTCTTCCACTACATCTTCCACTTCTACCGCAGCGGCGTCCTGTGGATCCTGACGGAGTTCTGCTCGGCCAGCTTCCTGGAGGAGATCGAGTACTGGGGGATCCACCTGAAGTACACCCAGCGGTGCTGCCGGATCCTCTTGGAGGAGCAGCACGACGAGATGGTGGAGCACCTGAAGATCCAGCGGGAGCTGGAGGCCGAGCTGCAGACCGTGGAGAAGGAGGAGCACTTTGAGGGGAAGCGCCTGGGCCGGTTGCGGAAGGCCATCTGGAACCTGATGGAGAAGCCCTACTCCTCCACCCCGGCGAAGATGACGGCCATCTTGTCCAGCCTGTGCGTCCTCTTCTCGGTGGTGGGCATGTCCCTCGGCACGGTGAAGGAGATGCAGGGCAAGGCCAGCAAGCGGTGCATGGAGCACCTGGAGACGGCCTGCGCCGCCTTCTTCACCCTGGAGTACCTCCTGCGGCTGGCCGCCACCTCCGGCCCGCGGCAGTTCTTCCGGGCGGCCTTCAGCGCCATCGACCTGGTCTCCATCCTGCCCTTCTACCTCCAGGTGGCCTTCGAGTCTCTGGGCGAGGGGGGGGAGGGCGTCGAGAACGGGGAGGAGCTGCACCGGATGCGCAACGTGGGGAAGCTGGGCAAGATCCTGAAGCTCATCAAGCTGATGCGCATCTTCCGCATCCTGAAGCTGGCCCGGCACTCCACGGGGCTGCGCTGCTTCGGCTTCACCCTGCGGCAGTGCTGCCAGCCGGTCTGCTGCCTCCTGCTCTTCATCGCCATGGGCATCTTCACCTTCTCCGCCCTCCTGCACTCCGTCGAGCACGACGTCCCGGGCACCAACTTCACCAGCATCCCCGACGCCTGGTGGTGGGCGGCCGTAAGTCCACCCTTCCGCACACAGCCCAGCAGCAGGGCTGGAAAGGCCCCCTCAGGCAGGAGAGCCCGTCCCACTCCAGACCAGTGGCTGCCCAGCCTCGTCCGGCAAACCTCCAGCATTGGAGCATTTGCAGCTTCTGCTCCTTCGTCCCAGGCTGCTTTCCACCCGGGGTCCTTGCCCTGCCCTGGGGAACAGGCTGACCCCCTCAAGCCCCAGAAGATTGTCCTCCTATCCCCCCTCGTCCTCCTTGTTAGGCCGGGCAGCCCTGGTTCCCTCCCTCGCTCGCGTGGTTTAGGCCCCCGGAGCCCTTCATCCTCCTGGGGCGGAGGCCTTCTTTGGACCTGAGAGGAGGCCCCCAACGCTCAGGTGAGTTTCCTTCCGCTCAGGTGGGCCTCTTCCTCCCCCTCCCCCTCCCCGCTGCAGGTGAGCCTCTCCACGGTGGGCTACGGGGACACGGTGCCGGACACCTTCCTGGGCAGGGTGGTGGCCTTTGGCTGCATCAGCTTCGGCATCATCCTCAACGGGATGCCCATCTCCATCCTCTATAACAAGTTCTCCGACTACTACGCCAAGCTCAAGTCCCACGAGGACAAGACCAGCGTGGCCCTGAAGACGCCCCGGAAGCACAACCTCAAGGAGCGGCTCCGGAGGAGGAGGAGAAGGGAGCAGTGCTGCTGAGCTCAGCCCAAGGGCCCTCCCCGCCCCATCGAAGCCCCCAATAAGTCCTGCCTCCGTGCCCGGCTGGCCAGCCGGGCCACCTTTGCTCCCTCGCACCCGGGGCAGCCGGGATCCTCGGCCCCTCCAGGCTGGCCCCCCTTCCCCTGCAGATGCTGATCCCCCTGCCCTCTTTTCTTAGGGACTCTTCAAAGGCCGGGTGGCACTGAAAAACGTGACTGGTGGCCATTCTTCATTAGTCAGTGACGGTTCCACAATCCCTGTGGCCACGTGGCCCAGATTCAGAGGCTTGGCAACCATCTCATGTTTACGATGGTCGCTGCGTCTCGGGGGGGGGGGGTGTCACGTGATCCCCTTTAACTGATAACAGATAATCAGAGTTGGAAGGGACCTTGTAGGTCATCTAGTCCACCCCCCATCCAAGCGGGAGACCCTGCACCATTTCTGACAAATTTGCGACCTTTCGGCAAGCCGAGTCCACGGGGGGAATCCAGATTCACTTAAGACCTGATTATTCGCTGAACAGCTACAGCGCTTCACTTAAGAACAGCAGTAAGAAAGGTCACAAAACAGGGCGAAACTCATTCAACCACTGTGTCACTTGGGCTGGATTGTGGCCGTAACGGGAGGGCTACAAGCGCCTCCATCCCCGACATCTCTTTAGTCCCAGGCGGTCCAGCTTCCGCCCTGAGGCGCCCCTGGGAGCCAGGGGTTCGGATTCGCTGGCCGGGCCCCGAAGCCCAAAGGCGGCTCGGAAGGCGCCTGTCCAGGCTCCCCTGACCGCCTTCAGCCGCTTCACCTGCTGGGGTTCTGATGAATCCCGCCTGCCTTGTTTTCAGGAGCAACTCCAGGCAAGGAGCCTTCCTAGCCCACTGCCTCTTTTCCCCAGCCCCACAATAACCCTGCGAGGGGGGTTGGGCCAAAGTCTCCCGGCCGGCCGGCTTTCACACCAGCTGAGGTGGGACTAGAACTCCCGTCTCCTGGTTTCTGGCCTGGGAAAACACGGGCGGGGGGGCGTAGTGGCAGGCAAAGCCAATAATCCTGAGCCGGGTTCTGCCTGCCCAGGGAGGCCCGTAGCGTCTGAGGCCTGTGGGAAGTAAGCCTTGAGGATGGGGACTGGGGAGAGTTGGCTCTGCACCAGGGTGTTTCAACCTGGGGGACGTGGAAGAACTTGAGCAGGGGGTTCGACTAGATGCCCTACAAGGCCCCTTCCAACCCTAGTTTATTCTACTCTCCTGTATTCTACTCTACTACACTCTATTATTCTACTCTATTACTCTACTGCTCTACTATTCTACTACTGTATTCTATGCTACACTCTACTACTATACCCTTCCTGCTCTACCAGAATTCCCCAGCCAGCCTTGCAGTTAAAAGATTTGCCGAATCGGTTTGGGCAGCTGCCACTTGGATGTTTTCCTGCGTAAAAGACATTGTTTTGGAAGGGGGGCTGTGTTTTGTCTTTTTAAATGGATTTCCTCACTTGGAAACCTGGCACAGTGACCGACCGTCCCAGGGAGCCTTTAACCAGGGGGGAGAATCGAGGAAAGGCAGAATAACAGAGTTGGAAGGGGCCTTCGAGGTCTTCTAGTCCAACCCCCTGCCTAGGCAGGAAGCCCTCTACCATTTCAGATCAAAGGGCTATCCAGTCGCTTCTGATGAAGCCCCCACAGCTTCCGGGGGGAGGCTGTTCCACGGATTAAATTGTGCTCCCTGTCAGGAGGTTTCTCCTTAGTTCTTGGTTGCTTCTCTCCTGGATGAGTTTCTGGCCCAGGAAGGAGACAGTCATTGTGGGGGGGGGGTGCAGTCCTCCCCTCCGCCCCTCCCTCCACCCTCAAAATCCACCTTTCCCAGCAGAATGAGCTGATCCGGGGAGCAAAGCCCCCCCTCCCCACAGCCCCTCCCGCAAGGATGGCATCCTCTCCCCCAGAAGTTGGCAGCAGCAGCGGAGCGCAGGTTGAAATTGGGGAGGGGGAAACCTCTATGCTGAATGTCCCATTTCTTCCAGGGTCACCCCCCCCCACACAAACACTCTCTTTCCATCCACTCTCCATCACACCTGCCGATTAGGAGTTGACTGGCAAGACGCCTCTTGCTGGTGCCGGGTGTGTCGCAGGTGGGCTCTCCAGGCCCAGCAATTCTCCTTTCCGTGCCCAGATGCAATCTTCAGCGAAAGGCTGCCGGACCGGGAAAGTACGTACACACACACACACACACACACACACACACACACACACACACGGCCTTTCCCAGCAGCACACCTCTTTCCTTGCCACTTTCAGGGCCAGTGGGAGCAACGCAGAGCAGGCTACAGGCAAAATGCCGCCACAAAACACGCAAAAGAAATATGGCAGCCCTTAGCGGGCCTGTTGGCAGACGGACCTGCCCCTCCTCAGCCCCCTCCCCACTGGGCAATAAAAGAGGCAACCACCACAAGCTTGGAAGCAGTTTAGTTTAATGTGGAGACGGCAAAATCATCAGAATAATAATAAAAAGCAAAATATTTACAAGTCTCGGTGCCCTGGAAGTTTGTCCAATATATATATATATATACATACATACATACACACACATATTTATAGATTATTTATATAAATAAAAGAGTTTGGCTATCTACAGTATGGTACATTCTGCAGGGCGCAGTTCGGGTTGGGCTCCATTCGAACACGCAACTTTCCTTCCCAGGAACACAAGACGGCATCCCAAATCTAGAGGCCTTTGAGGAGCCCACATGGAAGGCATCTCTCTCTGACCCCAGCCGTTTGCTCTTCGGAGGTAGACTGCTGTGGGACGAGGAGGCTCGACCCGTTTCCCGTGACGCTTCGCCACTGCAAACCCTAAATATAATTTCTCCTTTTTTAAAAAATTGGCGCTGGGGCCAGTTAACCTCATTAATTAACCACACACACACACTTTAAATCAATGTTAAAGCCGGCAGGATGCTTTTCTTGTGGCAGTCAGTTCCACAGGTTCAGTAAGCTTTGTCTTGCTCTCCTCGGGGACTACTTTTTGCTTCTTCCAAAAGAGCAGGGAGGGTCCAGGCTGCTTCCTTTCAAATCGGGCGAGGGGGCCTGATCCAAGCAAAACCTCCCCCCCCTCCTCAAGCCAAGTTTCTGCCAATCATGGGGCAGGAATTGAACTCGCGCCAGAGGAGCTGCAATGATTCCAAGAAGTGTCATTTATTCCCTCCACAATGCAGATAAAAATGTGTTGCAGAATTGTCCATTAGGGGAGTCCAACTTTGCAACTTTAAGACCGGCGGACTTCAACTCCCAGAATTCCCCAGCCAGCTGGCTGGGGAATTCTGGGAGTTGAAGTCCGCCGGTCTTAAAGTTGCAAAGTTGGACACTTGGTTTACGCAGCGAAACTCCTGGCTGTTGTCCTCCCCCCCCCCTTAAAAAGTCCCCCGGTTTGGAGGTGGGAGGGGGCACCCCTGTGCCAGCCTCCCCCCTTTCCCCCACCCCGTGCCCAGGGGGCGGGCGCCTTCAGTGGCACCCGCAGCTGCCGGCCACCATGCCGTCGTACTGCTTCAAGACCACCGTCTCGTCGTCGTCGAAGTAGAGCAGATTGATGGAGAAGAGCTTGTCCGGGACGCAGCAGGGGGTGTGGACCTCCGGGCTGAGCTTCAGGGCGTGGATGATGGACTGGACGGTGGCGTGGTTGGTGGGCCGCATGCCCTGGCCCAGCGGGAAACGGCAGGCGCCCTTGCAGTGGTAGGCGTTGTAGCCGCGCGGTGAGATGATCCAGCCCGTCCAGCCGATCTCGTCGAAGTCCACCGGCAGCGGGTAGCGCTGGCAGGGCAGGAGGCCGTCGGCCGAGCGGGGGCCGCGGGTCCGGTTGGAGGGGGGCTCGGGGACAGAGGGAAGACCTGCGGAAGGGGGGGAGGGCAAAGAGGCAAGAGAATTGGTTCACCCACTTGGCATCTCAGCTTCAGGAGCAACAGTAAGAGATTAACGGAGTTGGAAGGGACCTGTTAGGTCATCTAGTCCAACCCCCCGCCCAAGCAGGAGACCCTACATCGTTTCTGAGAAATGGCAGTGCAATTTCTTGAAAGCCTCCAGGGATGAAAGCTCCCACAGCTTCTTCTGTTCCATCGGTTGATGGTTCTCACTGTCAGGAAATTTCTCCGTATTTCCAGGCTGAATCTCTCCTTGATGACTTTCCATCCATTATTATTCCTTATCTGGCCTTTGGGTGCCTTGGAGAATAGCTTGACCCCCTTCCTCCTCCCTGTGGCAGCCCCTCAAATATTGGAAGACCACTATCATGTCTCCCCTGGTCCTTTTCTTCCCTAGACTAGCCAGGCCCAGTTCCTGCAACCGTTCGTTGTATGTTTTAGCCTCCAGTCCCCTCATCATCCTGGTTGCTCTTCTCTGCACTTTTTATAGAGTCTCATCGTCTTTTTTTATAGTGTGGGGACCAAAACAGAACGCAGTACTCTAGGTGTGGTCTTACTAAGGCTTTATAGAGTGGTATTAGTACCTCACCTGATCTCGATTGTATCCCTCTGTTAATGCCACTTAGGATTGCATTGGCTTTTTTGGCTGCTGCTGCACACGGCTGGCTCCTATTTAGCTGGTTGTCCACTAAGACTCCAGATCCCTGTCCCAGTTCCTGCTGTTGAACCTGGTTTCATCCAATCTATGTGTGTCCTTTGGGTTTTTCTTGCCTAAGTGGAGGACTTTCCTTTTCTCTACACTGAATTTCATTCTGTTAGATATGGCCCAGGGTTTGAGTCTGTCAAGATCCATCTGGGTTTTCAGCCTATCTTCTTGGGTGTTGGCTATTCCTGCCAGCTTAGTATCATCTGCAAATTTGGTAAGTTCCCCTTCTATTCCCTCATCTAAGTCGAGCCAAGTGAGGCTACAATGCACCCCCCTCCCCAAAATGCCTGGCAAGGGTGTGACTCACCGGGGAAGCCGCTGGGCAAGGCAGCCGCCCGCCGCCCGTCATCCGTGAACAAGACCAGCATGGGCTTCTTGCTGGCGTGGTGGTCCCTGCCTGAGGCGAACTGCATGGCGTGGGGGTCCAGGGGGGCCCCTCCGAGGCCCTGCACCGTCACCAGCAGGCCCTGGTTGCGGCTCTCTTCGGCCACCCAGTCGCGGACCTGGAAGGGGGGAAGGAGGGCATCGGTTGGCATCCTGCTGGGCTCAAGTGAGCGAGCCAAGCCCCAGGCAAAAGGGACCCTTGTTCTCAGCACCCATGCAGGTCGAACTCAGGAGGGTGGCACTCACCGCCTGGGTGATGGGGAAGACCTCCCAGCCGAAGCCCTGCAGGGCCAGCAGCCGGGCGGAGAGCAGCTTCTTCCCCTGGGGGGCTCCTGGGTGGTCCTTGTCCAGCACCTGGTAAACGCTGACCTGGGGGGGGAGAATGAGAAATGGGGGGGGTGTTAGGATTAGCCGAAACCCTACGGGGGGGGCTCCTCTCCCCAGCAGCCCTTTCGGGAACCCTTCCCCCTAGAGATTCGGGGCATTCTGCACATGCTCACCTAACCTGGTTGCCTCCCCCCCCTCTCTGGCTGGCCCCGCTCAGTTTTTAGCCCAATCTATGCAGCCTGGTCGCCTCCAAAACTATGATGGGATATTTCACCTCCCAACATCCCCAGCGGTCCCCCTTGATGGGGTGGGCCCGCAGTTCAGGCAGGAAGAGACCAAGGGGAGAGAGGAGGAAGAAGAGGAGAAGAGAAAGATACAGGGGAAGGAGGAGAGGGGGAGGGGCAATTGGAGGGAGGGGGAAGGGAGAGGAGGAGAAGGGGAAGAGGAGGATTGAAGGGAGGGGGAGGAGAAAGGGAAAGGGACAGGAGGATAGAAGGAAAGGAGAGGAGGAGAGGAAGAGGGGGAAGGGAGAATAGGATGGGAGGGAGGGAGGGAGTGGAGAAGGAGGGCTCCCTCAGTAGACAATAGGAGCTAAGGGGAGCCTCCACTGTCAGGGCCAGTCTACCTTGGAGGGCCAGGAGAGGGAAGATCCTGCCCCCTAGGCAGGGCCGCTCATGAGGGAGGAGGCCCTCAAAGTGCAGCTGGCATCAGAGGTGGGGAGGGAGGGAGGGCCAGCTGATGCCAGCATTGGGGAGGGAGGACCCCTGCACCAAGGCCTGGCCGGGGGGGGGGGGGTGCAGGGCCTCTGAGCCTACCTGGCAGTAGTGCTGCCTCTGCAGAGCAGCCCCCTCGGGGCCCCCGGACCGCAGCTTGAAGAGGTGCAGCTCCGCCGACAGGACCACCTCGTTCTTGGCCACGCTGGAGAGCAGGAAGCGCAGCTGCATCCGGTCGCTGTGGGCTGGAAGGACAGGTGGGTTGGCACCGGGCAGGCCCACAACAGCCCTGCCAGGGAGGCCAGGTGCGGAGGGGGGTAGGGGAGGGGCTGGGAAGGTGCCCCGGACTGACCCCCTTCCCTGCGGGTCCATGCTGGGTTCAGTTGGGGAAGGGTCTCCACCTTCTCAGAAATCAAGGTTTTCCAACTGTGGGAATTGGAAGATGGGAGGACTTCAACTCCCAGAACTCCCCAGCCAGCAAAGCTTCCAGTCTCCCCCCCCTTCTCCCCCCCCCCACGAAAAACTCCCCTGTAAAAGGAATAATCTTCCATTTTAAAGCATCAAAGTTTCCTGCACCCTTTAAAAGGGGCTGATCCTACCCAAAACTTTCCCATCTTTAGGGTGTCCCACCAAAGCCAATTTACAGAGCCCCCCCAGCCCCAAAAGGCCCCCTTCCTGTTCTTGAGTAGCAGAAAAAGACCGGGGGGGGGGGGATTCTTCACCTGATCTTCACAACGGAGGAACCTAGAAGGAGAACTTTCTGCCAGTCCTTGGGAAGGAGAAGCAAGGAAAGCTAAAACAGACCAATGGAAGGGAATGCCATTCTTGTCCAGGTTTAAATATTCCAACCCACCACACACACGCACACATTCTCTCTCTCTCACACTCACACACACACACACAAAGACACTTTGGTTATTCTCAGGGGCTTTGATAGAGATTTGGGGGTTGAGGGACACACACCTGTTAGCAAAATTGAGTGGGGCCAGTAGCAGAGGGCTATTTTGAGGCAGAAAGGATTAAATCCAAAGCATCTCACATTGGAAGGAGAATTTGCTGCACACAAACACACACACACACACCAGGGAAACGGGGGGAGAGAGAAAAGAAGGTGAAAGTGAGAGAGAGAGAAAGAAAGACAGAAAGAGAAAGAAAGAGAAAGAGAGAGAGAAGGGGAAGAAACAGAAAGACAGAGAGAGTGAAATAGAAAGAGAGAAAGAAAAAGAGGAGAGAAAGAGAAAGTGAGTGAGAGAGAGAGAAAAGTAAGGTGGGAGAGAAAAGGTGAAAGAGAGAAAGAGAGAGAAAGAGAGGGGGGAGGGAAAGAAGCAAGAAAGACAAAAAGAGAAAGAGAAAGAAAGTGGAAGAAAGAAAGAAAGAGAGAGAGAGGAGAGAAAGAAAGAGAGAGGGGGAGAGAGAGAGAGGTGGCACCAGGATGTTGCGAAGCTTAGTCAGTTGCCAAGGCTGGGGGTGAAGTGGCCCCCCAATCCCTCTGCACCAGAGAAGATGCCCCTCCCTGCGTGGCCTGGGCACAGCAGGCGGCATCACCCTGGGGTCTGCCAGTGTGTCAGGAGGATCTCCACTTCCCCTCCGAGCCCCTCCCGGGTCCAAGGATGAGCCCAGCCCAGTTTGAAGAGAACCAGCTCAGCTGCGAAGGGGGGAGGGCAGGTTACAAGACTGGAGTTTCAGGCCCTTCTAGATGGCCTTAGGCATCCCTGGGGGAAGCCTCCCAGACCCCCAGCTGTGGGGAATCACAGAGTACCTTGGAGGTCTTCTAGCCCAACCCTCTGCTTAATCAGGAGAGGAAAGAAAACATTTTGGACCAACGGTTCTCCCCAAAACTTCCAGGGCTGGAGCCCCCACAACTCCTGGAGGGAAGCCCTTCACCAAGGGGGGATTAAAGCCCCCTCCCTTCCCCCAGGCTTCCCCAAGCCTTTCCCTTCTCCCCCCCACCCCCATCCCCCAGCAGCTGAGCCCCCTCCCCCGCCCAGGGACTCACTCCGGTCCAGGAAGCTGCGCACAGTGTTGCCCTCCAGGAGGTGGGGGTCTTTGGTGACCCCGTCTGCATCGGCCACGGTGTTGTAGAGGTCCACCATGTACTGGGGGGGCTCCTTGAAGTAGAGCGGGGCCTGCGGGGGCTCCTCGATGCCAAAGACCTCCAGCAGCTGCTTCAGCGCCTGGTCCCGGGTGTCTTCGGAGCGCCAGGCGGGCTTGGCGGGCCAGGCAGGTGCCCAGGTGAGCAGCAGCAGCAGCAGCGATAGGAGCTTCATCCTCTTCCTCTTCCTCCTCTCGGCTTCTGGGGTTCCTCAAGAGGACTGGCTCCTCTGGGCTGGCCCTGGCCCCCTTTATACCCCCCAGCAGAAGGGCAGGGAATGATGGGCCATCAGGGAATGAATGGGCCCGCTAACAAGGTGCCAAGCATCCCATTAGCTCAGTCCACACACCTGGGAGGGGTGTGGATTCCTCGGGAGGGACCCCCCCTCCAGAAAGGGGGCAGGCTGCATGTTTGCAGTCGGGGCTGAGCCCCCCCCCCCCCCCCACCTCACAGGCCTCCCCAAAGTTGATTGAGGGTGGGAGGCTGCCAGCCAGGTGCCTGGGCTCTCCGCAGGGGGCTAATGGGCGCCTAATGGGGAGCAGCAGGGGGGGGGGCATTGGCAGACAGGAATTAGAGGCTTCTGGGGGGAGGAAGAGGGGGGGAGCCCGCCTGAGACACCCCAAATGGTGACCCTCCTGGTCTGGAAGAAAGCTGCCCCCTTTCTCTCTTACTTGGGGCACCAGGTGATCGGGGACCCTCTGGGCCCTGCAACCCCAGCCCAAGAGGGGGGGCTGGAAGCATAGGGGGGGCTGCAACCGAGCCCCTTGGAGGCCAAACTGTCCTGCCCCCGTGCCAAGGGCCTTTCTAAAGAGCACAGCGTGATTCTAGTCCTCATGGAATTTCAAGGGCTCAAACGGCATTTCTGCTGCACCCCTGAGCTCCTGGAGCCCCCCACACACACACAACCTGTCCCCCAGTTGCTTCTCCCCCTTTCCTGGCCTCTTTCAGCAAAGACGGAGCCCAGATAGATGGCCTCTGGTTACTCGGGTGTGCAAGCGGCTTCCACACCGCTTGGTTTACACCACGCGGAACGCCACAAAGGTTGGTCTGCACGGAAGCGTCCAGCCTGGCCTCCTCATGGTGTCATCAGTGGGACCCAGGAAGGGGGTGTCCCCCGTCACTGCCCCCACCCTCCCCAGGGCCCCAAGACTCACACGGCCCCCGCCAGCGAGCTTGATTTCTGAGAAATCCTTGAGGAAAACCTTTTCTTCCCAGCCTCATCGGATCCTCAGCAGCACTGCATCAGGATGGAGCTGGAAGGGAGCTTGGAGGTCTTCTAGTCCAGCCCCCTGCTCAACAGGAGACCCTAGACCATTTCAGACAAATGGCCCTCCAGTAATGGAGCAGCCATGATTTCTAGTGGCAGGCTGTTCCACTGGTTCATTGTCCCCCCCGTCAGGAAGTTTCTCCTTAATTCCAGGCTGTTTCTTCTCTCCTGGATGAGTTTCCATCCGTTGTTTCTCGTCCTGCCTTCTGGGGCTTTGGAGAGTAGCTTGACTGCCTCTCCTTTGGGGCAGCCCCTCAAATACTGGGATTACATTATCATCAAACCCTCCCCCCCCCCGGTCCTAGACACCCTCAAATCCTGCAGCTGTTCTTCTGCGCCTGGTTTTACCCTCCAGGCCTTTCATCATCCTAGCTGCTCTTCTCTGCACTTTGTCCAAAGTCTCAGCCTCTCATTTTTTTGTAACCTGCTGTCCAAACTTGGATGCTGGTGTGGCCTTACTAAGGCTTTACAAGGTGGTGCTGATACGCCACATGATTTTGATTCTATGCCTCTGTTTATAAGCCAAGGATTGGGTTAGCCTTTTCGGCTGCCACCACACACAGCTAACTCTAATTGTGGGTCTTTCTAGACCAAGTTCTCCTGTCTCAATTTTTTTAAAAAAATCTGTTTTTAGTAGGGTGGCCGCCCCCGACTGCTCCTGACATGGGCAGCCTTAGAAATGCAATAAACTGCAATCTGTTTTCCTGCACTTTGTTGGCCATCCTTCCTGCCAGCTGTGCTCTGTCTGCCCCCCCCCGCACATCTGCAGGGCTCCTCCAAGGCCGGATCTCAAGTTCCCAGACTCCCCTGCCTCCCCCCAAGAATTCATCCCTTAGCCTGGGGGGTGGGGGGTGGGTATGGACTAGATGACCTCCAAGATCCTTTCCAACTCTTCTCTTCTATATTATTTTCTCTTCTATATTTTCTTTTCTATTATTAATTTCTATTCCATACTTTCTTTTTTCTATTCTATATTTTCTTTATTCTATATTTTCTTTTCCATTCTATTATTAATTCTTACTCTATTCTATATTTTCTTTTCTATATTTTCTTTTTTCTATTCTATATTTTCTATTATTAATTTCTCTTCTCTTCTCTATAGGCGATCAGGAAGGGAGATTTTATGTTTAGGAAAATTATTGCATCCTTCCGTCCCTGGGTTGAGCTCTGGTGTCCAGTTGGGCCAGAAAGGAAAGGCCAGCAGTCTGGAAAGAAAAGGAAAGGCCAGCAGAAAGGGGGGGGGGGGCAGCAGAGCCACTCTGCCCCGTGACTTGCTGAGTCCCACCTGATGAAGACTCTCTTTTGCAAGACCCCATCCCAGGGGGGTGTTGTCTGGGTGATGGATGGAGGAAGCCCCCCCCCAAATAGACTTCCAGAGGGTGGGGGCCATGGTCAGATGGTGCTCAAACATCCTGGCAGGCCTGCAGCTATCCAGGTGCACCCCCCCCCCAAAAAAAAAAAAAAGACTTGAAAAGCTGCTTGTTGATGCTGAACTTCTGGGGCACCTCCAAACCTGGCTTGGGGACCCCCAAGAGATCCCCCCCCAGAGGATGTGAGGCAGTCCCACTATTTTTAACTTCTGTCACTCTTGGCCAGAGGTCCCCAAACTTGGCCACTTTAAGACTTCAACTCCCAGAATTCCTCAGCCAGCAAAGCTAAGAGCCAGAAGACAGAAGGAACTAACCCAGGTCTGATCGATGGCTGGCTAAACCAGGGCTCTCCAAACTTGGCCACTTTAAGACTTGTGGACTTCAAGTCCTAGAATTCTCCAGCCAGCTGGCTGGAGAATTCTGGGAGTTGAAGTCCACAAGTCTTAAAGTGGCCAAGTTTGGGGACCCCTGGCCTTGGCTTTCACCTGGTTTTTATCCTGTTTTAATGGATTTATTCCCTTTTTTCAGCCTTGTTGTATGTCCCTCCAGCAAGAGTTGCTTGTGTGAGAGATGCACGGCCGTATAAATTGGTTTAATCAGAAATCAGGAGTCAAACCTGGGGAGGAAAAGCTGCCCATTTTTAATTCTGCTGCAGGGGGGGCATCCCCTGGTCCGACCTTCAGCCCAAAGGCCTTTTTTTTTTTCAAATCTCAGACTCCCCGAAACCGAAGAAACCCCCAAAACCAGGCAAGGCATATCTGGGTCGGTGGGGGGGGGCTTCGATTGTGCATTCTGGGCTGCCATCAGGATGTTCTCCCCCCCACCATCCATTGGCTGGAATTAGGCCAATTTGCCGGTGCAGCCGGCAGCGGAGTCGGACAGTAGGGAAGAACGGGGACCAGTCCGGGAGTCTGGAAAGGACTCGGACGAGGGTCCTGCATCCGATGCAGAGATGGGGCCATCTGGGAGGGGGGTGCTGCCTCTGGAGGCTCTGGAGTCTGGCAGCAGTGAGGCAGAGGAACGAGGGGAGCCTGTTCCCAGTGCGCATATGCACAGAGCTGCTAGAAGGTAAGAGCATCTGAAACAAAAGGGGTGACCTGGGAGTAAGGCTGGGAGGTGATTGCCCCTCCCATAAGGGATAAAAGACAGGCAAAGGTAAAGAAACCTTTGCAGGAAGCAAAGCAGTTCAATAGATTCTGAGTCCTTCTTGAAGTTCCGTGTATCTTGTTTGGTTTTTACAATTAATTTGGATACTTCTGTTGTTGGCAGCATTCCACAGCCCTGAAAGGCATGTGCTTATCTTGGGGAACTTAGATTAGTTCTGGCTGGGAATGAAAGTAATTCCCAGCATTGCATTAAAATAGGTTATGCTTTTGAAACAAGTTTGCGTTTCAGTACGTTTGACGAAGGCCGGGTCAGAACACCATCAGCCCTGGATTAAACCTGGAGAAAGGAGGTTGTGTGAATAGAGAGCCAGATCGGGGTTTCCCCGTGAAGGACGATCGCCAGAGCCAGCCAGCCCCTGCCTCGGTCTTTGCAGCCCCCCCCCACCCCCGCAAGAAGGAAGCCCAGCCCGGTTGGAGGTGGAAGCGAAATCCCTTGGGAACTTTTGCTCCGTCCCAGGATGGTGTCCGGGACACCAAACCCACCAGCTGGGCCCCTATTCCTACACCAGGCGATCTCTCTTTCCAGGGGGCTTCAGGCGCTTCTGGGGGGCAGAAGGAGGCCTTCATTTCTCTTCGCTCCAGACGGGGGGCAGCAGGGGGGCTCCCCAGCGCTTGGGTCCACATTGGCAGGTCCGGATGACGAAGACAGTGTGGGGCTGCCCAGTCTAGCTTCGGAAAGTCTTTGTCTCAAAACCGTGAGGGATGCAGCGACCGGCAGCGGCTCTCAGGGCCCCTGACTCCCTGGGGAAGGACGAGACACGGGAGCAGGGAGGCAGGGCAGGGAGGGGAGGAGAGGAAGGAGAGGAAGGGAGGGAAGGAGGGCGAAGGGAGGAAAGGGAAAGGGGAAAGGAAAGGAAAAAATTCCTGAGTGTCAAAGGAAGGAGACAAGAAGGGAAGAGAACAGAAGGGAAGAGAAGGGGATGGGAAGAGAGTGAAAGGAAAGGAAAGGAAAGGAAAGGAAAGGAAAGGAAAGGAAAGGAAAGGAAAGGAAAGGAAAGGAAAGGAAAGATATCTTGAGTGTCGAAGGAAGGAGGGAGGGAGGAAAGAAGGAAGGAGAGGAAGGAAGGAAGGAAGGAGAGGGAGGGGGGAGGGAGGGAGGGAGGAAGGGGAATGGGGAAATGAAAGGGAAAATATCCTGAGTGTTGAAGGAAGGAGGGAGGAAAGAAGGAAGGAAGGAGACAAGAAGGGAAGAGAAGGGGATGGGAAGTAAAAGGAAAGGAAGGGAGAGGAGAGGAAATGAAAGGAAAAATATCCTGAGTGTTGAAGGAAAGAAGGAAGGAGAGGAAGGAAGGAAGGAAGGAAGGAAGGAAGGAAGGAAGGAAGGAAGGAAGGAAGGAAGAAGACAAGAAAGGAAGATAATAGAAGGGAAGAGAATGGAAGGAGATGGGAAGGGAGGGAAAAGAAAGGAAAGGGAGAGGAGAGGAAAGGAAAGGAGAAAGGAGAAAGTGTCCTGGCAAGGCAGACAGAACTAAGAAAAAGTGATGAATATAAAAAAAAGAAAAAAAATGATGAATGTAAAAAGCATTAACACCCCTCCCCCACCATTGATAGAATGTAGATAGATAGATAGATAGATAGATAGATAGATAGATAGATAGATAGATAGATAGATAGATAGATAGATAGGTAGGTAGGTAGGTATAAAGAGAGAGAGAGAAATACGTGGCAGGTAGAGAGCGATTAGGACCAATCTCCACTCTGCCTCGTTCTCCATTCTTTCTCTTCCTCCCCAGATGCTGAATTCCCACCAAAGGACCAGGTGTGCCCCCCTCCCCCCCTGCAGTCTCTCTGGGGGGAGCGGAGGGGGGGGCTAACGGCTCTCTTGACAGGAGCCCCTCTGCTGTCTGTCACGGCTCTAATCCCAGGACCCCAATACACACCCGGGAGGAAACGAAAGGGAGGACTGGCTGGGGCTGGTTTTGTCTGTGTGTGTGTGTGTGTGTGTGTGTGTGTGTGTGTGTGTGTGTGTGTGTGTGTGTGTGTGTCGTTCCCCCTCCACACACACACCTGGGCTTCCTTACCTCAGCCAGCATCCTCCTGAGCACCGTCCCACGTCAATTTCCTGGAAGATTTGCAAAACAAAGAGCAGAGAAAACGGCCGGTTTCCTTCCAGTTGTCTGGGGGGGGGGGGCTCTTTGCAGGACGCTGGCTTGGCCTGCGCCTCCCCCCCCCCCCCCCCCAGTAAAGGGTGCCAGTCCTTTTTCTGCAGCCTCTAATTCCCACATTCCCCTTTTGCTGCATCTGTGAGAGGCAGCCCTAAGTTCCAAGGGTCCTTTGGGCACCTGTGGCTGGGGAGGATGGGTGAGGCTGGCACCCCTGGGAGAAAGGAGGCTCCCTTGGAGGGCAGCGGGCCTTGGCCAACCAGCCACTCTCAAACTGCCACCAGCCCTTCTTTTGTTTTTGAGGCTGGGACCAAGCTCTGCCCAGGTGCCCAGGGTCAGGGCGCTGTGCCCCCTCGGCCTTTCCCCAGCCCCCCCCCCATTGCCCACCCACCCAGGGGGGAAGCAGGGCAGCCTCAAAACCCTCCCAACCCAGCAGTGAAATTTGGGGGATTATTTTGAACATTTTTTTTTGTATCTTGCTTCTTATTGTTTTTAGAAATAAGTCAAGGTGGCGAAGAGACCCGATCCTCCTTTCTCCTCTTTTCCCATCCCCCTCCCACAACAACCCTCCGAGGTGGGCCAGGTTAGGTGAGAGAGAGAGAGAAGGGGGGGATTGCCCCAAGGTCACCCCCTGCAAGGCAACTGCTGCCCCTTTTCCTAGCTGGCATCCATGCCAAGCGATCCCGCAATAGCCAGGACAGCCTGAACAGAATAGCAGAGTCGGAAGGGACCTTGTGGGTCATCTAGTCCAACCCCCTGCCCAAGCAGGAGACCCTACGCCATTCCTGACAGGTGGAACTCCAGTCTCTTCTGAAGCTCACACCACTTCTGAAGGCAGCTTCTCTTCCACGAGCTTTGGGCCTCTTTGAAGATAGACCATGCCTGAATAAGGGAGCTCACACCCATCCGTGGCCCACAGGTCTTAGCACACCACCAATTTGCCTAAAAGGACTCCAGGCCCTTAGAAGTAACCAAAAGCCCCAAATTGCCCCAAGGAGCAGCCCTATTTGGTGCAGGAATCCCAGGCTTCTCTGCCACATTAGGTTGAGGGGGTTTCTTGGGGGGGCGGGGGAGGCTGCAGGAGAGATGCTGCTTGGATCCCACCTGGATCGCAGCCCCCTCCTCGGCCCTTGGCGGTGACTCGGGATCCACGGTGCCCTTGGGGAGGGTGCTCAGAGCAGTCTTTCCGTTGCTCTCTCTTCCTCCCGTCGGCGTCCAGCACCATCTCCTCGTAATGGTCCCAGTTGGGAGCAAGAGGCCCCCTGGGCCCAGCAGCCTCCCAGCATCCGGACCGGGCGCTTCCCGTTGGGGCCCTGCAGGAGGACCGAGTCGAACCCCGTTGGCATGCAGAAGGGCCCACCTGGCAGAGAGGCAGAGAGGCACCCGGTAGGCACCAGCTGCCCCCCTCGGGGCTCCGTGGCCAAGGCAGATGCAGCACCGATAAAGACGGGGTTCTTTCTGTGACTTGCCCAGTTAGCTAGCTAGGTAGCTAGTGTGGGTGTGCCTACAGAAAAACAAATGAGGGTAAAGGTTATCTTACTTTACCTTATCTTCTCTCTCTCATCTTTTGTTTCTTATTTCTTATCTCTTATCTTTGATCTCTTATCATCACTTATATCTTATCTTTTATCTTTCATCTCTTATACCTTCTCTTATATCTTCTATCTCTTATCATCTCTTATCTTATATCAAATCTTATTCTTATCTTCCATCTCTTATTGCTTATCATCTCCATATCTTACCTTTTATTTCTTATCTCGTATCTCTTATCTCTTATCTCATATCTTGTATCTTATCTTATATATTATCTTACCCTATATATTCTATCTTTTATCTTATCTCATCTTACCTTATTCTCTTATCATCACTTATCTTATATCTTGTCCAGAGGTTCTGACTAGTTCTGGAGAACCAGTAGCAGAAATTTTGAGTGGTTTGGAGAACCGGCAAATCCCACCTCTGACTGGGGATTTTGCAGTCTCCTTCCTCCCCTGCCACGCCCACTGAGCCACGTCCACCAAGCCACGCCCACAGAACCGGTGGTAAGAGAATTTGAATCCCACCCCTGATCTTGTCTTTTATCTCTTATCATCTATCTTCTATCTTATCTTCTATCTTAATTGGGTTGCAACGGAGACGCAGCCCGGCTGGCGCAGGAAGTCCAGGCAGCCTTTTGTGACCAGAGCTGTGCCTGGATTTATGGGGAGGGCAGGAGGGCGTCACACCTGCCCACGTCCAGGGTCTGCTCCAAAGGTCAGTCGGGGAAGAAGGTCTTCAGGGCGGGCGAGCGGAGGCACTGGCAGCCCTCCACCACTTCCACCTGCCGGGGGCCGTCCCGAAGCCAGAGCTCCTGCACCAGGAGGCAGCTGGGCCTGCAGCGGGAGCCGGGGGGGCAGCAGCCTTCAGAGGGGGGGGGTCTCCCCTGGGCCTGGCTGGCCACTGCCAGGGCCTCTCCTGCAAAGACAAGGGGGAGGCTGCGCCAATGCCCGGCCATCAGGCAGGAGCCAAAGGGTGCCAAGAGAATGACGAGCTCAGGATGCCCCAGGCAGCCCCCTCCCTCACCCCAGGCCCCCACCCCCAGTGCAGGCTTTGCACCCAGCTGCCCAGAGGGGACTAAGGGGAGAAGTGCCCTTAGGCGGAGTCTTCAAGGCTGGCCAGGACAGCTGAGCCCAGATGTCGAGGGCCACCCCTGGAAGAGAAGAGGCTGTCGCCCCAGGAAAGGAAGCCTCACCTGGAGGGTCTGGGGGAAGTCCGACGGGGGGGTGGGGCTCTCTGGGAAGACCTGGACCTCCTGAAGGGGGGAGGCTCCTGCACAGCCCCATATCGACGCTCACGGGGCTGCCCGAAAGGTCTGCGGAGGGAGAGGAAAACCAGCAGGGCATTGTCCGGGCCTGGGTCTCCCCCAGCCCCTCCCCCCAAAAGGCTCTTGCTTCCATAGCACCCCGAGACCCCCCCAACATTTCAGTCAGCCAGGATTTCAGGTGCCCCTCCTCTTAAGCCAGATTTTAACCAGAGTTTTGTGTGGTCGAGAAGCTGTGTTGGTCACATTCTTCCCCTTTGGGGATTCAGATAAAATATCAGGGGTCCCCAAATTTGGCCACTTTAAGACTTGGGGACTTCAACTCCCAGAATTCCTCAGCTGAGGAATTCCCGGAGTTGAAGTCCCCAGGTCTTAAAAGTGGCCAAGTTTGGAGACCTCTGAGATAAATTCTTGAAAAGTCACCACCGATCTTGCTGGCTCTGGGACCATTTGCAAGAAGAGAGAAAGGGAACAAGCCAGGTTCCTTCATCCAACCTCTGGAAAGCTGACAGGGTGCCAAGGACCAGGTTATCCCCAAAGAGGCCTCTCCAAAAAGCAACTGGACTTTCTTGGCGGTTTTTGGGTCCTGGAAAACATTTCACTTCTCATTTGAGAAGCTTCTTCAGTTCTGAAATGTTTTCAAGAAACCCAAGAAAGTCCAGTTGCTGTTTGGAAAAGCAGCTCTGGGACAACCAGGACCTGGATGAATAACAGAATGGAAGGGACTTTGTAGGTCATCTAGTCCAACCCCCCACCCAAGCAGGAGACCCTACACCATTTCTGACAGAGGGCCGTCCAATCTCTTCTTGAAAGCCTCCAGACCTTCCAAAGGCAACTTCTGTCCCATGGGTTGATTGTTCTCCCTGTCAAGGAAATTCCTCCTTATTTCCAGGCTGAATCTCTCCTTAATCCGTTTCCATCCATTATTCTTCCTTGTCTGGCATTCGGGTGCCTTGGAGAATAGCTTGATCCCCCTCCTCACTGTGGCAGCCCCTCAAATATTGGAAGATGCTCTCCTGTCTCCCTTGGTCCTTCTCTTCCCTAGACCAGCCAGGCCCAGTTCCTTCAACCGTTCATTGTATGTTTTAGTCTCCAGTCCCCTCATCATCCTGGTTATTTATTTATTTATTTTATTATATTATTTTATTTATTTTATTTGTCAATTGCTTACAAGATAATAGGTATAAGTAAAACATAGTTATGAATACATGGATACAAAAAAGAAAAATAAAATATAAAAGAAACAATAGGGCTTCTCTTCTTGGTTGCTCCTCTGTGCACTTTTTCCAGAGTCTCAACTTCCTTTTTAGAGTGGGGTGATCAAAACTGGATGCAGTACTCTAGGTGTGGCCTTACTAAGGCCTTATAGCATGGTATAAAAGTGGTACGTGCTCTCGAGATTCAATCTCCTCCTGCCATCTTATCCATTTCTCCACAATGTTATTATTCCAATTTTCATCCCTCTTCTTTTCCAAAAATTACTTGCCCAATGTTGTTGCTTTTATCTTTGCGCGCACACACACACACACACACACATATGCAAGGTAGGCTAGTCCTGCCTAATTCCACAGTCGAAAGCGATTACAACTGATTTGGCATTTTATCCCTTGCAAAATTCAGCACTTATGTAGGAGCTCCAACTGTAAATCTGTATACGATAAAAGGCCTCTTTTCTGGTGTTCACAGACGCCTGGCTGGGTCTCCCATTTTGCCTCCCATTGAATGGAATAACAGGAGGCTATTTCTCTTGTCCCTGCTGGATGGACATTCAGAAGTGGACTCTCAAAGCAACCTGTAGCCTGCAAGCAGAAAATTGGCCTCCCAGCATGCATTACTATTACTGTCTCATCACATTATCACATCCATTATCAAGGGCTAATTGCACCAATTATCACATCATTACTGATCCCACATAATGGAGGGGCTGATTAGCGCCCTGAAGACCCTCCCCACCTTTTAATGAACCTTTAATGTCGAATTTAAACTCTCCTTGCCTCTATTTTTTAAAAAAAAAAATATATCCAGATTTTATGTTTTTAACATTTTATTTAAACGCCACCCAAATAAAGAGGACCTTTGTGTGAGGGAGACAGGACAGATTCTGAATGGTATAAGGTTTCCTGCTTGAGCAGGGGGGTGGACTAGAAGACCTCCAAGGTCCCTTTGAAGCCTAGGATTCTATATTCTATATGTGATCAGTCAATCATTAATCATTCAGCACCAAAATGCCAAAGGCGGAAGGTAAAATACCATCCCACTTTGCTACATAATCAGTTTTTTTTATTGCAGGAGGAGATAGAGAGAGACAGACAGACAGACAAAAGTTATAAATAGATGATAGATGATATATAGATGATAGAGATAGATAGATAGATAGATAGATAGATAGATAGATAGATAGATAGATAGATAGATAGATAGATAGATAGATAGATAGAGTTAGAGAGACAGACAAAAATTATAGATAGATGATGGATGGATGGACGGACAGATATAGATTAGAGAGAGAGGGGCAGACAGACAGACAGACATCGCCCTGATCCACCCACAGGGGAAAGAGAGAGAGAGAGTGCAAGGCACAAGCCCCATCGACACTTTCCATATGATTATTGCCTCAATGGGCACAGGAGGGCCAAGGCAAAACCGGGCAGGAGCCAGGAGTGGAAGAAGGAGGATTTTGCAAGGCGGAGGGCGAGGCCTCAGTCCAATTGGCGAACAGGCTGGAGAGAACCAAGGGATGGGTGAAAAGGTGCCAGCCGGGCAGGAAGGGCCAAGGGTGGTGGGGGGGAGAGGTCCTCCATTAGCAACTGGGGGGAGGGGGAGACAAGCCATTACCAGCAAAAAGGGCCAATATACAAAATCCGTGGCTGGAGGGTTGGGGGGGAAGGAGGCAGCCGCAGAGGAAGGGGGCAGAGGCGGGCAGGAAGGATGCCAACAATAGAACCCTTGGTGGTCCTGGGCATAAATGGCTGCGGGAATAATAGCCCTGCTAATTGGTTTGCCATCTCTCACCCCCCCCCACCCCCAAAAGAGGGAGGGGGAGGGCACTTAACCTTGGAGGCAAAGATTCCCTTCCTTTGGGAGAGAGTCAGGAAGCCCCCAGCCCCTCTGCAGAGATCTGGGGGGGGGGGGCTTTCCACTCTGCCCTCTGTAACCATCTGGGGTTCACTTGTCCTGCCCCACACAATCGTGGGTCCTTCCTTGCAGCCATGCATTTCTCCTGCAGTTGTCAGAGGGAGGCCTGGGGGTCATCTAGCCCACCCCCAACCAGTGGCCGTCTTAACCCCCTCCCCTTTCAGGCACTGCCTCCAGCCCGGGCAGAGGTCCAGAGCAGGGGTCTCCAACCTTGGACCCTTTAAGACTTGTGGACTTCAACTCCCAGAGTTCCTTTTTCTACCTCAAATTGCAGCTGGGAGCCTTCTTCCTCAGTTTTTCAGGACACCCCAATCAGGATAACAAGGTTGGAAGTGTTGATAAATTAAAATGGATCTTAGCCAAAATCAACTCCCAAAACTATTTGCTGTCAGAATATTTCTTTTATTGTGGAAAAATCAAACCAATTCATGTCCATGCTCTCTCCCAGAGACACCACTCCTCCAGGAGGGAAACGAGAGTCTGGGCTAATCCAAAAGTGGGCATCCTTTCTAACTGGTGGGAGGGGAAGATGCAGTGAAGCATTATGGGACTTGTATGCTTAACCAGTTTGACATTTTATCTTAACAGGAAGGGACCCGGGAGGTCTTCTAGCCCATCCCCCCTGCTCAGGCAGGAAACCCTAGACCATTTCAGACAAGTGCCTGTCCAGTCTCTTCTTCAAAAGCCTCCAGTGCAACTTCTGGTGGCACGCAGTTCCGCTGGTTAATGGTTCTCACTGCCAGGAAATGTCTCCTTCGTTCTCAGTTGAATCTCCATCCAATCAACCAGTCAAGGGGTTGCCTGGATTGTGTTTCTGCTGCCCAGGATGAGGTGAAATGGTTGTTACGTTGTGGAGTTTTCACGTTGTCGGCTGCCCAGAGTCACCTGTGTGTCAGCCGGGCGCCCCCATAAATTGGTTTAATTATCTCATGAATTGCTAACCATCAGCCCCGCTGGCTGTGAGGCCTGGGAGTGGCAGCCTGGCCGTTCAGAGGGCTCCTCTCGGAGACCCTTAGAAGGCAATGGGGACTCAGGGGCCAAGGTGGATGGCATCTGCCCTGACTCCCCTGGGCACTCCCTCCAACTTCTGCCCCCAACTGTGGGGCCAATGAGACCCTCTTGAGTTCTGAGAATCTCCTCTTGCCTGCACCAGATGTGGACGGCTGAGGCCTCGGAGAGCGAGGACTCGGATGAGGGGCCTGCATGGGATGCAGGGATGGCGCCAGGACCAACAGGGAGTGGGCTGCTGCCTTTGGAGATAGTGGAGGCTGGCAGCAATGATGAAGAGGCCCCCGAGGAGCCTGTGCCAAGTGCACGTGCATGCAGGGCTGCTCGAAGGGAAGAGCATGGGCAACTCAGGAGAAAGGCTGCTAGGTGATGGCCCCTCCCTTCAGAGATAAAAGCCAGCTGAGAAACTGCAGTTCTTTGCAGGAAGCAAAGACGTTTTTGCCTTGTGGACCTTTGGAGACTTTTTGTGTTTGAAATATTTCTTGGCAACTTTATCTGATATTCTTGGCAGCCTTGCACCACCTTGGCAAGGCTCCTTCTTTTCAGAGACAATTAGTTTGAAACAGCCTTTTAACCATGAAAGAATGGAATTCGTAAAGAATCATTAAAAGGTTTCGCTGTTACCTCCATTTCATGCTTGTTTCCTTGGAACCAGGTTTGGGTCAGAACACCCAGACGCCCTGCCCACCCAGCCCCCTTGAAGAAAGCCCCACCAGCACTTTACGTCTGGCGAGGAAGAAAAAAATTGGAATCGAGTATGGCTCGTCTAGAGGAAAGAAGGATGGAGTGAGGGAGACAGGATAGCAGCCTTCCAGTATTTGAGGGGCTGCCACAAAAGGAGAGGCAGTCAAGCTATTCTCCAAAGCCCCTGAAGGCAGAACAAGAAGTAACGGGTGGAAACTCATCCAGGAGAGAAGCAGCCTGGAACTAAGGAGCAATTTCCTAACAGTGAGGACAATTAACCAGTGGAACAGCTTGCCACCAGAAGTTGTGGGTGCTACATGGTGGATGTGCATAGAAGCTAAAAGATATTGGTTGGAAAAGATGATACAGCAACATATGGATTTAAAACCTGAAATATTTCTGTTGAGGATCTTACCTGAAACTTATAGTAAAGAGAATACATATTTAATCTTTCCTGTATTAACTGCAGCTAGAATTGTATTTGTGCACAAAATTGGAAAAGTGAAGAGATTCCGACTGAAGAGAAGGTGATCAGGAAAATATTAGAATGTGCAGAAATGAACAGATTAAGGCTTGCGATTAAAGAGAAAGAACAAACTGAATATTATTTGATATGGGAATTATATTATCAATGGCTAAAAAATAAATATCAAAGTTAGAAAGTAAAGAAGATTAGTGAAAAATAGTAAACATGTGAAAAGAATTAAAAATGTTAAGATGGGGAATGTTATAAGAATGAGATATATTAAGTATATTAGCATTAAGTAAGAATAGAGTATTACTATCAAGCAATGAATATGTATAAATTGTAATTGTTATTGCACAAGGTATTTGTACCCAGGTGACACCCTGTTTAAAGGGAAGGTGGGTTGTTTGTATGGAATAAAAATAAAAAATTTACCAAAAGAAGAAGCAGCTGCTGTGGGTGCTCCATCACTGGAGGCTTTTAAGAAGAAACTGGACAACTATCTGCCTAGCATGGTACATGGTTCCTGTTGGAGCAGCTGCTTGGACCAGAAGACCTCTAAGGTTCCTTCCAGCTCTATTCTGACTGAAATCTTGGAGGTTTTGGGGGTGTCCCATGCCGCCCCCCTCCCCTTTGGGGCAGCTCCTCAAATACTGGAAGGCTGCTATCATGTTACCCCTAGTCCTTCTTTTCTTTAGACTGGCCAGATCCAAAACCTGTAACCCTTCTTCCTATGGTTTCGTTGCTGGGCCTTTGCAATCAGAATAAAACCAGAAGGGGCCTTAGAGGTCCTCTAGTCCAACCCCCGGCTCAGGAAGGAGACCCTATGCCATTTCAGACAGGTGGCTGTCCAGCCTCTTCTCCAATCATCTTTGATCTTCTTCAGTTCTTTGATCTTTCCCCGCCTCCACCCCTGGCAGGAGAGGGAGGGAGGGGAGGCCCGTGCAAAGCCAAGG
Source organism: Bungarus multicinctus (assembly GCA_023653725.1). Taxonomy (NCBI): domain Eukaryota; kingdom Metazoa; phylum Chordata; class Lepidosauria; order Squamata; family Elapidae; genus Bungarus; species Bungarus multicinctus. The sequence continues at coordinate 174,883,052 of CM042838.1, forward strand.
AGGAAATCAGTTTTATCAGGAAGTGCTTCATCCCAACTCACCGTGTCCGAGGAAGACCAGGCGACTTTGTCTCTCGCAACAGCCTCACTCGGACAGCAGGTTTCGGCCGCCTTGTGGCCAGCTGGCCACTCCGGCACCTGGGAGCACAAATGGGGGCAGGTTCACGGTCTGCAGGGAGGGGCAGCTCAGAGACTCAAGGAAGAATTCCTTAAGAGAAGAGGAGAGGAGAGGAGAAAAGAGAAGAGAAGAAAAGAGAAGAGAGAGTAAAGTATAGAATAGAAGAGGAGAGAAGAGAAAAGGAGAAGAGAAGAGAAGAGAAGAAAAGAAAAGAAAAGAAAAGAGAAGAGAAGGTAGGAGAGGAGAAGAGAGGAGAGGAGAAGAGAAGAAGAAAAGAGAGAAGAAGAGAGAAGAGAAGAGGTAGAGAGGAGAAGAAAAGAGAGGAGAGGAGAGAAGAGGAGAGGAGATGAGAAGAGAGAGGAGAAGAGAGGAGAGGAGAAGAGAATAGAAGAGAGAAGGTAGACAGGAGAAGAAGAGCGGAAACAAGAGGAGAAGAGAGGAGAGAAGGTAGAAAAGAGAAGAGAAGAGAAAGAAGAGAAGAGAAGAGAAGAGAAGAGAAGAGAAGAGAAGAGAAGAGAAGAGAGAAGGTAGACAGGAGAAGAGAGAAGAGAGGAAAGAAGAGGAGAAGAGTAGTGTAGGAAGGGACTTTAGAGGTTATCTAGTCCAACCCCCTGCTCAAAGCAGGAGCCTTACACCTTCCTTGTCACATGGTTATCCGGCCTATTTTTTGAAACTCTCCAGGGACGGAGCGCCCCTCACTCCAGGAGGCCGGCTGTTCCACTGATTAGTTGCTCCGTCAGAGCAACATAGAATAACAGAGTTGGCAGGGACCTTGGAGGTCTTCTAGTCCAACCCACCCCCTGCTCAAGCAGGAGGCCCTGGGCCATTTCAGACAAACGTTCAGTGCCTTCTTAAAAGCCTCCAGGGATGGAAGCCCTCACAACTTCTGAAATTGGACAGGCTGCCCCCCAAAAACCACTTTTTCCTCCAGCAAAAATTATATTTTTTCCTCCAGAGGGTCTTTTCCACATCCTTCTGCTGGACTTTGGACCTTGGCCAAACTGAGAAGGTGGGGTCCCTGGCACCGAAGGGGCAACGCCAATTCTTGACCGCGATGTTGAAGTGCAGACCCCAATTTATTTATTTACTAGCTTTATACCTGTGTGCTTCACTAGGAAACTATGTTTTTGGGGAAGAAAAGAAGGGGGAGAAAAATTCTGCCTCTGCCTCCCAGCATCTGTCGATATTCCTCTGGTTAGCGTCCTGTCAGTGTGCATGAGAGTTGAGGGCTGTTTGGAAACTGAAACGGTATTTGTTGTGTGAGCAAGAAGGAGACAGCAAGGAACCTGGGCGTGGCTTAGCTCAACTGTTTTGTACTAAAGCTGCCGGGTGCTGCTATGACACTGAAACTGAACCTCCTCTCCTCTGCTTGCGTTTTGCATTTGGAAGAGGTTTCTTTCCAGGTGGGGAGGGGGAGTAGAACTCCTTAGCATCAGAGCCTGTTAATAATCATAATAATATAGGAAATACTCTAAATGCTCTGATGGTCATTTCCCAAAATCCTTTCTTAGGGAGCCCCTAGAAGCCAAGAGGAACTTACAGGCCCAATTTCAAGTTTGTAGGCTTGACGGTTCTAGAGATTTTGTGATGATGCGTGAGGGGTATTTCTCTTTCAGATATATATAGATTATAATGTTATAAAATGTATTGGCCGCCTGTAAGGTTAATTCTGGGAGGCTTACAATCACTTAGCCATTTTATCTGGATCCGATAAAGAAGCAGGATTCTTTTCCTAATAGACTGCAGGTAGGTCCTTGAGTTACAACAGTTAATTTAATGACCGTTTATAACAGAGGTCCCCAACCTTGGCAACTTTAAGACTTGTGGACTTCAAGTCCCAGAATTCTCCAGCCAGACTCCTGGTTTATAATTACAATGGCACCAAACACAAGAGCCTTATTAAGGCTGTATATAAGGCTGGTGCTAATACTTCATGTGGATTCTATGCCTCTGTTTATACAACCCAGGATTGCATTAGGTCAAGGCAGGAGTGGCATTCTACCAGTTTGCACCTATTCTCTAGAACTGGTTGTTAACATTCTAAGCAGTTTGGAGAATTAGAAGAAATTACTGGCCTAATCCTGTAAGGAAGGCAGGAAGGAAACATTCTGGTGTTGCTTACAGAAACTGCCTCTCCGTTGACCCTTATTACATTCTTGGCAGGACTAGACTTCCTGTCTCAGGAACTTGTCTGGAGTTTTCTTTTCCCTCCTTTGCTGGTACTTTGTTTTTGTGGAAGGACCATTCAAAGTTACAATGGCATTGAAAAAAGTGACTTATGACCGTTTTTCACATTTACGACTGTTGCAGCCTCCCCACAGTCACGAGAGGCCAGGCAAGGAGATGCGTGCCTCCATCTGAGTGATATTGAGTTGGCCACGCCTAGCCAATAACATGACCACCAATCCATGTCCACCCAGTCACATGACCACCAAGCTACACCCATCACCTAAACTACTCCCACAGAACCAGTTGTTAAAAAATTTGAATCCCACCCCTGGGTCAAGGTTCTTCAACCTTGGCAAGTTTAAGACTTGTGGACTTCCATTCCCAGAATTCCTGAGCTAAGATGATTGCAGGAGGAATTCTGGGAGTGGAAGTCCACAAGTCTTAAAGCTGTCAAGTTGGAAGACCTTTGACCTAATGCAATCCTGGGTGTTTAAGGGATCTTCCACTGGGACTCCAAGGTCCCTCTCTCGGTCACTGTTTTTGAGCCAGGTTTCACCTAATCTGTCCTTGTTCCTTTGGTTTTTCCTGCCCAGGTGTTAGCAAGGAGGTTAGGTTAGAGCAGAGGTCTCCAAACTTGGCCACTTTAAGACTTGTGGACTTCAACTTGAAATCCACAAGTCTTAAAAGTGGCCAAGTTTGGGGACCCCTGGTTTATAATTGCAAAGGCACCGAACATAAGTGACTTATGACCATTTTTCACACTTGCCGTTGTAGCATCCCCTTGGTCGCGTGATCCAAATTCAGATGCTTGGCAACTGACTCATACTTACAACGGGTTGCCGTGCCCTGGGGGGGAGGAATCACGTGATCTGCTTTACGACCTTCTGACCAGCAAAGTTTAAGGGGGAAAAGCAAATTTGCTTCACAATCGTGTTACTCACGGAGCAACTGCCCCATTCACTGAACCACGGTGGCAAGAGAGGTTGTAAAACGGGGCAAAGCTCATTTAACCCGCTTAGCGACAGAAATTTCGGGCTCCGTTTTGTTTGTGAGCGGAAGGCTGGCAAAATAAATCTGTGCAAATTCTGAATATATTCCAAGATTCTAAGATCGCAGCCAGTTAAACAGGTAAAAGAAATTTTTTTAAAAAGAGCTGCATATTTCCAAAAAATAAAAAAAAGACTTTTTTTTTTTAAAAAAGAGAGAATTCTGGCCAGAATTTAAATTGTTTGCATCTCCCCTGTGTGTTCTTGCAGCCACCAACATCCTTGTTTCAAGAAGAGACTGGACTGCCATTTGTCAGAAATGGTGTAGAGTCTCCTGCTTGGGTGGGGGGTTGGACTAGATGACTTACAAGGTCCCTTTCAACTCTGTTAATCTGTTAACTGTTGTGGGTCTCTCTGGCCCTCAAAAATCACTCAAGATGTCCTGAATTGGCCCTTTCTGTAATTTGTTCTTGTTTTGTTTAAATTTCTGAAAACTTTTAAAGGCAACTAGTCGATTAACAATTAGTTAATAGACAATTGATGAGGATAAATTCTGCAGCTATTTAGGTATTTCCCTCTGGGGCAAAGGGGAGCTGTTTTTCTGAAGCAGAACAACTGTAGATTTTAAAAGAAGTTTATTATGCTCTGTTTTTTCCTGGAAGTGCATTGTTTGCTTGCGTTGGGCTGAAAGCCAAGGGAGGAATTTATTTCAAAGGAGACAATCCTGGCAAAGAGGTTCCTTAAAGCCAGGAAGAAGGCTGGGCAGCTCAGGTGAAGCTGCAGATATAATCCCCTGCTGGGATCAGAAAGGTCATTAAAGGCCCCTTCTCCCCCCCCCCCCCCAACCAGTCCTGGGCTGCTCCCTCCCTCCTGTAATCTGGAGATGAAGGAATGGAGACATTCAATGTATTTGGGTGCTTTGCTCTGTGGGGCAGATTTGAAACAAATAGTGTGAAATGATAAAGTAAGTGAACTGTTTTGATTGGAGACAGATAGGCAACAGAATACCAGTTGGAAGGGACCTCGGAGGTCTTCTAGTCCAACCCCTGACTCAAGCAGGAGACCCTTACAGAATCACAGAATAACAGAGTTGGAAGGGACCTTGGGAGACCATCTAGACTAGAGAGCCAATGAGGCCAGCCACTCTCTCTCAGCCCCGGGAAGGAAGAGATTGGACTGCCGTTTGTCAGAAATGGTGTAGGGTCTCCAGCTTAGGCAGGGGGTTGGACTAGATGACCTACAAGGTCCCTTCCAACTCTGACGATCTGTTATCTGTTAAGGAAGCAATGGCAAACTCCCTTCTGGAAATGGCATCAAGAAAACTGCAGGAACCACTCTAGAGGTTGGCAAAATCCTCCTCCTCATCGACTGACAAATGTGTGAAGAGAAGGACCAGGGGAGACAGGATAGGGCTGCAATATTTGAGGGGCTGCCCCAGAGAGGAGGGTCAAGCTATTCTCCAAACAAGGAATAATGGATGGAAACTGAACAAGGAGAGATGCAACCTGGAAATAAGAAGAAAGGAGGAATTCTGGGAATTGGAGTCCACCTGTCTCCAAAAGTGGCCAATTTTGAGCAACTCTTCTCCTGGGCCGCATAAATTGTTGGCTCTTTCTCCTTCTTGCCACCGTTTTGTGCTATTTCTGGACCCCGAGGGTCAACATCTGAACAAAGCCCTCAAGAATTTAAGTGGTGCAAGCTATTCTAATTAAATTGCAAGACAATTGAAAAACGTTAGACAAAATCAAATTGCAAGACAAAGAAATAGGGGTGACATGATAGCAATATTCTAGTATTTGAGGGGCTGCCCCAGAGAGGAGGAAGGAGTCAAGCTGTTTTCCAAGGCACCCGAAGGCCAGACAAGGAAGGATGGGTGGAAACTGATCAAGGGGAGATTCAGCCCAGAAAGAAGGAGAAAATTCCCAACTAACCAGGGGAGCAGCCTCCCTCCAGAGGTTCTGTCTGCTCCATCCCTGGACAGCCATTTGACTGAAATAGTATAGGATTTCCTGACTGAGCAGGGGGTTGGACTAGAAGACCTCCAGGGTCCCTTCCGGCTGTGTTCTTCTGTTACATTCTTCCTTTGAATAAGCATTCACCAGGGAAAGGTGCGGCCATGCTCCTGATTTTTGGCAACCCTGGACTCCCCTGGCTGTCTTCCTCCCTCCCTCCCTCTCTCCTGCTCCCCTCCAGCTGCATATCCCATCCTCCCCAGCCATCCGAGCATGCTTGGCTGAGGAGCATGGACAAGGCAGTCGGAGCCAACTTTGCTCCTGCAATCTTCCTGCAAGGAAGGTGTGTCCCCCCCTTTCTGAAGTAGCCCTTTGGGGCCTTCCGGACCCCTCCGTCTCTCCCAAATGGGGCTGGGGGAAGCGGCGGTCAGGGCGAGACTTACCCAGGAGAAGGCCAGAGAGGCAGGTCAGCCAGGCCAGGAGAGGCATGCTTCCAGCCAGGAAGGTTCCCAGCCTGTGTCTGGGGGGTCAGTCCTGGGGGTTTATATTGGGGGCCGTTGAGGGAGGGTCGTTCAGATGTGGAGCCAGCTCAGGACGCCCCAGATGGCAGGACAGGGGGGGGGGGGCTGGGCACCGGCCCCACTTCAAAGGCTGCCCAGGTGACAGGGGTCTGCTTTCCCCCAAGGGGCAGCTGGCCTGGCCCCACCCGGAGGCCCCCTGCCCCCCCATCTGCCTTTCATGTCCTGAAGAAGAAAGACAGGCTGGGGGGGGGGACAGGGGGGCGTGGCTGAAAGTGTCTGTTTGATCAGCCAAAGATCAGAAGGAAAAAGGGGCTTCCCCCAAAGAGCTTATGGAAATGGGCCAAGGGTCTCCTTTCACCCCCTCCCCAATACCCCCAGATCCTCTGGCAAGGGGTCACCCCCTTCCCAGAGGGGAGAGCATCCCCCTGCCCCACCCAAAGGAAAGAGCCCTCCCCGCCTTTCGATAGGACTCAGATCGAGCCCTTTTCACACTGCACTGTTTTATTTTATGTGCATACTTATTTTATTTTTATTATTTTACTTTATTATATATTTTATTGTATATATTTTGTTTTATTTATTGTTTTATCTTATTAATACATCAGTGGGTTTATTAGTGCAATTAACCAGTGGAACAGCCTGCCTCCAGAAGTCGTGAATGCTCCAACACTGTTTAATGGAGAGATTGGCTCACCGTTGGTCTGAAGGGGTGTAGAGTTTCCTGCCTAGGCAGGGGGTTGGACTAGAAGACCTCCAGGGTCCCTTCCAACTCTATTCTATTCTGTTGTATTATTTTATATTATTTCATTCCATTGAATTATTTTAAATTTTTATGTTAGTTTAGGACTGGCCCAAGTTTTGGTTGGGGTGAAATTTCGCCTGGTTTTCCCAAGAGGGGGGGGGGTGGATAAGAAACCGGGTTGGGGAAGGGGGGGCCCTACAGTGTGCAGGCTGCTGCTGCTGCTGCCCTGTGCAGAGGCTGCGTTGGCGATGGGCACCAGATGGGCCTCGCCTGCCGCCCACATTGATGCAAGCAGGCTGTGGGTTATAAAAATAACTAAACAGTCACAAAGTCGGGAACTTTCCAAACTCTGTGTGTGTGTGTGTGTGTGTGTGTGTGTGTGTGTGTGTGTGTGTGTGTGTGTGTGTGTCCATCCAAGGGGGGGGGGACTTTGGGCAGCCAACCTTTCTGAGCTTCTGCCTTTTGAATCAAATTTGGGAAAAGAAACTCTGGATTTTTTGCTACCATAAATGTTTTTAACCTGGGCCCCTTTTCTGAAGGGGGGACTTCAATTTCCAGAATTCTCCAGCCAGCAACGCTGAAGCCCACCCCTCTTGAAGGGGCCCAGGTTGAAGAACCCTTAGGGTTAGGGTCGGTCTGTGTGTGTGTGTGTGCAATACCCCACAGCTGCCCCAAAAGGCACACCTCCCACACACCTGTTTCACCAGCAATAAAAATGGACAATCAAGAGGAAGAGAGCAGATTCAGGATCAGGAGGAGGTTTTTTTCCCTTTGTGGACTTCCTCTCCTGGGGGGACACGAGGCTGGTCCCAGCAACCCTTGCCAAGACACCCCCTGGAGACCCCCCACTCACTATTCCACTCCCGGGGTTGTGGGAAGCCTTCTCCAATCTGTCTTTCTTTCTTTCTTTCTTTCTTTCTTTCTTTCTTTCTTTCTTTCTTTCTTTCTTTCCTCTTTCCCTCCCTCCCTTCTTTTCTCTCCCTTTCTTCTTTTTTCCTTTTTCTTCCTTCTCTCCCCTTCCTCCTTTGCTTGCTTTCTTCTCTTCTCTTCCCTTCCCTCCCTTTTTCTTTCTTCTTTTCTTCCCTCCTTCCTTTCTTCTCTTCACTCCCTCCCTTCCTCCCTCTTCTATGTTTCTTTTTCTCATGCATTCATTACATTGTTATCCCATGTTCATTATTTTTGCAAATAACTGAAGGTGTTGAACTCAAACACACCTTCCTCCTCCTATTTCCCCAGCACAACCACCCTGTGAGGTGGGCTGGGCTGACAGAGTCACCCAGACGAGATTAACCTTTCAGGGCTAAGGCAGGACTTGCACTCGTGGCCTCTTGCATTCTAGCCTGGAGCCCTAACCACAAGGAGACCAACCAGCAGCAGGAGGCTCTGCCAACGGGGGGGGGGGACGACAAAGTTCCTGCCTCTCTTGCTCTTATAGGCCCCCTTCTGCCCCAGGGGAAGGGTCTTCCTGGGGGAGGGTTTCAAAGCCCAGGGACAGCCCCCTCCCCACCTTTTCTCTTTATAGTTGGTGAAAAGGAGGCCCTTTCCCTGAGGGCAGAACCAGGCTTGGAGGAGAGAAGTGCCAGGATGCCCTTCTACCCTCCCTGGCCACTCCAGTCAATTTTCCTGCCGGCACGGAGAGACCCAGGAAATGCAGAGCAAAGCATCCAAAGAGGAAACGCGAGGCGGGTGGAGCAGCCACTAAGATGCTCAACCCCCAAAAACCTCATCCCCCCCCCCACATACACACACCTGATCTGGGCACTTAGGGGGCAGGCCTCGCCCCTTGCGAATTCCCACAGACGCGCCTCGAGGGAGCCGTGTAAAATCCAGACATAACACGGGATATGGAAAAAAATACATGTATGAAGAGAAAATGCATTGCATTATGTACAAATCACACCACTGGCTCTATACAAAGGGATTTCTCGGAGGGTCTTCCTTGGCAGGCGAGGAGGGAGGGAGGCAGCCCCTCGGTCTTCCCTTCCCAGGATGCGTCTTCCAAAAGGTTCAGTCCAGCGTTCCTGGATTTAAAAAAAAACACATTTTTGAGAATTCCATTTTTCTCCTGGGCAAAATATTTTATCTCTACGCTTCCTGAGTTAAATCATGGAGTCTTTCTGTTGCCTTTGTTATTTACAACAGAGAATAGAGCTGGAAGGGAACTTGGAGGTCTTCTAGTCCAGCCCCCTCCTCAAGCAGGAGACCCTACACCATTTCAGTCAAGTAGCACTCAAGTCTCCTCTGGTGGCAAGCAGTTCCACTGGCTGATTGTCCTCACTGTTCTCCTCAATTCCAGGTTGCTTCTCTCCTTGATTAGTTTCCATCTGTTACTTCTTTGTCCTGACTCCTGGTGCTGTGGAGAATAGCTTGACCCCCTCTTCTCGGTGGCAGCCCCTCAAATACTGCAAGACTGCTATCATATCACTCCTAATTCCTTTCTTTGTCTTGCAATTTGATTTTGTCTAACATTTTTAAATTGTCTTGCAATTTAATTAGAATAGCTTGCACCACTTAAATTCTTGAGGGCTTTGTTCAGATGTTGACCCTTGGGGTCCAGAAATAGCACAAAACGGTGGCAAGAAGGAGAAAGAGCCAACAATTTATGCTGTCCAGGAGAAGAGTTGCTCAAAATTGGCCACTTTTGGAGACAGGTGGACTCCAATTCCCAGAATTCCCCAACCAGCAGGAATTCTGGGAGTTGAAGTCCACCCACTTTAAAAGTTGCAAAATTTGAGAAACTCTTGTCTAGTCCATCAGCCTATCTTCACCGTGGCCCACCGACTGCCCAAGGAAGCCCACTGGTCTGCCAGCAGGTAGCCTTTGGGGGAAGGCCCACAACCACCAAGGCTAAGAGCCACACCTGGAATATTCTGCATCCAGTTTTTGGTCACCACACTATAAAAAAGACCTTGAGACTCTTGAAAAAGTGCAGAGAAGAGCAATGATGACAGGGTGGAGGCCTCAAAGATAACGATGGATGGTTGCAGCGAATGGGCTGGCTGGTATAGGGAAGAGAAAGGGA
>CM042838.1:174894656-175029656 GCA_023653725.1 Bungarus multicinctus
AAGGCCCCGCCGGCCCCACCGCCGTTGTTGCTGCCGGCGCCGCTGCCGGTGCTTCGAGCTCCTCCGGCGCCCCGGCGCTTCCTGCTGCTGCCGCTGCCGCCGCCATGGGCGCCGCCATCTTGGCCACTAGTGCGTCTGCGCCGCTGACGCCATCGCTTTTTAAGCCACGCCCCCTACGTGTTCCTGCGCCGCTTTGCCGGAGGGAGGGAGGAAGGAGGGGGGAAGGGATGGGAGCCCGCGGGCGCCACCTCGCGGCGAACGCGTGACTTCGCGGAACGTGCGAAGCCCTTAAATCTTACCAAAGTCAGACACGCTGCCCTAAAAGCCACCCCCCCCCCAAAAAATCAAATCCGGATTGTGTTAATTATTGCTTTTTGTTCTGATCTGCTGCCCACCTCACAGTGCTCGTGTTTTGATCTGGCCTTAAGCCCCGTTTAATCTCCCACCGCCTCGGATAAGTCCCATATCCAAGGCCGGCAGGCGCTTCCCTCGGCAGCCCGCTCATCCGGGCAAGGCTTGGGGCCGTTTTGGCAAGAGGCAGCCAGGAGCCTGGGCTGGAGGCCAAGGGGCTCACCTGCCCGCCCACCTTTCCCAGCCTGGCAATAAGTAGAATAGAGATTCCTCCTTTTACTTTCTCTTTCTCGCCTCGGTTGTTAAGTCAATCATATGGTCCTTAAGCGAATCTGCCCCCCCCCCATTGATTTTGCTTGTCAGAAGCCGGCCAGTTGCCAAGGGTCCCAATTTTGATCACGTGACCTTGGTCGTAAGTGCGAAAAACGGTCATAAGTCCCTTTTTCTGGTGCTGTGGTAACTTTGAAGGGTCCCTAACAAATAGTTGGAAGTCAAAGGCCACCTGCAGCGCCAGCTGGCAGTTTTTCAGCTGCTTTGTTAGATGCCTTTTTTTTCTTCAAATGGAGGCATTGTGAAAAGAAAGAAAAAGAGAGAGAGAGAAAGAAAGAAAGGAAGAAAGAACAGAGAGAGCAAGAGAAAAGACACACAGAAAAGAGAGAGGGATAAAGACAAAGGAGAGACAAAGAAAAATAAAGAAGAGCCGAAAGAATCACAACGCGGCAAAAAAAGAAGAAAAAGACAACACAGAAAAGGGAATATAAGGTAGAAAGAAAGAAAAATAGAGGACGGATTCAGAAGTGAACAAGTAGAAAGAAAAAAGGAACAAAAGAAACTAAGGATAACTTAAAGAAAAGTAACTGCATAGCAGGAAATAGAAGAGCAAGAAGAAAGAGAAAAAGAATACAGAAAAGAGAGGCGCGCGAAGAAATACAAGAAAGTAAAGACGAAGAGAGAGAGAGATAAGAAAGAGAGAGAGAAGAAAGAAACTGAAGAAAAAGAGAAAAGAAAGAGAGAGAGCGAAAGAACGAATAGAGAGCGAGGAGACAGAAAGACAGAGATAGAGAGAGAAAGAGAGAGAGAGAGAGAAAGAAAGAAGGAAAAGGAAGAAGGCAAGACAAGATGAAGAGAAGAAAGAAAGAGGAAAGAAGATGAAGGAAAGAAAGAGGAGCAAGAACAGAAAAGAGAAGAGAAGAGAGAGAGAAAGAGAGAGAGAAAAAGAAAAAAGAGAGGAGAAAGAAAGCAGGAAAGAAAAGGAAAAGAGAGGAAAAAGAAAGAAAGGAAAGAAAAAAGAGAGAAGAAAAGAAAGAGGAAGACGAGAAAGAAAGAAAGGAAAGAAAGAAAGAAAGAGAAAGAAAGAGAGAGAGAGAAAGAAAGAAAGAGGAAAGAAAGAAAGAAAGGAAGGAAGGAAGAAAGAGAGAGAGAGAGAGAGAAAGAAAGAAAGAAAGAAAAAGAAAGAAAGAAAGAAAATGCTCTTCCCGAGAGCTGAGCACAGGCCCTGTGGGAAGGAAAGAATGCAACCCCTTCCTGTCGGGGGATCCTGTTTTCCAAGCCAGCCCAGTTCCTCTGAGCGCATACAGAGTGCTGCGGGGGGGGGAGGGGGGGGCAAGAGCCAGCCAAGGACACCCTTCTGCTGCTGGTGCCTCCTGGCAGCTGGCTGACCGGTTAATCCGCCCGGCCTTTGGAGCCTGGCTGCCCTTCAGACCTTGGCTCCCCCTCCCCCCACCCGTCTCACTGCTTCCAAAGTTAGACTCGGATTACGACGATGACGAGGACGCGTCATAAGATGCAGGCCGCTTTCTTCTAGGCTCAACGGCAGCAGCCGGCCGGTTCCTTGCTCTTCCCTGCCTGCCCGCGGGGGTCTCGCTGCCCCCCTGCCCCCCCCATCCAGGCAAAGGGATGCGCCCAGCCTTGGCCGGGGGACCCTCCTGCTGCCCTCGCTGAGATTTGGGGGGACAGCATGTGGGGGCAGCCGAAACAGGCCCTGCTGGGTTCCCTGCCCCCCTGCCTGGGGCAGGCCTGGCAGAGGCTCAGGGCCTTCTGGAGCCAGAACGGGCTGCTGACCCTCTCCGTCCTCTCGGTGGTGACCGGCTGCCTGGTGGGCTTCCTCCTCCGCTTGCTGGAACTCTCCCATCTGGTAGGTGGGGGGACGGGGGGGGGCAGCTGCCCGTCGGCCCTGGCGAGAGCTGGGCCCCTGCACAAGGCAGAGGCTGGCACTGCACACCCTGCTTGGGCTCCCTGGGCCCTCGATGCCAGTCCGTCTCGTTCTACCAACAGGAGAACCTATTGGCAGGTCAGGGTTGGTGCCCTCTGAGCTCGTTCTCCTGCAGACGTTTCGTGACCCAGCGAGGGAACATCATCAGTGCTGGAAGGAAGAGGGGGCTGCAGGAAGGAGGAGGAGGAGGGTCCTGGGTGCTCTCTGAGCTGGGTGGCTTTCTTGCAGATGTCACACTACCAAAAGCACTGATGATGTTCACTAGTTTGGCAATGTGACGTCTGCAAGAAAGCCACCCAGCTCAGAGAGCACCCAGGACCCCATAATCCTTCCTTCCTTCCTTCCTTCCTTCCTTTCCTTCCTTCCTTCCTTCCTTCCTTCCTTCCTTCCTTCCTTCCTTCCTTCCTTCCTTCCTTCCTTCCTTCCTTCCAGCACTGATGATGTTCCCTAGTTGGGTCATGAAATGTCGGCAAGAAAGAAACCCAGCTCAGTGGGCACCCAGGACCTCCCCATTTTATTCTGAACCAGATAAAGGGATCCGATCCTGGATTCACAGCCGAAGGGCCCCCTATGTCTCTGGGTCTGGAGATACGGGACCCATCTCCCTCTCCCTGCTCCACCCCTCCCATCTCCAGGCACTGGGGGCAAAGCCTCCAGGCTGCCCTGGGATGGTCTTGAAAGTGGGGCAGAAGGGCCCAGGGTGGTCATAAGAGGGCACCAGCCCCCCCCCCCCCCCCCAATGGACTGGGGCAAGGCAACAGCGCCCCCCAGGAGCAGGGCAGGAACAAAAGACTTTCCTAGGTGAAGCTAAGTTGGAGGGCAGGGAGAGTGGCCTTAGGAAGATGCCCCCCCCGCCCCCCCGCCGTTCCCCACTGGACTCCTCTCTCTTGGTCTTCCGATGAGTCAGGCAAGACCCCTCCTTTCCTGACAGGCCTTCTCCCAGGCCACTCAGGGGCCAGGCCTTTCCCTGCAGTCCCACTTCTCCCTACAGTCCGGCTGGCTTGGCATCCCACCCCCCCTCTGGGGTCTTCCTCCCATCTGCTTCATGCTTGGCTATTCAGGCTGGGTCAAATGGGGAGGGTGGGTGGGAGCCAAACAGCCCCTGCCTGTTTTCCAAGCCTCTGGTCTTCCCTGTGAATGGAAAGAGCTCAGTCTGCAGTGTCCCTCTCTCCCTCCCTCCCTCCGGAGACCCTTCCCCAGAAAGTGCTGCTACAGAATAGGATAGGAATAGGATAGAATAGAAATAGATTAGATTAGGTTCGATTAGATTAGATATTGGAATGAAGAGTAGAGTAGAATAGGAATAGAATACAATAGAATTCAGAATATAATTTAGAATAGAATAGAATTTAGAATAGAATTCAGAATATAGAATAAAATAGAATTCAGAATAGAATATAGAATAGAATAGAGAATAGAATAGAATTTAGAATATAATTTAGAATAGAATAGAGAATAGAATAGAACAGGACAGAATAGAATAGAATTCTTTATTGGCCAAGTGTGGTTGGACACAGAAGGAATTTGTCTTTGGTGCATATGCTCTCAGTGTACATAAGATAAAAAAATACATTCATCAAGAATCATAAGATACAACACTTAGTGATAGTCATAGGTTACTAGTAAGCAATCAAATCATACATAGGTTATTAAAAAGCAAAACATACTAGGAAAACAAAATAATATAAATCGTAAAGATGCAAGCAACCTGGTTATAGTCATAAGTGGGAGGAGATAGGAAGGATGAGAAGGGGGAATTCTGGGAGTTGAAGCCCACAATCTTAAAAGTGGCCCAGGTTGGAACTCCATCCCTGGGACCTTGAAACGGCGACTCTTTTAATGTCTGGACGCTCAACTCTTATCTTGCCTCGGTGATGAGTCCAGCACTTGGTGCTATCTAGATTTTTTAAATTCCAGATGGAATTACCGAAAGTGATGGGCTGTTTGAACATTATTTGCTGGGGAGGGGGGGAAACCAGCCTCATTCGCTCTTAAGACATGGCAGGGCAGGGGGGTAGCGAGGTCCATCAAATGGCCAGCTGCAACTGCACAGGTTCCGTCCCTCTGGCCAGCTAGGCCACCTCTGGACACGGCTCTTTCGAAAGACCTTGAGACCCGTGTCCAAAAGGAGGCACGGGGAAGGGGCAGGGCAGAGGGGCATGGAGGGGGTGACGGAAAACCAGTTGCATGCTTGGCATCTGTTTATCTTATTTAATTGAATTGTTTATGAAGTTTATAAACCAGCGCTGGCCGAATTGCAGTGGTCAATGCTGGCAGCAAATGGCTACAGCATCCAGGAAAAATGCCCCCCCTCCCTCCCCCCCGTAATACAGATGGTAGGACATTTATTCAGAATTTGGCTGGATAGAGACAGCAGATCCTGTGTGGGACTCTTCCTTCTCCATTCAAGAGGAAGGTGGGACACCACGGGAAAGCCCACCCACCCATCTCAGATCAAAGCCCATTGGGGGCTTTGGGCCAATAGTTCTCTCAGCCCAGCCCACCTCACAGGGCTGTTGTTGTGGGGAAAAGAGGAGGAGGAAGAAAGAGGATTAGCTATGTCTATGGAGGCTCTCAATCCTCCAGAATCAATGAGGGTAGTCCCAAAAATGCTTTTACTGTATAGGCGAATGGACTTTCTGGTTTTTCATTGAAGAGGTTTCGCCTCTCATCCTAGAAGCTTCTTCAGTTCTGAGGAATGTTCATTCCTTTTTTTTTTTCCAATTTTTATTTATTTATTTTGACAACAAACATTGACAAATACAAACATAAAACATCAAATAAAGCCATCTTTCCATTGCACAGTGTGTCAGTTGGTAGTGTGTCACAGTGTGTCACTTGTGCACAATATCAACAGTCTTTCCCTTCTAAATTTTGATTAAAAATCATATAGATCAACTATGCATACTATATTATTATTATTAACTCCTTATTAGATTATAATTACAAATTCACATCATCCTTTTTGAGCAAATCTCAACTTCATTATCTTTACTATTATATTATTATAGTATATTTTATTTCCCTATTTTCTTATCTAGCCATTGATAAAATAAATCCCATGTTTTATAATATTCTTTATCTTCTTGCTCTCTAATTTCTAATGTCAATTTACTCATTTCTGCACAAGGAATGAACATTCCTTACAACTGAAGAAACTTCTGGGATGAGAAGCGAAACTTCTTCAAGGAAAAACCAGAAAGTCCACTTGCCTTTACAATAAAAGCTCCTTTGGGACGAGGGTTAGGCATGTTCACCGATTCTCCCGATAAAGATTTATCCCATCTTTACAACAAGAGTAAAGAAGGGATGGATTTTTTTAAGAAAAATCTAAAACCAGGCCCGGCTGTGGCAAAGAGGCAAGGAATGCCAGTCAGAAGCTGGCAAAAATGGGATAAATTTCCTGCAAGATGGATAAGCCCCCTCCCTTTATTCATTCTTTGCAGCCTTCCTTTACCTGCACAAAATGCCCAGATTTCTTAGTTTAGTATCTGATATGGACCCAGACCCTGGTTAGGTTGTGGTTTGATGTACTGTGGTTTGTGAACTCCTTAACATGGGTAAATTCAGGGCCATTGTGTGCGTGGAGCTGGTGGGGGTACGTGTGTATGTGGGGTCTCTGCAATGGAGGGGTGCATCACCCCAAAGGAGCAATCTTGTGGCGCAGGGCACACCCTGATCCTAAACAGAGATCCCTGCTTAGGATCGCTTTTCCAACCGCATCCTTCTGGAAAACATGTTGCTCAGCTCAGTATCTGGGCTGGAGGGGGGGGATTCTTCTGACTTTTTACCCAAAGGGGGGGGGCAGACTCAGGTATGGAGGAAAGTTGGCACGTGCCCAGGAAGTGACAGCCTCCGTGCCCACGGCTAAAGGATGGAGATGCATAAAAGCAAAATTACTTAAGGAAATTCGGGCGGTGGGCTCTGGTGGGAGGGGGCAGCCTGGGGAGCTTCTCCAGCTCAGGAGAGCTGGGGGCTGGGATGGGGCAGCAGCCCCCCCCCCCCCCCCCCGTGTGGGTCCTTGGAAATGCACTTGAGAAGAGATTGTTCCCCCTTTCCTGAAGTTGCTGGGAAAGTTTTGGGCCCCAGCTGCATTTCATTCCCTGAGGAGCCGGCCTGGCAGCCCAACCTGTTTACTTTCTGCCTGCAGGAGAAGCAATATTTCTCCTTCCCCGGAGAACTCCTGATGAGGATGCTGAAGATGCTCATTTTGCCACTCATCACCTCCAGGTGAGTGCGGCAGGTGCCCTCCGCCCCCAGGGGCGAGGCAGGTGTGTGGGAGGCGGATCGAAGAGGCTCCTGGAGAGCTTGTGTCGCCCGCCCAGCTGACGGGAATAATTGCTACCTGGCGGTGGAAGAATGAGCGGACCCTGCTTGGCAGCTGAGGCCACAAGTCACGCCAGCCAGCCACCCTCCTTCCCCCCCCCGGGGAGCAAAACTTTTGAATTGCAGGGGCTGAGAAGTTTCTCCTGGCACAGCTGGTTCTGTTTTTGTGCTGCAGCTATAATCTTGAGGGAAAGATGGAAAGTAAACTTGGTCAGACTTTGATCTGACGGAGGGCACTGGGCCAAGAGCAGGGCAAACTCTTTGGAGCCAAAGCTGCTGGCATGAGACTATTGTTTGACCCCTGGTCTCTTGGAGGGGGGCAGTTAAGGTCCTGGAGCTGGCAGCCTTAGTCCAGGGCAGTGCTTGCAAGCTTGGCCGCTTTAAGCCAAGTGGATTTCATGACTTCTAGAAAACTTCAACTAACTTCTAAGCAGACTTCAACTAAATAACTTCAACTAACTTCTACATAGATTTCTAGACTTCAACTAACTTCTACATAGACTTCTGGAAAACTTCTGTTAACTTTTATGTAGACCTCTAGACCAACCAACTAACTTCTACATACTTCTAGAAAACGTCAACTAACTACTATATGCTTCTAGACCTCAACTAACCAACTAGTTCCAACAGACTTCTAGACCTCAAGTAGTTTCAACATAGACTTCTAGATCTCAACTAACTAGTTTCAACATAGACTTCTAGACCTCAACTAACTAGTTTCAACATAGACTTCTAGAAAATTTCAACTAGTTCCAACATAGACTTCTAGACTTCAACTAACCAACTAGTTTCAACATAGACTTCTAGAAAACTACAACTAACTTCTACATAGACTTCTAGAAAATGTCTTCAACTGACTTCTACATGGACTTCCAGAAAACCTCAACTAAGTTCAACATAACCAGTTGGGGAATTCTGGGAGTAGAAGTCCACTCGTCTTAAAAGTGGCCAAGCTTGAGAAATTGCTCTAATTCAGCCTTTATTGTTATTTCCCAAGTTTAAAGTTCCTTCTTTTGACTTTCCCACGCCAAAATCGACTTCCTTTTCTGCCTCGGTTGCAACCCGCTGCCAAATCCTCCTGTCCAGATTCAGGGCTGGGCCAATCCTTACCAGAAGCCGATCAGTCCTTTTCTCTGGCTCAGTGGCCAGGCATCGTCCACACATCACTCGTGGGGCCACTGAGTCAGGACTCTGGTGGGGCTTACGTTTTTTTGTCTCCCCCTCCTCTCAGTCCAAGCCAGTTTCCGCCCCCCCCCCCCCAATAATCACCACAAGAGGAAGCCAACCACCCCCGTCTTCTGCGGTGCCTAACCTTTGGAAACTGACCGGACTGTGCCCCAAAAATGTCTGATTTGGAGACACACCATGGCAGCTGGGGTTTGTAGTGCTGGGTGGCTGACTGAAACCGACCAGCTGCAATAAAACACACCCACTTATTTGGGTTCCCACAACACAGAACAAACCACCAAAGCTCCTTCAGGTTTAGCCCAGAGGTCCCCAAACTTGGCCACTTTAAGACTTGGAGGACTTCAACTCCCAGAATTCTCTAGCCAGCTCTGGGAGTTCTGGGAGTTGAAGTCCACAAGTCTTAAAGTGGCGAAGTTTAGGGACCTCTGGTTTAGCCAGTCATTGATCAGGCCTGGATTGGTGCCCTCTGTCTTCTGGCAGAGGCCCTGAGGTCCACCAACCAGGAATTTCGTTCCTTTGCAATGTTTGAAGATGACCCAAGCCTTTTCTAAGGTGGTTTTTTAAAATCCTGCCTTTTATTATTTTTATAAATAATTAAAGGTGGCCAGCATATCTAATATTCCTTTCTCCCATTTTCCCCCCAACAACCCTGCGAAGAGGGTTGAAGTGAGAGAGAGGGACTGTCCTCAAATCAGCCATACAGCTTTCATGCCCAAGGCGGCACTAGAACTCCCAGTCTCCTGGTGATTGGCCCAAAGTCACCCAGTTGGCTTTCATGCCTAAGGAGGAACCATCTCCTGGTGATTAATCCAAAGTCACCCAGTTGGCTTTCATGCCCAAAGTGGGACTAGAACTCACTGTCTCCTGGTGATTGATCCACCCAGGCACCTTTTGTGCCTAAGGAGGAACTAGAACTCCCAGTCTCCTGGCAATTGGCCCAAAGTCACCCAGTTGGCTTTCAGACCCAAGGCGGGACTAGAACTTCTTGTCTCCCGATGATTGGTCCAAGTCACTCATGCAGTTTTCATGCCTAAGGTGGGACTAGAACTCCTAGCTCCTGGTGATTGATCCACTCAGGCAGCTTTTATGCCTAAGGAGGAACTAGAACTCCCAGTCTCCTGGTGATTGGTCCAAGTCACCCAGCTGGCTTTTATGCCTAAGGAGGAACTAGAACTCCCAGTCTCCTGGTGATTGGTCCAAGTCACCCAGCTGGCTTTTAGGCCTAAGGAGGAACTAGAACTCCCAGTCTCCTGGTGATTGGTCCAAGTCACCCAGCTGGCTTTTATGCCTAAGGAGGAACTAGAACTCCCAGTCTCCTGGTGATTGGTCCAAGTCACCCAGCTGGCTTTTAGGCCTAAGGAGGAACTAGAACTCCCAGTCTCCTGGTGATTGGTCCAAGTTACCCAGCTGGCTTTTAGGCCTAAGGAGGAACTAGAACTCCCAGTCTCCTGGTGATTGGTCCAAGTCACCCAGCTGGCTTTTAGGCCTAAGGAGGAACTAGAACTCCCAGTCTCCTGGTGATTGGCCCAAAGTTACCCAGCTGACTTTCATGCCCAAAGCGGGACTAGAACTCCCAGTTTCTAGCATGGTGCCTTCACCACCAGACCAAACTGCCTCTATCGGTCTCCCCCGTCACCCCCCCTTTGCCCCCGGGCTGTGCAGTCTCCTCCTGGGCGCAGAGCCCCCCCCCCCCCATTCCCTTCAGCTGTGGACAGAAGGAGGCTGGTTTCTCTTCTGAGTGCCCATCGGGTTTGACCCTGCGCAGCTCCTGGAGCTCAGCCAAGGCCTGCCCCCCCACCCGCGGGCCCATGTGCAGCAAGAGAGCCCCTCCTCCCCTCCCCTCCCCCTCCTCACTGGTTAGCGTCCTTCGATTAGCCTCGCCCCCCCCCCCTGTTTTCCCCTAAGGAGATCAGCCTCCGGAGATTAGATCCCTCTGACGAAGGAGGCCGGTCGCCTGAGGTAACCGGGATCAGGTCTCTCCCATCTATGCTTCAGATATTTGGGGTGGGTGGGCTTCCCTCTGGGGACCCTGGGCTTTGTCTGCACGGGGGGGGGAGCCACCCTCAACATTTCATTTATTTATTCACATTTCAGTTGTCTTCTCTCCCCCCCCCCCCCCCCCCCCCCCCCCCGAGACCCTTCCTGTTTCCTCTCCCCTGTTCAGCACAATGGCAGAATTAAGAGTTTTATAGAAGAGCAGAGTTGGAAGGGATCTTGGAGGTCTTCCAGTCCAACCCCATGTCTAAGAAGGAGATCTATATAACAGGGCTCTCCAACCGTGGCCCCTTTAAGACTGGTGGAGTTAAACTCCCAGAGTTCCTCAGCCAGCTTTCAAGCTTTGCTGGCTGAGGAACTCTGGGAGTTGAAGTCCACCAGTCTTAAAGGGACCACGGTTGGAGAGCCCTGCCCTAGACCATTTCAGACAAATGCCTCTCCCGTCCCTTCTTAAAAACCTCCGGGTGGCTCATAGATAGCCTTTGGGAAGCCCCCAGGAGGAGATAGAGGCAAGTTTCTCCCCCCCCCCCTCAACTGCAGGGCACGACCAGAAAGCTCGAGAGCCGGATTGCGACAGTCGCGGCCACCTTCTTGCCTTTTTTTTTTAACTTCAGGTATGCTGACAACCCAACCCCTTAGCACATAGAGAGGGACGACCCTCAGCCCAGCAGGCCTTGCCCCCTGTCCCACTGCCAAGGTCAACTAAAAAAAAAGATACTCCTTTGTAGGGGGAGTGAGGGGGAAAGCAGTGCATTCCTCAAATGCTTCAGGTAATTGCTAGGTAGCCGAAGCTGTTGGCACGCAAGTTTATTACTGGGAAGCATGATCGATGAGTCTTGGCTATGGACATGTCCCATTGGAGAATATACATCTGGGGGGGTGGGGGGTGGGGGAAGACCAGGGTCAAGGGGGAAATGAAGGGTGTATTTTAGTATCAGCTACACCCAGCTAATGCCAACATGGTGACTTCTAATAAATCAATTGTTTTTACTCTGAGAGATGTGGCCAAAGACTTATGATTTGAATGGGGGTGGATTTGTTGGAGTCCTGACAGCCAGCCTCTGCCTGTTTGTCCCTGCAGCCTGATGTCCGGCTTGGCCACCATGGACTCCCGTGTCTGCGGGAAGATTGGCCTCCTGACCATCACCTACTACCTCTGGACCACCTTCATGGCCGTCACCACGGGCATCGTGCTGGTCATCACCATCCATCCAGGCGCCGCTGCCCAGAAGGAGGAGCATTCAGTGGGCAAAGTGGTGCTCAGCTCGGCCGACGCCCTGCTGGACCTCATCAGGTAGCCGCATCTGGCCGACCTCCTTTGGCTGTGGGTGGTCAAGCGGGTTCAAGGCGGCTCTCCTTCAGCTTTAGACAGGGTTACCTGACAGTGCCCGAGGGGCATCGTGCAGGGAGGGCAGCGGTCAGTTAAGGCCATGGCTTGACCCGGCCAAAGGATTTATCCCTGGTGCAGAGACCGCCTGGCTGCAAAGGCTGGAGACCTTCAGTGGCCAAAGAGAACGTGCCCTCCCTCTACACAACGGCTCCGGTTGGCTAAATGCTCGTGACGTTATTTAAAAAGTCATAATTCCCCTCATTGGGGACTGAGATGAAGGATGGCAGGTGAAGACCCCGAGCAGAGGGAAAAGGTGAAGAGTTGACAGTCCATTAGGGCCCTCCGACTTCAAAGGGCGATTTCACGAAAGCCTTGAGAAGATGGGCTGAGTCGGCCATGGCTGGGTCAGGGGTCAATGGGGGTCTTCTCCAGGGGGCCAAGAGTTTGACTTAATCCCAAGGTGGGAGGCTCTCTGTTGAGACTCAACCAGGGATGCGATTCAGCCGGTTTGCACTCGTTCCAGTGAACCAGATGTTAATTTTGCATCCAGTTCGGTGAACCGGTAGTTCCAACAACTGGCTGGCCCTACCATGCCCCTCCCCTCCCAGGAGTCCCCAAGCGGCCTGTTTTGGATCCCGGGAAAGTGCAGGGGGTGCGTGGAGTCTGAGGAGGTGGGAAACGGGCCCTTCACAGCCTGTTTTTGCTCCCAGGATGCTGCAGGAGGCCAACTAGGCCACACCCACTATGGCCACGCCCACTGAGCCACCGGGCAGAAAACTGGTTGTTCAATTATTTGAAGCCCACCACTGGTCTCAAACCCCACCTCCCCCCCCCCCCAAAAAAAGAGGCCTGGCCCTATGGTCAAATAGCAGTCAGGAGCAGTTCAAATGAGTATAAAGATTTTTTGCAAGCTTAATCTCTCTACAAGAATCTGGCCAACTCACAGTCAAGGGAAACAAGCAGGAGATAAGAGTAGCATGAATGCAAGGTAGGCTGGACTGAGATCTCTTGTGTGCGTGAAGAGGCTGGAGACTGATGACGCGCTTGATTCCTCCTCCCTGATCCTCTCCCATCCCCATTCCTCTTTGTGTCGCCTTCTGCAGAAATATGTTCCCTTCCAACCTGGTGGAGGCTTCCTTCCAGCAGGTGAGCTCCTGGCCCAGACCAGCCTCCCTTCACTCGGGGGGCTCAGCTGCTACTCCCTTAGACTTGGGGGAGGGGATACCGTGACCTGGCCTCCACCCCACTCCCTGAATTTGAGGAACCCCTTTTGGGCTGGTTTGAGCTTCCCGCCAGAAGGAGAGGCAGACGCACCAGGGAGGAGCCAATTGTCTATAGAATCGTGGATCGAAGGGGGCCCTAGAGATCATCTAGACCATCACCACCCTCAGTGTGTCTCTTTCTCACAGGTGCCTCTGTCAGATATGTTTGATACAATATGTTTGAACATAAGGAGGGGAGCCCATCATTCCCTCCCTCCCCTCTTCTCTCTCTATCAACGGCTCCGATGAAAGGCTGGTGCCACAATTGGTGTGGAGGGCAGGGGAGGGAGGAGGAGGGGCACCCTGGACCTTTTCGGCCGCACCTGATGTCCTGCAGGCCTTGGAGAAGATTCCTACCGTGCGAATTCCCAGCCCCTCTCTCCGCTTGCTTTGACTTCCAGTATCGGACCGTTCTAGTCCCCGTGGTGAAATCCCCCGGGATCCCAAAGAAGGCCAGCTCGTCTTTCAGCTTCGTTTACTTGGTGCCCGATCCCGGGAACCCGGAGATCCAGCGTCCCGTCCTGCTGGAGATCACTCCCTCTCCAGAAATGATCTACGAGGCCCTCCCTGGGAGCAACAACGAAATGAACGTCTTGGGCATCGTCCTCTTCTCGGCCACGGTCGGTACGTGGTCACTGCTAGGGGCAGGGCAGCCCTCCCTGTCTCTGGGGTCCCTTGGGGGTGAGAATGGGGGCTGCCCCCTTCTTTTATTCCCCCCCCAAAAGAGGGACCGTGAGCATCGTGTCTTCATACTAAATGCAGGAAACTCCCCAAGAGTCCATGAATTCAACGTACGTTGGTTAACATAGAAGAAGAGTTGTCGGTCTCCTCCAAGCCCAGATGCAGCAACCCCCATGCTGGTGGGGATTATGGGTGCTGAAGTCCCTGCCATCCCTGTCCCAGCTTGGGCATTTGGGAGAGAAAGACCATTTGTCTTCCATTTGCAGAGACAAGGGATCCTTTCCCCAAGGTCAAGTGGTTACAGCAGGAGCGAAGCCAGGTCTGAATACTCCCAAGTAAACCCGGAAATTTTCCCTTCTCCCAAGTCCTCCCCTCTTGGTCATCTGGCCAGTGTCCAGTAGTAGGCAAATCAAGTGCTTTGGTAACAGTCTTAAAGTTTGGCGCCTCTTTAGTGGGTCCCCAAGGTGCTTTTTCAGGAGGCAACAGGACTTTCTTGGTTTTGCTTTGAAGACGTTTCACTTCTCCTCCAAGAAGCTTCTTCAGCTCCGACAGGATAGTAGGGAAGGGAAGGATTGATACTCCTGGCAGACAAAACTGGTCCTTTGCATCCTTTTAGAGGGTCACTGAGGCCACTTGGAGTTTTTTCTCTCTGTCCTCAGGGTCACCTGAGTGGTGCAAAGGGGTGTGGAGCCTTCTTGGAGCTGCTGTAATGACCCTCCCTCAACGGGGGGGAGGGATACAATATCATCTACTGCCAGTCTACAACACAGTCCTTTAAAGAAGGCTCCACCCCCATTTGCATCACTCAGGTGACCCTGAGCACACAGGTAAACCACCAAGTGGCCTCAACGACTCTGTAAAAGGATGCAAAGGACCAGCTTTGTCTGCAAGGAGTAAAAATTCCTCCGTTCCCCATCATCCAGTCAGAGCTGAAGAAGCTTCTGGGATGAGAAGAGAAACGTCTTCAAAGGAAAAAAAACCGAATGTCCAGGTGCCTCCTAGGAAAAGTACCTTTGGGACAACCAGGCACTGGGATGACGGAGAATCGCCACAGAGCCTCTTTGGTGGGGGTCTGCCTTCCGTTCTGCCCCTCGTGCCCTTGGTCTCCGATGGGCACCCAGCCTGGCTCCTGTCACCCCCCCCTCCCTGATCCACTCCACCTCAGCCCCTTTTTATGGCAGGATGCCACCAAAGCGAAGGGATGGGTGATCATGGCACATCTGCCGGCGCAACCCTTCTGGAGTCCGGTGGGTTTGGCAGGGAGGCTGACGTGCCTAAGGAAGGTCATTTTCAAGGGGTCTCCCAATTCTGCCCTGCGTGGCTCTTCCCATGTGGCAGCTCAACGATGGAGGCGCCTTCGTCTCTGCAAGACTTCGTGATGCTTTTGTTGCCGTGGGATGGACGGCAGCAGTGGGTGCCTATCTTGTTCGCTACCGGTTAGGTGGGTGATTGTGCGTGCGTGGGTGTGCCCCTAATGCACCAATCAGCTGAGAGGGTGAAGAAATGAAAAGCTAGGAATGACCCTCCCACCCACCCATGTGATTCTTGTCACGATTCTGGCAGTTACTCCAATTAAATCGTGAGCCTCGAGCCACACTCCCAAAACTGCAAAGGATTTATTAGAGGTTAATATGCCAGCATTTGCCTGCACATAGCCGACTCTGAGTTACATAATTCACTGTCACCCTTGATCCTGCTTCCCCCCCCCCCCCACCCCTTTGGGTGTATCATCCAATGAAATACATCCATAGCCAAGAGTCGTCAATCTTGCTCTCCAATTAGATTTTTGCACTGCAGAATCTTCAGTCATCTAATCAGTCTCTGAAAAAAATATGAATGGGATGTGCTTTCGATTCCACACTGCCACCTGCTCTTTGAAACTCCCCCCCTTTCTGTTGACAACTATAAAACATGTATACAAAATGTTTTATGAGTTGATACTTGTCACTTCTTTTATCCTCTCAGCTGATCGTCAGAGGAATGGTTCAGTGGTTTTTTTACTACCGGTTCAGTCAAACTGGTAGTGATTTTCACTACCAGTTCAGCCAAACCAGGCTGAACCGGCAGCATACCACCACTGGTGGATGGGAATTGCCCTCCCTCCCTCCCTTCCTTCCAGTCTGGTTTTTGTCTTCTCCGTTGAGCCACAGCTGGGGACTCCTGGTGGTCTCCTACCCAGGAATGAATGGGGGTCCCCCATCTGACCCTGCTTCTCCTTCCAGGCCTCCTCCTGGGGAAGATGGGGGAGCGTGGGGCTCCCCTGGTCAACGTGTGCCAGTGCCTGAACGAAGCTGTGATGAAGATCGTGGCCATGGCGACGTGGTATGTCTGAGCGCCCCAGGCCAAGACTGGCAGTCAGTTCAAGGGCCCGCCCTGCCAGCCTTTCCAGGCTCCCCCAGACATGTTAGGCAAAAGGGGTTTCTCTTCTCATGCCCGGCTGCGCAACCTTCAGGGCAGCAGAGAGATATTGTCTGGGAAGAGGAGGAAGGAAAAGGAGGAGAAGAGCGAGGGAAGGAGATGAGAGGAAGAGAAGAAGGAAGAGAGGCGAGGAAAAGGAGGAGAAGGAGAGGGAGGGAAGGAGGTGAGAGGAGAAGAAGGAGGAAGAAAAGAAGAAGCAGGAGGAGGAGGAGGAGGAAAGAAAAGGAGGAAGAGAGAGGGAGGGAAGGAGGTGAGGAGGAAAAGGAGGAGGAAGAGACTGAGGAGAAGGAGGAGAGAGGCGGAGAGGAGGAGAAAGAGGCAGAAGAGAGGAGAGGAAAAGGAGGAGGAGGAAGGAAAAGGAGGAGGAGAGGAAGGGAAGGGAAGGAGGTGAGAGGAGAAGGAGGAGGAGAAGGAGGAGAGGAGGAGAGAGGAGGAAAAAGAGGCAGAAGAGAGGAGAGGAAAAGGAGGAGGAGGAGGAAGGGAAGGAGGTGAGAGGAGAAGGAGGGGGAGGGAGAGGAGAGGAGGAAAGATGGGAATAGGGAGGAGAGGAGGGAAGGGAAGGGAGGAAGAGGAGAAAGAGGAGGAGAAGGTCATGTTGGCTATTGGTCAGGACTGCTGGTGGGGCCAAGGCGCCCACGGAGCAGCCTGGACAGTCAGAAGGAAGGTACCGGGGGGGGGGGGGAAATCCTTTGCAGACCCTCCTAAGGAAAGGTGGGGGGTCAGCCCTTGTCCTGGGGGGCCCCAGGTTGGCCACTGTGGAGAAGATGGGGCTGCTCTGAGGTCTCTCAGTGGCCGTCAGGAGCCTCTGGCAACCTCAGGGCTCCCTGCCTGCCTGCCTCTCCCTCCCTCCAGCCCCCCCCCCCCGAGACCCCTCTTCTGCTCCCAGCCCCCTTGCCCAGTGGAGGGGGGTGAGGTGAACCTGGTCCGATTCTGCCGCTCCTGTGCAGGTATTTCCCTTTCGGGATCGTCTTCTTGATTGCCGGGAAGATCCTGGAGATGGAGAACCCAGCGCTGACCGGGAAGAAGCTGGGCCTCTACGCCATGACGGTGGTGACCGGGCTGGCCATCCACGCCCTTTGCTTCCTGCCCCTCCTCTTCCTCATCCTGACCCGGAAGAACCCCTTCCCCTTCATCCGGGGAATCCTCCAGGCCCTGCTCATCGCCCTGGCCACCTCGTCCAGGTAGGAAGCCCCGCAGGGACCGCCGGCCGGGGCCCCTCTCTTGCCTTCTGCTTCCCACGGGGCACAGCAGGCAGGATGCCCACTTGAAGGACCCCCCAGCCCGGGAAGCCTCTGACATCTCCCAGGGCAGCCAACGGAGGGAGCTGGCCTGATTACTCAATTCATCCCGATCCCCACAGGTGCTTCTTCAAGGGGCAGCTGGACTTTCTGGGGTTTCTTGGAAGAGGTTTCGCTTCTCCGCCAAGAAGCTTCTTCAGCTCTGACTGGAAGGTGGGGAAGGGAAGGATTGATACCCCTTGCAGACAAAGCTGGTCATTTGCATCCTTTGAGAGGGTCGTTGAGGCTGCTTGGAGGCTTATCTGTGTCCTCAGGGTCACCTCAGGAGTGCAAATGGTTCCTGCATTGTTTCTTGGATTTCCAGAATAATTGAAGACTACAAGAACCATTTGCACTACTCTGGTATCCCTCTAGGACACAGACAGACCTCCAAGTGGCCTCAACGACTCACCAAAAGGGTGAAAATGACCAGCTGCCTGCAAGGAATATAAATCCTCCCATTCCTCCACCTTCCAGTCAGAGCCGAAGAAGCTTCTTGGAAGAGAAGCGAAACGTCTTCAAGGAAAAACAAAGAAGTCCAGTTGCCTCTTGAAAAAAGCACCTTTGAGACACCCCTGGCCTGGATGATGGAGAGTCTCCACAGACATCCATCCCCGTGTCAATCGTTCAAGGAAGCTCCCCTGTCCAGAGGCAGTTTACCTGTCAAAGGCAGATCCCGAGGACAGATGTGAAGGGAGCAGCTTTCCTGGGAATATCTTCAAGATGAGGAGGAAGCAGGTTGGGTCCCCTTGGTCTCCTCCAGCGGAGCTCCCTGTACAGCCTTAACAGAATTACAGAGTTGGAAGGGGCCTTGGAGGTCTTCTAGTCCAGCCCCTTCCTCAGGCAGGGGACCCTAGACCATTTCAGACAAATGGCCGTCCAGGCTCTTCTTGGCAGCCTCCAGCGATGGAGCAGCCACAGCTTCTGGAGGGAAGCTGGTAGGAAAAGTCTTTGGAGACTCTCCCTCATCCAGGCCAGGGTTGTCCCAAAGGTGCTTCTTGAGGAGGTAGCTGAACTGTCTTGTTTTTCCTTTTGAAGAGGTTTCGCTTCTCATCCGAGAAGCTTCTTCAGCTCTGACTGGATGGTGGGACTGAATGGAAGGAATGGAATGGAATTCTATTCCTTGGAGACAGTTGGTCATTTGCATCCTTTTAGAGCAGAGGTCTCCAAACTTGGCAACGTTAAGACTTGTGGACTTCAATTCCCAGAATTCTCCAGCCACTTGGAGTTGAAGTCTACAAGTCTTAAAGCTGCCAATTTGGGGACCTCTGTTTTAGAGTCCTGGAGGCCACTTGGAGGTTTTTATCTATCTGTGCCTTCAGGGTCACCTGGGATGAACAAATGGTTCCTGTAGTCTGCAATTTTTCTCTCTCTCTGGGAATCCCTTCCTCC
This sequence comes from Bungarus multicinctus, assembly GCA_023653725.1. Lineage (NCBI taxonomy): Eukaryota > Metazoa > Chordata > Lepidosauria > Squamata > Elapidae > Bungarus > Bungarus multicinctus. The sequence continues at coordinate 174,913,089 of CM042838.1, forward strand.
TCCCCCCACACCATTCGAAGGGGTTTATCCCAAATTATATAGCTAAAAGTCTGTAGAGATTCCCAGTCATCCAGGTCCCGGTTGTCCCACAGGAGACAGCTGAGCTTTCTTGTTTTTTCCTTGTTAGAAAGTTTATCCTGAGTTCCAGGTTGCTTCTTCTCTCCTTGATGAGTTTCCACCCGTTGCTTCTTGTCCTGCCTTCAGGGGCTTTGGAAGATAGCTTGACCCCCACCCCCACCCCCGTCAGCGTTCCAGCCACCCTCCACTCCAGCCAATAACTCCAGGACAGGCATCTTCTCAAAAGATTATTTGGATAGTAACTGGCACATCTGGGGAATCCCAAATCTGAAAGTTCCGGGTTTCCTTGCAATAAGTAAAAACTACAAATGCACCCCCTGCACCCATCACCGCATCCCATGCCCCAATCACCACCCGCCCCAGTTTGAGACCTCCCCTCTGGGCTGCCCCAGCCAGTCTCTGGGAATGGGTTAGTTACTTAGGAATTGTGAGCTGTCCCTTTAAGGGAATGCATCATGAGAAATGTAGTTAAAGGTATCCTGGGAAATGTAGTTCACATCACGTGGCCACATCTGTAATCCTGATTGGCCACTAAATTGACCCTCGAAGGGTTGGGGGAAATTTCTCTCCATTCTTGCCTGGACTCATGAACTGATAAGCAGCTTACCGTTACAAGATGGGTTAGGAAAATAACCATCTTTTACCGACAAGGCTGACATACAAACAATTGGTCATTGTAGAAGAACTTTGTCATAAATGTGAGTTATGAAGATGCCTGATGTACCAATAAATGTACTTTGTTATGGCTGTTTTGTGTAATTATCTATCTGCGTCTGCACAGCTACCAATCCACCTCTGTGCAGGAGACAGGACACCCTCACTTATGCACGACATGACCTGACCTTGAATCAGAAAAAGGATTTTATTATGTCTAACTACATACACTCCAAGAAATTCCCCCTCCCATTTTCCCAGGCTCAAAATGTGGCAGCGTGGGAGCATCTGGTCTCAATATGGCTTCCAAAGCTGGCACCCCTCTTCTCTGGGACAGCCCCTCAGATACTGGAAGGCTCCTCTCGTGTCACCCCTGGTCCTTCTTTTCATTAACCCCTTCCTTGCAGAAGAATTTCAAGTGGGGGGAGGACGGGAATCTTTTGGCTTTCCACTTTGTGCCCAGGGACTCCTCCGTGGCTTGTTCCCACGTCTTCTAGTCATCTGAACACCGAAGGAAGCACCAGAGTGTTTTGTGTCTTGAGGATGAAGGGTGGATACGCAGAGACGTTTTCTGGGCCGCCTTCGGTCTGCACAGTTGTGCTGATGACGCGGCCTGTTCCCCTCCCTGGGGTTCCCCTTGTGGTCCCCCGTCCTCCCTCTCGGTGCTGCGGGTGGGTGGGTGATGGCGCTTCCCCTTCTCTCTCCCAGCTCAGCCACGCTGCCCATCACCCTGCGGTGTCTCTTGGAGAACAACCGGATCGACAAGCGGATCGTCCGGTTCATCCTCCCAGTCGGGGCCACCATCAACATGGATGGGACGGCGCTCTACGAGGCGGTGGCCGCCATCTTCATCGCCCAAGTGAACGAGTATGACCTCGACCTGGGGCAGCTCATCACCATCAGGTAAGGACCGTCTTCTCCTCTGCCCAGCAGGTAGCTCAGCCCTTTGGCTGTTCAGACGCCGCTCCCATGATTGGAATCATTTGGAAGAACAAGAGTTGAGAGGGACCTTGTGGGTCATCTAGTCCAACCCCCTGCCCAAGCAGGAGATGCTACACCATTTCTGATTGATGACAGTCCAGTCTCCTCTTGAAAGCCTCCAGTGATGGCGCTCCCACAACTTCCGAAGGCAACTTCTGTTCCATTGGCTTGATTGTTCTCACTGTCAGAAAATTTCTCCTTATTTCCAGGTTAAATCGCTCCTTGTTCAGTTTCCATTTCCTTGTCTGGCCTTCGGGTGCCTTGGAGAATAGCTTGACCCCCTCCTCCTCTCTGGGGCAGCCCCTCCTCAAATACTGGAAGATGCTCTCCTGTCTCCCCTGGTCCTTCTCTCCACTAGACCAGCCAGGCCCACTTCCTGCAACCGTTCATCGTATGTTTAACCTCCATGATTAGTCATGGCTGTGTCCAAACCAGGCTCCTCCAGCTTCACTTAAGGGGGCAGGGTGAAGTAGATGGGGGAGCAGCTCCCCACCGCATGCCAGATGTTGTGGGCTAAAGAGGAGGAGGCAGCCTGTCAGGAACAAGCAGTACTGAGAACAGCTCCGAGAACGGAAAGTTACTTTATTGTTAATCGCCTCTATCACAAGAATCTCTCCAGATTGCAGTCCCTGGCAGATACAGACCTAAGAGCTCGACCTCCAATGTTTCTCCCTCTGAAGGGACTCTTAAGCTGGAGGGTCCTTTTACTCCCACCGTTCAGGGCCTCTTCAGCCTGTGGTTCCACCACGTCCCCAAACCACTGTCTTGCTGGGGGCTCCAGCTAGTCCATCACAGGAAACCTAATGAACAGAATAACAGGGTTGGAAGGGACCCTGTTTGAGCAAGAGACCCCAGACCATTGCAGACAAGTGCCTGCCCCCTCTCTTCTTCGAAAGCCTCCGGTGAGGCCAGGTGTCCCACAGGTTGACGGTCCTCTGTGTCAAGGAAACGTCTCCTCCTCGGTTCTCGGTTGGCCCTGGTTGGTTTGAGCCCTGCAAAGTGCCAAGGTCTCCACCAGGGGCGCTCCCAACGGATTGCAGCTGCAGCTGTGCAATTGGAGCCTCGATATGGTTGTGTGCGTAACAGTTTCTATGAGCCGAGGAGCCCCCCCCCCTTGGTCATTTATGCCACGTCTGCAGACACCGCTGAGGGAGGGTCAAGAGTGTTTTTCTACTCAGTTTACGAGTTAATGTAATTCAATGTAAATCGAAGTCTTTATGGACCCCATTGAGGGGGGGGAGATGCTGGCAGGATTAACGGGAAGAAGAGAGACGTCACCCCAGGGCTAAAGAGAAGAGAGTTGGTTGATCTTCGGGGTAATTTTACAAGTGGCCTAGAGGTGGAGCTCTCGCCTCACAATCAGGAAGCAAATATTTCTCTCTCTGGGCACACTGAGAATATCTCTGCTGAACAAAACTCCTCATTGGCAACAGGAAGGGCATCTGGCCAGGAAGCACTCTGCTAGCTCTACTCAGTTGCTCAGGCTCCAGCCCACAAGGGATCACGGGTTCATTAAAAGAAGATGATGATGATGATGATCTTTGGGGTAATTTTACATGAGTGTGGCTTGGTCAATGAGCATTGTTTAGCAAGGTCCCCACGGCTTCCCAGCCCCCTGCTTCTCTCTGTCCCCACAGCATCACAGCCACGGCCGCCAGCATCGGGGCCGCTGGGATTCCCCAGTCGGGCCTCGTCACCATGGTCATCGTGCTCACCTCCGTCGGCCTCCCCACCGAAGACATCACGCTGATCATCGCCATTGACTGGGCCCTGTGAGTCTCTCCCCCCACCATCCATCTCCTAGCAAGCGACTCAATGTGTACCTGGTGTTTCTGCCCCTTTTGGGGGTCAAACACATTAAGAGCAGAGCTGTGAGCTGTTCAGACCCCCTTGGAGGACACCCCAAGTCGATGTCTACAGAGTTTCCCCATCATCCAGGTCATGGCTGTCCCAAAAGTGCTTTTTTCAAGGGGCAACTGGACTTTCCGTTTTTCTCCTTTTGAAGAGGGGAAGGGAAGGATTGATACTCCTTGCAGACAGCTGGTCATTTGCATTCTTTTTAGAGGGTCGCTGAGGCCACTTGGAGGTTTATCTGTGAGGATCATCTTGGAACTACCAAAAGGACCGTGTGGTAGACCGGAGATAGATGACGTCCTCAGCAGTTCCAAGAAGGCTCCACACTCATTTGCACCACTCAGGTGACCCTGAGGAGACAGACAAACCTACAGGTGGCCTCAACAACCCTCTAAAAAGGAAGCAAATGACCAGCTTTGTCTGCAAGGAGTATCAATCCTTCCATTCCCCACCATACGGTTAGAGCTGAAGAAGCTTTTTGGATGAGAAGCGAAACGTCTTCAAAAGAAAAGCTAGAAAGTCCAGTTGCCTCCTGACAAAAAAGCCCCTTTGGGACCCCGACCAGATGTGGAAGCTCCAGATGTTCCTTTGAGGACTCCTTCTGAAGGGGGAACTTTGGATCAGTTCAAGGGGGCACTTCGCCTCCTGGGATCCCCTGGGAGGGAGGGAGGGATCCCCACTTGATTCCTCTGCGCTTCCCTCCCCAGGGACCGGTTACGCACCATGACCAACGTCCTGGGTGACGCACTGGCTGCCGGGGTCATAGCTCACGTCTTCCGGAAGGAGTTCGCTCCAAAGGTAAGCCCAGAAAAGGGTCAGAGCAGAGGCTCCTGGAGCCCTGAGGGAGGCTGCTGCCTTTATTCTCTTTCTCCTTTCTCTCCTCCCCCCCAAAGGAGCCCATGAACGAGCAGTTGGCCTGGGCAGAGGCTGCCTCTCCCCATCCTCCAGAGCCCGGGGCCCAAGGGATGGAGGAGGCCCTGGCTGGACAGAAAAGTCACTGCATCTGCGAGGTGTGAAGGCCACGGTCCCCACCGCCCATGACATCCAGGGGGCTGTTGGTCCCTATGACTCTCCAGGACCCCCCACCACCACAGGAGCCCCCGAGAAGGAAGAGCGAGGAGCCACCCCTCTGACTCTGCTCAGCCCCATCCTCTCCCGAAATCCCTTTAGGGGAAGCCTGGATCAGCCCCCCCCAAAAGAGACGCCTCGGAGGTTGCCGGGACTTTCTGAAAAATGAATACTGCATTTGGGGGCCGTTTGGATTGTCAGCAATCCCTTTTTTTCAATTTTACTTTTTTGATAACGAAAGCAAAAACTTTTCACTGGCTTTCTTAGTCCTTAACCCTTCTAACAGACCGGCTGTTGTGACCCGCCGGCAGCTGGCAGAGCTGGCAGCAGAGCTGGACAGTAGTGAGGAAATTGGGGAAGAACCCGGGCCAGTCCTGGAGGCTGAGGAAAGCTCGGACGAGGACTCTGCATCAGAGGCAGAGATGGGACCAGGGCAGGCTGGCAGTCAGCAGCTGCCTTTGGGCTCGGACAGCAGTGAGGCTGGGGGAGCTTCTGGAACCGGATCCCAGCCTGCGTATGCGCAGAGCTGCCAAAAGAAAGGCGCAATTAAGAACTGGGTCAGCGTGGGAGTAAGGCCACAGATGGATGATGCATGGCCCCTCCCATAGGGATTAAAAGAGGAGCAAAAGGGGAGGGGGCTTTTGCAGGAAACAACTTGCTCGCTCGCTCGTTCCAGCCTTGTGAAGATTTGTGTCTGTGTAACCCAGCCCTTCCCTGTCAGCACTGAGCGTGGAACTATTTACCGGGCAGCGTTCCAGGATTGATAAAGGCCTGAGCTCATTAGTCTACCTTTGCAAGACTGTTTGCCTGACTGGGAATGAAATAAATTCACATTAATGTAATAAAAGAATTGACTTCTTGCTTTTTGGGGAGGCCGAGGACAGAACACCGGCCAGGTTTCTGGTTCTGAAAACTAAGAAGTGTCTTTTCTAAGCAGGGGAGGAGACAACACAAAATAAAATGTATCTTTGCCAGGAGGTCACGGGGGGCGCGGGGGGGGGGGGGGGGGCTTGCCTGCACACAAAACACACACAGAGAGACAATCTGCAGAGAGGCTGAATTGTGAATCCACGGAGGATAATCAATCAGTGGAACAACTTGCCTTCAGAAGTTGTGGTTGCTCCATCTCTGGGGGTCTTTAAGAAGAGACAGGACAGTCGCTTGCCTGGAATGACATACGGTCTCCTGCCTGAGCAGGGGGTGGACTAGAAGACCTCCAAGGCCCCTTCCAACTCTGTTATCTTCTATTCTGAGTCCCCTTGAAAAGGGGCAGCAAGGAGAGGCGACCAGGGCCAGGAGGGGCTCAGCAGGCAAGACGGACCTGGCTGAGCTCATGCTGAGAGGGCTCTCAGCATGAGCTCAGCCAGGTCCGTCTTGCCTGCTGAGCCCCTCCTGGGAAGAATCTTGGGGGGGAGGAATGGGGAGCCCCTGAGGCAGAGCAGAGTGGGGTTGTGGGTTTGACTCAGATGCCTCTCAGTTTTAATGGGGCAGGTCCTCCCTGCCACCGAAGCAGGAATGTTCTCAACTACTCCAGGTGTTTTATGCACCAATTCACATCCGTGGCTGATTAAAAAAAATAGTATCTGAGCACAACCAACATGGCTGACTTCCAGAAGAGACACCTCCCTCTGCAGTTCTCACCTTTGCAGGTGAGCCCAGGATCTCTTCTGGCCCCAAGCAGGAACTTCACGAAGAGACCTCCCATCCCATAACTCTGTGAAGCCATTGCTCAATTCGGAAGCGTCTTTGCTCCGTCAGGAGGAGGCCAAAGGTCACGAAATCTCAAACAGAACCACTTCAGCTCTCATTTCCAATATTTCGAGTGAGTGGCTGAAGGATTTTCCTCTGCTGGTGCTCAGAAATTATCCTGATTGCACTAAACGTTTGGCTCAACTACTTTAACATGGTTGTGTGTGATAATAATCAAATAGAACTGGGGACATGTGAACAAGAGCTTTATTATGAAGCATTTGCAAAAGGGAATTCTGCTCATGGCAGAAGAACTGGCTCCCAGGAAGGCTGGGGTTGATATACAGGTTCAAATATACAGTCTCTGCCCCTTTCCTGGGTTCACAATCTATCCAAGCTACGTATCTCCTTACACCATACCCATATTATAGTAGCATAACACCTGTTTCCTTGTCCTTGGAAACTACCCTCGTTCTCGTGGCTTCTTCCTGTTATGGTCCTGTTATGACCATCTGTAATACAATAGAAAATTAACCATTCCTTTCGGGTCAGGATAACCTAGTATCTCCTACACATATCCTTATGCCAAAAAGTACAGGCCCATGTTCTACCCAAAAGCCTGACATTTACTTTAGAACATAACAAGTTACAAAACAGTACATGTTTATTAGATATAGTTATATAACTGTCTAATAATCATTGCATAGTTCAAATATCAGATAAGTATGGCTTCCCTTCTGTTCTTCATTTCCACAGGTGTAACTCATAATATGTAATTTCTACATATAACATTGTGAAACTAGAGTCATGATTTTGATGAAGAAGATCAGGAACATTAGCATCAGGAAAGGTTGAGGGACGTGGGACATCATGGCCGATGCATGCTGGGTAACTAAGAAAGCCAGGGGATTCCAAAAAGGAATGACAATCGGCTTCAACAATGATAGGAAAGATTTTGTGTTGATCAGGTCAAGGGCTGGAATGATCTTAGGATACTCCAAACTTGGCCACTTTAAGACTTGTGGACTTCAACTCCCAGAATTCTCCAGCCAGCATAGCCAATTCTGGGAGCCAATTCTGGGAGTTGAAGTCCACAAGTCTTAAAGGGGCCAAGTTTGGGGACCCCTGGGTTAGAAGAATCCCAGAAGGTCATCTTGTCCTGGAGAGAACCTGATGTGGAGGTCAGGAAGCCCCAGAATGACCTAAGCCCTTTTCCAACAAATCAAACACAATCCAAAGGGAACAGAAACCTTGTAATGCTTTTGCAAAATAATTAGCTGTGATAGCACAAGCCTTGCCAAACTGTGTGAGACTTGCCAAAAGATAACAGACAAGAAACAATTTGTAATACAAAAACGTTCAAATACAACTCAGGATACTGGAATGTCCCCCAGGCTAGAGCTTCAAAACATCTTTGCCTTCTGCAAAGTACATTCCTTTCACAGCTAACCTTTATCTCCTTGAGGGAGGAGCCATTATCTTGCAGCCTTACTCACAAGTCGCCTATGCTGTTGTAGCTGCTCTTTCCTCCAAGTAATCCTGTGCGCATGCACACTTGGCACAGGCTCCTCGGGAACCTCCTCATCGCTGCTGCCAGCCCCCACAATCTCTGAAGGCAGCAGTCCACTCCCTAATAGTCCTGGTCCCTCATCTGAGTCCTCACTCTCCTCAGCCATCCGCATCTGCAGCCGGCTAACCACAACACCAGAATGTGGAGAAGCAGATGGGGCGCAGGCTGGCAAAAAAAGGGTGGGCAGGAGACAAGACTAAATCCACTCACCTTATTTAGTCAACCTCTGTGTAGAATAGATATTAAGGAAACTGGATTGTAAGAAGATGAGCTTGGCTTGCAAAATGGAGGAAGGAACATCAACAACCTCGGTAGCCTGTGATGACCCTATCTTGATAGCCCTATAATGCACAGGAACTACAAGCTCTACTAATAAACTTGAAGGAACACTGTGATGACCCAAAGGGGCGTGGCACAAGGGCAACAGTCACATAAGTAAGAAAAGTCCCTTTAATTTCTCCAACTTGGCCCCCAATATCCAGTTATCATCGGCTGGAGAAAAAACTCTCCCAAGAACAATTTTTAAAGGGAAGAAATTCAGTCCGAACCCAAAGTACATATAAATTATAAATAAAAATCCACACAAACCACAAGCTGCAGCAATTAACTGGACAGGGCAGGATAAGGAATTGAAGGCCAACAAAACACACATAGTTGGGAAGATGCCAGGAACACAGATGAGCCTTGACAAATAAAGATAACTCACAGTTTGCTTCCAGCAACTTTGCTGTACGTAGCTTTTTAAATCCTGTGTTCCCAACTGCAGCTAATGAAGGGAATCATGGCCCTTTCCTCCCCCATAAGCCATGCATCTTCCATTGCTCCCTTCTCCGTTCCTCCCTGTGTGCCCTAGGATGAAGAGGGGCTGGGCCTGGGTCTTCCTCCGAATTCCCTCTCCCTTGCTCTACCTCTCCCCTGCTCTGCCCAGCCGGACTTTGCCCTTCCCCAGTTTCCCCCACAGCCACTGGAGCTATATTCCCACTCCCTGTCAGCTGCTCCCCCTCCCCCTCCGAATCAGATTCCAACAGGGGCAGGACAGAACACAGTGAAAAAAAGGGAGTGATATTAAATATAAAGAAAACTAAAATAATGATAGAACAACCAGCCTCAGAACTCAGAATGAAATGAGAACAAACGGTGTAAAACCAAGGGTGTTTTTTTCAAGAGGCAACTGGACCTTCTGGTTTTCCTTTGAAGACGTTTCGCTTCTCATCCAAGAAGCTTCTTCAGTTCTGTCTGGATGGTGGGAATGGTTTGTGCTCCTTCCAGGCAACTGGTCATTTGCATCCTTTTAGAGAATCATTGAGGCTGCTTGGAGGCTTTTATCTGTGTCCTCACCTGACTGGGACAAATGGGCGTGGAGCCTTCTTGGAGCTGCTGAGAGGACCGTGTGGTGGAGCTGTGTTTCCTGCAGGAGGTTTTCCGCCCTGTGTCCCTTCGCGGCTGAGGACAAGACAAACCTCCAAGTGGCCTCACCGTCTGATGTTTTGGTGTTGGAGAAGGCTCTGGAAAAGAGCACGGATGGCCAACAGATTACAGGGCAAATTAAGCTCAAGTATTCTCTCGTGGCAGAAATGATTGGTTCAAATGATCACGTTCAGAGAAAAGTCTGAGCTCCCTTGGAAGAAAAAATCCATCGTGCTAGGAAAGGGGGAAGGAAAGAGAAGCCACAAAAGAAGAAAGAGGAAGCCACTTGCCGTATCCCATCTCTTGCCAGCTGTGCATCTTGCAGAAATGTTCAACGTGCACAATTTTCTAGACAGACTTAAGATATCGCTCTTGCGCTGAGTCGGGGCTTTTCAGTGCTGGAGGATGCCAGGTTTGAGCAGGAAAAACCCCCCAGAGAAACAGCTGTTTCCTCACAACCTCTCGTTGGAAACGGTTGGATGGAAAGAAAGAAAGACATCTGCAAAATGACTGCAGTGCATTCCATGTTTATCTGGGGTGTGAAGGACTTTGGCTTTGCCTCAAGCTCTAGCTGAATTTATTCATTTAAGCAAATTTATGTGGCCGCCCCACTGACTCTCGGTGGCTCCAGGGAGCTGACAAAGAGGTTAATTTGGATGTTCGACCTCAGTTTCTATTTTCTCATAGTAATGACATTGTTCCTAGAGAGTATCTGGTGGGTTTTTTAAAATTTCAATAGCCGGAGCGCTTAGAGTTATATATCGCTTCACAATGCTTTTACAGCCCTCTCTAAGCGGTTTACAGAGTCAGCCTCTTGCCCCCAATAATCGGGGTCCTCATTTTACCCACCTCGGAAGGAAGGACGGAACGTGGAGTCAACCTGGAGCCGGTGAGATTCGAACTACCAAACTGAAGGTCAGACAGCAGTCAGCAAAAGTGGTCTGCAGTACTGTAACCACTGCGCCACCACGGCTAACCACGGGTTAATAATAATTAACCCACCCCCAGGAGTTGGAGCATGGAATGGGAGCTCACCCCCATCATGCAGCACTCAGGTCTCAAACCCTTTCAGGCTGACAAGCTCATCCACGGAGCCATCACACCCGTTGGATTGGTATAGTAGGGAGGGTGAAATACAAATGTATTTTATTTTACACAGTAAGGCCCTCTTTGGACAGGGGTGAAGACCCTTCCCCTCCAGCCTGTTGGTGCTGGGTGACTTCAACCTTCATGCTTTGGGGACAGGACAACAAAGTCCACGAATTCATGTCCTCCGTAGCATCCAGGTCTTGTCTCAGATCCAACACATGTTGAAACACTGTGCATCAGAGCTCAGTTTTACCTTGAGCTGCTCTCAGGCTCCCAATCTGGAGAAAATTTCTATCGCTCCTCTGCTGTGCTCAGATCACTCCGTCGTTCCTGGTCCAGGGGAGAGAGACCCCACCTGCCACTTCTGGAGGAAAGGAGCTGTTCAGCAGGTCACCTCTGCTCAGAGTTTTGCAGAGTAAATTCAGTGCCAGGAAAATAAACGCAGATGCCTGAGGCTTCATTTAACGTCTTTATAAACACATAAAGTAAATTTTCCAATACCAGTTGCAGATTTCTCCAACACGGAGCGAACTCAAAGAGAAGCAGATACGTTACAGGTTCAGAATGGAACAGCAACTCAGGAGCTCAGAAACAGACCTCAGTTTCCCTTTAGTTCAGCAGAGGAGAGAAGCAGTTTCATTTTCAGTGGACAGACTCAGAGCTCAACACAGCTGCAGAGCTTAGCATAGAGCCAGGCCCAGGCTACCTCTAGTTTCAGTTCTCAATTCAGCTCTCATTGGCCGACTTAGTTGCTATGCCTATTCCTTGGCTGACCTTGTTGCCAAGCTCTGTTCCAGTTCCAGTTCATGATTCTGACAACCTGCAGCTTCTGATGGTTTCTGATGGCCAGTTGGGTTTCCCAACCACCTTGTAGGCAAGTCCACTGAGCGCCTGGTTGGCTACTAGTCCTGGAAGGCCAGCTGAGATCTTGATGATGCCTCCTCTCTCTGTTGGCTGATCAGGGTTGGCTCCTGGGCTCATTGACGCCTGTCCTTGGCCTGAGGGCCAGAAATCAATTCTCAACAAATGAACCAGCAAACATGTGGAAAACTCTTAAAAACATCACTGGCTTCAGCAAACCTCCTTCCCAGGCCAAAGGAAATCAACGACTAGCAGATGACCTGAATGTGTTCTACTGCAGGTTTGAAAAGAAACCACAGCCATCTATCTCCACAACACACATCTCAAACACACCAACAATAGACAAGCCTCCTACAACTGGCCCCAACCCATTGGGCTCACAACCTCTGGTGATCACAGAAAAAGAAGAGCAAGATCTATTACACAGACAAAAGCCAGGAAAAGCACCAGGGCCAGACAAGATAACTCCTTCTTGCTTAAAAGTCTGTGCTGAGCAATTGGCCCCCATCTTCACCCGAATCTTCAATAGATCACTAGAGATGTGCCATGTTCCTTCCTGCTTCAAACGTTTTACCATCATCCCAGTGCCAAAGAAGCCCTCGATCAAGGAACTGAATGACTACAGACCAGTTGTTCTAACATCTGTAGTTATGAAAATCTTTGAAAGGCTTGTGCTGTCCCACCTGAAAACTATCAGAAATCCACTGTTAGATCCCATGCAGTTTGCATACCGAGCAAATAGATTGACAGATGATACTGTTAACATGGCTCTGCATTACATCCTACAACACCTTGAATCTCCAAATACCTATGCAAGGGTCCTCTTTGTAGACTTCAGTTCAGCATTCAATATCATTATTCCAGACATTCTTCTAAGTAAATTAAACCAACTAGTGGTACCTGAACACACTTGTAAATGGATCATAAGCTTCCTAACAGACAGGAAGCAGCAGGTGAAGCTAGGCAGAATCACATCCGATACCTGTACAATCAGCACAGGGCCCCCCCAAGGTTGTGTGCTTTCTCCACTTCTCCCTATATATCAATGACTGCATCTCAAACGATCCATCTGTTAAAATACTGAAGTTTGCTGATGACACAACAGTCATTGGTCTCATTCGAGACAACGATGAATCTGCATACAGAGAGGAGGTTATACAACTTGCCTCATGGTGTAACCAGAACAATCTGGAACTGAACACACTCAAAACCATAGAAATGGTGGTAGATTTTAGAAGAAACCCTCCCATACTACCACCCCTTACAATACTAGACAACACAGTATCAACAGTAGGGACCTTCAAATTTCTAGGTTCTACTATATCACATGACCTAAAATGGACACCTAACATCAAAAACATCATAAAAAAGCTCAACAAAGAAGGTTCTTTCTGCACCAACTCAAGAAGCTCAAACTGCCCAAGGAGCTGCTGATCCAGTTCTACAGAGGAATGACTGAGTCTGTCATCTGCACCTCTACAACTGTCTGGTTTGGTTCTGCAACCCAACAGGACAGACACAGACTTCAGAGACTGCAGAAAAAACAGTGGCTACCCACCTGCCTTCCATGGAGGACCTGTATACTGCATGAGTCAAAAAGAGGGCTGGGAAAATATTTGCAGACCCCTCACATCCCGGACATAAACTATTTCAACTCCTTCCCTCAAAACGACGCTACAGAACCCTGCACACCAGAACAACTAGACACAAGAACAGTTTTTTCCCCAAAGCCTGTAATAGCCTCTGCTAAACAAATAATTCCCTCCACACTGTCCAACTATTACAAAGTCTGCACTACTATTACTGCTAATCTTCTCATCATTCCTTATCACCCATCCCCTCCCACTTGTGATTGTAGGATTGTAACTTTGTCGCTTGTATCCATACGATTTATATTGACTGTTTCCTAGTATGATTTGATTGTTGATTGTGCCCTATGACTATCATTAAGTGTTGCACCTTACGATTCTTGACGAATGTACCTTTTCTTTTTATGTACATTGAGAGCATTTGCACCAAGACAAATTCCTTGTGTGTCCAATCACACTTGGCCAATAAAGAATTCTATTCTATTCTATTCTATTCTATTCTATTCCATTCTAATTAACTTTGGGGCAGATGCTAGAGGAAGGTAAGAAGCCTGCCTAGACGTTTCCGGGCTGAGCTATCCGTGTAACGTCCCTCTGTCAGGAGTCCATCACCGGAGGCCTTCAGACAAACTCCGGAGGATCATTTGTGGGGGTTGGCTTGAGAATTCCTGCTCCAGCAGGGGATTGACTACAAGATCTCCAAGGCCCCTTCCATCATTTGATTTCCATGTCTCTGTCATTACATTTGATCCATACCTGTCAGGCACAGAACACCAGAGCCACCTGGGAAGGTCGTCAGTCAATGCTTATTCTAGGATGGGGTGAGGTATGGGGTGGTATCGAATATAATATAATATTATATGTGTGTGTGTGAAATAACCCCTCACGCATCATCACAAAATCTCCAGAACCGTAAAGCCTACAAACATGAAATTGGGCATGTATGTTCTTCTTGGCTTCTAAGAAAGGATTTTTCTAAGAAAGGCTCTCTAAGAAAGGATTCTTCCAAATGATTATCAGAGCATTTAGAGTATTTCCTATATTATGATTATTAACAGGCTCTGATGCTAAGGAGTTCTACTCCCCCTCCCCACCTGAAAACAAATATCTTCCAAATGCAAAACGCAAGCAGAGAGGAGTTTCAGTTTCAGTTTCAGAGCACCAAGCAGCTTTAGCACAGAACAGTTGAGCTAAGCCACACCCAGGCTCCTTGCTGTCTCCTCCTTGCTCACACAGCAAATACTCTTTCAGTTTCCAAACAGCCCTCGACTCTCACACACTGACAGGACGCTAGGCAGAGGACTACCGATGGATGCTGGTAGGCAGAGGCAGATTTTTTTTTCATTATTTTACTCCCCCAAAATTAAGTCTGGCCACATAGATGCTTAGCGAAGCACGGGTATCGAGCTAGTATAATATAATGTTGAATAGGATAGGATAGGATAGGATAGGATAGAAGAATATAATATAATAATTAGAAGAGAAGAGAAGAGAAGAGAAGAGAAGAGAAGAGAAGAGAAGAGAAGAGAAGAGAAGAGAAGAGAAGAGAAGAGAAGAGAAGAGAAGAGAAGAGAAGAGAATAAGGAATAGAATAGAAGAATATACTATAATAATTAGGATAGGATAGGGTAGAATAGAATAGAAGAATATAATATAATAATTAGAATAGAATAGAGTTAGACTAGAACTAGAATCAGAATAGATATATAAGAAACAGCTGGGGGAGTCACCTGGCATTTGGGGTGCAATATCTTGAATTTATATCCCCCCTATGCAGGAGATGCCCTCAAAGTCTTTCCCTGGTCTTCAAAGGCCAGGCGGGAGAGAAGAGAGGAAAGTCGGATCGAAGTAAAACCGAGCCCCTTTTGGTCTATCGGGGTCTCTCTCGAACATCCTGTCCACCTTCCCAGGTAGGCCAGGCAGGAAACACGACCAGATGAATTAAGTCTGCTTTAACTGCAAAGCCACATTCAGAGAATCTTGCAAGACTGAAATTAGGTCGCTTTTACCGCCTGATAAGGCAGGGAAGGTCCCTTCTGAGTTTCTTTCTCTGCCTGTTATGCAGCCGAGCCCCCCGCCCCCCCTTCTCTTCCCTAATTGTTCCCTAGGCAGCCTCGGTTCCTCCTCTCCCACCCACCATTACATCAGCCTCCCCTTCCCAGGTTCCCAGGGGAAACAGTTTTGTGAACAAGATGTAGCAGTGTCACACATACACACACCTTTCCTCCTGGTAACTCCCCAAGATGATCTCATCAATCATCTGCTCCACCTGAGGTAACAGCTGTCCCTCCCTCGGGAATCGGTCTCCTCCCCCCACATACAGACCCCCTGTGGGGCTGATATGGAAGGAGCTGGTTCAATTCCCTCCACTGGGTCTCTCGCTGTCCCCAAGGCTGCCTCTGCCCCATGGGAGAAGCCCCCTTCCCCCCACCCTCATACTGGTCAGTGCCTGATTCCTGCAAGGCTGGCGCTTCCCTGGGATGGGGCTGGTTGGAGTAGTGGCTAAAAAAGCGGCATGCCAATTGTGGTGCACGCAGGTGCATTGCTGCCTCTGATTCTGGGTAGTTTTTCCAGTGTAATCAAGTCTTCACTGCACTGATGGTGTTGCCTTGACAGGTCATGAAACGTCTGAAAGAAAACAACTCAGCTCAGAGATAAGTAAGGACCCCACAGTCCTCCTCCTTCTCCCTCTCCTCCTCCTCCTCCTCCTGGTCCCTCTTCTCCTTCTCTCCATCTCGTCTCCTTCTCCTCCAGTCTGCAACCCCCTTCCCTTCTAGCACTAATGACGTTATCTTGACAGGTCATGAAATGTCTGCAAGGAAACAACCCAGCTCAGAAAGCGCTAAAGATTAAATGATTCTCCTCCTCCTCCTCCTCTCTACAAACTCCACTCCCTTCTAGCACTGATGATGCTATCTAGTCAGGTCATGAAACATTAAGCCCAGAGACCACCAAGGACCCCAGGGTCCCTTTCCTCCTCCTCCTCTCTCCAAAGCCCACTCCCTTGTAGCACTGATGATACCTAGCTGAGTACTGAGAGGTCTGCAAGGAAACGACCGAGCTCAGAGAGCATTAAGGACCCCACAGTTCACCCCAGAGCTGCAAATATTCTCTTCTATTGCTCTGTTTCCCTTTGCAGGCAGAATCTAACATCCCTTCCAGCTCCTACTCTCTCTCCCTATTTATAAGAAGGGGGGGGGGGAGTCTGTAGAGGGCCTGGGGAAGCCTCTTTCCCAAGCAAACCCCGTTGACATATACAGTGAGCCTTCCTGGATGCCGGCAATTGCAGACAAACTGTCGCTCGCTCCGTTGATGAGGAAGGCGAGAAGCAGCAGGGAGTTCAGGAGAAACTTCCTAGCAGGGAAGACAATTAGCATGAGCAACAGGCCTCCAGAAGCTGTGGACGCTCCATCACCGGAGGTTTTAAAGAAGAGCCTGGACAGGCACTTGTCCGGAATGATATGAAGTCTCCTGCTTAAGCAGGGGGCTGGACTAGAAGACCTCCAGGGTCCCTTCCAACTCTGGTATTCTGTCATAATTCTGTTGCTCCGATTTGCTTCGTCACCAGGAAAGCATTTCTCAAACCCAAGTGCCGTTTCTTAGCAGGTCCTGCTAAGGAAGCCTGAAACTTTGGAGGAAACCACAACAAACCATCAAACTGAGCAGCTGCTGACTCCGGGCCCGGCTGGCTTTGCAAGCTCGGCATTCTGTTGCTGTGCCTGAGACCAGCCCCTTCCTGGGGTCAAAGGGCTCTCCTCGGGGCTCCGTGGTCCCTGGTTCTCTGCCTCTCTCCTGGGGATCTCTTGGTTGCTCCCAAGGAGACCCCCTAGGAGGGGTGGTGTGGGGGGGGAGACAGGCTGTAGTTTCCTTTCCCCTTCCCGACTCTTCCCTGCCTGGATTCTTCCAGAGAGAGCTCTCACTAGGCAACGTTGCTGGAGCCCATCCCGAGTTTCTGGGGTGGCCCACCAGCTCGCCTCTTAGGCCCCCAGCCAGATCTTCTCTCCACTGGTCAAGCAGGGCTGGGGCTTCCCACCTTATCTTGCCAGCAAGTAACTGAACGTGTAAAGTGTATAACTTTACTCTCCTCGCTTGGAGCTTTTGGATCTACAGACTAGCTGTGGTTTTCCATATGGGGCCACAGAATCATAGGTCTGGAAGAGACTTTGGAGGTCTTCTAGTCCAACCCCCTGGCCGAGGTAGATTCCTTATACCGTCCTGGCAAATGGCAGTCCGATCTTTCCTTGACAGCCTCCAGCGATGGAGCCCCCACAGCTCCAGGAGGGAAGCTGTTTCCAGGTCCACATCCTCACCATCCGGAAATCCTTCCTTACTTCCAGGGTGCACCATATCCAGGGTCCTAAGGGCTTTGGAGACTAAGTCAGCCAATAAAGGAAAACCCTTGTGGCTCAGGGTTAGAAATGAGAGGTCCTTGATAACAGATAACAGACAATCAGAGTTGGAAAGGACCTTGGAGGTCATCTAGTCCAACCCGCCCCACCCAAGCAGGAGATCCTACACCATTTCTGACAGAGGGCAGCCCAGTCTCTTCTTGAAAGTCTCAAGTGATGAAGCTCCCACAACTTCCGAGGGCAACTTCTGTTCCATGGGTTGATGGTTCTCAATGTCAGAAAGGTCCCTGAGTTGGATTGTTTTCTTGTAGACGTTTCATTACCCAACTAGGTAACATCATTTGTGCCAGTGAGGAGTGGGGTTTTGTTTATGTAACTCCCTTCCTTACTAGCACTGATGATGTTACCTAGTTTGGGTAATGAAACGTCTGCAAGAAAACAATCCAGCTCAAAGTCCCCTCAGAATAATTTGACTCCCTTTCCTTTCGGGCAGCCCCCCAAACTCTGGGACACTGATATCCTGTCTCCCCTGGTCCTTCTCTTCTCTAGACTAGCCATGTCCAATACCTGCAACCGGTCTTCACATGTTTTAATCTCCAGGCCTTTAATCATCTTAGTTTTCTTTGCACTTTTTCCAAAGTCTCAACCTCTTTTTTACATTGTGGTGACCAGAACTGGATGCAGAATATTCCAGCTGTGGCCTTCCCAAGGCCTGATAAAATGGTATTGACACTTCATGTGATCTGGATTCTATCTCTGTTGATGCAGCCTAGGATTGTGGGGGCTTTTTTGGTTGCTGCCACACCTGGCTGGCTCAGAGTCACATGATTATCCCTCTCACAGTTACTGCTATTGAGCCAGGTTTTACCTAATCTATTTGTACCTCTGCATTTTGTTTTTCTTGTATAAGTTAAAAAAATTGATGAGTTTCCCTTCTATCTCCTCATTCACATCATTTATGAAAATGTTGGCATCAATACTGCCAACATCTTCATGAAGAAGAATTTCAAGCGGAGCCTCCAGCTGTCCATCAGGCTTCTGGCAGGCGCATGGTTGCCAGCGAATGCACAGGTGACCAACTTGGAGAAAGACAAACTGATATGCTTCTGAACTGTAATTTAAGGCTTGCAAAAATGCCAGGCCCCAAGAACCTGCACTGCAGTTGCTTCCCCATCAGGAAGTCATGAGCGCTACTTGGTTGAAAGCAAGATTAATCTCCGGATGGCCTTGAAAGCCACATGAACACGAGATAAGGCGCCTGGGGACGAGATAAGGGCTCTCTGGTGAGATTTGTTCTCAGAAAGGCTGCTGAAGGCCACGCAAGATGGTTATCATCTGCTTGAAATCTTTCCCAGTATCAGTAAAAGATCATTCGCTGGTTGATCTTCCCCTTTTTGAAGACCAAGACAACCTCTGATCTCCCCCAAACATGGGCAGGGATTGGACTACTAGATGTTCTGCAAGGTCTCTTCCAACTCTGTTAATTTGTAATCTGTTCACCAGGATCTTTCAGTGTTTGCATTAAAAGTCCGGCCAGGCCGTCTGCAGGTTCCACCAGTAGCTCGGATGCGACGCATCTGGTCCTGGGAATCTCAGCTCATTGCCAAGTTTGGAGAGATTCTCCACCCATCTTCATTTTCCCCCTGAAAAATAAAGCCTTTTGGCTGGAGAAGGCTGGCTCAGTTCCTACAGGAGAAGAAATGCCCCCATGTTCTGAGTTCTTCCTGCCCTAGGAGGGTTGGAAGATCCCAGCCAACACCTGAAGTGTCAGGATGGGGGGGCCTCTGCTGCCGTTTTCAGGTACAACAAAATAGCCCAGTCGGTGGATTTCTTGTGCCACCCCCTGTCAGCCTTCACAGGGAGACAAAGGCCCTCCTGGCCCCCTTTCCATTTCATAGAATGTGGGAAACGGGAAGATACACATGCAATGCCCTTGGGTTGTTGTTGCATTGTTAACATTCCTTATTTATTCCACTTACGTGGCAACCCGTCTTGGACAAGTGACTCTGGGCCAGAACAGAATTAAACAGAATTAAAAAGCCAATGAAAAAGAATTACACTCTTTAAACAAGAATTAGAAGCCCAGTAAAAATATAAAATAAAGAGGAAAATCAGCAGGGGAGATGATTGATAGATAGATAGATAGATAGATAGATAGATAGATAGATAGATAGATAGATAGATAGATAGATAGATAGATATAGATAGATGCTCTGTGTGTGTGTGTGAGAGAGAGAGAGAGAGAGAGAGGTAGATAAACAGAGAGAGAGAGAGAAATGGGTGGATGGCTAGATAGAGATAGAGACTGGTAGGGGGATAGGTAGGAATAGATAGAGAGATAGATATAGATAGATGATAGACTGACCACCTAGAGATACAGTACAGATATTTAACCAAAACTATTTTACAGGCTGCCACAGCCATTCTGACCCACAATCCTGGAAGCAGAAACCTCTCAGCCGCTGAGACAGCAAGATGGGCAGCCTATAAATTTGATCAGTAAAAAAATCTCTGTGGGGGAGGGGGGGGCTGGGGTTCTGTAGCAGGGGTCTCCAACCTTGGCCACTTTGAAGTTGAAGTCCACGAGTTTTAAGGGGGCCAAGATCGGAGACCCCTGCTCCAAAGTAGTCTGGCACTGACCACCCCAAGGAGAGGCTGAAGATACGAGGGAGAATTCTGCAGCCTGTCCGGGATCCACAGCCAGGACCGGCCTTGCAACCCCACCAGCCCTCCTGGCTTCACTGCTCTTCTCTCTCTTCATGCCCCCAGCAGAAAGAAATGGGACCTTGTGGGTCATCTAGTCCAACCCCCCCACCCAAGCAGGAGGCCCTACACCATTTCTGACCAATGGCAGTCCAATCTCTTCTTGAAAGCCTCCAGGGATGAAACTTCCACAACTTCCAAGGGCAACTTCTGTTCCATGGATTGATTGTTCTCCCTGTCAGAAAGTTTCTCCTTATTTCCAGGTTGAATCTCTCCTTGTTCAGTTTCCATCCATTGTTCCTTGTCTGGCCTTCTTGGGCTTTGGAAAACAGCTTGACCCCCTTCCTCCTCTCTGTGGGAGCCCCTCAAGGCCCAGTTCCTGCAACCGTTCTTCATATGTTTTAGCTTCCAGTCCCCTCATCATCCTGGTTGCTCTTCTCTGTACTCTTCCTAGAGTTCCAACATATTTTTTATAGTGTGGTGGCCAAAACTGGATGCAGGACTCTAGATGTGGTCTTACTAGGGCTTTATAGAGTGGTATTAATACCTCCCTTGATCTTGATTGTATCCCTCTGTTAATGCAACTTAGGATTGTATTGGCTTTTTTGGCTGCTGCGGCACACGGCTGGCTCCTTTTGAGCTGGTTGTCCACTAAGACTCCAAGATCCCTCTCCCAGTTCCTGCTATTGAGCCTGGAACCAGCTTTCATCCAGTCTGTATGTGTCCTTTGGGTTTTGGGCTGAACTTATGTAGGGACTGAAATTCCTCCGATCTGTTTGCAACTAACTTTCAGAGGACCAAAGAGCTGAAAAAAAACCCAAGGAGGCTCCTGGGACCTTTTCCACCAGGACCCCCATCTTCTCTTTGGGGTCATTTGCTCTCCTTCCCAAAGAAGGAAAATTCCAAAAGGAACTATTACAGGCAAATCAAACATGTAAAGTATTAAGAGGAGAATCAAACATTCAAAGAACAGCTGGAGGATTTGGGGTTTGGCTAGTTCAGAGAAGAGAAGGATTGGGGGGGGGACATGGGGGCAATGTTTCGATATTTGGGGGGCTACCACAAAGAAGGGAAGAGGGGGTCAATTTATTCTCCAAAGCACCAAAAGGCAGGAGAAGAAACAAAGGGTGGAAAGTAACCAAAGAGAGAAGCAACCTGGAATTAAGGAGAAACTTCCTGACAGGGAGGACAATTGACCAGTGGAACTGCCTGACACCAGAGGTTGTGGGTTCTCCATCGCTGGAGGTTTTGAAGAAAAGACTGGGCAGGCACTTGTCTGAAATGGAATCGCATCTCCTGCTTGGGCAGGGGGTTGGACTAGAGGACCTCCAAGGTCCCTTCCAGCTCTATTCTGATTGCATAGGAAACTGTCATGGTTTCTTCCACTACTTTCAGCCCAGCTCCGCAGCTTATCAAGATGCTTTTGGGTTTGTTTTGTAGAATATTAACCGCCTCACACAATTCTGTCTGATCTGCTCACCTGGCCAGCCTCTCCTCCACCTCTCACCATTCATGAAAACCTGGAAGTGCGGAGGAGCCGAGGGGAATGCCTGGTGCCTGCCCCCCCCCCAAGGAGGGGTGCCCGTGGGGGCCTCTGGGGAGCCAGCCAGCCAGGGGCCTTCGCCTTAGTCCTCGCGCCCTGCAGCCCACAAAAAGCGAGCCTGCAAAAAAGGATGCTGCGAGATACCTTATCAAGTGCTTTGGCTCAAACCAAGATATCTTCTATTGACAACAGTTTCACACTCTTTTCTGGAAGCCGTTTGATCAAAACGGGAGATGCGGTAAGCCAGCAAGATCAGTTCCTGGCAACCCCACTGACCTCCTGATTTCTGCTAATTGTTGTCTTCTTTTCAAAGTTCCTCTGTATGACCAGCTCTAGAATTTCCCTCGAACTCAACATTTTGCTGAAGCCATTTTTAAATTGCTGAGAGCTGCATTCCTTGTAAAACAAGAATAGCAACGAAAGGACAACATCGAGTAAGAGAACAAAGAATTCTAGAAGTGAACCTCTGGCTAAAGGGTCGGTGGGGCCTTTGGATTCCTGGACCATGGTCTGTGCTATCTCCACGATGGGCTTCTGGCAAGGGACGCGTTGCACCTCACAAGGACTGGGAAGAATGTCTTTGGAAACCGAGTGGCTCAACTTATCAGGAGGGCTTTAAATTAAAATTGAGGGGGGGGAGATCAATCTTTAGGACCCCCAGGACCTAATTCCAAGCACAAACCCCTAGAAAGCAGGTCAAATCATGGGGAAAGGAGGGATGGGAGGGAAGACAAACTCCAACCCCAAATACTGCTATGTATAAACTGGACCTCAGTTGCTTGCTCAACAGCGAGGAGGTCCATGTTGTACGGCGTGGCCATCCGTGTGCTTCGCGCAACTCTGTCTGCTGTTCCCCTCAGGACCCTTCCGGATGAGAAGGCCCTTCAGACAATCCCCCGTGCTTGGTCTCCTTGCAGCTAGACTTCTGCAATGTGCTCTACAGGGGGCCGCCCTTGGAAACCACCCAGAAACTTCAGTTGGTCTCGAAGGCAGCAGCAGAAGCGCCAATGGGCACACCTTGGCAGGCCCACTTGCACCCGTGTTCAGTGAGG
The DNA here is from genome assembly GCA_023653725.1 of Bungarus multicinctus. NCBI lineage: Eukaryota > Metazoa > Chordata > Lepidosauria > Squamata > Elapidae > Bungarus > Bungarus multicinctus. Next base: position 174,935,576 of record CM042838.1, read on the forward strand.
TACCCTGGTTGCTTCTGGGTGCAGTTCAAGGTGTTAGCTCTCCAACTGCTGGTCAAATAGATTCCATATCCTGTATCTTCTTTCTCTTTCATTTTTGATGTCCGTCTGTCCATTTCTGCACACTCCAGTATTTTCTTAATTGTTTCTTCATCTTGTGGTTCATCTTCATTTTATCCAGCATTGCGCAAATACAATCCTCACTGCTGTCAAGATATGCAGTATTAGATGCATACTTTCCTTATCAAGTTGACCTGATATTATACCTCATAAAAAATAGTTCAGGTTTAAAATCTACATGCTTTCCAATCCTATTTTCTAGCCCTTTATGTATTTTTTCCCAAAATTTTCTTGCTTTATCACAAGTCTACCACATATGGTAATATGTGCCTGTTTTCTGATTACATTTCCAACGTTTAGTGGACATATTTTTAAACATTTTAGGCCACCTAGCCAGTGGTTTAACTACCACCTATAAAACATTTTATATAAGCTTTCTTTATACGAAGTTGCCATGGTTAATTCCTTTCCCATAAATGTTGCCATTCCTCTAATTCTATATTATAAACAAATATATATATATATATTATCCTTCTCATCTTTTCCATCTCCCCTACTACCTTCTCCTATTGGTATCTTATGGTTTATCTCTTGTTATTTGTATCTTATGATTAATGATTGTAACTATGATTTATGATCCATAACCCATCATTTTTCCTGTCTACGGAGATTCTCAGTTTACCTCTATGGAAACTTTCTTGTTCGTTTGGACACTGAGAGCTTCTGTAGCGGAGATAAATTCCTTGTGTGTCCAATCACATTTGGCCAGTAAAGAATGTTCTATTCTATTCCGACCTGGCAGGGTTGACACACACACCCTGAGTCCTGTCAATCAAGCGTTTCCTCTCTTAGGACCTCAGAAGAGGCCGGCCCTCTGGAATGGCTTCCCCTGGGGTTGGCTGGCCTTCCCATGGGCTCCCGGGACTTGAACCAGAAGAAACGGAGCCCCTTGAGGGGTGTAAGATGTGTGTTGCTGAAAAGATGTCTGAAATGCTCCAGGTTCTCCTGCTTGAGCCAGGGGTTGGACTAGAAGACCTCCAAGGTCCCTTCCCACCCCTTTATTCTGTTTATTTTGTCAGCTACAACCCTGTTTATGGTCCGTTTGTGCTGGAAGCCTCTCAGAGCCAGTCGAAGCCCAGTGGCATCTAAGACAAATAAAAGAATGTGTGTGTGTGTTTGTGTGTGTGTGTGTGTGTGTGTGTGTGTGTGTGTGTATCCCCCAGGGGCGCATTTGTATGTAAGCCTTTATTTGCAAGCAGAAGTTCCAGCAAATTCCACAGAAAACGGCAGCCCTCCTACCAGCTCAATGCGCCCCCCCCCCTCGTTTCAACCACATCCCTCTTTGCCAAGATCTGCTGGTGCCTCTCCCTTCCCTTCCAGCCGCTGCAAAGAAGGCAACGCATCCAAAGTCACTTTCTCCTGCATTGATTCATTGACGTAGCTGCCCCATCGCAACACTCGGGGCGGGCAGCAGAATTAAAATGGAACAAAAGCAACAATGAACATTTCTAAAAATTAAAATCCAGCCAGCTGTGGAGCCAAAACCCCCATCAGTACCAGGACGAAGGAGTGGGTCCTCGCCACTTCAGTCATTAAGTGAGACATCTAAGTATGGTATATAAAACCATACATTGCAATGTCCTACTTGTCAATGAATACTTCAGCTTCAACCATAACAACACAAGAGCACACAATAGACACACAAGATTAATTGCACCAAACTTGATTGCAGGAAATACGACTTCAGCCACAGAGTGGTCAATGTCTGGAATACTCTACCTGACTCTGTGGTTTCTTCCCCAAACCCCAAAAACTTTAACCTCAGACTGTCTAATATTGACCTCACCCCTTTCCTAAGAGGTCTGTAGGGGGTGTGCATAAGCGCACCAACGTGCCTACCGTCCCTGTCCTATTGTTTCTTTTATTTTTCTTATAAGTATCTATGTATTCATAACTATGTATATACTTATACCTATTATCTTGCAAGTGGTTGACAAATCAAATAAAAATAAAGTGTATTTATGTATGTATGCATGCATTTATTTTGTCATGTTTATGTAGTGTATATTAGAGGTGGGGACCCTTGGAGAGCTGTATGCAATGAAATTTCATTTTAATGTAGGCCGATTAGTGTACATTCAAAGTGACAATTTCTCGATGCACAAAAAGCATTCAACAATTTGAACTGGCAGTTCATCATTTCACAATTAAAAAACATGAACTTTGGGGGGAAATTTGTAAAAATGGTACAACAATATATACCACACAAATGGCTAAAGTAATAATAAATGGAGATAATAACAGAGCAATTTCAAATTTCTAAGGGTGTAAGACAAGGATGGCCACTATCACCATTGTTATTCATTTTAACTTTGGAAGTGCTACTTGGACAGAGAAGACATGAACAAAGGTCTTAAGCACACCAACGTGCCTGCCATCCCTGTCCTATTGTTTCTTTTATTTTTTTATTTTTCTTATATGTATCCATGTATTCATAACTATGTTTTTACTTCTACCTATTATCTTGTAAGCAATTGACAAAAATAAATAAATAAAAATAAACATCTGTTCAGTGAGTTTTGCTCCCTTTTACGGCCTTGCTTGCCTCCGTTGTAAAGTGAATCCCCTTCATGCCATTAAGCTAGTCGCAGGGCTGTTGAGTGAGTTAATTGCTCCACTTTTGGTGAATCTATGATGACTTCTTCTGTTCTAAAAGACAATCAGAGTTGGAAGGGACCTTGTAGGTCATCTAGTCCAACCCGCCACCCAAGCAGGAGGCCCTACACCGTTTCTGACAGATGGCAGTCCAGTCTCTTCTTGAAAGCCTCCAAGGATGAAGCTCCCACAACTTCTGTTCCACTGGTTGATTGTTCTCAATGTCAGAAAGTTTCTCCTTATTTCCAGGTTGAATCTCTCCTTGTTCAGTTTCCATCCATTCTTCCTTGTCTGACCTACAGGCGCTTTAGGAAGCCCTTGGGGCTTATCTGTTATAACAGAATATAACAGAGTTGGGGGGGCCCTAGGAGGTCTTCTAGTCCAGCCCCCTGCTCAAGACCTAGACAGTGTCAGTTTCCCCCCTGTCCTTGTTTCGGTGTGCAAAAGCCTCGTCCGTAGCATTGGAGGCTTCAAGAAGAGACCGGACTGCCATTTGTCAGAAATGGTGTAGGGTCCCCCGCTTGTGTGTGGGGTTGGACTAGATGACCTACAAGGTCCCTTCCAACTCTGACTATCTGTTATTTGGGAGCCTCCCTGGCCCCCACAGCTCTGTGGCCACACCCCGCAGGTGGAGCCCACCACGTGTTTCCTGTGGCTGCCTCTGCCGGTCTGCATAAAAAGGCATTGCTGATGCCTCGGAGATAAGACCGGAGCTGCACTTCCTGCCCTCTTTGAAGATGAAGACCCTCCTCGCCTTCCTGTTCCTGGTGGTCTCCGTCGCTCTGGCGGTCGAGAGTCCCAGTGAGTCCTTCATGCCATTGGGCTTCCTCTCTTGCAACCCAAGACCCCCGGGAGGCCCTGAAGCCAGGTGTTCTCCTGGCACAGGCGGCTCAGCTCTCAGCCATGGAGGGGTAGGGGAGTTGAAGGAGTTACAATGCCCCCCTTCCTATCTCTTTCAGGTGCAGCCCCTGTGCTGACCCAGACCAACAACCGGAAGGGTGAGCCTCTTCTCCCTCCCCTTTTCAGCATCCGAAAATCACCCAATTCTGCCTCCTGACCCTGAGCGGCTCTAGCCCAGCCTCTTCCTCTGGGGAGAGCTATGGGGGGGGGGGGGGCGTTGCCTTCTCTGCCCCACTGCGACGTTGCTGAGCCAGACTGGGTGGAGACAGGCAGAGTGTCGGGGTTCCGGCGATCACCCGAATTAAACCATAAGCCTGGAGCTTCAGAAAAACTCCCGAAGATTTATTAGGAGCGACATGCCGGCATGACCTGTAGGAAGCCGACTCTGAGAGCCTGTGGGAGACGCTGCCCCAACGGCAGACGGGAGAGGAGCCGTGCAATGGGGCATAGCTGGGGCCCCAGGAACCCAAGGCTGCCTTTGCAGGAGGGTCTGAGCTGCTTGGGTGGGGAAGGGCTCCGGCTGGGAGGGTCACCCGGGCAGGGTGTGGTCAGCCACCCAGCACAGGCGCAAGCTGGGTGGCCTCCGCAAGGGAGCTCTTTCCTGCTGGGTTTGTTGAGACCCTCCGCCCCTTTTGAGAACAGAGAAAATAGAATTGTAGGCCTGGAAGGGACCTCGGAGGTCTTCTAGTCCAACCCCATGCCTAAGAAGGAGTTGAAGTCCACAAGTCTTAAAGGGGCCAAGGATGGAGACGCCTGATCTATATACCCTTCCTGACAAGTGGCTGCCCAGTCTTTTCTTAAAAACCTCCAGTATTGGAGGATTCCCAACTTCTGGTGGCCAGCAGTTCCACCGGTGAATTGTCCTCCCTGACAGGAAGTTTCTCCTTAGTTCCAGGTTGCTTCTCTCCTGGATGAGTTTCCATCCGCTGCTTCTGGTCCTGCCTTCAGGGGCTTTGAGAACAGGGGCTGCTCCATAGAAGAGGAAGTCAAGCTATTCTCCAAAGCCCCAGAAGGCAGGAGAAGAAGCAACGGGTGGAAACTCATCAAGGAGAGAAGAAGCAACCTGGAACGAAGGAGAAATTTCCTGAACAATTAACCAGTGGAACTGCTTGCCACCAGACGTTGTCTGGTGGCACTGGAGGTTTTTAAGAAGGCTGGACAGGCGCCAAATGGTGTAGGGCAGGGGTTGCCAACCTTTTGGACCTCAGGGACCACCAAACTTATAATTTTAGATCCCAGGGACCACTAAGTGGGTCTGTGGCTGTGGCCTAATTTGTGTTGTGGCTTGGTGGTCATGTGACTGGCTGTGCATGGCTTGTATGTAAATATTACAAATATTTATATAAATATTGAATTTGTTTTATAAAAAAAGAGCAACTTTTATCCAAATCTGGCAAAGCAGGCAGGCAGATTGAGTTGCTCACAGAATCACAGATTTATTCAGAAATCTATCTATCTGCCATCGGCTAGGTCAGTCTATCACATAAAATTTGCTTGCAAGCAAACTCACAAAATTAACTCACAACACACCATGTATGTAAATACTGAATTTTGTATAAAAAAGAGCAACTTTTACCCAAAATCAGGCAAAGCAGGCAGATTGAGTTGTTCAAAGAATAATTCAGTGATCTATCTATCTACCATCGGCTTTCTCAGTCTCTCACATTTGCTTGCCATTGAGTCTGCATTGAATTTGCTTGCAAACAAACCTTCAGTCCTAAGGGAGGATCGGCTGTGCTTAGCTAGAAAGCAAGAAATCCAACCATTTCCTGCTTCTTAGCTAATCTAAATCTTGTGGCACAGCAGAACAGCTGATGCTCGGAAAAAGGAAAAATAGAAATTTAGCAGGCAAGATTGCCAGGCAAGGAGTGAGTGGGCGGGGAGGGTTCCCGTGGGCTATGTGGGCGGCGCAGCCTTGTGTTTCTGCGCAGCCTGGATTAATTGCTTTTGGGGGGTGCTCTGGGGGTGAAATTTCTCTGCAGCCCACCAAAATTTTCTCGTGACCCATCAGTTGTTGACCATTGGTCTAGGGTCTCCTGCTTGAGCAGGGGGTTGGACTAGAAGACCTCCAGGGTCCCTTCCAACTCTGTGATTCTACTCCACTCTGTTGCCAAATGATAGGGCGTCTCATCATCTAAATCAGAGGGCTTACACATAGCAACAAAAGGAAAGGGAGGTTCCTACAGGGTTGGTATGTAAGCCAGCTAAAGGAGCTCCCCCTTTTCTTGGTGGCAGCCCCTCAAATACTGGAAGACGGCTACCAGGTCTCCCCCAGACCTTCTTTTCATTAAACCAGACACGCCCAGTTCCTGCAAACGCTCTTCGTGTGTTTTTTAGCCTCCACCCCCCCTCAAATCCTCTTGGTTGCTGTAGACCTGCCAATCTCAGTTTCCCGCCCACTCTGGAATGGCCGGAGAGCTTCTCCACTCAACGGTGGGACCTCACTCCTTCTCTCTTTCCTTCCCCAGTGGATCCTGCGCCCACCTTTTGCTGCTTTAGCTTCATGAAACGCCCCATCCCACTGAACCTCTTGAAATCTTTTGAATATACCAGCGGGAGATGCAGCTTGGCCGCCGTTGTGTAAGTTGCTTCAACTTGGTTCAACTTTGCAAGAAGTTCAGGAGCTTCTTTTTCATCCAAACACTAAATGCTAAATCAGTGCGTCTCAATGTTGGGCGTTTTAAGAGGGTGGACTTCAACTCCCAGATTTCCCCAGCCAGCGGTCTACCCCTCTTAAAACATCCAACATTGAGATGCGCTGGATTAAATCCTAATCTTGATTGAAAGCAGATATTTCTCCTTTGCAGATTCCTTACAAAAAGACACATAAAGGTCTGCGCCGATCCCTCCGAGCCATGGGTCCAGGATCGCATCCGTGCCCTCAGCCCACCCTGAATATGCTCCGGGTGAGGGGAAAGCAAGTCTCCCCTCTTGGCAGATGCCCATACTCAAAAGAGAGAAAAAAACGCATTATTAAAGGCAGTGCTTTATGCTGAAGCATGTGCAAAGTGCCTTCTGTTTATTATCACCGATCAGAATGAGGCTAACGGCGTGTGTGTGTTTGTTTGTGTGTGTTTGTGTATGTAATCTGGCATTAAGCAAATTTATGTGGCCACCCCACTGACTCTCGGTGGCTCCAGGCAGCTGACAAAGAGGTTAATTTGGATGTTCGACCTCAGTTTCTATTTTCTCATAGTAATGACATTGTTCCTAGAAAGTATCTGGTGGGTTTTTTAAAATTGCAATAGCCAGAGCACTTAGACTTATATATCACTTCACCATGCTTTTACAGCCCTCTCTAAGCGGTTTACAGAGTCACCCTCTTGCCCCCAATAATCGGGGTCCTCATTTTACCCACCTCGGAAGGAAGGACGGAAGGCGGAGTCAACCTGGAGCCGGTGAGATTCGAACTACCAAACTGAAGGTCAGACAGCAGTCAACGAAAGTGGCCTGCAGTACTGCGTTCTAACCACTTCGCCACTATGGCTTACCACGGGTTAATAATAATTAACCCACCCCCGAAAATGTAAATGTAAATAACTACATCAGCAATATTCATAACATAATTTTCTCCATTTTTTTCTGAGTCATTTATATTGGTATAATAGAGGCTTCTCGTGTCCACTTGAGTTCGATTCTAGGGTTCGGTTCTCACCTCTGTTTCTTGACCAGAGGGTCCAGTGTTGTCCAAAGACTCTTCTGTGGTCATGTGGCCAGCATGGCTATACATCAAAGGTGCACGGAAGGTTGCTACCTTCCCACCAAAGTGGTACCTATTTATCTACTCGCATTTACATGCTTTAGAACTGGGTAGATGGGCAGGAGTTGGAGCATGGAACAGGAGCTCACCCCCATCTTGCAGCGCTCAGGTCTCAAACCCTTTCAGGCTGACAAGCTCATCCACGGAGCCATCACACCCGTTGGATTGGTATAGTAGGGAGGGTGAAATACAAATGTATTTTATTTTACATAGTAAGGCCCTCTTTGGACAGGGGTGAAGACCCTTCCCCTCCAGCCTGTTGGGGCTGGGTGACTTCAATCTTCATGCTTTGGGACAGGACAACAAAGTCCACGAATTCATGTCCTCCGTAGCATCCAGGTCTTGTCTCAGATCCAACACATGTTGAAACTCTGTGCATCAGAGCTCAGTTTTACCTTGAGCTGCTCTCAGGCTCCCAATCTGGAGGAAATTTCTATCGCTCCTCTGCTGTGCTCAGATCACTCTGTCCTTCCTGGTCCAGGTAAGAGAGACCCCACCTGCCACCTCTGGAGAAGTTACCTCCAGCTTCTGATGGTTTCTGACAGCCAATTGGATTTCCCAACCACCTTGTAGGCAAGTCCATTGAGCGCCTGGTTGGCTACTAGTCCTGGAAGACCAGCTGAGATCTTGATGATGCCTCCTCTCTCTGTTGACTGATCAGGGTTGGCTCCTGGGCTCATTGACACCTGTCTTTGGCCTGAGTGTCCCCCCAACCGTGAGCCGTGGCTACCCTTTAGTACCATTAGTCTTCGATTTGCGAGTACATAAAGTTTAGTCCCTTTCCAAGCCAGTCCCTCATTCACTGTCAACTCGATTTGATGCTCCACAAACCAGGGTTCGATCAATAGGGCTGTTTTCAACTCAGTTGTCAGTTTGTCAGGCATCTGGGATTGCAGTTGGCTTGGCCTCAAGTGGTTACTTGGCCTGCTGGTTGGGCTTCTGATATCATAGTCTGCACTACTTCCTCTCGGCGACTGTCAAATTGGGTTTTTTTTGACAGGGCATCCACCAATATGTTTTTCCCTCCAGGGATATATTTCATATTCAAGTTGAATCGCTTGAAATCTTGTTTAGGTGATAGCTTCCGAGGTGTCTTTAAAGCCTCGAGATTCTTGTGATCAGTCCACATCTCAAACAGCTCCTTCACCCCTTCAAGGAAATGCTTCCAAGTCAACAAAGCACTGCAAATGCTTCTTTCTCCCAGACCGACCATCTTCATTCTGTGTCCGTTAGTTTTTTGGACACATACACGCAAGGCATCAGTCAGTTCTGAGAGTCCTTTGTAGCAGAACGGCCACTACCACCACATCATTAGCATCAGCTTGGACTATAAAAGTTCTGGAGTGTCTGGGTGCTGGAGAATGGGCTCAGCTGCAAAGAGGCATTTTAAGGTTTCAAAAGCTTTCTGACAGTCCATTGTCTAAACAAGGGGTTGACTGGGCTTCGGTCTGGTGGGTGAAGGCCCCATTTTTAATAACTCATTCAAAGGGAGAGTGACCTCGGCAAAAGAAGGAATGAATTGTCTATAGAAATTGGCAAACCCCAAAAAGCTCTGAAGTTGCTTTCATGTTTTGGGGGGTTGCCAGTCCAGCATGGCTTTCACTTTTCCAAGGTCCATCTCAATTTCCTGGTTGGATATTCAGTAGCCTAGGTAATCCAGCAACTCCTTGTGGAATTCACATTTTGACAGTATTACATATAACTTGGCGGCTAAAAGTTTTTTCAACACTTGTCTGAACAATTTGACATGTTCCTCGATGGTTTCACTGAATACAGTTTATAAGGATGTCAATCATGTAGACAAGGACCCCCTGGTACAGGTGCGGATGTAACACTTCATTGATGAATTGCATAAATATTGCGGGGGGTCCTTGGAGTCCGAAAGGCATGACTTGGAATTGGAAACTACCCAAAGGGCAGTTGAAGGCTGTTTTCCATTTGTCTCCCTCTTTTATGTGGACTCGGTAGTAAGCTTCTCTCAGATCTAGCTTGGTGAAGACCTTGCCTTTTGACAGGTGGTTTAATAAGTCCTTCATGAGAGGGAGAGGGTACATCTTTTTGACTCACATGGCATTCCTGCCCCTAAAATCAACACATAATCTCAACCCGCTATCTTTCCTTTCTTTGAACAGCACTGGGGCAGCCAACCTAGATTTGGCAGATTCAGTGAAATCTCTGTCCAAATTGTTATCGATGTATTTCCTTAATTCAGTCATTTCAGCTGGTGTCATGGAATACATCTTTGGTTTTGATAGTTTTACCCTGGGTTCAAGCTCTATGGCGCAATCAGTGGTTCGACGGGGAGTTAAAACATTACATTCCTCTTCACTGAATGCCTCAGCCAAGTCTCTGTATTGTTTGTGGACTTGGGGAGAACCTGGAAGAAGGTCCAAAGTGGTGGCTGCTGCTTCACTTTCTGGACCATGTTGGGTAGTAGTTTCTTAATGGGAGAAAGGGGGGCAGTGGGCCCACCCCAATTATGATTTTTTGGTATCCACCCTCCCACTTGATAGTAGGGGCCCATTTTTTTAGCCAAGCAAGTCCCAATATGACAGATTCTGACATTCTTGGAGCCACTATAAAATGTATGAGTTCACGGTGAGCACCCATCTGCAGTTGGATTAACTCTGTCATTTGTGTGGCCAGGATCCCCCCAATTAACGTCCCATCCACTTGTTCAAATCTGATTGGGCATTTTAGAGGTTTTGTTTTTATACCCAATTGTTCAATGATGGGGAGGCCAATAAGGCATCTAGAGCACCCGGTATCTATGACAGCTTTTAATTCCCCTGCCCCCCCTGTGTCAGGCACCACTGACTTCATTTTGACAGTAAAAGGTGTGATGGGTGCACTCATCATAGTGTCGTCTTCATCAGTGGCTTCTCTGGGGAGGGTGTCTTGAGTTGGAAGTTTGTTGCTCCCTTCTGCATGGAGAGGACCTTCTACGGTTTGTCTAGCAAAGCAGTTAGTATTGGAAGGCTTTTCTTGAATTTTTCAACCTCTGGAGGCTGTATTAATTGTGGAGTTTGTGAAACAGGTGCAGGGGCCAAACAGCTGGCTGCTCTATGGCCATCCTGGCCACAACAATAACACTTTATCATTCTGGTGGGTCAGGTGGTAGCAGCTTCGGTAGGTCTGGTCTGCAGTTGTCTTTTTCTTGATTGATGCTGTGGTCTAATTTGAGGGTGGTTGCATACTACGATTGTAGCGTTTCAGGTATCCCTCTAATGTTTCCGGCCTTTTTTACTTCTGGGTCAATGGCATTTTTGAAATAGTGCGAGATGATGCTTTCAGGCCAGTCCATGAGGTGGCTTGCGACTCTTCTAAACTCCCATACAAAGTCTAATAAGGGTCGCTTGCCTTGTTTCATTTCCATTAATTTGTCCTCATTTCCCCCCACTCTGTCTGGATTGTCAAACTTGAATCTCAACAAATGAATAAACTCATTGACATCCTGTAGCTCTGGGGTCTGTTTGTAGTGCAATTGAGCCACCCAGTCACAAGCATCCCCCTCATTCATCCCATCTGTTATTGCAGTAACCAGATCAGGCTCTGTTGCATATTGGCCTCCAAATTGGTCTATGTGAGACCAGATTCGAATGAGGAAATAAGCAAAATGTTCATGCCATTTACCAAAAGTCACCTTGAAGAGCATCTGATCTGGTGTGGGGAGGGAGGGGGCAGGTGGTATCGCCCTGGCAACCACAGGCTGAGCTGGAACGAAAGGAGCCTGATGAGGCATGCACCTACTTTGGAAGGGTTCTCCGAGGCCTGGCTGGGTTGGGGCTCTCTGGAAGAAGGGGCTCTGCAGCGTTGCTCCAAGGGGGGTGTTGATTAGGGGCCTACCATGAAGAAGCCGGTTGTTGCCATATTCCCTGAGTGGGGAAAGGGGGAGTGGCTGCTGCCTGCTGCCTGAGCAGATCCCTTTGTTGGAAAGGGATCGCTGATTCTTTTTGGGCCCAGGGCGTTGCCGGCACTGACATCCACTGGCACTGGATCCACCCTTGTCCGGGATAAAATCCCCACCCTGGAGGGATACTGTCTGCAGGAGGTAAACTCCTTTCTGGGTGTGGGGGGGAGTACTTGGAGGTTGTAACATACCCATTGTAGTCTCTCGTCTCTCCCTTGAAATTCGATCCTGACAGGCTGCTTTGCTGCCCATCTCCAACTGATACCAGAGAGAATTCCTCTTCCCTCCTTAAACTGGGGAAGGTAAACGTGGGCTGTGTTATGCTCCAGCTTGCCTGGATAGTTTGTGGCTTTGAGGCATAACTTTCCACCTTTAGCTGGTGGAGCTGTGCTGAGATTCCTGCCAATGATTGGCTTCGGGGTGTAACCCCCTGGTTGCCGTCTTGGGAGGCATCTGATGAAATTGGGGCTCCACACCTCCAATCTGTCTCCCTTGCAGTATGTAGAGGACTTGAGAAAGAGATTTGTTCCGACAGCTTTTCTTCTGGTCCCATCTGACAACTCCCCCACGAGTCTGATCTTCTGGGCCGGGCTTCTAAATCTTGTCTCTCTTCTGCATGCCTCAAGGCCTGCATCACCTCCTCCGAAGGGGGGCTGGGGGATGCAGTTAATCTTCCAGAGGCCCCCCACCAAGCCCCTTCTGTCTCACCTTCCATCTTTGCTGATTCTTCACATTGATCCATTCCTGGAATCAATCCTGGGATTCAGCAACCCCTGACAGCTCCCCTCTTAGGAGACCCAGAAGTTGTTGTTTTTTAAATAATGTTTATTGAAAGTGTAAAAAAAAGAATATTAAAAAAAAGAGAAATATGTTCTCACATTTTTGCAATGTTTTCATAGCAGTGTACATTTCTATCAGTGTCAATTAAAGTCATTTGCTACAAATAAATGTATAACTTGTTTCCTAAATCCTTACTTATTTATGTTATTATTACAATTATAATACATTTATTTAATTATATTCCTTTACATATATACATAGCTATATATACATTTATCTTTATTTCCATTTTCCCTTGTTGTTTGTTTAATCAGTTTCACTAGACATCTTTACTTCCTTTTTATACAACCATTTGTACCATATATTCCAAATGGTAAAAAACTCCCCCTCTTCCTTGTTTTTTAGTAACATGGTTAGTCTAACTGTTTCTTCCCATTGGTGGATTTTACTAGTTATTGCCAGGTCCATGGGTGTCCCTCTTGATTTCCAGTTTGGGGCAAAGACCAACCTTCCCGCTGTAATGATATGTGATATCAGATGCTGGTGTTTTTGTTCCATGTCGGTTCTGTCATTCCGAATAAAAGGGTCTCTGGGTTGAATTTAATCTTTAGTTTTGTCCTCTCTTCTAACCATGCCTGTATCTTAGACCAGAACTTTTGGGTTTTAGGACATGTCCACCACATGTGAAAATACGTTCCCCGGCGAAAGTTACACTTCCACCATTTGGGTGACATATTAGGCAACATCCTAGCAAGTCTTGCTGGTGGGAGGTGCCAGCGATAGAACATTTCATAAATATTTTCTTTATATGAGTCTGATAACATTAATTTATAGTTAGTTCCCATTGTTCTAATTCAATATTGTGGCCACAATTTTTAGCCCATGTTATCATGCTCTCCTTAACCGTTTCCTCTTCCATTTTAAATTCCAATAAGCATTTGTACATTTTGGTAGTCATCTTTTTTTTCACTTCCTTGTAAAATTTTGTCTAATTCCTGATCTGTATTATAAAATCCAAATTGTTCCTTGTCTTTTTTGTGTTTTGTTTGAATTTGAATGTACGGCCACCACCCAATTTCAATTCCCTGTGTTTTTAAATTGTTTTAAGTGACTCCTCCTAGAGTCCCAACCAGAAGTGATATTCAGCAGGTTCTGATCAGTTCTGGAGAACCTGTAGCAGAAATTTTGAGTAGTTTGGAATACCACCTCTGACTGCCCCCCCTCCCAATCTATTATCTGCCTCCTGAGTCCCAGCTGATCAGCTGGGCCTTCTTTGGTTGCCCTGCACAGGAGAACGGAGCTGGAGAGCAGGTTAGTAGGGTGGAGAGGGAATGGGGATTTTACAGCATCCTTCCCCTGCCACGCCCACCAAGCCACGCCTACAGAACCGGTAGTAAAAAAATTGGAATCCCACACTGGTCCCAACGTCTTTTTTATAATGTGGAGACCAAAACTGGATGCAGTACTCTAGGTGTGGCCTTACTAAGGCTTTATAAAGTGATATTAGTACCTCCCTTGATCTCGATTGTATCCCTCTGTTAATGCAGCTTAGGATGACATTGGCTTTTTTGGCTGCTGCTGCACACGGCTGGCTCCTATTGAGCTGGTTGTCCACTAAGACTCTGAGATCCCCCTCCCAGTTCCTGCTATTGAACCTGGTTTCACCCAGTCTATATGTGTCCTTTGGGTTTTGGGCTGAACTTATGTTGGGACTGAAATTCCTCCGATCTGTTTGCAACTGACTTTCAGAGGACCAAAGGGCTGAAAAAAACCCAAGGAGGCTCTTTTCCACCAGGACCCCCATCTTCTCTTTGGGGTCATTCGTTTTCCTTCCCAAAGGAAGGAAAATTCCAAAAGGAACTATTAAAGGCAAATCAAACATGCAAAGTTGTGGGAGCTTCATCACTTGAGACTTTCAAGAAGAGTTTGGACTGCCATCTGTCAGAATGGTGTAGGGTCTCCCACTTGCGTGGGGGGTTGGACTAGATGACCTACAAGATCCCTTCCGACTCTGATTATCTGTTATCTGTATTAAAAGGAGAATCAAACATACAAAGAATGTGTGATAGTTGTAAATTCTCTAACAGGTAGAATAGCGACAATTAAAACAAATATATTGCCAAAAATATTATATCTATTTTTCACTGCGCATGACTGGGATGTCGGCTGTCTGAATGGAGACGTCCCGGAGGGCTTCATTCGGCCTGGGTGGAGGGCGTCGGAGGGAGATTTTTCCCCCCTGGTCTTCTGCCAGCTGGTAGGGATGGACCTAGCCGTCGCTTTGAGGCCATCCTGGAATGTGCTGGAGCCGCGGCTGCTGAGCGGCGGGTCCGCGATGCAGAGCCTGCAGGACTACAGCTGCACCCGCCATCTTGAAGGGCGGGATATTTGAATTCCAGCCGAGAGGATCGGCCGAGGTTTGCCTGTTGCGATGGAGATGTTCCGGAGGGCTTCATTCGATCTGGGTGGAGGACGTCGGGGGGAGAGTTTTCCCCCCTGGTCTTCTGCCAGCTGGTAGGGATGGACCCGGCCGTCGCCTTGAGTCCATCCTGGAGTGTGTCGGAGCCGCGACGGCCGAGCGGTGGGTCTGTGACGCTGAGCTTGCGGGACTACAGCTGCGCCCGCCATCTTGGATGGCGGGATATTTGAATTCTAGGCGAGAGGATTGGCTGAGGTTTGTTTTGCCGCGATCCCCTCTCGCTCTCGCTTTAGTGGGTGGACGAGGCTGCTGGCATTTGCTGTCTTGCCTCGTCGCCCTCTTTTACTTGTAGCGTTTTGCCTGGCAGCGTTTGACATCGTTGCTTTTCCTGTGTGAGCTCTGGAAACTTGTTTGCTGATTATCATCAATTCCAGGCCATTGTCACCCTTAGTGGAACAACATCTCCCACCAGCCAGCAAATGCCCTTATCTGACTATCCCTGACCAGGAGAAAGGTGCCAGAGGAGGAGGTTTTTAGACTGTCATCGTGGTGAGAGGACGATGGCTTTGTATATCATCTCTCTCCCCACTGTTGTGAGAGGACAGAGGGTTGAACTTTAACCTCTACCTTGTGGTCCATGTGATCTGGTCCCTCACCATCGTGAGAGGATGGTGGGCCTATTATCATCAGGACTCCCCAGTGACCGTGAGAGGGTCATAGGGGTAGAGGATCTCTTCCTTTACAGGACATCTTATTCTGGCCCTTGCTTCGTGATCAGGCCTTACTGCCCAGAGGTGATGAAAAACTGAAGTCTATTTATTCGGCAGCCGAACTGTGGACCCTGAGGAATGCCCCCCTTTCTCAGGTGTGGCCCTCAGACCTTTCCCTATCATACCTCGAGGATGGTTCTTGGGTACCAGAGAGGAGACATGGCGCAGCTGGGGGTTTTAATTATAGGGATTTTAAGGGGTCTTTTAAATTATTTAAATTCTTGACGAAATTTTTAATGGGGTTAGGGAAAGGGAATTTATTATTCGGGTTAGGGAGGGGGCCCAGACTGGGTTTGGGGGACAACCCGTCTGGGGATAAGGCCAGACCGGGGCGTGCCTGCGACCGGGAGGCCTTGGGATCGGGGACGGTCGATCCGAAGATGGGGGCTTCTTCTGGGGAGGGGGATGAAAGGGCTATCCCTACGATCGGTGGGAGAGGCAGGTATGGTGCTGACAGGGGGTCTTATCAAGTTATGGGAGCCCGCCCCCGCTGTTACAAGCGGTGGTGTGCTCCGGCCCCCAGGTCACGTCTCGCCCCCTGAGTTGTTTGAATGATCGGGCCCCGGGCCTTTGGCTGATGCTTTGCAATGCCAGGTCCGTAGTGAATAAAGCCCCCCTTGTTCACGATCTTGTCACGGAGTGGGGTGCGGACCTGGCTGGCATTACCGAGACCTGGCTGGGACAGGAGGGGGGTGTCCCTCTAGTGGAGATGTGCCCAGCCGGGTTTCGGGTTTTTCATCGGCCGAGGGCCCAGGGGAGGGGTGGGGGGTTGCGGTAATTATTCGGGAGGATCTGGATCCTAGGGAATCCACTGTTCCTCAGACGACCGGATGTGAGTCCCTGTTTGTTAAGTGTGGTTCCGGGGTTCAGATGGGCCTTTTGATCACATACCTGGCTCCCTGCTATGTGACATCGGCCCTGCCTGAGCTCCTCGAGGTCATAGCCGGTCTGGCGGTTGAGACCCCCAGGCTGATGGTCATGGGGGATCTCAACCTGCCTTCGGCCGGTGGGGCCTCGGGGATTGCCCAGGAGTTCTTGGCTTCCATGACAGCCTTGGGCCTGACCCAATTAATTAAGGAACCCACGCATACTGGGGGTCACTTTCTGGATCTGGTTTTTGTCTCTGGACAGTGGCAGGATGATCTGGGTGTTGGGGATGTTTCTGTTGAACCCTTGTCATGGTCAGATCATTCGCTCCTTAGGCTGGACTTCCAGGCCGCTCCTCCCCATCGCAGGGAGGCGGACCAAATACGTTGGTACCGCCCCAGGCGCCTGATGGATCCAGATAGGTTCCTGATGGAGCTTGGGCCATATCCCGACATTCGAACTCACGACTCGGTGGGGGACCTAGTCGCCACCTGGGAAAGGGTGGTGGCTGGGGCCCTGGACCGGGTCGTGCCCTTGCGGCCTCTGACCTGGCGCCACTCTCGCTTGGCCCCCTGGTTTTCCGGGGAGCTGAGGGAGATGAAGCGCCGGAAAAGACGCTTGGAGAATATTTGGAGGACTACTCGCTCCGGACCCAACCGAACACTTTTACGGTCTTTTATCAAGACCTATTTAGTGGCGATAAGGATGGCAAAGCGTCTTTACTTTTCCACCCTTATTGCGTCCGCAGGAAACCGCCCAGCTGCCCTGTTTAGAGTGACCCGCTCCCTCTTGGAAGGGGGAGCGCGGGAGGACCCCTTGCAGGGACAGGCTGAGGATTTTTCAAAGTTCCTGGTGGATAAAATCGCTCGGATCCGGGATGGGTTGGACTCTGAATGGGCAGCTCTGGGTGGGGGATCGGGGGCAGAACTTGAAACAGTCATTTGGGACGAGTTTGATCCTGTGACCCCCGAAGACGTGGACAGGTTGCTGCGGGGACTGAATGCGACCACATGTTTATTGGACCCATGTCCCTCCTGGCTGGTGTTGGCCACCCGGGAGGTGACACGAGGTTGGTTTCAGGGTATTATTAACGCTTCCTTGAGTGAGGGATATCTACCCGCCGCCTTGAAAGAGGCGGTGGTGAGACCCCTCCTCAAGAAACTGTCCCTGGACCCAACTTTGTTATCTAATTATCGTCCTGTCTCCAACCTTTGTTTTAGGGCGAAGGTTGTTGAGAGTGTGGTGGCACAACAGTTTCCCCAGCACCTGGATGAAGCTGTCTATTTGGATCCACGCCAATCCGGCTTCAGGCCTGGGCACAGCACAGAGACGGCGTTGGTCGCATTGGTGGATGATCTCTGGAGGGCCCGTGACAGGGGTTATTCCTCTGTCCTGGTCCTCTTAGATCTTTCAGCGGCTTTTGATACTGTCAACCACAGTATCCTATTGCAGCGGCTGGGGGGGTTGGGAGTGGGAGGCACCGTTATGCGGTGGTTCTCCTCCTTCCTCTCTGACCCCTCGCAATTTGTGTTGGCAGGGGGGCAGAGGTCGGCCCCAAGGCCCCTGGTTTGCGGGGTGCCTCAGGGGTCGGTGCTCTCGCCCCTTCTGTTCAACATCTATATGAAGCCGCTAGGTGAGATCATCCGTGGCTTTGGGGTAGAGTTCCATCAGTACGCTGATGGATACTCAGCTGTACATTTCTACCCCGGGCCACCCCGATGAAGCCGTCGAAGTGATGACCCGGTGCCTGGAGGCTGTGCGGTGTTGGATGGGGCGGAACAGGCTTCAGCTCAACCTATCTAAGACTGAGTGGCTGTGCTTCCCAGCACCCCGGTACAGCCAGCTGGTTCCATCGCTGGCTGTGGGGGGGGAAATTCTTGCCCCCACAGAGAGGGCCCGCAATCTGGGTGTCCTCCTGGATGTACGGCTGTCATTGGAAGACCATGTGGCGGCCATCGCCAGGGGGGCTTTTGGATAGGTCCGTAGGATCTACCAGTTGCGGCCCTTTCTGGATTGGGATGCGCTTCGCACGGTCCGCCCTGGTGACCTCCCGCCTGGACTATGCCAATGCTCTCTACATGGGGCTGCCTTTGAAGAGCATCCGGAGGCTCCAGTTGGTGCAGAATGCAGCCGCGAGGGTGGTAATGGGAGCTCCTACGGGCTCCCATGTTACACCACTTCTGCGTGTGCTGCATTGGCTCCCGGTGGCCCTCCGGGTGCGCTTCAAAGTCTTGGTCACTATCTTTAAAGCGCTCCATGGCTCAGGACTGGGATATTTGCGAGACCGCCTCCTGCCACCATCGGCTTCCCACCGACCGGTACGCTCCCATAGAGTTGGTCTCCTCGGGGTGCCGCCGGCTGGACGGCTGGCGACCCCGAGGGCGCGGGCCTTCTCATTGGGAGCACCCTCTCTGGAATGAATTACCCCTGGAGGTAAGGGCCGCCCCTGATCTCATGGCCTTCCGTCGGTTACTCAAAACGCACTTATTTTGGCAGGCTGGACTGGCCTAGGGGTTTTTTAAATTTTAACCTGGTTTTAATCTCTTTTAATACTCGTTTATATTTTAATTAGAGCCACATTATATTCAGTTTTTTAAATTTTAATATTATTATGTTGTGTCTTGTATTTGTGCTTTGTATATGTGTTTTTATTGGCTGTTCACCGCCCCGAGTCCCTTTGGGGAGAGGGGCGCGGTATATAAATCGAATTAATAAATAAATAATAAATAATTCCAGATGATTCCAATAAGACTGAAAAAAAATATTTTGAAGACTTAAATAAAACAATGTTGAAATTTATCGGGCAAGGGAAAAAGACAAAAATTAAGACAAAATGATTGCAGGATGCAAGAGTGAGAGGGGTTTTGAACTACCAAATTGGGAATTATATTATCAGGCAGTAACATTGATGTGGATGAAAGAATGGATTGTATTGAAAAATGTTAGATTGTTAACATTGGAAGGGCATGATTTACAATTGGGGTGACACGCATTCTTATGGTATAAAGAAAGTAGGGCACATGGATACTTTAGGAGACATTATGCCAGGGATGCTTTATTGACAGTATGGGAGAAAATAAGAGAATACTATTATATGAAAATACCAGTCTGGTTGTCAACAATAGAAGCATTTACATATCCACAGGTTTTCAAAGGGAACACATTACTAGATATGAGGAAATTTTAAATTAAAAGGGTGAACTCAAAACAAAGCAAGAACTGGAGTTACAAGAGATAAATATAAGTTGGTATTCATATTTGCAAATACATACAAGGTATGAAAAAGATATTAAGATGGCTGGGTTTTACAAGGAATTGACTGAATTAGATAAAATCTTAACAGGCACTGAAGAGAAGTCGATTAAAAAACTGTATGGTTATTTACCAGGAGTGAATTTAGAGGAAGAGCAAGTAAAAGAAACAATGATCGCATGGGGGAAAAACTTTGGATATGGGATAGATTTGGACAGATGGCAAACACTATGGTCAATCAAATGGCAACTTCAAATCTCAACAAATAAATGCTCTGTCTTACATATTGGCAAAAAAAATCGGAAAATAAAATACAGGCTGAATAGTCAAGACCTCGTTGAGGATCCAAACTCTGTCAAGGACCTTGGAGTACTCATCTCTAATGATCTAAGTGCTAGAGCCCACTTTAACTACATAGCCAAAAAGGCATTAAGACTTGTTAATCTAATCCTATATAGCTTCTTCTCTGGTAATATCACATTACTAACTAGAGCATACAAAACATTTTCTAGACCTATACTTGAGTATAGTCTGGAACCCATATCATGTATCTGATATTAACACAATTGAGAAAGTCCAGCAATATTTCACAAGAAGAATTCTCCGCTCCTCTATTTTATTTATTTATTTTTTATTTTATTTTAATTACATTTATATGCCACCCTTCTCCGGAGACTCAGGGCAGCTTACAGTCTATAGAGCACCATACTAAGTGCTCTATACTCCATACTTGGCAATAGCCTTCATTCCATTGTATATGTCTGCTTATTACTAGGGCTTTTGGCCCCCCCAAGCGGCATTTTTACAAAGTCAGCTTATTGTCCCCAACAATCTTGGGTCCTCAATTTACCTATCCCAAGAGGATGGAAGGCTGAGTCAACCTTGAGCCTGGTGCGATTCGAACCTGCCCTAATTGCAGGCAGCTTGCACTAAGTGCTAGATGATTAATAGCCTGCACCACCAAGACTGTCTACTCATTACAGAATACCTTATGCCACCAGATTTGAAACTCTAGACCTCGAAAATCTGGAAGTACGCTGCCTTCGGTCCGATCTAAATATAGTATATAAAATCATACATTGCAATGTCCTACCTGTCAATGAATACTTCAGCTTCAACCATAACAACACAAGAGGTTAACCGCACCAAACTTGATTGAAGGAAATACGACTTCAGCCACAGAGTGGTCAATGTCTGGAATACTTTACCTGCCTCTGGGGTTTCTTCCCCAAACCCCAAAATCTTTAACCTTAGACTGTCTCCTATTGACCTCAGCCCTTTCCTAAGGAGGTCAGTAAGGGGCGTGCATAAGCGCACCAATCGTGCCTACCGTCCCTGTCCTATTATTTTTATTTTTCTTATAAGTATCCATCTCATGTATTCAGAACTATGTTTATTCTTATACCTGTATCTTGCAAGTGATTGACAAATCAAATAAATAAATAAATAAAACTATGAACTAGAAAATGTAAGTTAACTATATCAACGGCCTATAAAGAGAACTTGCGTAAGATGTTTTACAGGTGGCACTTACCCCCAGCGAGAATTGCTAAGATGTTTAAAGATAAATAGGCGAAGTGTTGGAAATGTCAACAGATACCTGGATCATACTTCCATATGTGGTGGACATGCATTGAAGCTAAAAAATATTGGACTAGAATACACATGTGATCGAAAAAAAAATGATAAAACTACATGGAGACTTAAAACCGGAGACATTTTTGTTGGGAATTTTGCCTGAAGGTGACAATAAAGAGTTAATGAATTTGATTATTAATGTATTAATATCAGCTAGGATTGTATTTGCACAAAATTGGAAAAATGAGAAAATTCTGATGGAAGAGGAAACAATGAAGAAAATAATGGAATGTGCAGAAATGAGTAGATTGACAATGGGAATTAGAGGACAAGAGGAAAAGATTATTATAAAATTTGGAATTTATTCTATGAATGGCAAGACAGAAAAGTAGAAAGTTGAAACATGTAATAATAGTATAATACATTATACTTGATTGAGTTAGATTGAGTAAGAGAATGAATATAATTTAGGTAAGGATGAAATATATTTTTGAAAGACAATAAGTACAATGTTAATGATAATACAATAATTGACAAATGCGATATAAAAAACTTAGAATGGTTATGAATATAAACAAGTAAGAAATGTATGATAATATTACCATGTGCATAAGATATACGTACCCAACCGGCACACTGTTGAACAGAAAAATGGTTTTATTGGTTTGTTTTTGTTAAAAATAAAAAAACTTTTTCAAAAACAAAAAACATACAAAGAACGGCTGGAGGATTTGGGGTTTGGCTAGTTCAGAGAAGAGAAGGACTGGGTGGGGGACAGGGGGGCAATGTTTCGATATTTGGGGGGCTACCACAAAGAAGAGAAGAGGGGGTCAATTTATTCTCCAAAGCACCAGAAGGCAGGAGAAGAAACAATGGGTGGAAAGTAACCAAAGAGAGAAGCAACCTGGAATTAAGGAGAAACTTCCTGACAGGGAGGACAATTGACCAGCGGAACTACTTGCCACCAGAGGTTGTGGGTTCTCCATTGCTGGAGGTTTTGAAGAAGAGACTGGGCAGGCACTTGTCTGAAATGGAATCGCATCTCCTGCTTGGGCAGGGGGGTGGACTAGAGGACCTCCAAGGTCCCTTCCAGCTCTATTCTGATTGCAAAGGAAACTGTCATGGTTTCTTCTACTACTTTCAGCCCAGCTCCGCAGCTTATCAAGATGCTTTTGGGTTTGTTTTGTAGAATATTAACCGCCTCACACAATTCTGTCTGATCTGCTCACCTGGCCAGCCTCTCCTCCACCTCTCACCATTCATGAAAACCTGGAAGTGCGGAGGAGCCGAGGGGAATGCCTGGTGCCTGCCCCCCCCCTCCCCCAAGGAGGGGTGCCCGTGGGGGCCTCTGGGGAGCCAGCCAGCCAGGGGCCTTACGATAAGCCAGCAAGATCAGTTCCTGGCAACCCCACTGACCTCCTGATTTCTGCTAATTGTTGTCTTCTTTTCAAAGTTCCTCTGTATGACCAGCTCTAGAATTTCCCTCGAACTCAACATTTTGCTGAAGCCATTTTTAAATTGCTGAGAGCTGCATTCCTTGTAAAACAAGAATAGCAACGAAAGGACAACATCGAGTAAGAGAACAAAGAATTCTAGAAGTGAACCTCTGGCTAAAGGGTCGGTGGGGCCTTTGGATTCCTGGACCATGGTCTGTGCTATCTCCACGATGGGCTTCTGGCAAGGGACGCGTTGCACCTCACAAGGACTGGGAAGAATGTCTTTGGAAACCGAGTGGCTCAACTTATCAGGAGGGCTTTAAATTAAAATTGGGAGGGGGGAGATCAATCTTTAGGACCCCCAGGACCTAACTCCAAGCACAAACCCCTAGAAAGCAGGTCAAATCATGGGGAAAGGAGGGATGGGAGGGAAGACAAACTCCAACCCCAATTACTGCTATGCATAAACTGGACCTCAGTTGCTTGTTCAACAGCGAGGAGGTCCATGTTGCACGGCGTGGCCATCTGTGTGCTTTGCGCAGCACCGCCTACTGTGCCCCTCAGGACCCTTCCGGATGAGAAGGCCCTTCAGACAATCCCCCGTGCTTGGTCTCCTTGCAGCTAGACTTCTGCAATGTGCTCTACAGGGGGCCGCCCTTGGAAACCACCCAGAAACTTCAGTTGGTCTCGAAGGCAGCAGCAGAAGCGCCAATGGGCACACCTTGGCAGGCCCACTTGCACCCGTGTTCAGTGAGGTACCCTGGTTGCTTCTGGGTGCAGTTCAAGGTGTTAGCTCTCCAACTGCTGGTCAAATAGATTCCATATCCCGTATCTTCTTTCTGTTACATTTTTGATGTGGAGCCAAAATCCCAGTCAATACCAGGACAAAGGAGTGGGTCCTCGCCATTTCCGTTGTTAAGTGAGATATCCATTAAGTGAGTTTTGCCCCATTTTACGGCCCTCCGTGCCTCCATTGTAAAGTTAATCCCATTAATTGTTAAGCTAGTCACAGGGCTGTTGAGTGCCTCAATTTTGGTGGATCTACGCTGACTTCTTCCATTTAGGAAGCCCTTGTGGGGTTCCGTTGAGGTGGCTTAAGGGGTCCCTGGGAGGTCTTCTAGTCCAGCCCCTGCTCAAGCCCTTGACCATGTCAGTTTCCCCCCTGTCCTTGTTTCGGTGTGCAAAAGCCTCGTCCATAGCATTGGAGGCTTTCGAGAAGAGACCGGACTGCCATCTCTCTGAAATGGTGTAGGTCCCCCGCTTGGGCCGGGGGGTTGGACTAGATGACCTACAAGGTCCCTTCCAACTCTGACTATCTGTTATTTGGGAGCCTCCCTGGCTCAACAGCTCTATGGCCACAGCCTGTGGGTGGAGCCAGCCCATCATGTGTTTCCTGTGGCTGCCTCTGCCGGTCTGCATAAAAAGGCATTGCTGATGCCTCGGAGATAAGACCGGAGTTGCACTTCCTGCCATCTTTGAAGATGAAGACCCTCCTCGCCTTCCTGTTCCTGGTGGTCTCCGTCGCTCTGGCGGTCGAGAGTCCCAGTGAGTCCTTCATGCCATTGGGCTTCCTCTCTTGCAACCCAAGACCCCCGGGAGGGCCTGAAGCCGGGCGTTCTCCTGGCACAGGCGGCTCAGCTCTCAGCCGTGCAGGGGTGGGGGAGTTGAAGGAGTTACAATGCCCCCCTCCCTCTCTCTTTCAGGTGCAGCCCCTGCGCCGACCCAGACCAACAACCGGAAGGGTGAGCCTCTTCTCCCTCCCCTTTTCAGCATCCGAAAATCACCCAATTCTGCCTCCTGACCCTGAGCGGCTCTACCCAGCCTCTTCCTCTGGGGAGAGCTATGGGGGAGGGGCGTTGCCTTCTCTGCCCCACTGCGACGTTGCTGAACCAGACCGGGTGGAGACAGGCAGTGTCGGGGTTCCGGCGATCGCCCGAATTAAACCATAAGCCTGGAGCTTCAGAAAAACTCCCAAAGATTTATTAGGAGCGACATGCCGGCATGACCTGTAGGAAGCCGACTCGGAGAGCCTGTGGGAGACGCTGCCCCAACGGCAGACGGGAGAGGAGCCGTGCAATGGGGCACAGCTGGGGCCCCAGGAACCCAAGGCCGCCTTTGCAGGAGGGTCTGAGCTGAGCAGCAACCTTGCTTGGGTGGGGAAGGGCTCCGGCTGGGAGGGTCACCCGGGCAGGGTGTGGTCAGCCACCCAGCACAGGCGCAAGCTGGGTGGCCTCCGCAAGGGAGCTCTTTCCTGCTGGGTTTGTAGAGACCCTCCGCCTCTTTTGAGAACAGAGAAAATAGAATTGTAGGCCTGGGAGGGACCTCGGAGGTCTTCTAGTCCAACCCCATGCCTAAGAAGGAGTTGAGGTCCACAAGCCTTAAAGGGGCCAAGGATGGAGACGCCTGATCTATATACCCTTCCTGACAAGTGGCTGCCCAGTCTTTTCTTAAAAATCTCCATTGTTGGAGGATTCCCAACTTCTGGTGGCCAGCAGTTCCACCGGTGAATTGTCCTCCCTGACAGGAAGTTTCTCCTTCGTTCCAGGTTGCTTCCCTCCTGGATGAGTTTCCATCCGCTGCTTCTGGTCCTGCCTTCAGGGGCTTTGAGAACAGGGGCTGCCCCATAGAAGAGGAAGTCAAGCTATTCTCCAAAGCCCCAGAAGGCAGGAGAAGAAGCAACGGGTGGAAACTCATCAAGGAGAGAAGAAGCAACCTGGAATGAAGGAGAAACTTCCTGAACAATTAACCAGTGGAACCGCTTGCCACCAGACGTTGTGGGGGCTCCATCACTGGAGGTTTTTAAGAAGGCTGGACAGGCGCCAAATGGTCTAGGGTCTCCTGCTTGAGCAGGGGGTTGGACTAGAAGATCTCCAGGGTCCCTTCCAACTCTGTGATTCTACACCACTCTGTTGCCAAATGATAGGGCATCTCATCATCTAAATCAGAGGCCTTACACATAGCACCAAAAGGAAAGTGAGGTTCCTACAGGGTTGGTGTGTAAGCCAGCTAAAGGGGCTCCCCCTTTTCTTGGTGGCAGCCCCTCAAATACTGGAAGACGGCTACCAGGTCTCCTCCAGACCTTCTTTTCATTAAACCAGACACGCCCAGTTCCTGCAAACGCTCTTCGTGTGTTTTTTAGCCTCCACCCCTCCCCCCCAAATCCTCTTGGTTGCTGTAGACCTGCCAATCTCAGTTTCCCGCCCACTCTGGGATGGCCGGAGAGCTTCTCCACTCAACGGTGGCACCTCACTCCTTCTCTTTCCTTCCCCAGTGGATCTTTTGCCCATCTCGTGCTGCTTTGCCCTCACGAAACGCCGCATCCCACTGAACCTCTTGAAATCTTTTGAATACACCAATGAGAGATGCAGCTTGGACGCCGTTGTGTAAGTTGCTTCAGCTTGGTTCAACTTTGCAAGAAGTTCAGGAGCTTCTTTCTCATCCAAACGCTAAATGCTAAATCAGTGCGTCTCAATGTTGGCGTTTTAAGAGGGTGGACTTCCACTCCCAGAATAACCCTAACCCTAACGTTGAGACGCTCTGGGTTAAATCCTAATCTTGATTAAAAGCAGACATTTCTCCTTTGCAGATTCGTTACAAAAAGAGACCTAATGATCTGCGCCGATCCCTCCGAGCCATGGGTCCAGGATCGCATGCGTGCTCTCAGCTCACCTTAAATGTGCTCCAGGTGAGAGGAAAGCAAGTCTCCCCTCTTGGCACACGCCCATAATCAAAGCAGAGAAAAAAATACATTATTAAAGGCAGTGCTTTACGCTGAAGCATGTGCAGAGTGCCTTCTGTTTATTATCATCCATCGGAATGAGGCTAACGGGGCGTGTGTGCGTGTGTAACCTGGCTTGATGAAGCACAGAAGGCTGAATTGTGTGGAAACAGCTGACTACCGGACTGCAAGGGGGGGGGCATCATGCCCAAAAGTAGGGAGGAGGAAGGAGGAGGGAGGGGTTGCCTCCCCCCATATATGAAATCTCTTCCCCGGCTGGAGGGGGGCAAGGAAGCCAGGGGCTGGACTAGAAGACCTCCAAGGTCCCTTCCAACTTTTGTTCTTCTGTGTTCTGGTTTATTTCAGGAACCATATTGTGGCTAGTTGGGGGGGGACAAGCAGACTCGTGGGGTCTGCTAAATGAACCCCACACCCCACCCCGTTTCATGGGAATTTAGGGGGCGTTTCCTGGCGTGCTCGGAAAAACGCGGACAGTTGGACGGAGAAAGCTGCCCAGAAGCTTCTTTTTGAATCAGCCTCGGCGACTTGAAAAAGTGTGGACTTCAACTCCCAGCATGCCACAGCCAGCACGGAATTCTGGGAGTTGAAGTCCAACTTCTTTCAGCCACGGGCTCCCCTCCCGCCCCTTCGTTGCGCGGGGCTCGTTTCTCTTCCTCTCTTCCCAATGAGGAACCCGGAATTCACCTGGGGGGTTTCCTGGGGACACATGTGGAGGAGGGACAACAGGGGCTTCTCCTTGGTCGAAGACGCCCCCCCTCCCTGCAGAGTTCCCGCCTGCTGATTTAAAGGGGTCCTTGTTGCAAGAGGAAAAAAAGGGCGGGGGGGCAAGCAGGACATTTGGCAATATTTCCGTCGCCCCCAGTAAAATTCAGCCTCCTGAACTAGGTCTCTTCAGGGCTTTCAGAGTCCGGGAGGGGCCAATGGCCTGAGAAGCAGCAGACCGGGTTGGCTTGGGGGGGAGAGGCGCTCTAGGAGGCGAAACAGCAGACCCTGCCCCTCCCTCACCTGAAATGCACCGTTGCCTGTGGAATTCTGGGAGTTGAAGTCCAGGGTGCTGAAGTGGCCAAGGGGAGCCAGGTAGCTAATGCCTTGCCCCCCCATCACACAAGCGGCGCCCTTTGGGGGGGCAAAGCTCCCCCCCAATCTGCGCCCCAATCCGCGCCTGACCTCGCGCCGCTTGCTTCGTTCCCGGGGGGCAGGAAAACCGGGCGAGCAGGATCTCCCCGTGGCCCCCTTTCCCCGGAGGGATCTTGGCGTTCCTCCACGGCCCGGCCGCCCTTGGCAACGCGGATGGCGCTGCTGCTCCCCCCCGCCCGGGAAGAAGAGACCCTTCCTCAGCCCTGCCCCCCCTCCAAGCAAGCCCGCTGCCCCAGAGAGCAGAGCCCCCCGGCCTGGGGGAAAAGGGGGTCGGGGGGGGCGCTCCTTTGGAAGCACGTGGGAAAGAGCGGGGGTGGGGGCAGCTCGAGGGGGGGTCTGGGCAGCCCCTGGACAAGGAGTCAGCCCGGGAAGGCCAAGGGGGCCGGTCGGGGCCGCCTGGGTGGCCTTGAGTCCCATAGACCGCCGGACCCCTGGCCGTTTCTCCCCCCGGACTCCCGGACTCCTGCTTGCAGCCGAGCGAAGGCGGCGCTGGCGATCCCCGGCGGGCGCCCGCTTGCAGAAGGAGGCGCTTGGGCAGCCCCGCCCTCCCCCGGGCCCTCCCCCCGCCAGGAGGGCTTTGCGGGCGTTTGCGATGGCTGCGGAGGGGCGCCGAGACGCGGGCAGAGCTCCAGCCGACGCCCCCAGCCCCCTCGCCAGCGGCCGGCCCGGCAGGAGGGACCCCCGCCCACCCTCGACCCCCGCCGCCGCGCCACTGCCCGGGAGGGGGCGGACCGGGCCGGCGGTGCAGCGCTGAAGGGACCGGCCCGCCTGGCGCGGAGCAGGAGGTGAGACTGGCAGCGCGGGGGGGGGGGCGCGGCAGACC
Organism: Bungarus multicinctus; assembly: GCA_023653725.1. Classification (NCBI taxonomy): domain Eukaryota; kingdom Metazoa; phylum Chordata; class Lepidosauria; order Squamata; family Elapidae; genus Bungarus; species Bungarus multicinctus. Next base: position 174,963,659 of record CM042838.1, read on the forward strand.
CTTCCCCGCACGGGGGGAAACGCCTCCCCGACCCCACCGTCAGGCGGGGCGGCCCCAGAGCCCTCCTACTTGGCGGGGGCCGCGGAGCCCGGGGGGGTCGATGCCCGCGGGTCCCTCCGCGCCCCGCTCGCCTCCGGGACGGGAAGCCCCCCCGCCCCATTCCGGCTGTCCCGCTTCGGCGCCGCCTCGGCTGCGGGTGCTGAACGGACAGTCGGCTCTGATCCCGCCTGTCCCAGCTCCGCGGCCGCCCTCCCCCCTCCCGCCCCCGGCCTTGGTGGGGTGTCCCTCGGCGGGAGTCGAGCCCCCTGGAGCTGCACCCAGCCCTCCTCCGAGGCCGGCTAAGCAGATCAGCGGATGAGACGCTCCCGGCACTGACCCGTCCTTGGCCCCGCTGCCCCATTGGGGAGGGGGAGTTTATCCTAGGTGCGGGGAGGGCCTGCAGAGCCCCAGAGGGGACTCCCCCCCACTCCTGCCCTTCACAGTAGGGGCGCTTTCCGGGGTCTTGGGGGGGTTTCCCAGGCACCTGGCTGAGTGGCTTAGAAAGGGCAGGTAATGCTGCCCCCCCCCCTTCAGAAAGGGGCACCGTGCAGAAGCTGGTGGACAGAAAAAGGGGGGCTTTAATTTGGAAATCACTGCTAGAGACTGGAATGTAAATTTTCTGGGAATCTGAATTCAGAATCTGGAGGAATTTCCTTCCCTGGGCGAAGCTGCCCCCATGGGGAGGGGGGTCTGTCCCTGGAGGGTCTCAAGGCAGTGCCGAACAGCCCTGGGTCTGGGGGCATTCCCACGCTGGGCCAGGGATGGGTGGGTGTTGGGCTTTTGTTTCCACATGCAATTTTTATATACGCCAGATCAAATTCCTAGTCCTTAAGCTCCTTCAAGCACCTCTGAAGCCGTGGCCACTGCTGGGGAGGGGTGGGTGGGTGGGTGTCTGTGTGTGTGTGTGTGTGTAAAGAGGGAGGGTGCAAGCCTCCTGCGTGATGGATGGAGCCTGGCAGCCGCGGAACAGATTGTGCAGCGTTGGCAGATCTGCCCGAGTGCCAAGGGCCCAGGGAGGGTGCCAACTGCAGCGCTCCAGCGTTGCCTTCAGCTGGGGGCACGAAGAGGAGAGCGGAGAAGCCAGGAGGGCTGGGGAGGGGGGGTTGCAAGGCCTGTCCTGGCCTCGGATCCCGGACAGGCTGCAGAATACTCCCTCGTGCCATCGGTCAGTGCCTGACCGCTTTGGAGCAGGGGTCTGCAGCCTTGGCCCCTTTAAGACTCCCAGAGTTCTCCCCGAGGGGCCACAGTCGGAGACCCCCGGTTCAGAGGGACGGAGGACGGAGGAAAGGGGCCGATGCAGCCCTGGGGCCTCCTCCCTCCCCCAGCCCCCATTTGTGCCTCCCACCCACCCGGTTTCCCTGAGAGCAGAGCTGATCGGCTCCTTAGAAGCTTTGGGAAAGGGGGGCTTTGGGGTCTTTAAGTCCCTAGAATCAGGCAGTCCTCAACATACGACCCTAGGGGAGCCCAAAACTTCTTATGTTGCAAAGGGGGAAATTGGTGAAATGAGTTTTACCCCATTTTACGACATTTCCAGTGCCACGGTTGTTAAGTGGATCTTAACATGCATTAGCAACCCGGTTATTAAGTGAACCTAGCTTCCCCTGAGGACTTTGATTGTCCATCAGTCGCTAAAGGGGATCGCTTCACACACACACACACACACACACACACACACACACACACCACTGGCACGTTGCGACCATCAAAAATGTGAATTGGTTGTTAAGCACCTGAACCACATGACTGCGGGGATGCAACGGTCATAAGTGTGAAAAAAGCCCCTTTTTTCAGTGCTGTTGTAACGTCAAATGGTCACTAAGTGAAGCATTGTAAGCCCCGGACAATCTGTTCTTGTGGGGTGACTTTGGGCCTGTCCTGCTCTCTCAGGCCAATCCACCTCACAGGGTTGATGTTGTGGGGAAAAGAGGGGGGGAGATGTGCTGGGTGCATTCGCTGTCTTCAGTTATTACCTTCTATAGATATAACAGCGAAATTATCCCTCACGCATCATCACGAAATCTCCAGAACCGTCAAGCCTACAAACTTGAAATTGGGCCTGTAGGTTCCTCTTGGCTTCTAGGGGCTCCCTAAGAAAGGATTTTTCCAAAGGACCCTCAGAGCATTTAGAATATTTCCTATATTATTATGATTATTAACAGGCTCTGATGCTAAGGAGTTCTACTCCCCCTCCCCACCTGAAATGAAATCTCTTCCAAAGGCAAAACGCAAGCAGAGGAGAGGAGGTTCAGTTTCAGTGTCACAGCAGCACCCAGCAGCTTTAGTACAGAACAGTTGAGCTAAGCCACGCCCAGGCTCCTTGCTGTCTCCTTGCTCACACAGCAAATACCGTTTCCGTTTCCAAACAGCCCTCAACTCTCTCATGCACACTGACAGGACGCTAGCCAGAGGAATACCGATGGATGCTGGGAGGCCGAATTCTTTTCCTTCTTATTTTCCTCCCCAAAAACTAAGCCCCGCCACATAGTTTCCTAGCGAAGCCCACGGGTGTCGAGCGAGTTTGTAAATATAATAAAGGTGGGGAATCACTCAACCAGCCCAGCCAGGTTGGGCACCCTGGTTCAGGAGGTCCCAGCAGGGAAGCCTGGGTCTTCTCACCACTGCCCCAGGTGCCCCCTGCCCCACACCCCTCATCAGGCCTGGGCATTGCGCTCTGTGGGCCCAGAAGAGGGTCCCAAGGGGCACCGAGGGAGGCAGGGAAGGGAGGGCCCCTGCAGGTCTCCCCCAGATGCCACCTGGCACCCAGGCCGAAGGCATCTGGCTGGGCTCTCCTCTCCAGGGGCCCTTAGCCCAGGCCTCGGATTTCCTGGGGGTGTCGCTTTCGATCAGGGTCAGTTTAAAGCAGGGCCTCCACCACCCTTGGGCAGCTTAAGACGACGGGACTTCGACTCCCAGAATTCCCAGCCGGCAAAGCCACCAGCCTTAAAGGGGCCGAGGTCGGAGACCCCTGAATTAACGCGATGCTGGTTGACGCCACTTGGACTCTGCTCCTCCCTGGAGAGGGATCCCCAAAAGCCTGCTTCCTGCACCCTCCACCCATCTCCCCTGCACCCAACCAGCCATATATTTTGCATGCCTTTTCCTCTGTGTGTGTGTGCATGTGAGAGAGAGAGAATTAGATTAACAGAGTTGGATGGGACCTTGTAGGTCATCTAGTCCAACCCCCCCCACCCAAGCAGGAGACCCAACTCCATTTCTGACAGGTGGCAGTCCAAAGAATGAGAACTTGTTGGACAAACAGTGAGGCAACCTCAATCAGGGAAGAGCTCTGCCAGTCCCAGGCCTACCTCACTGGGACGTTCTTGTGGGCCCTTCTGAAAGAAGCCGGAAGGGCAGGGCAGGTGCCTGCCCACCAGAGCAGGAAGCAGAGGTCGCTCACAGGTCTCAAGGGCACCTCTGCTGACCCCACATCCCAGCTGCAGGAGGGGGGCAAGGTCCGGTCCTGGGGTGGGCACCTGACCGCTGCTGTGGGCAGGCGAGCCTCTGGGCCTGACCCTGCAGTGCCCTGGCCAGCTGACCGTCATGGTGGAAGAGCTGCTTGCAAAACCAGTGGAGCAGGGAGGCCCCCCCTGCCCTTCGCTGCCAGCTGGAAGGAAGGCCTGGGGGGGGAGTTTCTGGAGGGGGGTTTGAATGCTCCTGCTTGGTACTGCTGTGAGGTGAGGAAAAGGCACACAAACACACACACATTCTGCCTCTGCGCCTCCCTCCCCTTCAGCTGACATTCAGTTACATAAAGCCAGCCTTCTCGGGAAAATCTGGGTCAGGGAAAATGGTTTCCTTGGTTGCTTCAGCCAGCATTCAAGAGGTGGGAAAACGGGGAGGGGGCGTTGCCCACACCCACAAGGAGGCTCTGGAGCCTGGATTTGACTGGGCCTTCCAAGGGGGGAGGGGAAGGCAGGACGAGAAGGGGGAGGGAGAAGCAGCCGAGAAATAGGGAGACATTTCCTGGCGGTGAGAAGGACGGATCACTGGAACGGCTCACCACCAGGAGTTGTGGGGGCTCTAACACTGGAGGTTTCTAAGAAGAGCAGGACACCCATTTGTTTGAAATGGTTTAGGGTCTCCTGCTGAGCAGGGGGTTAGACTAGAAGACCTCCGAGGTCCCTTTGAACTCTGTGATTCTGTTAACTCACCCTAAAGAATCCATATTTTTAAAACCTTTGCAGTGCTGGTGAGCCAAAGTTGGACATCCCTTCTCTAAAGCCCCATATAAGAAGAGGGGGTCAAGCTATCCTCCAAAGCCCCTGAAGGCAGAACAAGAAGCAACAGGTGGAAACTCATCAAGGAGAGAAGAAGCAACCTGGAACTCAGGAGAATTTTTCTGACAGTGAGAACAATTCACCCGTGGAACTGCTTGCCACCAGAAGCTGTGGATGCTCCATCACTGGAGGCTTTTAAGAAGAGCCTGAACAACTATCTGCCTAGAATGGTACATGGCCTCCTGTTGGAGCAGCTGGTTGGACTAGAAGACCTTTAAGGTACCTCCCAGTTTCTATTCTAAATTCTATCCTGCTGTTCTATTCTATTTTCTTTTCTATTCTAATTTCTCTTCTCTTCTATTTTCTTTCTATTCTATTCTACATTCTATTCTATTTCTATTTTCCATTCTTTTACTCTATTCTATATTCTATTTCTGTTTTCTATTCTATTTGATATTCTATCCTGCCCTATTCTCTGGATGGGCTGGTATTTTGATCTCCCCCAGCCAGATAGCCCCCATTCATGCCATCGGATGAGAACCAGCCCTGGCAGGAATCCTGCCTTAAACACATCACCCCCCCCTTCTAGGGATGAAGCTGCTCCCTCTCCGTGGGGCAGGGAGATCAAAATGGCATCGCTAGCTGGAGAATTCTGGGAATTGAAGTCCACAGGCCTCCAAGGTCGGACACCCCTGCTTTCGCCTCCAGGGGCCGAGATGGCCAAGGGTTTCTCACTGATCACAGGTGGGATGGAATTCCACCAGGACGGGCGGGATCTCCGATGCAGGGCGGTCCTTGCCAAAAACCCCTTGGAGCCTGCTTCCATTCGCACTTTTAAAACCTGCTGCTGCTTGCAAAGGTGTGAAGGACATTGTGTGTGTGTGTGGCTGAGGGGTGTGTGATTTGCAAGCAATTCAAGGAGGATTTCACCTTCCCAGGAGGCTTTGCAGGCAGGCTCCCCTTCTCTCTATCACCCCACCCCCCTGCAGTTGCAAAGCTGCATGATTTATTTCACGTTTACAAGCACCACCATTCCAGCCCCAAAATCAATACCTGGGACTACTCAGGGCGGCTGGTGGATCGATCACTGGGCTGCTGGCTTCGATCCGGCTCCTGATTTCAGTCCTTGGAAGCACACCTTTTAGTAGCAGCTTTGCAGAGGGTGAGCCAGTTCTCAGGATTTAAGGAGCAACTGAGCGGCCAATTCAGGAGGCCAGGGGACTCTTTTCCAGGGGGCTTGGAACTGCAAAGTAAGATTGACCTCCGGGGTCCCCAAATTTGACAACTTTAAGTCTTGTGGACTTCAACTCTTAAAGTTGCCAAGTTTGGAGACTTCTCTCATAAATAAATATAAAATCTTCCTTTGCAAGGCATTATGGGGTTTTCCCTCTGCCACCCACAGCTCCTCTGTCCTTCAAGTATTCTACCAGTTCGCACCTATTCTCTAGAACCGGTTGTTAACATTCTAAGCAGTTCGGAGAACCGGTTGTTAGAAGAAATTCCTGGCCTAATCCTGTAAGGAAGGCAGGAAGGAAACATTCTGGTGTTGCTTACAAAAACTGCCGCTCCGTTAACCCTGATTACATTCTTGGCAGGACTAGACTTCTTGTCTCAGGAACTTCTCTGGAGTTTTTTTCCCCTCCTTTGCTGGTACTTTGCTTGTGTGGAGGGACCATTCAAAATTACAATGGCACTGAAAAAAGTGACTTATGACCCTTTTTCACACTTATGACTGTTGCAGCATCCCCACAGTCATGAGAGGCCAGGCGAGGAGATGCGTGCCACAATGTGAGTGATGTTGAGTTGGCCACGCCCAGCCAATCACATGACCACCAAGCCACACCCACCAACTAAGCCACGCCCACAGAACTGGTTGTTAAACAATTTGAATCCCAGCCCTGCCCACACCCCAGCATTTCAGAGTCTTCCCCCGAGTACCCCAGTCCTGGAACTATATTTAAACTGACGTTACAAAATATCCGAGTTGGGAGGTACCCTGGAGGTCATCTAGTCCAATCCTCTGCCCAACCAGGAGATCCTCAACCATTCCTGACAAATGGCTGCCCAATTTCTTCTTGAAATCCTCCAAGGATGGAGAACCTACAACTTCTTGGAGGCAAGTTGTTCCACTGCTTAATTGTCCTTATTGTCAGGAAGTTTCTTCTTAATTCCAGGTCGCTTCTCTCCTTCATTAGTCTCCATCCCTTGTTTCTTACCTTCCTTTCTGGTGCTTTGGAAAACAAGTTAGCCCTCTCTTTTTCTGTGTGGTAGCCCCTCAAATACTGGAAGGCCCATATCGTGTCACCCCTAATTCTTCTTTTCTTCAGACTAGCCAGACCCAGTTCAGATTACAGATTAACAGATCTGGCAGGGACCTCGGAGGTCATCTAGTCCAACCCCTCACCCAAGCAGGAGGCCCTACACCATTTCTGACAGATGGCAGTCCAGTCTCTTCCTGAAAGCCTCCAGTGATGAAGGTCCCACAAGGGCAACTTCTGTTCCATTGGTTGATTGTTCTCACTGTCAGAAAGTTTCTCCTTATTTCCAGGTTGAATCTCTCCTGGATCAGTTTCCATCCATTATTCCTTGTCTGGTTTTCAGGTGCTTTGGAAAACAGCTTGACCCCCTTCCTCCTCTCTGCGGCAGCCCCTCAGATACTGGAAGGCTGCTCTCCTGTCCCCCCTGGTCCTTCTCTTCCCTAGACAAGCCAGGCTCAGTTCCTGTAACCGTCCATTGTATGTTTTAGCCCTCATCATTTTTCTTGCTCTTTTCTGCACTTAACATCTTTTTCATATTGGTGTCACCAAACCTGGATGAGGTATTCCAAGCGTGGATTTACTAAGGCTTCATAAAATGGCACTTACTAAATTCTACCAGGAAGCGCTTTGCTTTTGCTGACCCCTTCCACCTAAGAGATCCATGCTCCTGTGTTTTGTAATAACAACAAAGCAGGTGATTATTGGCACTTAATTACTGGTTTCATGAAACCAGGGAAGGCCATTTCTCTCCTCCCCAGACAGCCAATGTTTTGAAAACATCTGAAATGCTGGGGGCTGCATTGCAAGCGGTTTCTCGCCCTTCCTTTGGCGTTTGAACTGAAATTGGATATTGCTCCGTTGCAGAGAAACCTAACTCTGGAGGGAGGCCCAGAGTAAATTTTGCAAAATGGCAAAATATAATAAAAATAAATAAAATTACACTCAGTACCCAAACAACAGTTCTTTTTTAAAAAATTGACTTGCAGGTGTGTGAAACATTTGCAGCCTTGCTTGCAACTACCAGTATATTTGAGGAGTCAGGAGGAGAAGGGGGGGTAAGAAAAAAAGACAAAATACTTATTGCTGATGTCATTCCCCCACCCCCACCCCTCCCGAGGGAGAAAAAGCATCATGGGAGATCCAGAGCTTGGCTGCTTCTGTTCTGGTTCCTTTTGCTGACCCAAGTTTTATTTGTCATTTGGAAAAAGATGAAGTAGAGAGAGAAATCCTAGAGCGGTGATGGAAAGTAGACGCTTTTAGCTGGAGGCTGCCCACCTGCAGCCCCCTTCCAGGCCCAGAGAAGGGTGAGGAAACGGGGCTGCCTCCAGGGGTGGCCTTCACATCTTCCTTCTGCAGAATCCCAGGCCCACAAGCCCAAGATGACCGCAACGTGAGACCCGCTCTGGAGCTTTGAGCCTGACCTGAGTGCAAATGGCTCCTAGCCAGGAGGGGACATTTAAGGCTAGCGTTTCCTTCTTAATTCGTCTCTTAAGAGAATAATTAAGACGGGAATCTTCGTGGCTCAGGGCTGAACTGCGGGGTCCTGGGTGCTCTCTGAGCTGGGTTATTTCCTTGCAGACATTTCAGGACCCGGCTAGGTAACGCCATCAGTGCTAGTGAGGAGTGGGCTGGAGGAGCCTGTGGACTTTGAGCTTGGTGGCTTTCTTGCAGACATCAGGGCTGGAAGGGAGGGAGTTTCCTGGGAGGGAGAGGAGGAGGAGGACTGCGGGGTCCTGGGTGCTCTCTGAGCCTGGGGATTTTGTTGCAGGCATTTCAAGACCCAGCTAGGTAACTTCATCAGTGCTAGAAGGGAGTGGGAAGAGGAGGAGGAGGAGGACAGCTGTGGGTATTTGGGGCTCTTTGAGCTCGGGGAAGTTTTTGCAGGTATTTCATTACCCAACTAGGCAACGTCTTCAGTGCTAGAAGGGAGGGGGGTTGCAGGGAGGAGGAGGAGAAGGAGAAGGGGGGAGGAGGACCGTGGGGTCCTGGGTGCTCTGGGTGCTCTGGGAGGTTGGGGGCTCTCTTGCAGAGGTTTCCTGACCCAACTGGCATTGACGAGGCCACTTGAATGAAACACAAGGAAACATCTGCAAGGAAACAACCCATCAAGCCCTCAAAGCCTCTAGGTTTGTCCTCTATGGGGTCTGAAGCCCCCCCCCCCAAAGGATGGGGAGGGAGACTTATGCAACCCACCCCCTCTCTGACTCAACCGCAGCCGGTTACGCAATCGGCAACTTCTTCCTTCCAGTCGGAGAGAGTGGTACCCAAGCCTGCCCTGGTCTCCATGGTTACCCGCATCCAGCCCTTCCTCTTCCACTCTCTTTTCTTTTAGCCAGGGTCTCGGGCCATGCGGGAGGCTCCCTTCTATTTCCTGCTGGGTTCAGAAGGTGCCCTGGATGGGAGATGGGGTTGGCAGGGGCGATGGGCAGCCGTATTGCCAGCTCTGCACCCTCTTCCGTGGCACCTGCCACGAAACCCCACCCAGAGTGGCACCTGCTGGATGGATCAAAGGTCAGGCTTGAGGATGGCTTTGAAAGGATGGAGGGATGGAAGGGAAGCAGCCTCTGGATGGGTAGCAGGTAAACAGCCACTCTGTGCGGCCTTACCAAGGCATTAACACTCCACGTGGCATCCTGATGCTACCCCTCTGCCTCAAAGGCAGGGGAAATGCCCCTTCCTCTCCCTGCCCGGGTCCGAGCCCCACGCCCTCCATAGCCCCAGAGAGCTGGGAGGATTGCTCTCAGCAAGGCAAAGATAACATTTTAGGATATAGAATAACAGAGCTGGAAGGGACCTTGTAGGTTTTTGGGTTCTGGAAAACATTTCACTTCTCATTTGAGAAGCTTCTTCAGTTCTGAAATGCTTTCAAGAAAACCCAAGAAAGTCCAGTTGCTTTTTGGAAAAGCAGCTCTGGGACAACCAGGACCTGGATGAATAACAGAATGGAAGGGACTTTGTAGGTCATCTAGTCCAACCCCCCGCCTAAGCAGGAGACCCTACACCATTTCTGACAGAGGGCAGTCCAATCTCTTCTTGAAAGCCTCCAGTGTTGAAGCTCCCACAACTTCCGAGGGCAACTTCTGTTCCATTTGTTGATTGTTCTCACTGTCAGGAAGTTTCTCCTTATTTCCAGGTTGAATCTCTCCTTGTTTAGTTTCCATCCATTGTTCTTTGTCTGGCCTTCAAAAGTGCCTTGGAGAAGAGCTTGACCCCACTCCTCCTCTCTGTGGCAGCCCCTCAAATACTGGAAGGCTGCTCTCCTCTCTTCCCTGGTCTTTCTCTTCCCTAGACTAGCCAAGCCCAGTTCCTGCAACCGTTCTTCTTCATGTTTTACACTCCGGTCCCCTCATCATCCTGGTTGCTCTTCTCTGAACTCTTTCTAGAGTCTCAACGTCTTTTTTATAGTGTGGTGACCAAAACTGGATGCAGGACTCTAGGTGTGGCCTTACTAAGGCTTTATAGAGTGGTGTTAGTGCCTCCCGTGATCCTGATTGTATCCCTCTGTTAATGCAACTTAGGATTGCATTGGCTTTTTTGGCTGCCACTGCACACTTCTAGCTCCTATTTAGCTGGCTGTCCACTAGCAATAGCAGTAGGAATAGCCCTTAGACTTATATACCGCTTTATCGTGCTTTCTCTGAGCAGTTGACAGAGTCGGCCTCTTGCCCCCAACAATCTGGCTCCTCCTTTTACCCCCCTGGATGGGAGGTTGAGTCAACCTTGAGCCTGGTGAGATTCGAACTGCTGAATTGCAGGAAACCGGCTGTCAGCAGTAGCCCTGCAGAACTGCCCTCTAACCACTGCGCCCACGCCAAGATCCCTGAGGGATCCCACCAAGAACCCTGTGGTTCAAGAGGTCCAGCAACCTGCTCGCCTCTTTCACTGATCCTCTCTGGAGCAAACATTTTAGCCCTTCCCTCCCTCCAGGTCTCTCTCTCACACCCCGGAGCCTCACTGGCTGAGCTGGAGACCGGAAGGAGCAGGGAGGGAGCCCACCTGTTGGGGGGGTCGCACTGCTGCCCCCACCTGCTTTGAGGAGCCCCACGAGGGCCAGTCCCCGTTGGAGCCGCTCTGCAACCCTCCTGGTGCTTCTCCAGGCTTCATCCCGTTGACATGGAAACCGGCTCTCGTTCTAATCTTTTTGCCAACATTGCCTCGGTTGCGATCTGCCACAACCACACAACCCAGCTGCCTCTTTCACACCTGGAAATGCAGGGCGCAAAGCAGGAGGACGCGGGGGTGCAAGAGCCAATCCAACCGCTAGGAACCCCTCCCATCTGTCTCTCGGAGGGAGGGGGCTCTGGGGGTACAGAAGCTCACTGGGAATCCAGGGGGGTCCCAGAGTTTTGTCCCCTTGGGGACTCCGGAGGTGTGGGGCCCCCAGTATCCATCCGTGGGCCAAAGGCCCCTGCAGGGAATTGGACACCTGGCCCCTTGGAGTGAGGAGCAGCCCACTGACTGACAAGCCTGGCTGGCTGGTTGGCTGGGGGATTCTGGGAGTTGAGGTCCACAAGTCTCAATGTTGCCAAGCTTGGATCCCCCCCCCGCGCCCTAAATATTTCCTGGCAGAGAGATGGGGGGGGGCTGCAGACCTCATCCTGACTGGCCTCCTTTCAACTCTGCGGGAGGCAGTCCTCTGACTTACAACTCAGCCCAATATTTGGGCCCTTTAAGTAAGGCATTGGGGAAGTGAGTTTGGCCCTGTTTTACGATGTTTCCTGCCACCGTTGTTAGGTGAATCCCTGCAGCGGTTAGGCTAGTAACGTGGTTGTTAAGTGAGTCTTGCCTTCCCCCTTGGCTTTGCTTGCCGGAAGGTCGCGAAAGGAGATCCCGTAACCGTCGTAAATAGGAGCCACTTGCCTTTCGTTTGAATTTTGATCATGTGACCTCAGGGATGCTGCAACGGTCATAAGCATGAAAAACGGTCATAGGTCACTTTTTTTCAGTCCCATTGTGACCTCAAACAAACGGTCCTAAGTTGAGGATTCTTGTATTCTCTCCCTATTTTGGCAAAGAGAATTTTTCTCTCTCCTCTCTTGGGGCTTTTCCTCCTGCAGGCGCCGGTTAGGTTGATTGGCCTGCAAATGAAATTGGGGGGGCTTCCAGGATGGCTGGAGGCAGCCCTGGGGGTCTGGGGGGAGGGGGCTTGGCCGGCCTGCCAAAGGGAGCTCCTAAAGGCCTTACTTACAGATTAGACTTACAGATTAGCAGAGTTGGAAGGAACCTTGGCAGTCATCCAGTCCAACCCCTCCACCCAAGCGGGAGACCCTACAGCATTTCTGACAGGGGGCCATCCAGTCTCTTCTTAAAAGCCTCCAATGATGGAGCATCCACAACTTCTGGTGGCAAGCAGTTCCACTGGCTACGTGCTGTCGTTGTCAGGAAATTCCTCCTTAATTCAAGGTTGCTTCTCTCCTTGGTTAGTTTCCATGCATTGCTTCTGGTCCTGCCTTCAGGGGCTTTGGAGAATAGCTTGACTCCCTCCTCTCTGGGGCAGCCCCCCAAATGTTGGAAGGCTGCTGTCATGCCACTCCTGGTCCTTTTCTCTAGAGTAGCCAAACCCAAATCTTCCAACTGTTCTTCCTGTATTTTTGTCTCCAAGGCCTTAATCGTCTCAGTTCCTCTTCTCTGCACTTTTCCCAAAGCCTGTAATGTGGTGACCAAAACTGGATGCAAGTATTCCAGGTGTGGCCTTACTCAGGCTTTACAAAGCGGTGCTGAGACTTCAGAGAAGCGATTGGGACTGGCTGATTTATGGGTGATTTGCAATCCGTTGGCGAAGAGGTTCTGGTTATCTGACCTATGTGACAAATTCCGTGATTCAAGGAGGAGAAGCAGGAGTGGATTTAAGGGGAAGATCCGGGGGGGAGGGGGGTCCATCCCGGTCTGCAGACCCATCCTGGGGCCCGGGGTGTCCTGGGGGGTGTCTGGATGTCCAACAGAAGCTCTGGGCTGATGCCTCCCCCCATGTGACCAGCTGCATTGTGACAGCAGCTGTGTCCCCCACAGTCCCCCCCCCCGGCCTCTCAAACTTAGCCTCAGAGGGGCTGGACACAGAAGGCCTGGGTGGCAAAGGGTCAGGAAGCAGGTGACTGCCAGGGTTGGGGGGTCTGGTCTGGGCCCTCCAACAACCCCCCCCTTCTCCCCAATCCACCCAGGCTGCTAACTCAGCATTTTGAGATTAAAACTACGGGAAGCACAGAGAGAGAGAGAGAGAGAGAGAAAGCATTAGAAAGAGAGAGAAAAGAAAAGGAAGAGAAAGAAAAAGGGAGAGGGAGAGAGAAAGAAAGAAAGTGTCAGAAAGAGAGAAAGAGGGAGGGAGAGAGAAAGAATGGAGAGAGGAGAGAAAAAGAGAGTTAAAAAGAGAGAATGGAGAAGAGAAGTGAGAGAGAGAGAGAGTGTGTGATAGAAAGAGTCAGAAAGGGGGGGGGGAGAGAGAAAGTAAGAGTCAGAAAGAAAGAGAGAGAATGGAGAGAGAGAGAGAGAAGAGAAAAAAAAAGAAAAAGAAAGAAAAAGGGAGAGGGAGAGAGAAGAGAGTCAGAAAGAGAGAGAATGGAGAAGAGAGAGAGAAATCTCCATGTGCCCAGAGATATCGCTGTCTTTCTGGTGGGAGCTTTGGGGACCCAACAGTCCTTGAGGCCTCTGGCTCTGAGAACAGCAGGGGGGGGGTCTCTCTTAGATCTCCCTCCCTGCCCCTCTGGGCATTTTGCACAGACAGGTCGTCCTCAACTTGTATCCATCACATTCAGTGAGTTAAACCCTCACTGAAAAAAGTGTCTTACAACCGCTTTACCCAACTAGGTAGCATCATCAATGCTGGTAAGGAATGGGGGGGTTTTCCCTCCTTGCACTGAAGTTGTTCCCTAGTTGGGTCATGAAACGTCTGCAAAAAAACAACCAGGCTCAGAGATCAGTAAAGACCCCACAATCCTCCTCCCCCTCCTCTTCGTCTCTCCCCCCCTCATTCTTTCCTCTTCTCCTCCTCCTCCTCTCCGCAACCCCACTCCTTCTAGCACTGAAGATGTTCCCCAGTTGGGTCATGAAAGGTCTGCAAGAAAGAAACCCAGCTGAGAGGGCACCCAGGACCCTCCAGTTCCACCCTCAGCTCCAAATATCCCCCCTTCCTGGCTCTTCTGTCGGCCTGGCACGACCTGCCCTACGTTGCCTGTCTGCCTGCCTGCCTGCCAGAGGGTCTCCTCTGGGACGCTCCGCTGCCGCCCCTAACGAGCCCTCGCCCGGCCCTTCTTCCCGCAGGGCCCCCGGAGCCGCCATGCTGACCAACCTGGCCGACGGGCTCCTCTGCTGCCTGCTGGGCAAGGCGCCGAACGTGGTGGGGCCCCTGGAGCCCGTCGAGTCCAGCGACGGCTACAGCTTCGTGGAGGTGAAGCCCGGCCGGGTCCTGCGGGTGAAGCACGTCGCCCCCGCCCGACCCCCCGGCGCCGAGGAGGAGCCCCCGAGGACGGGCGCCGTGCGCTGCAAGCGCCGCATCGCCGTCTACCGCAACGGCCAGGTGGTCATCGAGAACCTGGCCGAGGCGGGGCAGCAGGCGGAGGCCCCGGGGGCGGCGGAGGCGAGTGCGGCGGCGGGGACCCCCACGGCCGGCGGGGCCCCGTCGCTCAAGCGCCGCCGGCCGAAGCCCAAGCGGCTGGTGCACGTGGATTGCACGCAGCGCATCGGCAGCTGCAAAGGGTCGCACCGGGACGTGGCGCTCTTCTTCATCCACGGCGTGGGCGGCTCCTCGGACATCTGGAAGGAGCAGCTGGACTTCTTCGCCAGGCTGGGCTACGAGGTGGTGGCGCCCGACCTGGCCGGCCACGGGGCCAGCTCGGCGCCCCAGATCGCCGCCGCCTACACCTTCTACGCGCTGGCGGAGGACCTGCGCAGCCTCTTCAAGCGCTACGCCAAGAAGCGCAACGTCCTCATCGGCCACTCCTACGGGTAAGGGGGCGCCCGGGGGGAGGGGGTCTCTCCTGGGGGTCTTACGACCAGAGCCGGGAGCAGAAGGGCATGAAGTTAAGCAAATCCCGGGAGTTGTTAAGCGAACCCGGCTTCCCCCCTTGATTTCGCTCATCCGAAGGTCGCAAGTGGGGGTCCCGTGACCCCCCCAGGACACTGCGACAACACCCCCATTTTAATCACGTGGCCCTGGGGGACGCGGCCGTGTGCAAAGGCCCCTTTTTTCCTGCCCGTGGTCGTTTCAAACGGTCACTAAACGAGCTGCTGTAAGTCAAGGACTGCCTGCCTCTGGACACGGAGGCTCCCCGCTCCCCTGTGAGAGAGGGAGGGGCCCCCTCGGCCGCGTCTCACCGCCCGCCCGGTGTCTCCTCCCTCTCAGGGTTTCCTTCTGCACCTTCCTGGCCCACGAATACCCGGAGCTGGTGCACAAAGTGGTGATGGTCAACGGAGGAGGCCCCACCGCCCTGGAGCCCAGCCTCTGCTCCATCTTCAACATGCCCCCCTGCGTGCTGCGCTGCCTCTCGCCCTGCCTGGCCTGGACCTTCCTCAAGTGAGCCGGGGGTGGGGGGAAACAAATGGGCAGACCTCCCCTGGCACAACTGGGCCGCTCTGAAGGTGGTGGGGGCACCAGCTCTCCTTCCCAGGCACCCCCTCCCCCTGCCTGGCCTGGACCTTCCTCAAGTGAGTCTGGGGTGGGGGGAAACTGGGCGGGCAGCCAGGTCTCCCCATGGGCCACGCATGGCTCCCCTGGTGTCTTTACAGCCCCCTTCGGGACCCTGCCTGTCTGTTCGGGAGGCACAGACTGCCTTGAACCCCCCTCTCCCCCCCCCCGGGAGACTGAGATCCCGTTCTTCCTTGGCCCAGCCCCCAAATCGCAGGGTCTTTGCCACCCATTCCCACCCACCCTCCGTGCTGACCCCATGCCCTTCTCCCCATCAGAGCCGGCTTTGCCCGCCAGGGTG
This sequence comes from Bungarus multicinctus, assembly GCA_023653725.1. NCBI lineage: Eukaryota > Metazoa > Chordata > Lepidosauria > Squamata > Elapidae > Bungarus > Bungarus multicinctus. Next base: position 174,979,091 of record CM042838.1, read on the forward strand.
CCAAGGAGAAGCAGCTGCTGAAGGAGGGCAATGCCTTCAACGTCTCCTCCTTCGTCCTGCGGGCCATGATGAGTGGCCAGTACTGGCCGGAGGGGGACGAGGTCTACCACGCCGAGCTGACCGTGCCTGTGTTGCTGGTGCATGGCATGCATGACAAGTTTGTGCCCGTGGAGGAGGACCAGCGCATGGCGGAGGTAAGGCTGAGGGGAAGGCGTCCCATGCCCCTCCTAGCCCCCTGATGGCTCCCCCTTGGGTAAAACGCAAGCTTTATCAATGGGGAGGGTCCCCTTTGGAGCCCTGGGGAGGCTGCTCGGTTGAGATGCCCCTGAAGGGGGAGCAGGGGGCCCTCCAAGCAGGACGTTGGGGTTCCAAGCAATACGTCCATAGCAAACAGAACTCCCAGGCAGGCAGATTCCTCAAAGGACAGGTTTATTGGATCTATCATATTGGCACAGATCTGGTAGAAACCGACTCTGAAAGTTCCCGCCATTTTCACCTAATTAAAAGTAGATATTTTCCCTTTTCCCAAGCAAACAGTCACACGGTCCAATCAGGGTGCTGTCCGGTTGCTTAGTAAGATCACTCCTCCTCTCTTCAGCCAGTTGTGGGAATGTTCTTGGTTCCCAGGGGAATCTATTTTGTTTTGGCTACAAATTCCCAGCTCTCTCTATTCCCTCCCTTCCCCCAGCTCCTTTGTGCCAACAAGGAAGCCTCAAAATGGCCTCAGTCAGGCCAGAGTTGACCCAGATGTGGCCAGCTGCAGCAAGATTGGCTGAATGAAAAGCAGGGAGGGGCCTATGAGAGAGGGAGGGGCTTGCAGGGAAGCAGGAAGTGATGGTCACCTGATTGCACCCACATTTGCCCAGATATGGGAAGGCACGGGGCGGGGGGCGGGGGCTGAGTGCCATTTCAGTGGAGGCAAAGTGACAGTCTCTGTGGGAAGTAGTCTCCCCCCCACCCCAGTTAAAATTTAATTTAAGTCACACAGGAGGGGGTGTAGCTGGCCACCATTTCCAGGTTGTGGGTCAGAAAAGCTGCATGGGTTCAGAGCTGCAGAGCGACCCATGCCAGCCTCGGGACGGGAGTACCAGCTGCCTCTCTTTGGGGTGTTGCAGGCAAGGCAAGGGGCAGCAGTGCAGTGGTCGGATTCAAAAAAATTTACTCCCGGTCCTGTGGGCGTGGCTTGGTGGGCATGGCAGGGGAAGGATCCTGCAAACTCTCCCTTGCCCCCTCCCCCACTAACCTGCTTTCCAGCTCCCTTCTCCTGTGCAGGGCAACCCAAGGAGTCCCAGCCAATCAGCTGGGACTCAATGGGAGGCAGGGAAGAGATGGGGGTGGGGCCAATCAGAGGTGGGATTGGCCGGTTCTCTGAATTACTCCAAATTTCCACTACTGATTCTCCAGAAACTGGTCAGAACCGGCTGATTCCCACCCCTGCAGCAGTGCTTGGAGTTTGCACAAAGGTGCAAGTGAAAACACACACAAACATGTAGATATTGTCCTCTGCAGTTAAAGGGGGAATGCAGGATGCTGTTCTGACCAAGGCTTCCTGAGACACCCACAAACACACATAAAATCCCAAACCCTTTTATTTTAGTTTAATGGCTGTGAATTATCGTTGTTCACAACCCGGAGTGAGTTTCAACCGGTTATAAATAGTCCAGGAACATCTGCCAAAGTTCTTTGGAAGAACGCTGATAAGAACGCATCTTTATCTGACTCGAAGTGCTGCCAACAACGAAAGTCCCAATTAGTCTTTCAAAACCAAAACGGAGAACAAATTAAACACGGAGCTTTGAGAGTCCAAGCTGATCAGAGCGAATGACGTTGCTTCCTGCAAAGGTTTTCCTACCTTTGCACTTCCTTTATCCCTTAGGGGAGGGGCAATCACTGAGTCTCCCCTTTTGTCTCGGCTGCCCTCACCTTCTAGCAGCTCTGCATGCACACGCACTGGGGACAGGCTCCCCTTGATCCTCTGCCTTGCTGCTGCCAAACTCTGGAGGCTCCGGAGGCAGCACCCCCCTCCCAGATGGTCCTGGCCCCATTTCTGTATCTCTCCAGATTCCTGGACTGGTCCCCGTTCCTCCGATTCCGCTGCCCTCTGCACAGGCTGCGGGTGAACCAGAAGAGAGGCAAGGTGCCCCTAGAGAGCAGAAGAGCAGCCCCATACACAGCTGGGGTGCCCCTGAAGACCCGCACAGACCCCCCCGGCCCTACAGGCCAGCCAGGGCAAGGCCACCCCTGACTGACACCCCCCCCCCCCCCGTCCTTCCTGCCCCCAGATCCTGCTGCTGGCCTTCCTGAAGGTGATAGACGAAGGCAGCCACATGGTGATGCTGGAGTGTCCGGAGACGGTCAACACCCTCCTGCACGAGTTCCTGCTCTGGGAGCCTGAGCCCCTCCCCCCTGAAGAGGGCCCCCCGGCGGGGAAGAAGTAGTCGGCGGATGGAGGTCCATCCTGAGGGTCCCAGGGGCCACACTCCGGGGGCTGCCCCAAGGAGAGCTGCTTACGGCGGATGCCGAGAGTTGTTACGGAGGAGGGAAGATGGTACTTTGTCTCCCTGTTTTGGGGGGGGGGCTAACTGGAATGCATGGAAGCCTCGAACCGAAGGATGGCGGAGAGCAGAAGAAGGGCCAGCAGCAATCAGCCCCCCCCCCCCAAAAAAAAAAAAAAAAAAACTTCAGGCAGAGGAGAGAGGCGGACAAGCAGGGCTGCTTTGCTTCTTGCAGCAGGATGATGGGCTCTGGAGTCTCCGGCAAGGGATGCTGGGGCTTCCTTCTGGATGCTTCGACTGGGCCAAGGGGGTGGCCTCTCAGAGCGGATATGGGGGGTGTGTGGAAGGGTGCCCAGGTGGACCGCTGACGTTTGATGTTTTCCACCCCATTACAGCCGCGTCCAAAGAAGTCGTGGGAATTTGCAGGCTGAATTCTCCCACGCTGCTGGTGGAGAAGGACGTGGGGCTGAAGGCCCCCCAGCAGCCCACCCTGGGGGCAGAGGGGGGGGGGACAGGTGGTGGCTTCAACCCCTTGCATAGTTGTCTTGTCAGAACCTTCACCGGCCTCTGCCCCACCCACCCCTACACCAAGGACTGAGGGCTGCAATCTGGAGCAGGGTCTCCAACTAAGACTTGTGGACTTCAACTCCCAGCTGGCTGAGGAATTCTGGGAGTTGAAGTCCACAAGTCTTGAAGGGGCCAAGGTTGGAGACCCTGATCTGGAGAATGCAGACCCTGAATGTGGTTGGAGCACACCAGAGGGGGGCCCGGCTGTCACCCCCTCCCCACGTCACTTCTTTCCAACATAGAAGATGCTGGAGTTCAGCCCAAGATGGGGGTCCAGACCCCTGCCCCCCCACACACACTTATGCCCCTCACCTGCGGTGTTTGTAAATAAACTGCAAAGTTGTACCAACCCCTCCCCCCTCCCTCCCCAATGGTATTACAGGGTAAACTGCCAGCTCTCAGCTTCAGCACTTGGAGGGTTGGCAGCCGGGCACCAGCAGGAGAATTCGGTGCCGTTTGGGGGGCTCCTTTTCCAGGAGGCTGGGAATTTCACAAAAGCTTGGAGAGCTTTTCTCGACCGCTTCCGCTTTGGGCAGAAATGCATCTGGTTCCTCAACTTACGCCCAGAACTGAACTTAAAATATCTGTTTGCTAAGTGAGAACAAGTGAGTTTTGCTCCGTTTTACAAACTGCCTGAAGTTGTTAAATGAGTAACACCGTTATTAAGTGAATCTGGCTTCTGGCTTTGCTTGTCAGATTGCAAAGGGAGGGGGGGATCATTTGACCCTGGGATGGTGCAAAAGAAGGAAGGAAAGAAAGAAGGGGGAGAAAGGAAGGCAGGGAAGAAGATGAGAAAAGGGAGGGAGGGAGGGAAGGAAGGAAAAAAGAAAGAGGGAGGGATTTTTGCACCTGGAAAGTGCAGCCTGCCTTTGCATTCCTGGCTGAGAGAGAAGGGAAGAGAGCAGGTGGGATGCTGGAGCTCTGCTAAAGCCCTTTTCCACCCCTCCGCCCATCCCAGGAAGACCCTCCAGGGGCTGGAAAAGATTCGGACCACATTTGCAGTCAGGAAATTCAAGCCACAACCGCTGAACCAGTTGCCCTTCTTGCGAAAAGTGCAGAGGAGAGCAACTCAGATGGTCAAAGGCCTGAAAGACAAAAACGGGAAGAACGGCTGCAGGAACTGGGCATGGCCAGTCCAGAGAAAAGGGACCACTGGGGCGGGGGGGGGGCGGGCATGGTGGCAGGTTCCAGGATTGGGGAGGCTGCCCTAAAGAAGAGGAGGAGTCCCCTTATTTTCCAAAGCACCTGAAGGCAGAAGAATAGCAGGAGCACTCAGACTGGTATCCCGCTTCACAGGGCTTTCCAGCTCCCTAAGCCATTGACAGAGTCAGCCTCCTGCCCCCAACAGTCTGGCTCCACCTTTGACCCACCTCAGCAGAACGGAGGCTGAGCCAGCCTGGAGCCTGGTGAGATTTTAACTGCCAGATTGCAGGCAGCCGGCAGGCAGCAGCAGGAGCCTGCAGTACTGCACTCTCACCACTGAGGCTCGGAGACGCAACGGATGGAAATTATCCAAGGAGAGAAGCAACCTGGCACTTCTGTGTTTACAGATTAACAGAGTTGGAAGGGACCTTGGAGGTCATCTAGTCCAACCCCCCACCCCACCCAGGCAGGAGACCCTACAGAATGTCTGACAAATGGCAGTTGAATCTCCCCTTGAAAGCATCCAGCGATGAAGGAGAAACTTCCTAACAGTGAGGACAATCTTCTCAGTGGAACAGGAGTTGCCTTCAGAAGTTGTGGGAGCTTCATCCCTGGAGGCTTTCAAGAAGAGACCGGACTCCCATCAGTCAGAAATGGTGAAGGGTCTCCTGCTTGGGCAGAGTTGGACTAGTGACCTCTATATTCTGATTGGAGATCGTTCCACAAATGGACCCTGGAACCAGTTAGGTGTGTATGTGTGTGTGGGGGGGGGGGGCGGGGGGGGCTAGGGGTTGTTGTGTTTTTTTGATGGTTGATGATTTGGTTCCACTTTTGGTGCAAATCCAAAAAACTGTAGAACAATTGGCAGCATTGCATTGCGGAGCCTGAGATCCCACTAGCATAGAAGGGCTGGGGGGCAGGAAGGGGGGCGAGGGGGGGACGGAAAGGGCAACCGGGCTATTATTTTTCCTACTAAGCCAAGGCTTGTTTGGGCCCCACCTGGGAAAGCCCAGCGGCCAAGCAGCCCCGTCCATCAGGGCTCCCAACTTCCCTCCTGGCCCGGCTTTCCTTTCAGAAACGGAGAGAGACCCAAAGAGCCTCTCGGCCTTGTGAGGAGGGGGAAATATTTTCACGAAAAATACAGCTGCTCCTCAACTTATGACTGCAACAGGCCTTGGGGTTTTGGTTGCATGGCAAGATAGTCGTAAGTCAAACCTATCCAGTTTTACGACATTTTTTACAGTGGTCGTAAAGCAAATGTGGAAGCTGTAGAATGAAAGTTCTGGTCCTTAAGTGCAGGGCTCTCCAATCTTGGCCACTTTAAGCCTGGAGCAAAGCTGGCTGGGGAATAATATTTATTTATATACCGCTCCTCTCCCGAAGGACTCGGAGCGGTGCACAGCCATACAATTAAAAACATTAAATATACAAAAGTTAAAATTAAAGACCCTGGCTGAAAACAATTAAAACCCCTTCCTAAAACCCTAAAATTTGATATAAAAAGTAAAACACCCAAATCTAAAATCAGCCCAAGCCGGCCTGGTCAAAGAGCCAGGTTTTCAAGGCACGCCTGAAGGTCCCCAGGTCCGTGGCTCTACGTAACTCCGGAGGCAACCCATTCCAGAGGGCAGACGCCTCCACAGAGAAGGCCCTATTCCTCAGGGTCACCAGCCGGCACATAGATGCCGACGGGACCCTCAAGAGACCCTCCCTGTGGGAGCGCACCGGACGGTGAGAGGAAAATGGCAGAATCCTGGGAGTTGGAAGTCCTCCAGGCTTAAAGTGGCTGCCCTGCTTAAGTGAGTCCACTGTCCACAATGAAGTGCCCAGAATCGCTTAGAAACCAGGCAGGCGGCAAATAAATTTAATAAATGAGTAAATATGTAGCTGAGTTTATGGATAAATTAAGGCCACTTGCCAAGTGCCCAAAATGGGGTTGCAGGATGAGGGGAATGGGTGGCCGTCAGAACGTCCAATCCCAGTCATAAGTGTGTGTGGGGGGGGGGGAAGGGTGTCCGTCAGAATCTCTTACTAAGTGATTGGTCATAAGTTGAAGACCCCCCCCCCCCAAAGAAAGGCAGAAGGCCCTGGGGTTGCTAAGCCTCTCTTCCCCCCCGGCTTAATTGTGCCCCCTCCCCGTTTTAAAAAGGAGCCCAGGACAGAATCCAGCACTCATCACATCCCAAAATAATCTCCTTTAATAGCCCCAATCCCAGTGAAGGGGGAACCTTTAAAAACAGAATGTTTAAAAAAAAAAAGCCCCCCAGGGCCACCCATAAAAAGGGTCTCAGTCCCACCTGCCCAAAAGGAGGGAGAAGCTCGCAGAAGAGAAGAGCGGACTTCTTAGGGTGCAGGAAGACCCTCCCCAGCGCCCCCCACGGGTGGATGGTTGAGGGCTGAGCTCATAGCTCAGTGCATGGCAAACCGTTTCGGCATCGAGGGCCCAAACTGGGGCACGGATGCCTGTTTTGCGACTGTTTTTCAGGCCGTTTTCTAAAACGTGAGCACCAGAAAGCGGAAGTGCAGCTGGATGGCGCTTGTGCGCACTGAGAGGGCTCAGCTGCTGCTTCCCTCTGGGCCTCTCCGGAAGGGACCCTCTCCCACAAATGTGACGGGATGCAAAGGGGACCCCCGCCCAGCAAGCGAGCCAGCAAACAGCAGGACTCCTGCGGGGAAACCCCCCCCCCAAATGGCTTCCGGACACGAGGCAGCAGCGTTCCACCACTGCCCGACATCCGGCGCAGGAGCTGGCAATGGGCGGCCCCACAATCTGGACCCTGGGTTGTGTGGACGAGGGATCGGGTGGAGCCCCTCAGCTGAGCTCCAGGCCCAGGGGGCTCTGCTTGGAGGGAAGAGGCCCTCCGGGGGCTTACACCCCTCCAGTGCAGGCTCAGATATCAGCAGGCCGCAGCTGCCGCTCGCCCTCGGCCAGGAAGATCCGCAGAGCTCGGTGCAGGAGGAAGACCCCCAGGCTCCGCCGGCGTTTCATGGGCCAGCCGGCCACCGAGCCGTAATAGTCCCCCTTCTTCTGATTGGTCAGCCTCTTCAGACCTGAGGGAGGGAGGAGAGAAAGGGCTGGCAATCACACCACACACTTGTGTCCCCCCCATTGGGAATCCCCTTGGAATCTCCCAACTGCCACCTTCCCTAAACAGAGGGCATTTAGGGAAGATGCCAATGCGAGGGGGGGGGGTCAGGAGGGCATTTGGCTAAGTTCCCACCCCCTCAGGGTCTCGGGACAGGGCTGGGAAAGGCCGGGGTGGGGGGGAAGCAGCTGGGGCCCAGTGCAGAAAGAAAATGAATGAAACTCACTCCTGCTTTAGGACGGGGGAGGGGGAGGGAAGGGGGGAGCTAGGACAGGGGTCTCCAACCTGAGCCACTTTACGACAGGTGGACTTCAACTCCCAGAATTCCTCAGCCAGCCATGCTGGGAATTGAAGTCCACGCATCATAAAGTGGCCAAGGTTGCCTGGCTGGCTGAGGGATTCTGGGAGTTGAAGTCCATGAGGTTCAGATTCAGCCAACCTGGGTGGGTGAGGAGGAAGGGAGCCCCCCCCTCCATACCGTTGTGGACCCCCCCGAGCCCTTACCAATGGCGTCCACCATGCAGGCCTCGCGGGTGTAGGCCTCCACAGGAACCACGTTCTGGAAGCAGTGCATGGAGACGACCCCCTGGCCCCCGGCCCAGATCTCCAGAATGTGCCGGACTTTGGAGGAGACCTGTGGGGTAGAGGGGGAGGATCCCGATCAAAGGGGGGAGGAGGAGCAGCCGAGATGGACAGAACAAAGCCCCGCCCACCTCTTTGGAGCCAAATCCAGGCTGCTTTGGGAGGGGGGGGCACTGCAGCCTCCCACTTCCATGAATTCTGCCCGGGGAGGGGGGCAATTCTGGGGTTTGCTATCTAACCCCCACTTGGGGAGGGGCCAGAACGATGGCTTCCAACCCAAAGATTTCTGCCAGACCAGGCGGTCAAAGGTCAATCCACGGGGGTCAAAGCTAGACTGCTCCTGAATTTGGAAGCTCCACCCTTAGCGAGGAGACGAAGGTCCCAGAGCTGCTGAGGGCCCCCCCACCTGTGTTGCCGGCGTCCCCTGGCCCTCCCGGTAGTGGCTCAAGGCCTCGTAGAGGTGGCGATAGGGCCGGCCGCGCGTCCCCTTGCCCACGTAGAAGACGGCACGGATGAAGGTCTGGAAAACCTCGGCCGGGCTGAGCAGCTGGCAGCGGGCCGGCAGGTTCTGCGTCACCCTGCGGAAGAGCAGAGCCACGAGGCCATTGGCCACAGTGGGACTCTCCCTGCGGCCCCAAAGCTGGGCCAGGCGCTCCAGCCCAGGCAGCCATGGCCCCCTCCCCCCTCCCCCCCCCCCAGGGTCTCCTACCTGGGGTCCAGCAGCAGGTAGTTGAAGCTGGACTTCAGCAGCCCCTCCCGCCACCTCCGGCTCTTGTCCGGCCGGTCAAACTCCGCAGCCAGAGCCATCTCGTCAGCTTTGGAGTGGGGGATCCGGTAGGTGTGCAGGGCAGAGGCCAGCTCGGGGCTGTAGGCTGAGCACAAGAGGGGGGAGTCCAGGAGCCCCGGAAGGAGCCGGGTCCTCCGCTCTGGCGGGTCCAACCCCCCCCCCGCCCACCTTGTTCAGGACTTCTCCGGAAGAGGGTCAAAAGCGGTGACCCCCCTCCTGCTCCCTCAAGGCCAGGCGCTCTCCCCTTGCACCCGGGACATCAGCCCTCCCAGGGCTCCTCCTCCCCACAGCCCCCCCGCCTCACATCCCCTTTCAAGCTCTGCCCCCCCAGCACCCACCTGCAGGGCCCTTCTGGCCGGGGGTCTCGGCAGTCTCCCTGCTCAGCCTCTCCAAGAGCCGCACGTACAGCCCCCGAGTGACGGGCGTCACCGGCCCTGGGTCGGCCCCCAACTCACGCAGCTTGCAGATCAGAGCTCGGTCGGTCAGGTGCTCCGGGTTCAAGGGGCTGCCTGCCCCGTCATGCCCCGCTTCCCTGGCACATGGGGCCTGCCAGTCCCCCCCAAGGCTGTCCTCGGAGCTGCCGGCCCCGGAGTCGTCCGTGGGGGGCAGGTGCCGCTCGATGAGGCTCTGGCCGCCTTCCTCGTCCACGTACAGGTGTTCCACGGGCTCCGTGGTGCTCAGGGACGCAGGCCGGCCCCCCGGGGACAGCGGCACCTCCTGGCGGGGGGGGCTCAGCCTTCCCGGGGGGCCCCTCCCAAGCAGCCGGCTGAAACTGATCCGGGAGGCCTTCTCTGCTTGCCGGCCCAGAGACCCTCGGGCAGCCAGGCTCTCCAGGGGCCCAACCTCAGGGGGATCCTGAGCAGCGCCTCCCGCAGGGGGACGTCCTGCCCCTGACCGGGTCCTACCGGGGGGGTCTTCCCCTCCGCCAATGCCTCCCCTTGCGCTGGTGATGGGAGGAGCTGAGGGGGCCCTGCCCTGCCCCGTCTCCTCTGCCTCTCCGGCCAGGGGACCCGCAGCCCCTCCTCGGGGCGAGGCTGTTGCGGGGCCCCTCCTGACCCGCCTGGGCATCTCCAGGGACGCCTCGAAGAGAGAGGCAGCACTGAGGCTCTGCTGGGGAAGGGTCCCCGTCGGGGGGCTCTGGGGCCAGGCGGCCGCAGGGCAGCACGTCCGGCAGGAGGGGAGGACCTTGGTGGCCAGCATCATCGACCGCAGCTGGGCATCCAGAGTGCTGGGGGGCTCTTCCCCAAGGCGGGCAGGCGGGCATGGGGCCCCCTCCACAGTGCTGCTCAGCCCAGGCGGAGCCCTGCAGCCACGGAGGCCGTGCCCCTCTACCGGCCTGCCCTGCACAGGGAGGGGGTCTTGAGTGGACGAGTCCGGCTGCCCCTCTCCTGCCTGCCGGGGGCTGGTGGGGAGAGCCTGCCGTGCCAGATTCCACCTCGTGCCCGCCTCCCTTGCTCCAGAGGGGGCCGGCCCCTGGCCTTCCATGGTCAGCAACGCAGGGCCTTCCCAAGGAGCCTTGTTCTCTGGGGGGCCCATCGTGGCCCTTTCGCTCCCCTGTGAAACCTCCCACAAGTTCTTGTGGGGGGGCAGAGCCAAATTTCGACTCCCGGGAAAGATCCGGGCATCCCCTCTGGTGGGGAGAGTCCTTTGGCCACAAAGACCCCTCTCCAGGCAGGCTGGAGGCCCCCGACTGGACCCTCCGTGGCTGGTGTTGCAGCTGCCTGCAGGGCCGCTAGAGGCAGCCTCCCTGCCTTCCCACTCCGGAAGGCAGCCAGGTCCCAGTTCTTCCACAGCACTGGTGTAACATTCACTAACGCACGAAAGGTACCGGTCAGTGCTGGCGGCTGAGCACCAGCCTGGAGACCTTCCTCTCGCCGAGCAGCCGTCCAGAGTCCCGCTGACCCCCAGGACAGAGGCCGGGCCAACCACCCCCTTTCCAACATCTGACACGGCGGTGGACCCGGCCAGGTGATCATGGCTGGTGACGTCCAGCCCATCCCGGCTTGGGAGCCTCTCCGAGAGGCCGGGATCCAGGGAGCCACAGCCCTGAGAAAGGCCACAGGCCTTGGCATCCTGCGGGTGACGGAGTTGGGCCACTTCTGGTTCAGGGCTGAGGCTGGCAGAGGGTTGGACCTTCTGTGGGAATCCTGGCATGTCCGCTCTGAACGAGGGAGCCTCGGGGCCCACTGAAGAGGGGGGAGCCGTGTCCAGGGGGGAGCTGCACCCTCCCTCTGCAGAGGCCTGGATGTCCCAAGACCCCTTCACACCAGCCCCCGACAGAGAGCGCCCCCCCTCGCCACCCCAGCGGGTCCCTGCGTTGGCACGACTCAAGGCCAGGTTCCTGGGGGGCAGGAAGCCATTGGGGGCCTCCGCCGGCCAGACGCCGAAGTCAGCCAGACCCAAAATTGTGTCGTCCTGCCAGGAGCACTCAGTGAGAAAGGAAGAGGCCGACCGGTCCTGGGTGCAAGGCCCAGGGCCACCGTTTGAAGGGAAGGTCCCAGGAGGCTCCCCATGCTGACAAGCCTCCTTCCTGGAGGACGGTGAGGGTCTATCTGATGGATAAGGGAGAGAGTCACCCGGCCCAGTTCCCCCAGCATCTTCCGTTATGGTGGACAGGAAGCTCTCTGCTCTCCGCTGAGCTGCATCAAAGATTGGGGGGGAGGGGCAGAATATTTGAAGCCTTTGGTTAAGATTATGTTTGGCAGCCCCAAAGGGGCTTTTTCAAGGGGCAACTGGACTTCCTTTGTTTCTCCTTGAAGAGGTTTCGCTTCTCATCCAAGAAGCTTCTTCGGTTCTAGTGGAATGGTGGAAGGTGGGAGGATTTATATTCCTTGCAGTCCTCTGGATGTTAGCACTCTATCTGAGAGTCGTTGAGGCCACTTGGGGGTTTATCTGTGCCCTCGGTGGGGTGTCACAGGAATAGTGCAAATGGTGACTGCAAAGAATATATCCTTCCATTCTCCACCATTCCTCCAGAATTGAAGATGCTTCTTGGATGAGAAGCGAAACCTCTTCAAGGAAAAACAAAGGAAGTCCAATTACCTTTTCAAGAAGCACCTTTGGGACAACTGTGGCCTGGAGGACTGAGTCTCCATAGAGATTATGACTGGCGGGAGGGTGGGCCCTTGGGACCCCCAGGCACTTACGGAAGCCGCTGTTCCACCCTCCGTCCTTCAGGATCACGACACACGTTCCGTTCCCCTGCTCCACCGCCAGGTCGAAGGCCCTGTTCCCATCCTGAGACACAAAGGAAAGACAGAATCAGCCAGTGGGGGCTGCTGCCCTCTTTCTCCCTGCCGGGGGCTTCCTTCCAATCCCCCCCCCTCCTTGGATCTGGGCTCCCTATAATCTAGGACAGGGGTCTCCAATGAAGGTGGCTGAGGAACTCTGGGAGTTGAAGTCCACAAGTCTTCAAGGGACCAAAGCTGGAGACCCCGATCTAGGGAAGGGAAGAGGTGCCAAGCCCCAAACCACCTTCATGCTAGGAAAGGTTTTGAAATGGATTCTCATGCCCCTTCGCTCCCTTTAAAGGGGTGAAGTTGACCGTTTTAATCTTTTAAATTCCAAACAGGATTTGCAGCGTGAGATACGACACAGGTGGGAGGCCTAAATCACGAAATCTTTTTTTAAAAAAACAAACGGCCTGAGTTTTCTTCCTGGCTGAAACGGGAATATTTACTTTTGGGTAACTCATCCTCCCCAGATCTTAAAGTGGAGATTTCACACTCACATACACACACACACACTCTCTCTCTCTCTCTCTCACACACACACACACACACATCCTAAGGGGAAGAACCAGGCAGAAACAGCACCCATTTAAGTGGAAAGTCCCCCCCATCTCCTGTGGGGCAGAGACCAAGCCAACACAGGGAAACTTAGGGGCCCGTAGAGGCAGCTGTGAGTTGCAGGGGTTGTGTGGCAAAGGCACACCTGCCACCCCTGGGGAGAGAAGCCATTGGACCCACCTGGTCTTCTAGTTGAGGGTCTCCGCCCTCAGCCAGCAGGAGCCTCAAGCAGGCGGTGCATCCCCAGGAGGCTGCAACGTGGAGGGGGGTGAGGCCTTCCCCAGACCTGGGAGAGGAGAGGACATGGGCACAATCTTTCTCCTTCCCCTCTTTCATCTCCTTCCTCCCTTTCTTCCTTCCCTTCCCTCTTTTCCCTCCCTTCACCTCCACTCTTCCGTCTTCCAAGTTTTTGGAGCCCAGCTCTTCACCCGGGAAAGGAGCAGGGCCTCCCTCCCTCCCTCCCTCTGCTTTCCATCCTTCCTCTCTCTCCCTCCTTCCCTCTTTCCTTCCTTCCTCCCTCTGCTTCCCTTCCTCTCCCTCCATCCCTCCCTCCTTCCCCTTTTTTCCCTTCTATTTCTATTCCTTGCCTTTCTCTTCTATTGCAGTTGCTCCCCTTCTGTCCTTCCTCTTCTCCTTCTGCCAATCTATCCTTCCGGATGCCCCGGGCCTGGCCAGAAGGCCCCCAGACTCACCCTGGCTTTGCTGCTCCCCAACATCGCCTCAACCCGACCAGCAGCTTTGTGTCTTCGCAAGGAGGGGGGAGCCCCCTCGGCCTACCTGACGTTGGGGTCTCCGCCATGCTGGAGGAGGAGGCCGAGGCGACGTATTCCGTTCTCCTGCTGCAGGCCGGCAGCCAAGTGCATGGGGGCCAAGCCCTCTGGCAGGACCAGGTTGGGGTCGGCTCCTTCCCGGAGCAGGGCAGCCACCATCCTGGAGAGCAGAGGGAGGGAGGGCTTGAGGAAGGGGTGGGGGGTCCCCAGCAGGTAAGGCCCACCTTCCCTTCGCCTAGGAATAACTTTAAATGGGCACTACATTAAAATGGAATTTCGTTGCATAGCAGCTTTCAAAGGTCTCCTAGGTCAGAAGACTGGGGGGGCTGGGGGGGCTTTGAGGGGGGAGAGGAAGAGGAGGAGGAACCGGCTGCCCCTTTAAATGTTGGCTGCTCCTCAAGGAAAGATTTTCCAGCAACATTTTGAGACTGAGGCTGGAGGTTCCTCTGCCAGAGAGACCGTAGAGCAGGGCTGGCTCAGGAATTCTGGGAGTTGAAGTCCTCAGGTCGCAAAATTGCCATCATTGCCTGGGGGTGGGGGGGTGGGGGTGTCGACTACATGACCTCTAAGGTCCCTTGCAATTCTAGAAGCCAGCAATGAAGAAGAGCTGCGGGATTACAGTTCTGATTACACCCCCTCCCCCAATGCAAGAAGAAACCCTCTCTTTCAGTGAGGGAGGGGGTGCCGCTACCTAAGGCCCCAAACTTGGCAACTTTAAGATTTGTGGACTTCAACTCCCAGAATTCCCCAGCCAGCTATGCCAAGTTTGGAGACCTCTGCCCTAATTCCAAGTTTGGCCCATCCTCCCTCCCCTAACCCTCTAGCCTAACCTCCTTGCTAACACCTGGGCAGGAAAAACCAAAGGTACAAGACACATTAGGCAAAACCTGGCTCAAAAACAGTGACCGAGAGAGGGCCCTTGGAGTCCTAGTGGACGATCCCTTAAACATGAGCCAGCCGTGTGTGGCAGCAGCCAAAAAGGCGAATGCAATCCTGGGTTGCAAAAACAGAGGCACAGAATCAACATGGAGTATTAGCACCGCTTTATAAAGCCTTAATAAGGCCACACCTGGAATATTCTGCATCCAGTTTTGGTCACCACATTACAAAAAGAGATGTTGAGACTTTTTGGGGGCTGGGAAAGTGCAGAGAAGAGCAACTAAGGTGATCAAAGGCCTGGAGGGTAAAACATATGAAGAACGGCTGCAGGATTTGGGTCTGGCTACTTTCATGGGAAAAAAAGACTAGGGGGGACATGATAGCAGCCTTCCAGAATTTGAGGGGCTGCCCCAAAGAAGAGGAGGGGCTAACTTGTTTTCCAAGAGAAACAACAGGTGGAAACTAATCAAGGAGAGAACCAAACTAGAAAAAATGAGGAACTCCTTCACAGTTGGAACAATTAATCCATGGAAAAGCCTTCAGAATTTGTAGGTCCTCCATCACTGGAGGTTTTCAAAAAGCGACTCGACAATCATTTGTCTGGAATGGTCTATTGTCTCCTGCTTGAGCAGGGGTCGGTCTAGAAGACCTCAAGGGTCCCTATTCTATTCCAGCTCTATTCTGATTGATTGAACCCGTGTCCCTGCCAGGGCTCCAGGCTCCGTGCGATCAACCCGGCCTACCAATGCGCCTTTCTGCAGGTAAATGCAACCCCTGGCAGGTGGCGGAAGCGCAGTTGCGTCCGGGAACCCCTGGCAAAGCCAGTTTTCGGGCGAGGCGAGGGGGGCGCTGGCCCACCCCTGTTCGGAGACCCGCTCTTCTCATTGCAAAAGGGGCAGAAGCCACGCGCGGCGGGTCCACGACCCACTTACGCGTCGTCCTGGCCCCGCAGAGCCCGGCAAAGCCGCGCCGCCAGCTGCAAAGCGCTGTGCTTCATGGCGCCGCTAGGGGGCGGCCGCGGAGAAGGGAAGGGCACACTGCGCCGGGCCGTCGCGACCACGCATGCGCACTTCTTCCCCAGCAAGCGGAGTGGCGTCTTGCATCGCCTCCCGGAGGCGGCGGAGCTGGGCGGGCGGTCCGTTGAGGTGGGCCGTGAAGCGGGCGAGGCCGGTCGTGTCAGCGCGTCCCGGCCCGGCGTAGCGAACTCATCTCGGTCGGTGGTCAGTGGCCATAAAGTTTCCAAAGCCGCGAAGTCAACATGGCGCCGCCATCTTATTCCTATCGTTTGAAGCTTCCCTCCCAGGCCTCCTCGGAGTTTTTCATTGGAAGGCCGCAGTAATAAGTCACCGCCCCTGGACTGCTTGCCTACCCAATCGGAAGAGCGCGTGCTTATGGGGGATTGGTTGCAATCCCTACGCTCCCGCCTTCTTTCCCACCCTTCCTATTTCTTGAATGGGTTCAGACAGGATTGGCTCACTCGCGTGAGTTAATACCCAATTTCATCTATTTTTGAAAAACGTGATAAAAGAGAACTGGTTGATTTAGTGACGCCCAATAAAAGAATTCAGATTCCTTAATCGGAGTGGATCTTCAGAAGCTGCAGTAGCATTAAACCCGGCAGTTTAAATAATATTTAATATTATATTGGATTTCTTGGAAAATAATTTGGGAAGACTTTAAGTGTGCCTTTTGCATATATTTGCATTTGCACTCATATTTGAACTAGCATTTCTTGTTTTTCAGGCTACAAAGTTTAGTTCCCTATTTGCATTTGTTAAGTATTTTAGCGGCTTCACCCTTATTAAGCCTCTATTGCAAGGGGTCCCCAAACTTGGCAACTTTAAGATTTGTGGACTTCAACTCCCAGAATTCTCCAGCCAGCTGGTTGGAGAATTCTGGGAATTGAAGTCCGCAAGTCTTAAAGTTGCCAAGTTTGGGGACTCCTGCTCTATTGCAACCCAGGAATTCTAACATAAACTGAGGTTTGCAACAGCAGCCTAAACCCGTTTCTGGTTCTCAGCCCCTTGAGGACAGGTGGACCTCAACTCCCAGAATTCATGCTGGTTGCGGAATTTTAGGAGTTGAAGCCTGCCCATTTTCAAGGCACCCATGTGAGAAACATGGTCTTAGATGGTGAAGATTTTAAAAAATGGCTTCCTTAGCAATAAGTCCTCCATTTACAGCCACAATTGAGCCCAAAATCTATGTTACTGAGTGAGACAGCTACGTGAGTTTTGACCCATTTTATGACCTCCCTTGCCACGATTGTTAAGGGAATCTGGCTCCCCCACTGACTGGCTTGTCAGATTGTCGCAAAAGAGTATCATGTGGCCTGCTGGTATTTTGCAGCCGTCATAAATAGGAACCAGTTACCAAGCGTCCGAATTTTGATCATGCAGCCACGGAGATGCTGCAATGGTCGTACGTGTGAAAAATGGTCATAAGTCTCTTTTCTTCAATGCCTCTGTAACTTCAAGTGGCCACTGAGGGAACTGTTGTAAACCGAGGACTAACTACTGGGCAGTCACACACACCCTGATAAATGAGGATGCCGTTCTTTCAGGAGCCAAGCAGGACTGGGCAGAGGAGTGTTGTGGTGACCTAGAGGTGGAGCTCGTGCCTCACAATCAGGAGGCAGATATTTCTCTCTCTGGGCACACTCAGAATATCTCTGCTGAACAAAAGTCCTCATTGGCGACAGGAAGGGCATCCGGCCATGAAACAACTCTGCTAGCTCCATTGAGTTGCTCAAAGATGATGACAACGACGAAGCAGAACTGGGCAGCCGGATGGCTTCTCCCTCTCCTGTAGGCATGGGGGGTCATCCTTGCATGGGGCCGACTCTGCTGCCTTGAAATGCACCTTCCCAGTGGTGGTATGCGACCGGTTCAGCTGAACCGCTAGTAAAAAGTCCCCCCCGCCCCTGCACTTTTCTTTATCCTCTCAGCTGCTATGGGGGAAGCTCCACACCAGCCACGCCCACCAAACGATTTGAATCCCACCACTGCACCTTCCCCCCTCAGAATGTGTCCCCCGATTGAGGGAAGCCGTCCTGCTACGCCAGCTGGCGAGAGGGGCCAAGGGGAACCTTGAGGGTGTTCAGACTGCCATTAGCACAAGGCTGCGACTGGCCTCAGGCAACCCTCACTCCCTTTCGCGCAGTCTGGAGAAGATGCGCCTGGTGTGGGCAACATTGGGGGGGAAGGGGCCTGAAGCCCCTGCGAGTCAGGTGGTCTTAGAAATTAAGAAGAAATGAACATACCAGCTGTGGAGTTGCCCATTTGGCCTATATGTTGCCGCCTTCCATTATTTAACAGAAGAGCAGACCAGAAGGGACCTTGGAGGTCTTCTAGTCCAACCCCCCGCTGAAGCAGGGGACACTGACTAGGCCGTTTCAAATGGCTGCCCTGCCTCTTCTTCAAACCCTCCACTGATGGGAGCATCCACAACCGCTGGAAGCAAGTCGTTGCCCCGGTTGGTTGATTGATGTCCCTGGAGTGAAACATGTTACAGGAATCCAAGCAGGGACAAAGTTCACCTGAGCATGTTATGAAAACCCAGCTCTGTGCTTGTCATGGGCAGACCGCAAAGAGGGCAGAGGAGAGAAAACGGGAACTCCCAGGCTATATAGTCTGTCCTCGACTTGTGACCAAGTGGGACCAGAATTTCTGTCTTTTAAGTAGCTGCAGTTTGAAGTTGAATCTGATTTTACCACCATTTTAACAACATGGTGGAAAGTCATCAAGAGCATGGTCATTAAGTAAATACCACGGTCATAACTGCAAACCCATTCTTCTGAATGGTCGGGTTTTTTGGCAGAAACAGGCCATAAGTCTCAAGCACGTGACCGCGGGACACTGCAACAGGTTGTAAAGGCGAGACGGTTGCCAAGCATGCAAACTGCAATCATGTGACCGTGGGGGAGGGGGATGCAATGGCCATAAATGCGAGGACTGGACTTTTTTCAGCACCATTGTAACTTAGACCAGTCAAAGCAATGTTCCTAAGTTAAGGACTTCTGAAAAGCAGTTGGGTAAAGCCTCTGGAAAAGCAAAGGACCCAAAACCAGAAGATTTCCCCAGACTTTACTGGAATCCAGCTGAGCAACGCCGGATTCCTTCAACGGAAATCAGAGATCTGACTCACAGGAAGGTCGGTCTCATTTTTTTAATCCATTCACCCCAAATCCCCAGGCTTTTCCTTCCCCAGGAAGCAGCTCCCTCCAGCGTCCCACATGAGGGACGTTTCCTCCTTTCGGGGGGTCCCAACCGCCCCTGCAAATTCCCCAGCCAGGTAGGTTACAAGGGAAAGGGAGGGTCTCGCAGGGGTCTTCCTCAGGGGGGCCCTCAACGGCCAAGGGTTAGGGGGCGTCTCCCTGCTCCATCCCAGCCAGGGGTGGAATGCTACCGGTTCACACCCGTTTAGGCAAACCGGTGGTTAATTTTACATTTGGTTCGCAACATCCGGCTGGCTCTGCCTGCCCTGTCCCTCCCAGGAGGCTCGGGGAGGGGGAAATGGGCCTCCCGGAGACTTCGGAAGGCCTCCGGAGCCCGGGAAGGGCAAAAACTCCCCCCCCATGTGGTGCAGGAGGCCAACTAGGCCACGCCCACCATGGCCACGCCCACGCAGCAAAAGGGCAGAAAACCGGTCGCTAAATTTTTGGAATCCCCCCCCCGATGCCCCCCCTCCCCCCGCGATCCAACTGGGTGGGTCACACCACGGCCTCCATCTCGGGGGCCTCCTCCTCCTCCTGCTCCTCCTCCTCCAGCATGCTGTAGGAGGCGTGGGTCTGGAAGGGCCGCTGGAGCGGGTGGGCCAGCAGCTTGGCCATGCAGTTGTGCAGCTCCACGGCTGGGCCGCTGAGAGAGACCTCGTACTTGTAGTTGGTGCCCTTGGCGTCCAGGTTGCTGAAGGCGGCGAAGGTCTCCTGGGAGGGGGAGGGGACACGGGGGCAGGAGGCGGGTGGGGGAAAGGCGGGCAGGTGAGGAGGCCGGGCAGGGGGGCGCTCCTGGCCCCCAACCCGGAAAGACTTCCTTGGCTGCCCTGCAGAACTGGAAGCTTGAACCACATTTGCTCAACAAGCCCCACCCGTGTCGAAGCAAAGATTCTTTAAGACTTGTGGGGGAGGGAGGGAGGGAGGAAGGAAGGAAGGAAGGAAGGAAGGAAGGGAAGGAGAAAGGGAGGAAGGAAAGCAGAGGAAGAGGGAAGAGGGAAGAAGGAAGGAAAGGAAGGAAGGAAGGAAAAAGAAGGAAGGGGAAAAAAGGAAGGAATGAAAATAAAAAGAAAGAGAGAGGAAGGAATGAAGGAAGAAGGAAAGAGGAAAAAAGAAAAGAAGAGAAAAGGAAAGAAGGTGAATAAAATAAATATAAATACATGTGAAAGAAAGAAGGAGAGAGAAAAGGAAGGAAATAAAAATAGGAAGAAATGAATGAAAATAAAAAGAAAAGAAAGAGGAAGGAAGGGAAATAGAAAGAAAGAAAGAGAGAGAGGAAGGAAGGAAGGAAGGGAATAGAAAGACAGGAATACAAACCCAAAGGGCAAAGCTCCCCCCCCCTTTAAAGAAAGCGAGGCCATTTTTCAATGTAATTATCTCTAGCTCCTGGGGGAATGCTGGGAGTTGAAGTCCACCAGGCTTAAAGGGCCCAGGTTGGAGACTCCTGGCCTAAAACGTCCCTTGGGGGAGCATGGAAGGGAAATAAACGAGGACCCAGGTGCGGATTTACCTTGCAGGTCGCCTCCTCCTCCTTGTCCTCAGCCCCGTTGTGGATGTAGAGCACGTCGAAGAAGAAGTAAGGGCACTGGAGCATTTTCTGTGGGGCAGGAGAGGCAGTCAGGAGGGCAAGAAGGTCTCAGCCCTTCCTCCCCTCCCCTTTCCTTTTTAGGAGCCTTAACCTTTTGCTTCTTCAATCCATCCAATGGCATTTACCGGCTGTCTTCTTAGCGCAGGGGTCTCCAGCCTTGGCCACTTTAAGCCTGGCGGGCTTGCTGGCTGGGGAATGCTGGGAGTTGAAGTCCCCCAGGCTTAAAAGTGGCCAAGGTTGGAGGCCCCTGTCTCAGAGGCTCTCACTCGCCCCCTGGAAAAAGACTCAAAGCTATCGGCACGGCAAAGGGGCCAATCTCCGCCCCCATTTCCTAGTAAGACAGCTGCTTCAGGACTCACGGTGTAACGATGCTACGGGGTCCGACTCCCCCTCCCCACCTGGAAAGAAATCCACTCCAAATGCAAAACACAAGCAGAGGAGTTTCAGTTTCACAGCAGCACCAAGCAGCTTTAGTCCAGAGCAGTTGAGCTAAGCCACGCCCAGGTTCCTTGCTGTCTCCTTCTTGCTTACACAGCAAATACTTTCAGTTTCCAAACAGTCCTCAACTCTCTCATGCACTGTCAGGACGCTAGCCAGGTGAATCCCGATGGATGCTGGTAGGCAGAGGCATAATTTTCCCTCCCTTATTTTCCTCCCCAAAAACTAAGCCCGACCACATAGTCTGGTAGTGAAGCACAGGTATCCTGCTAGTAAATCTATACTTTGAGGAAGATGCCTGCCTTGGAGTTCTGACACCTACCTGTGTTGTAGGGCGATGCAGTCCCTGGTCACTAAGAGAGCCAGAAAACTACTACTACCTCCTAGCAATGGCTGCAGATCTCAATGAGTCCCGCGCTACGGTCTCCTGGGTTTGCTGGGACCTAAGATCTGCTCTATGTCAACTCATAAAACATTTCTATGGTCAACAGAAAGGGAGGGGGGAGCAGTGCGGCAGCTTGGAAACCAAAAGTGCATTCCGTAAATGCTTTCAAAGAGAGTAACTAGGTGACTGAAGTTTCTGCCATGCAAAATTCTAACTGGAGAGCCTGATTGATGATTCTGGGCTATGGAGGCGTCCCATTGGAGGATATGAATTACGATACACCCAGGGGGTGGGAGGGAAACCAGAGCCAAGGGTGACAATGAATGATGTGCCTCAGAGTCGGCTACACCCAGGTCATGCTGGCATGTTAACTCCCAATAAATCCTTCGGAAGTTTTGGAAGTTTGGCTCGAGACTCATGATTTAAATGGGGGGAACTGCCGGAGCCCTGACACTCTACACCAGACTCGGGTACCACTGAAAACTGTGTGTCCCTCCTCCTCCGCCCTCCAGGAAGGGGGAGGGGCTTGTGAGGTCAAGAAAGCGGGCACCTTCATCTGGTCGGTCACCATCACGGGCGGCTGGCAAGCAGGACGGCTGTAGACCAAGATGGTCCTGACCACGTAGGGGGGTGGAATGGTCTGGATGTTCTCCGTCACCGGGAGCTCCGTCTTCTGCTGTCTGCCGAGAGAACCAGACGAGGCGGGGTGGGCGCAGGCAGGACACCCCCCTCCCAACGCCCCACAAGGTTACAAACCCCCCAACCCTCCCGGCCGTCACAGTCCCTCGGTCAGAGGACGGGAACGGCCGTCAGTCGAGGACCAGCCGGGCTGCAGCCTAACGTGGAACATCCTGGATTCTGATGAGTCGTAGGAGGGCCGATATTTGGATTGACAGGCAGGGCTGGAACATCGGGGGGGCTGCCCTGGACAACCCCCTCCCTACCTTTGGAGAGCCCCACCTAGGACCCCGGGGGGGGGGTGAAGGTCAAAGACTCACATCAGATTGAAAAGGCCTTCCAGATCTGAGCAGCAGAAGTTAAGGTCAATGCCTGGATGGAGAGCAGGGGTTTCCAACCGTGGCCCCTTTAAGACTCGTGGACTTCAACTCCCAGAATTCTTTGCTGGCTGAGGAATTCTGGGAGTTGAAGTCCACAAATCTTAATTGGGCCACAGTTGGAGACCCCTGACTTAGAGAACACCTCCACATACTTCCATAATGCCAGGATCCCCCGCTAGAACCAGCCCCAGCAGATAATCCTCAACCTACAGCCATAATTTCTGTTGCTAAGCGAGGCAGTTGTTAAGGGAGAGTCTGGCCCTATTTATTATGCCCTTTCCTGCCTGTTGTTGAATTAGTAACAACTCTCGCTTGTCGGAAGGTTGCAAAAGTGGGGGGGGGGGTTGTGTGACCCTCCAGGACCCTACAACCATCGTAAGTACGAGTCGGTGGCCAAGCATCTGAAGGTTGACCCCAGGGGTGCTTCAACAGTCATGTGAAAAACGGTCCTTTTTCGGTGCCATTGTAAGATCAAACAGTCACTAAAAGGAGGGTTGAAAATCGAGGACTGCCTGGACAATCCCAGCAAAGGGGGGAGGAGGCTGTTTGGAGCCCCTCCTTTCTGCACCCTTGAGGGTGGCCTTGCAGGGGGCTGGACTAGAAGACCTCCAAGGTCCCTTGGTTCGATTCTAATTTAACTGCAAAGGTGGCTCTGAAGAGCTTCCCAGGCCTCCCAGTCTCCTGCCGGGCCAGCTTCGAATTCTGCCAGGGGTCCCGCAAAGGGAGCCTGCCCTTGCCAGACGCCCATGCCAGGAACGCCCCCGCCAGATGAGGGGGAGGAGCCCCAGGCCAGGCGGATTGGACCCAGAGACCAGCAGCTTTCCGGTTTTTATAAGCGCACCTGTTCTTCTCCTTCAAATCGGATCAGGACGTTTTCCTTCATTTGGAGGGATCCCCAGCAGAGATCACCGCCCCCCCCGTTTCTCCTGCCCCCCCCCTTGGGAAAGGATACTGAAGGATTTGCACAGGGTGGTCTTCAGGTCGTACAAGCAGCTGCAGACCTCTCTGGGCTCCGAAGTGAAGCCGGAGAGCTGCGGAGAGGAGGAGAAGAGGAGGCTGCATGAGCATGGATCCCGTGCGATCCACAGGGATCCCAGGCAGCCCTTGACTGATGACAGCGAACAAGCCTGGAATTATGTTCAGAAGTTGTGTTGGCCACTAAGCGAGTCATCCTGTGACTGCGCTCCACTTTGTGACTTTGGCTGTGGTTCTTAAGTTAAGCAAAAGCCGTTCAAGGGATCCGCTAGTGGCCCTGCGCGCTTCTTGATGGAAAACAGAATTAAATGCCAGTTTCTGCAGAAAAGGTTGCAAATCTGTGGGACCCTCCAAACGGCCGCAACATGCCGGTCAGCAGCCGGACGCCCAAAATGCGATCGCGTGACAGTGGGGGAGGGGATCGGGGCGTGCTGGGTCCCGAGAGCCCCGAGGACCTGCAACGTAATCTGAGGATTTCCTGCACAAGCAGTCCTCGGCTTACGACCACAATGGAGCCCCAAATCTCGGTTAAGTGAGATGTTTGAGTTCTGCCCCTTTTTACGACCTTTCTCGCCTCTGTTGTTAAGCAAATCATTGCAGTTGATAAGCAAGTCACCTGGTTGCTAAGCGAACCTGGTTTCCCCCTTGACTGTGCTTGCCCGAAGGTCGCAAAAGGAGGGGGTCATAGGACAACCCCAGGACACTGCGACCGTCGTAAATATGAGTCAGCTGCCCAATGTCTCATGGGTTTTGTCACATGGCCATGGGGAGGCTGCAAAAGGTCCAAGTGTGAGAAACGGCCACAAACTTTTTTCGGTGTCCTTGTAACTTTGAATGGTCACTAAAAGGATCTGTTATAAGTCGAGGACCACCTGGTGTATGTGAAAACCAGAAAGCAGGAGCAGGAGCCGTTTGCGGAGCGCCCGGCCTCTGCCCCAGCTCTCCTCTCCCGAGCAACACCAGCCGGCGTGAAGTGGGTTTCCCACCTCCGGGGACTCAGCCAGGGAAGGGGAGCTGCCAATACTTCCCTGTGGTGGAAAATCCCCACGTTAAACCCGCCTGACCTAGGTTCCAGGAAGCAAGCCAGGCCGAAGCCAACAATCCCAGGTATCACCGCTGGGAAGCCTTGGCGGATGGGCACCAGCGGGTGCACACGGCCGGGCAGCTCCATTCTGAGCAGGCCATCTAGGCGCAAATGTGTGTGTCTGTGTCTGTCTGTCTGTGTCTGTGTATTGTCTGTATGTGTGAACCCTGAAGCTAACCTGGCTGGAGCCACCCTGGAGCTGAGGGTCGGGGAGGGGCGAATAGAGATAGCAGGGATTTTGTAGTCAAAACAAAGTATTCCCTCTTGGGAACCAAGGGCATCCTCACACCTGGCCAAAGGAAGGCGGAGTGACGTCGCCAGGCAAGCAGAGAAGAGCTGGGATTGGACCATGGGACCAACTGTTCTGAGGAAGGAGAAAACCTCTTACTTTTAGTTGGGCAAAAACCGTGGGAATCTTCAGAGTCGGTTTTCACCAGACCTGGGCCAATAGGACACACTCAAGGAATCTGAGGAACCTCCCTGCCTCAGAGTTCTGCTCGCTATGGGTCTATTCCTTGGAACCCTGACCAGGCGGGGGGGGGGAGGGGTGGCAGGAGACACCCCGTCCAAGCAAACCCACCCAAGTGACGTCGTTGTTCACCACCACCAGCGCAAACTCGTGGCTCTTGTCAATCTTGTGCTTGGTGCGGACAAACATCTCGATCATCTTCTGGGAGATGTTGAGGGCGTTGGTTTTCAGCCTGCCAGGGGGAGGGAGAGGAGAGGAAGAGGAGGCCCATGAGGCACCGCCAGGGAAACGCAGTTCAAGCCCTCGCAGAGACGCCTTGGGCTTCCTCCCCTTCCAGAGGCCTAAGAAAGCGGCTGGTTCCAGAGGGGACAAGGCCTGCCTCACGAAGAGGCCCCCAAACTCCTTTCCGTGCAGCCAAGAGGACTAGAATCCTGACTGCAGGCCTTTGCAGCACCCCCAGGAGAGGCTGAGGCGCCCCCTTCGGCCTGAAGGCAGAGCAGCCACAAGGACCAAAAGGCAATCCTGGTTTAGCCTCCGTGCCCAGCCAGCCGCCCTTCAAAGCTGGAGATGGCAGCGCCTCTCACCCAAGGAGGAGCTGCTTTGCTGGGCCCCAGGAAGCCGGCCAAGGGCCCTCAGCACCCCCCTCCAAAGAAAGTCCCCTCCGGCTGAGGGAGGGATCCCGGCTCACCCGTTGAAGGACTCCAGCCTCGGGTGGGACATTTCCTCCGAGAGATCCAGGCAGATGATCTGGGACAGAGAAGGAAGGAAATGAAACATGGGTGGGATTTGTTCCTTTCAATCTCCGTGGATCTATTCAGGTCTTTTAAACATTCCCTTTTTTCCTTCCTTTTTTCCTTTTTAGTAAGATCGATTATTAAGACTTGAGTCTGCCATCTGAACCTCTATAACCGTCTGGTTCGGTTCTGCAGCCCAACAAGACAGACTTCAGAGAGTGATTAGGACTGCAGAAAAAACAATTACCACCCACCTGCCTTCAATCGAAGACCTATATCCTGCAGGAGTCAAAAAGAGGGCTGGGAAAATATATACAGACCCCTCACATCCCAGACATAAACTGTTTCAACTCCTTCCCTCAAAACGACACTATAGAGCACTGCACACCAGAACAACTAGACACAAGGGGAGTTTTTCTCTGAACGCCATCACTCTGCTAATCAAATAATTCCCTCAACACTGTCCAACTATTTACAAAGTCTGCACTACTATTACTATTAATCCTTCCATCCTTCCTGTCACCCATCTCCTCCCATTTATGACTGTATGACTGTAACCTTGTTGCTTGTATCCTTATGATTTATATTGACTATTTCCTAGTATGATTTGATGGCTTATTGTACCCCATGACTATTATTAAGTGTTGTACCTGATGATTCTCGACTCTTGACGAATGTCTCTTTTCTTTTATATACACTGAGTGTATTTGCACCAAGACAAATTCCTTGTGTGTCCAACCACACTTGGCCAATAAAGAATTCAATTCTATAGAGATAAACAGTGTGCGTGCCATGGACAACGGGTAGATTCCCACGTATCTTTCCATCTTGGTTACTCATAATCCTCTATTTCAAGTTACAAATGACTTACAACTTTTGACAGTCACCGCCTCCCCCAGGGATCCAAATTCAGGCGCCTGGCAACTGGCAGGATATCTACGATCACTGCAGGATTCCCAGGGATCTACTGAACGACCCCGGCCGTTCGCTTAAAGATGGTGGCAAGGAAGTTTGTAAAATTGGCCTCTACTCACTTAAGAACCATTTTGTTCAGCAATGGAAATTCTGACCAGACCTGGGGTCGTAAGTCAAGTCAGACCTGCAAAGTTTTCGGAGGCAGAAATCATACGATGCAAAGGAGAGAGAGAGAACCGAAGAGCTCCCACCCCAAGCCTCAGTTTAGCTTCATCCCCGCTTCTTTCTTCTCCCCCTCTTCTGTTCCAATTGCCCCCCCTCCTCTGCTGGGGGTCCCAGTTGAACCCTGTTCGCCCACCTCCATTTAAAATTTCACTCAAGGCCCCCCCCATCTTTCCTTGGCTCTCTTTGAACCGCCATTCTCCCGGGCTCTCTCGAGTGGCCTCTGCCTCAATTACTGCTTCCTCTCTGTGCAACTTACGCTTGGCCCTTCCCTCGCTCTCTCGCAACCGACCGATCGATCAGAATGGAGCTGGAAGGGACCCTGGAGGTCTTCTAGTCCAACCCTCAGTCCTATCAACCGTCTTTTCAACCAGCATTTCTCAACCCCAGCAGCTCGTAAGATGCGTGGCTGGGGAATCCTGGGAGGATGGAGCCCACACCCCTTCAGGCTGCCAAGGCTGAGAAACGCCACTCTGACCATTAGGCATTATTCTAACCGTCAGGGATATAATGGGGAGCATTCATTCCTCCGTTGCCTAGTTCAGGGCGGAAGGGCCTGCAAGGAAACAACCCACCTCAGAGAGCAACAAGGATCCCACATATAAGACGCATCTGCAAAAGGGCTTCACACAGCCTCTTTCTGTGATCAAAGCGTCCTTCCTGGGGCTCATTAAAGCAGCTGCCTCCTTGGGGGGAACCTCTTGATTTCAAAGACCTGAATGTGTGTCAACAGTGCCAGCAAACACGCTGCATGTGCCAGCACACACACACACACACACACACAGCCCTACACACAGGCAAGAACTCTGTACTGCCATGCTGAGATGTCCTAAGGAGGGAGCTGCTTTAATGGTCTGAAGCAGGGAGGCACATTTTGTGATGTCTCTCCTCCCAACGGATGAATCTCTGGCCAATCGGAGATCTCGTTAAAGGGAGGCAGATGTAGAGAAAGGGAAAAATGGAAGGGGGGGGGGAATGCTGAGTTTCTAGGTCTTATATTCATTTTTGCTCCAAAAGACGCTTATTTTCCAGCTAGGTCTTATTTTGGGGAAAATACTGTCCTAAATGGCTGATAATCTTAACTGGGGCTTATTTTGAGGGGAGGGCTTATGTTACAAGCATCCTGAAAAATCATGCTAGGGCTTATTTTCCAGTTGGGTCCTATTTACAGGGAAACACTGTAGAAGCCGGGAAGGGGCCTGGGGGTCTGGATGGGGGGGGTCTGCACTCACCACTTTCTCTGGGCAGTTCACCCGTGGAGTCCGGACCTGGAACTCGGAGGGAGGGGCTGGGGCCAGCCAGGTCTTGCCGTTGGGGGCCTGGACAGCAGCACTGGGGGGGCTGGTGGTGGTGCTGGCCGCCTCCCCCTCCCCTTCGCTCCGGCTGCCCACGCTGGCCTGCATGCTGAGGGTCCGGTCCTCGGCCCCCTCCGGGTTCGACCGGGTTCTGGGCCGCTGCTCAGCCGCCATTTTCTCCTCTTCCTCCTCTGTCGTGCTGTTGGCCTCCGAGGTGTCCATCCAGGCCCCACAGTCTGGGGGGGAGTCCAGGATTGCCGGATGCTCACCGGGAAACTGGTATGAGTGGTGGGAGTCTGGCTTCCCTCCCTTTGGGGAACAGAGGCAAGAAACCGATCGAATCCAAGAAACTCTAAAGAGGTACAACTCTATGCAGATTAACAGAGTTGGAAGGGACCTTGTAGGTCATCTAGTCCAACCCCCTGCCCAAGCAGGAGACCCTACAGCATTTCTGACAGACGGAAGATACACAAAATTGTCTAGTGCAAATATTATTCCAAAATGCATGAATTTCTCATACATTTGTATGATATTTACATCATTTTTTTTCTTGCTGATATTTCCTTCACTTCCTCATTAAACATTTTTAGGAATTCTTTTTTTCCCCATCTGTTTGATAATGTCTGTACCTCCATTACTATTATCTCTGTGTTTTGCTCCCTCTTTAATTTTAATTAATAATTAAAATGATTAATTATAAACACAGCCCAGACATGCAAAGCAACGGAGTTCAGGGTACAACACTCAAAGGCAGCCTTTTTCAAGCCTGCCAGCTTTAATTGTGAATTTTATCAAGTTTATATGTTGCCCATCTCACTTTTTAAAAAATGTCTTTAAATAAGTACAGTATTCTTCTTGAATTCCGGGGGTGGAAGTCCATCCCTCTAAGTTGCCATGGTTCAAAAAACGCTGATCTAAGGCAACCTGGCTCCACAATCTGTAGCCCCTCCTGACTAGGCCTCCCATGCCGGTTGGGGATTCTGGGAACTGGTGCTCCACCTCAACAACCCTGGACGGGCAGAAGTCACACCGGAAAGTGTGCAAGACACAGGAACTTGTTGAGTTCTACTACGACCAGTTGCAAAGTCAATTCTCTATTCCAGGGGTCTCCAAACTCGGCTTTGCTGGCTCGGGAATTCTGGGAGTTGAAGTCCACAAGTCTGAAAGTGGCGGAGTTTGGAGAGCCCTGCTTCATTCTACCCCGTATGCCGCCAGATAGTGGAGACTTTTGGAGAGTCTTTTGATGCACTTTCTCCATTTTATATATCCCCTTGTTACCCCCTTGTAACTTAGCCCCCCTTCTTAAGAGGCAGGATCAGGAAGGGGAGACACTGAGCAAGGCCACCCACCCGCCCCCTCCCTGAGCCAATTGGGGCTGCGGTCCCCAGCAGCTGAGAGGTCCCCGATTGTCCAAACCCCGCATTTAACCTGCAATTCTAGAGGAGCGATTGCCAACCTTGTGGGCGGGGCGTGGGGGGGCTGCAACCTCTCCTCCTTTGGGGACTTCTGGGCAGACCCCCCCCCCTTTCTGGCGATGCCCGCAGGGAGACGGATCCGAGGAGCCTTCTGCAAAGGAGAACTCTGGTTGAGCAAAGCCCCCTCCCCTCTTTCCAAGGGGGAGGCCGCCCCTCCCTTTGGTGCATCCCTCCCAGCAGCGTCCCCCCCATTGCTTGCAAGGACATAGACCCCCCAGCCATCCCCGCCCCGCCCAGCACCCGTTGCCACCCCTCCTGCCGCCGCCCGAGCACTGCGCACGCGGGCGCCAGGTTGCAAAGCCAGGGAGGCCGCGCTAAGACTGAAGGAGCCCCCACAGACCCTTTGCAACCCCCCCCACTCCCCAACCGGACCTGCAACACCCGGAGCCCGGCGCTGTCCAAGGGACGGAAGAGAGGCAGGGAGGGCGGGGGATAAAAAAAAGAGAGCAGCCGCCCTCGCAAGGGCTGCCGGGACTCGTAGTTTCCGCGCGAGCGACGGCAGGAAGGCGCTGGAGTCCCCACCCCCGAGGAGGCGGGTCCAGGAAGGGGCGGGGGCTCCTTTGGGTGGGGGGCGGGGGGGGATGAGGCTTCTCTGTTGGGTCGCTCCGCCCCTCTTGCGGCTCCCCGGAGTTTCCCCGTTTCTTTCTCCGCAAAACCCGCGTCTTGGCTTCGATCTGGAGCCCCGTTGCTCGGCCTGGGCGCCTTGGAGAGGCCGGACTTCAACTCCCAGAATTCCCCCCCCGCCCCCTCCCCCAATTGAGTTACATAGAGACCCGGACATTGAAACCCAGCCCCGCTTTCTGGAAACTTTGGACCTTTGGCTCTTTCCTTTCCTTCTGCCTTTCTAGTTTTTTCTCCTTCTTTCCTTTCCCCTTTTTCCTTCTTTTTCTTTCTTTTTCCTTCTTTCCTTTTTCTTCTTCCATTTTCTTTTTCTCTTTTTCTTTTCCTTCTTTTTTTTCTTTTCCTTTCTTCTTTCCTTCTCTTTCTTTTCCTTCTTTCCTTCCTTTTTCTTTTCCTCTTTTTCTTTTTTACTTTTTTTTCTTCCTTTCTCCTTTTTCCTTCTTTCCTTTTTTTCTTCCTTTTTCTTTCTTTTTCCTTTGTTCCTTTCTCTTTCCTCCTTTCTTTTTTCTTTCTTCCTCCTTACCTTCCTTTTCTTTCTTCTCTCTCTCTCTCTTTCCCTAAATATTCCTTTTTCTTTTTGTTGCATTCAATTAACGAAACCATTAAACGCCATTGGAAGCTGCAAGGGACACACAATGACGCACACACACTGCTTGGGAGCTCAATCCTGCCGGCTGAGAAGTCCACCTGTTTTAAAGCTACTGCAGGGAGTTCCAGGGATCGCAACGTTTTCACCTTCGGTAGCTCGACGCTGTGTGGACTTCAACTCCCAGGATCCCCCAGCCGTTCCCCAGCTGCACAGGCTGAGAAAGGCCGCCCTCCAATGTGCCATGAAGCAAAATTCATCCCCCGTGCGAGACCCTCCCGCCTCTCTGGGGCCCCTAACCTCCCCAGGGCCCCAGCACAGATTTTAAGGAACCACAAAGCCTTCGTTTTTAATCAAAACCCAGTTACTTTCTGTCCCGGTTTGTGGCGCAGTTCTAAACACGTTTGCTGGGCCAGGAATAAAGGCGAGGAGGCTCCACTGGGGCCCGGCCCCTTCCTCCCAGGGAGGGCAGGAAACGTGGAGGGGAGCTTGGAAAGGCTGCAGATCAACAGGAAGAGCCTGCCACCACCCACCAGGGCCGGGACCAAGCCCAGAACCGGCTTGCTCCAGGGGGAGAAGGCAGAAAGAGGCAGAATGGAAGAGGTAGGTGGGATCTCGGAGGGTCCCATTGGGGAAAATCTCTGGTCCAGCTTGAGGGTTTCTGAGTCTCCATCAGGAACTCCAGCAACTCCGTTTAAGCAGCCCTTTCTCACGTGAAGCGCTCCAACGTCCTGCTTTGGAGGCAGCTGGGGCAGTCTAGTTGATCTCTGAGGGACCCTGGCAATCAACCCAAAGCATAGCAATCAGAGGGCCTTCCAGCTCCCAGCTTCCTTGCCTGGCAAAGCTGCCCTGGGCTTGCAAGGGGTCAACCGGACGGAGGCAGGAATGGCCACCTCGGCCTGGAAGCCGGGAATGGCGGCTTTTCTGGAGGGACAAACAAGTCATTGTTCCTGGGGAAAGCACAGCAACACACACACACACACACACACACTCCTGGCTTCCGATGTTTAATTGGGGGAAGCAACTCCTGGCTTCCTGCCCCATCTGAGGTAAGTCTGCAGCCCTTGGCCAAAGCGGATTCCACACTCCAGGGCGAAGCTCTGGCACAGTGGCCCTTAGGCCTCCCTTCCAGGGCCTTTCCGAGTCCCCAAGGTGGCTTGCGGGGGAGGCAAAGGGGAGGAAGACTGGAGATTGGACTGTCTAATCCAGCATTCCTCAGTTTTCTTCTTTGAACGACCCCATAATCCCTGGCGGAGTGGAGTCTGGGCAACTGCATGGAGTGAGCTGAGTGTTTGCTGGCCGGATGCCTTTCCTGTTGCCAGTGTGGAGTTTTGTTCAGCAGATATATAACCTCAGAATGCCCAGAGAGAGAAATATCCAGTGATGGGATTAAACTGGTGTAATAACTGGTTTGATGAGCGCGCGCTTCGCCAAATGCATTTTGTTCATTTATTTGGAAATTTTATATATTCTGGGAGCTCTGAGCAATTAACAGCAAAGCCCACAATGTAGAATAGAATAGGAATAGAAAATAGAATAGAATAGAATAGAAGGATGGAGAGTAGAGTAGAATAAAATAATATAGAATGGAATAGAATAGAAAAGAAATTAGAATAGAATAGAAAAGAAAAGAAAAGAAAAATTAGAATACAATACAATAGAATTAAATACAATACAATACAATATCCCTCCGTCTCGCCCTCCTCCTTCCGCCCTGGTGCCTTGGGGGATGGGTGGGCTGGGGGCCCTCTGGATCTCAGGGGGAGGCTGATGCCTCCCCTCTTATGGTCCGCAGGGGGAGCTGGGCCCCCCCAGCCAGGAGGAGCCTGGTGAAGAAGCCGCCCTGCACTACGAGGAGCGCATCTCCGCCCTGCTGGTGACCATCGTCCGGCTGCAGGGGAAGATGGAGCGGCTGCAGCAGGACAGGGCCAGGTACGCCCCTTCCCCTCCCCCTGCACCCCCCCTTCCAGGCCCCCTGCCCTGGCCTGGTGGGCTAAAGGGGGGGGGCAGGCATTCTCCCATCCACCAGGAACTGGAGAGCCAACGGGGGAAAAGCAGATTATTTTGTGCTGTGGAGGATTTCTGCCCTCCTGCAGCTCCATTGTTTTCTTCACCCCGATGCCAGTAGTCCTGGACTTACGACCACAACGGAGCCCAAGATCCCTGTCGCTAAGCGAGACAATAGTTCAGTGCATTCGGACCCCATTTTACGACCTTTCTTGCCATGGTTGTTAAGCGAATCGTTTGGTCATTAAACAAATCTGGCTTCCCCGCTTGGCCTTCCTGGCCGGAGGTTAGTCCCCAGTGGAGATCACCTGACCCCCAGGACGTCCCCAATGCCTGCTGGTCGCCAAGCGCCCCTCCTCCGATCACGCGACCCTGGGGGGGAACCAGCCACCAGTCATTGTTTCAGTCCTGACATAATTCAGACAGTCACCAAACAGAAGGTCGTAAGTCGAGGACTGCCTGCGTGCGATTTCCCCGGGGGAGGGCAGGGCTGTTTCCTGCATGCCTTAAACCTGGGATGGGAGACCACCTGGAGATGCCAGGGCTGAACAGAATAGAATAACGGAGTTGGAGGGGACCCTGGAGGTCCTCTAGTCTGACCCCCTGCTTAGAGGGGCTCTCCAAGGAGGGAGATGAGGTGTCAGGGCCCCAGGTGGCACCTCCTTTCCCCCCTCCCTCTCCGCCCCAGCGGTGCCCTTCACCCTGGCACCGCCTCCGTCTCGCTGCAGGGAGGAGGAGGACGACCTCTTCTTCTCCGATTTGGGCTCCGAGTCCACCGCCAGCCTCCCGCGATGCCCATCTCTCTTTGCCAGGCGCCCCAGGAAGCCCCCTGCCCCACCTGCAGCCGCTCCGGAAGAAGGTCAGACCCGCCCAAGAGGGGCTCGGGTTCCCCGGGTGGGAGATCCCGGCCTTCGGGACACACCAGTCTGGCCAACTGGGCCCTGGGAAAGCCCAATGGCCCCTGCGGTTGGAAGGGGCCCCTGAGGCCTTCTAGTCCACCCCCCCAGATTGGGCCCCTCCCTGCCCTTTCCCGGGAGCGTCCTTCCGGGGGAGAGAATCCTAAAGGGGGGAGCGGCTCCTCTCTCCCAGAGCCTCCCCACCCCTCTTTCGGCCTCCTTCCGCTCTCGGCCTCCGGGCTTCCTCTCTGGAGCTCACTGGCCTGGCCCGGCTCCTTTGCTCCCCAGGGAAGGCCGACCTGTTCCTGGATGTCCACAAGGCCCTCACCTCCCTGGAGAACGTCCTCCTGTCCCACCGGAAGCCCCTTCCCAGCACGGGAGCCGAGCCGCAGGGATGCGCCCAACTGGCCCAGGTGCGCAGGGGGAGGGGGGGAGGGAGGGAGGGATGGGGCCGAGTGGCTGACCTCCCCCCACACACACACCTGAGGGGCCTGCCTCCAGAGGTTGTGGGGGCTCCATCCCTGGAGGCTTTCAGGAGGAGAGCAGACAGCCCCCTGTCTGGAACAGTCTACTAGGGCCTCCTGCTCGATTAGGGGGCTGGACTACAGGACCTCCAGGGTCCCTTCCAACTCTGGGATTCTATATTTCCAGCCAGGAAGTGGAGTGAGTCTTTCTGCCTCTTTGTTTCCTCCATGGTCCCACCTGGCGAGCTCTGACCACCTTGGGCCTTGGGGGGGGGGCTCTGGGATGGGGGGCAGAGGGGTCTCCCCCAAGGGGGCAGCTCTGGGGAGTCGTCCTGCCAAGGCCGGCTGGTTGCAAAGGGGCTGCTGACTCTTGCCAGGGCCTGGAAGCCAGGCTGGTAGCGCTCCAGAGGGACGTCCCGGGGTGCCCCCCCCAGGAGGCTGAGGGCCCCCCCTGTGAGAGGATGGCCGCCCTCTACAAGGAGAGGAACGCCGCCCTCCGAGGCCAGCTGGAGGCCCGGCAGGAGCTCCTCGGCCGCTCCAAGGCCGCCCTGGCAGCCCAGCAGCAGCAGCGGGACAGGCTCCAGCGGAAGGTAAGGGGGCTCTTGCGGTGCAGCCGAGGGAAGAACCGCCCAGCCCCCTTGCCAGAGGCTCAGATCGGGGGCAGGGGTGGGGAGGAAAGCCCAGAGGGTCCCCCCCCTCCCACCATTCACATCTGGGTCTTCTCCCCTCTGCCTGCATGACGAGGCCAACCCAGCTGCCCTCCTGGCAGGAAGGGGGCCACCCAGCCTGCAGGCGCTCTCCTCACGGCTGGCACGGGCCAAACGTTGGCCCCCTTTGCAAAGGGGCTTCTCTGCCCCCCCCCTCCTTTTTGGACCTAGTCTCTGCTGCTGCTGCCCACCAGATCCAGCAGGGGGGGCCCAGAGGCCCTAATGGCCCCGAGCCTGGTAGCCTTGCCAAGACCTTTCCCAGGCATTGCGGGCGGGGGGGGGGGCGTTCCCTGGATACCAATAGCTCAGTTCCCAGTCCTGCTCCTTCCACCTTTTGAGGCCTGTGCTGGGAATTTGCTTCGGGGGGGGGGGGCGTTCCTCGGTTTGAGTGACCCTCCTGGCCCCTCTCTCTCCGTTCAGGTGCAGGAGCTGCAGGAGAGCCTGTCCAGGGCGGAGACCTGCTCTTCAGGAGCCCCCAGACCCCTCTGGGAAGGAGCCCAGGTGTGCAGGGGAGACACCGCCAGGGCAGGGGGGGGCATTCAGCCCCAGATGAGAGGAAGTGGGGGGAAAGAGGGTTCAGCCAGATGAAGCTAAGCTCCAACCCTGGGGGGAGGGGGGGAGATTTGCTGTATTTTTGATGTGCCCCCTGTCTTGCAGGATTGCTCAGGGGCTGCTCAGAATGGCCTCCACCCTCCCTGGGGGGCTACCCATGCCCAGCCTGCCCCCACCCTTCCACCCTCGCCCCCCGCAGAGCTCCAGAGCAGCCTGAAGCAGCTCCACAGGTAGGGGTCCCTGATGCCCCCCCCCTCCCTCCCTCGGCCATG
The DNA here is from genome assembly GCA_023653725.1 of Bungarus multicinctus. Classification (NCBI taxonomy): domain Eukaryota; kingdom Metazoa; phylum Chordata; class Lepidosauria; order Squamata; family Elapidae; genus Bungarus; species Bungarus multicinctus. The sequence goes on from CM042838.1 coordinate 175,014,144, forward strand.
AGCAGCCTGCTCTTTGGGGGGGCAGCTGAAATGGGGGGATGCCTCAGCAGGCAGAGGGTTCAAGAGTCCCCCCATTTCTGTAAGACTCTCAGCCAGGGGCTCTGCAGGGAGACCCTGCTTGACCGATTCATCCTGGGGAGGGGGTTGTCACAGTGCCCCATGACCCCCCCAGCCTGATCTGGGGGTGATCTAAGGAGCAGAGGGGCTCTGCGGGGGTCTTGGAGGGGCCCCAGCCTCTTTGTTTGCCCCCCCTCATTTCTCTGACACTATAGAGACACTTCTTGGGGGAGGGGCCTTCCTCACCCCTCCTGGGCCTTTTCTCGGGGAGGGGGCTCTTGGGGGAGTCGGGGGTCACCCCTCTTGCAGCTGCCTGGACTGTACTGGGCCCCACCAGGGCCACTCGTGAAATAGCCCTGCCCCCTGGTTACACCCCGTAGTAGCGGCCCTGCCCTGACCGGCACCCTTTGCCCACCTAGGCGCTTGGAGGGGCTGTGGGGGCTGAACCGGCGGCTCTCGGGGGCCCTGCAGGAGTCCAAGGCGGATGCGGAGCAGCTCAGCCTGCTGCTCGGACAGCAGGAGTCCCACCAGACCGGCCTGGCTCTGGCCCTCCGCGGCAGGTGAGCCCCCTGCTTAAGGGCTAGCACAACCCCTGGCTGTATTCTGGGCTCCGTTGTGGTCGCTGTAAGTCGAGGACTGCCTGTGTTCCAGGGGGAGCTCCAAGCTGAATCCGAGTCCCTCCTTCCGTAGACTTTTCTGTCTGGGGGGGCTGGGTCTCTGGGAGGAGGGGGGGCTGTAATAAATAAATAAATAAGCAGCAACATAGAAGGGGGGGGGTTGAGCCCCTTGGCTGCCCCTCTTCCCGGCTTTAGCTGAGTTGCAAGGAGAGATTCTCATCTGGGCAAGGTGGGGTGAATGGGGGGGCTGGAGATTGGCAGCCAAGGCTGGCCTAGGGGGCACTGGGGGGTGGGCGGGGGCAATTGACAGGCCCCTTCTAGGCTGCCCAGCCTACCTCGCAGGGCTGCTAGGAGAGAGAGCAGGGCACAGGCCTCCCCTTGATCCAATCAGACTCGGTCTTTGCTGGGGGGGGCAGCATCTTCTCGGGGGAGGGGGATGGGTCTCTGGGTCTGAGTGGTCTCTGTTGCCCCCTCCCCTCTTGACCCCCCAATAGTGAACGCTGCCTGGAGGCCTACGAGACCCTCTGGGCACTTACGGTCGTGGACCAGAAGCCCAGCTCAGAGATGGGAGCACAGGCACCCCGGGCAGGTGAGACCTCTGGAAGTGGGGGACCCTCTTTCTCCCGCCCTCCAGAGACATGGCTGGCTGGGCCCTCTTCCTCCCCTGGCCCCAAGGGGGGCCGTTTGGGGCAGGGCACGGTGGGACCCAACAAAGCTTCGGTTGCCACGATGTAAAAAAGATGTTGAGAGTCTAGAACAGAAGTCTCCAAATTTGGCCCCTTTAAGACGTGGACTTCCCAGAATTCCTCAGCCAGCAACGCTGGGAGTTGAAGTCCACAAGTCTTAAAGGGGCCTTTTTTGGGACCCCTGCTGTAGAAAGAGGGCAGAGAGAGCAACGAAGAGGATTAGGGGACAGAGGCTAAAACACATGAAGAACGGTTGCAAGAACTGGGCATGTCTGCTCTAATGAAAAGAAGGACCAGGAGAGATCAGCGTTCCAATCTCTCAGGGGCTGCCCCAAAGGAGAGGGAGTCAAGCTATTCTCCAAAGCCCCTGAAGGCAGGACAAGAAGCAACGGGTGGAAACTCATCCAGGAGAGAAGAAGCAACCTGGAACTAAGGAGGAATTTCTTGACAGTGAGAACAATTAACCAGTGGAACAGCCTGCCTCCAGAAGTTGTGGATGCTCCAACACTGGAAGTTTTTAAAAAGATGTTGGACAACCGTTTGTCTGGAATGGTGTAGGGTTTCCTGCCTAGGCAGGGGGTTAACAGAATAACAAAGTTGGAAGGGATCTTGGAGGTCATCTAGTCCAACATACACCCCTGTCCAAGCAGGAGACCCTACACCATTTCTGACAGATGGCAGCTCAGTCTCTTCTTGGAAGCCTCCAGGGATGAAGCTCCCACAACTTCTGTTCCATGGATTGATTGTTCTCACTGTCAGAAAGTTTCTCCTTATTTCCAGATTGAATCTCTCCTTGGTCAGTTTCCATCCATTGTTCCTTGTCTGGCCTTTGGGTGGCTTGGAAAACAGCTTGACCCCCTTCCTCTCTGTGGCAGTCCTCAGATATTGGAAGGCTGCTCTCCTGTCCCCCTGGTCCTTCTCTTCACCAGACTAGCCAGGCCCAGTTCCTGCAACCGTCCATCGTATGTTTCAGCCTCCAGTCCCCTAGTTGGTCTAGAAAGCCTCCAAGATCCCTTCCGATTCTGTTATTCTGTTTATTTGATGCTGTTTATGTCTGCTGTTGTGATTGAACAGTTTGCATCCTGGGGTTGTGGGTCTTCCCATCACTGGAAGCTTTCGAAAATAGCCTGGAAAACCCTTTGACCAGGGTGGTCTGCCTTGCCCAGGGGTTGGACTAGATGACCTCTGAGGTATCTTGCAGCCCTAGGATTCTATGACCCCTCCCTTTCTGGCATTTCCTGGCAGGGGCATCCAAGGACCCCAACACTGCCCTGGAGAAAACTTCCTGGATTTTGCAAGCCTGCAGCATAGCCCACCGGAGCTCCTGGGACCAAGAGGGGGTCCCAGACAGGTACTGAGGAGCTGGGGGGGGGGGGCTGGCTGGCCTTCAGCGTGGGATTTGGGGCTGGGTCATCACAGAAGGGAGAGCAGGGGGTGGGCCAGGAGGAAGACCTGGAGAGGAAGGGGCTCTTGGCGTCCAAAACATCTCTGGAGGAATCCAATTAGTTTTAAGTGAGGGACTTTCGCCATAAAACTGTTGGGTTTCAGGCAAAGCAGCCTGGGGAATTCTGGGAGTCGAAGTCTGTTAAGGTATTGAGATTTAATAGCTGATCAGCTTCTGTAAGGATGCTGATGCAATGAGGATGAGTCAGCAGGGTATTGCCGTTTTAAGACTGAGGTTGGGGCAGCAGGGTTATTGCCACTTTAAGAAGCTGTCTACATAAGGGAGGCCATGAGAGGATGTATCTCTCTCTCCTCCTGTTCTATCTCCATTGTAGTTCTCCATGCCGAGTAATGAAGATTGCTTGCTTGCCAGGTGTTTGCCTAACACGTTTATGTATGTATATAGCAGCCTGGTGTATAAACCACTATTGTTAAAAGACAAAGCCTCTGTGTGCTGTGTTGTGCTCCTGGGTTATCCCACAGTAGTAGTCACGCTGCAAACACTGACAAATTCCGCCAATCTTAAAGCCGGCTGGGGAATTCTGGGAGTCGAAGTCCCCCCGCCTTGAAGTGCCTGTTTCTGAAACCCGCTTCCTTTTCAGTTCCCTGCAACTGACGGGCTCGGAGGTGGAAGCCAAGCAGAGGCTGCGGGAAAGCATCGGGCACCTGCGGGCCGAGCAGAGGTCGCTGAAGCTGCCCGCCCACCCTCCGCCTCTGGGCCTGGGCACCGTGGCCGGCAGACTCAGCACGGGCATTGCGGCCAAGGTGACAGAGGGCCGGAGGGCCCTGGAGGAGGCGCTTCCTGGCTCGGCCACCCTCCCCCGGATGCCGAAGGGCCAGCTGCTGCGGGAGTTGCACAACGCCCGGGTGAGCCCATGAGGAAGGGGCCGAGGGTGGGGACAGGGAGATCGGCAGCGGCCGTGGGTTCCTAGCAAGCAAGAGCAAAAGGTGGCAGTGCCAAGCACTCCCGCCGGCCAGCCACAGGCGGCCCTTTCCCCCTCCTCCTCCATTCCAGGCAGATTTCGCTTCTCTCTCTCAGCTGTTTTCAGGGAGGGGGGGCTCCTTCCCTGGATTTCCCTCCTGGCCCCACTTTCATTTTCTCCCTCTGCAGAATCAGGGCTGGCCAATTGCTCTCTGCCCCTGTTCCGGTGGTCCTCAAGTTATGACCACAATTGAGCCCAGAATTTATGTAGCTGACTGAGAAATGTGTTAAGTGAGATTTTTGCCCTGTTTTTCTCACCACCGTTGTTAAGTGAATCACTGTGGTCCTTAAGGGTCGTTAAGTGAACCCTTGACTCAGAAGGTCGCAAAAGGGGATCACCTGAACCCAGGGACGCTGTGGCCATCATAAGTGTGAGTCAGTTGTCCAGCCCCTGAATGCCAACCCCCTGGCCACGGGGACCCAGGAAGCCCCCTTTTCTCAGGGCCACTTTAACTTCAACTGGTCACTAAATGGGCTGCCGCAAGTCGAGGACCACCCGTACTTACGACGGTTGCAGCATCCTGGGATCTCCGTTTGTGACCTTCCCAGCCAGATTCGGACAAGCAGCGTCAGTGGGGAAGTTGGACTCACTTAACGACCAAAGGATTCGCTTAACAGCTACAGTGATTCACTTAATGACCCTGGTACATAAATAAAATTGGACATGACTCACTTAACCACTGTTTACTTAGCAAAGGGAATTTTGCTCCCAATTGGGGTCGAGGAAATGATGTGAATATATTGAACAGACCCAGGCGGCCCCCTCTGCCCCCCCGCCTCCCCCTCTGCCCGTCCCCAAGCACCCAGTTGGTCTTCAGAGGGGGGGCTGCCCTTGAACCGAAGGGGTCTGGCCACTGGGGCTGATGAGCCTGAATTGCATTGCCGGGGGAGGGGGGGGCGGCTTCGGATTCTGGAACTGAGGAATGGACTGGAATACAACATAGAATGCAGAATATAGAATACACAATACACAATACAAAAGGGAAAAGAAAAGAATATAGAATAGTGTAGAATAGTGTAGAATAGAATAGAATAGAATAGAATAGAATAGAATAGAATAGAATAGAATAGAATAGAATAGAATAGAATAGAATAGAACAGATAGTAGATAATTAAGAATAGAAAATAGAATAGAATAGAGAATAGAATAGAATACAAAATAGAATAGAAAAGAAAAGAGAAAAGAATAGAAAATAGAATAGAGAATAAAATAGAATAGAGAATAGAATAGAGAGCAGAACAGAATAACAGAACAGAACAGAAAACAGAATAGAATAGAACAGCACAGCACAGAACAGAACAGAATAGAAAATAGAACAGAACAGAACAGAATAGAATAGAAGCTGGAAGGGACCTTTGAGGTCTTCTACTCCAGCCCCCCGCTGCTCAAGCAGGAGAACTCCCCTCTCCTGCACCCTGGGGGGGCTGTCTCTGGGCTCCCTTCCCTCCCTCCACCCACCTTCTCCTGCCCCTCCTCAGGAGGCCTTGGCTGACCTGGGCACCAGGCTGCACCTCACCGCCAAGGCCAGGCAGGGGCTGGCACTGTGCACCCACATGCTCCCCGCCCAGGAGGCCGCCTGCCTGCTGCTGATCCAGACCCTCCAGCGGGAGCACCGAGACCTTCTTCAGGGACAGCCGGACGCCTCCTCCACAGAAAGCAGCAGCAGCAGCAGCGAGGAGGAAGACTCTGGGGTACAAGCCTCCCTCACACTCCTTTCTCCCCATCCTAAGTCACCCTGTAGCCAGTCGGGATCGAACTCTTTGCAGTGGGCAGAATTAGGCTGCAATGCCCCATTCTGACCAGTGCGCCACCAATGGCTCTCCCAGGGAGGCACCTCTCTTCAAAGGGACGAACAGTTCCTTCAATTGGATGCAGAAGCAAACCGGCAGCCCTGCAACTCCCGAAAACAGGGGGGACCCCTGTGCAAATCTAGACATGTCCAAACCCTACAGGTTGCCGCATTTGGAAGCAATTGAAGCTCCGGGCTACTTTCCAAGGGCAGCCCCTCTCCCCATAGAGCTCGTTGCAGTAGTCAAGACAGGAGGTGACTAGGGGGAGGAGCAGTTCATTGGTCCAGGAGGAACCCCACAGCCCCCCCCCCCAAAATGCTTCTGTCCTGAGCAAGGGGCTCAGCTGCTTTCTCCTCTGCCAACATTCAGGCCTGGGCACCCAACGGAGCTTCCCACAAGCTGCTTCCGGCTGCACCCAACACCGCGGAGGGAAGCGTGGACCGGAGGGAGCCGGAAGCCCGGCTGCTCCCATTCCTGGAGACTTCGGCTCGGTAAGGTTCCCTTTGCGGCGAGGCCAGTGCCAAACAAACTTAAAAAATAAATAAAATAAAATAAATAATAATTAAATATTTAAAAAATAAAATAATATAAAATATTAAAAAATAAAGTATTAAAAATAAAATAAAATATAATGTAAGATATAATATGAAATAAACAGTAAAATAAAATAAATAAAATAAAAAGATTAAATTAAATTAAAAAAATAAAAATATAAAATAAACAATACAATACAATTAAATTAAATTAAATTAATAAAATAAAATATAACACTAAAACAAAATTAAATTAAATTGAGAAATAAAATAAAAGGGAGAGCCAGCACTCGGTGGAAATCTGGCCTCGTCTGCCATGCGCTGGATCTGCTCCATTGGCAGCGTGCGTGCGTGTGTGTGTGTGTAATGTTGGGTTGTGAGGGGGTGAGAAGAAGACCCCACACGCACCCCCCCCAGGAGAGAAGCAGGCTGGTCCTTTGGGGGCCTTTCTGGGCAGAACCCCTCCATGCCCCCCCAAAGAATGAGCTGGAAAGACCCCCCTCCCCCCATCCCAAACACGGGGAGGGGGCAGGAGTAGAGGAGTTTTCTTCCTGCCAGCCAGCCCCCCCCCCCCCCTCTTGAAATCTCTGGCAAGGCAGATCAAATGGCTTAGATTATTTTTGTCACGGTGGAAAGAAAAGGGTCCCAGGGATTGGAAGTGCAAAGTGCAACACGCTCAGCTCTGGCACACCAAAGGCGCCCAGCTGGGATCCAGGGGGGAACTTAGAGCACAACCAGGGCTCCCCAACCTCAAGGCCCCTTGAAGGCTTGTGGACTTCCACTCCCAGAATTCCCCGGCCAGCAAAGCTGATCAATGGCTCCCAACATAGCTGGCTGAGGGATTCTGGGAGTTGAAGTCCACAAGCCCTAAAGGGGCCTTGAGGTTGGAGAGCCCTGGTGTGAATGAAGGGAGTGAGATCCTGCCCGCCCCCCCTCGGTCTGAGCCCCTGGCCAGGGAAGGAGGGTGGCTCTGGAAGGGGATCCCTCCGTTTCCCTGGGCAGAAAACCATGAAATCCTCCTCCTGCAGCCGGTGCACTGGGGGCCTTAAGGTGGGTCCTTGACTTACGACCACAATTCACGACAGAGTCTCTGGTTTCCAAGCACGGTTGGCTGTTGAGGGAGTCACAGCCCACTTTACAAAGGGGTTCCTTGGGGGGGGGGGTACGGGTCATTAAGGGAATTACTGCAGCCGTTAAGTGAATCGTGTGGTCGTTAAGCAAACCCAGCTTACCCCCACCCCCACCTTTGACTTGGCTGGGAAGGCCGCAGGGGGGGACCCCGAGGACTCTGCAACCGTCATAAAGAGGAGACGATGGCCGAGTGGCCGGATTTGGATCACGTGGCCATGGGGAAAATGCTGTAATGGTCGTAAGTGTGAAAACTGGTCACAAGTCACGTTGTTCAGTGTCGTTGTAACTGTCACTAAACAAATGGTTGTAAGTCAAGGACCCCGCAGGGCGGTGAGCCTTGGCTCCCTGCCCCCACCTATTTTGGGGGATGGGTGGAAAGGAATGACGCCCCCCCAGATGAGAGCAGGGCTCCCTCTTGTGGCCCCATCATCCCCTCCTGGCCGGCGATAGAAGCCAGGGGGGCTGCTAATCCCGGGGTGGAGGGGGTGCCTCCCCTCCCCCCGAGTGGGCTTCCTAATCCTCCCCTTGACCTCCTCCGGCTCTTTGCAGGATCCGGGTGCTGAAGGAACGTTTGAAGAGCCTTTGGGTTGACCTGGAGGAGAAGAGCCAGGACTGCAGGACCCATGAGGCACAGGAGATGGAGCTCATGCAGGACTTCTTCCAAGCCCATAGGTAGGGGAGGGGCTCCCCCTTTCCCCTGCTGGCCCTCAGCCTCCGGACCCTCCCGAGGAGGTGTGGGATGAACACTAAACTACCATGAACAGCAGCAGTCTACCAGCCGTAGCCGGGGTCTCCAGCCATGGCCCCTTTAAGATGTGGGGACTTCAACTCCCAGCTTTGCTGGCTGAGGAATTCTGGGAATTGAAGTCCACTAGTCTTAAAGGGGCCACGTTTGGGGAGCTACAGTTGGCATGGAGTGGCCGGGAGGGAAAGAGAAGCTGGGCTGTCCCAGCCTCCCGCAGCCCCTTGCCCCACCCCCACCCCAGATGTGTTGGACTAAAGCCCCCACCCCCTCCGCCAGCACACCTGGGCAAGACCTGTCCTGCTGCTGCCGCCTCTTCCGGCCCCCACCCCCTGCTGCTCCAGGGCCCCTCCTCATCCCTCTCTCTCTCCTCGCAGCGCCCTGCTCCTCGCCTACCAGAAGGCCCGCCAGAAGCAGGAGAGCCAGGTGGGGCAGCTGGAGACACAGGTGGGGCTGATGACCAGGCGCCAGGCCAAGCAGCGCCAGGCTCTCCTGCAAACCCTCCGGCAGCTGCAGCAGTACCCAGGCCCCCCAGGGGCCCCCACTGGCCTCCCCCAGGCCCCTGCGCCCGGTGGGAGCACCCTGGGGCCGCCCGGGAATTTGGGAGTTCCGTCCTCTCTCTGGAGCGGAAAGTGAGGCTTTGATGGACACGCACAAGCCGCCCCCAAGGAGGACCCAGGGGGCTGAGGGCACAAGAGGCTGACTCTGAAAACCCCTGGGAGGGCTCTAAAAACACTGAGAAGCGGCAAAGAAGTCTAAGTGCTCTGGCTGTTTCCTTCCTTCCTTCCGATAACAGATCATCAGAGTTGGAAGGGACCTTGTAGGTCATCTAGTCCAACCCCCTGTCCAAGCGGTTGTCTTTCCTCCCTCCCTCTCTTCCTTCCCAGTGGTTAGAATACACCATTGCAGGCAAACTCTGCCCACTGCCAGCAGTTCAATTCTGACTGGCTCAATGCTGACTCAGCCTTCCTTTCTCCTTCCGAGGTGGGTAAACGAGGCCCTCGGTTGTCTCAGAAGATGCTGAGATAGACAGATAGACAGACAGATAGACAGCCGGATCAATTTGGTTTAATTTATTTTTAATTGTATTTATTGGGTATTTATTGTATGTTTTTAGTAGGCTGTACACCGCCCCGAGTCCCTTTTTGGGAGAGGGAGCGGTATAAAAGTTTAATTAAATAAATAAATAAATAATGCTGCAGAGCACCATGAAGCGGTATATAATCTAAGCGCTGCTGCTGTGAGCTAGGCCACAACTTCGCCCAATCTCCCCCCATGGCAGCACACGGGAGGGGGGTGTTCCTTGCCTTCCTTCCCAGTGGCAGAGGCACCCAGGCCTCGCAGAAGGAGAGGGAGGGAGTGGATTGTTCTTCGTGGCTCCTGGATCCCTCAGGATCGTTTCACCGACAGGAGAAGCCACTTCGGGTGAGCAGCTCTCCTGGTTGGCATCCCTGTCACCGTTTTGGGGGGTTTTCTTAGAAGCTGTTGGAAACATGAGGGTTTTTCTTCACCTGTTGAAGAATTAATTAATCTGTCCCACAATTAACCCTCATGTGCATTATCAACCTGCAATTTCCCTCCTTCCTTCCCCCCACACCAGCCCCTGGGGGAGGCAGCCACCGTTCACATGTATTTGAATAAAACGTGTCTGGGATTTGGAAAAACAGCCCAAGGCTGAAGGCCATTGTAGCAGCCATTGGGTGGGTATTTCTCTTTTTTAAGCAGCTCTTTTAACTTGAATGTATTTTTACATTAAAAAATTAGTTATGAAAGAGGGTTTATTTTTAATGATGGTGTTTATTATTAAGGGGGCGAGAAGATGAGGAAGAGAAAGAAAGAAAGAAAGAAAGAAAGAAAGAAAGAAAGAAAGAAAGAAAGAAAGAAAGAAAGAAAGAAAGAAAGAAAGAAAGAAAGAAAGAAAGAAAGAGAAAGAAAGAAAGAAAGAAAGAAAGAAAGAAAAGAGAGAGAGAGAGAAAGGAAGGAAGGAAAGAAAGGAAGGAAGGAAGGAAGGAAAGAGAGAGAGAGAGAGAGAGAGAGCAAGCTCCAAGGTGAAGTGGTTCTTTTTGAGATCAACATCAGCAAAACTAGGTTGCTCTGTAAGGTCTCCAACCTTGGTCAGGGGGGTTGGTCTAGATTACAAGACCTCCAGGGTCCCTTCCAGCCCTGGGAGTCTGAGGCTGCAAAAAAAACCCGAGGAAGAGGAAGTTGACTATCTTGGAGGCCTAAAGATCCAGAGAACTGCTAAGTTTGTTGTCAAGAAGGAAGCCAGGAAATGCAGAGCGATCCTGATGGCCACATTCAAAGAAAGTGCTTTTAGGTGTGAGTGCTGGGGTCAACCGAGGAGGCTGCCCCTCCCTCCCCCTCTCTCCCTCCCTCCCTGGGGCTGGAATTAAAGGCGAAAGGAAAGAAATGCTCTGGTGGGTTGCCAACGCCCTTCCTGCTGCTCAGGGTGTGAAAGGTGGTTAGGGGGCTGGAGGCCCAAACACAGGAAAAAGGGGGGCAGGAATTGGGTCTCTCTAGTTTCATGAAAAGAAGAAGGACGGGGGAGGGGGCAGGGTAGCTGGGTTCCAGTATTTGAGGGGCTGCCCCAGGAAAGGGGGTCAACCTCTTCCCCAAAGCCCCAGAAGGCAGGACAAGAAGCAACGGATGGAAAGTGGACAAAGGGGGAAGCAACCTGGGAGGGAGGACAGGTGGCCGGTGGGACCGAAGCTGCCCTCTCCCTGGAGGCCTTCAAGAAGAGACTGGATGGCCGCCTATCTGGAATGGTACATGGGTTTTCTGCCTGAGCAGAGGGTTGGACTAGAAGACCTCCGAGGCCCCTTCCGATTCTGCTTTCCAGATTTCCAGAACCCAGGCTCTGGCCCAGACTGCCCCCCCCCCAATGTTTGGGGCTCATCCCTGGCTCCAGCAGGAAGAGAGTTTGGGGTGCATTTGAGGATCAAATCGCTTAATCTCATTACTATGCCAGGAACCGCTAGCTGGGTTGGGAGGGGGGGTCAGCCTTGCAGGGCCCAGAGTGCATGCTGGGAAACGTGTGGGGTGCCATGGGGCTGTTCTCCTTTTCCTCTGCCCCTTCCTCTCCTTCTGGGGGGGGGTGCCCCTCAGGTGGCCTCTGCTGGGCTTGCCTGATGCTCCCCACAAGCCAAAGGAGTCAGAGGGGACGCTCTTTCCAACTCCCAAGGGGAATGAAAAGGCGGCAGCTTCCCTGAGCTGCTGCTTTTGGTAACCTCTGAGCTTTGGAAAAGGCCTGTCCAGGCACCTGGGATTCCCATGGTGAGGGAGGGGGGTTCAGACTTAGTAGACTTCAATTCCCAGAACCCCCCAACCAGCCTGTGGATTTCTGGAAGTCCCCCCCTCTTAAAGCGGCTAAGTTTGAAACTCCCTGCCCCTAGAGGGCTCTCCTCCTCCTCCGAGGCTCCCCTTGGGGAATTTGGCCCGGGAGCCGAGGCTCAGGGCCCAGGCGCATCACCCTGGCTGCCCGTCCCATCCCGGGTGTCCCGGGGCCCCGAACCGCCGTCAGACCTGCCTGGGTTTCTCCAGAACAGCCCAGCCAGGCTGCATTGTGCTTAAAGGGCCTGTGTTGTGTCTTCAGCGATGCAACGGAAGTGAGGGGTTACCAGGGCCTTTGTCCACCCTGCTGGGGTTGGGCTTCCCAGCTTGGGCTCCACCCCTGGGATTACCTGGTGGTGCCCCATCCAAGCAAACCTGGGACCCCGCCCAGCCTTCCACTTTTCAAGGGAGGATTTATTTTCCTTGCAAAGAAGGTTTGCCGTGACCCAAAGGCAACCGATCTAGGGGGCTGGCTGGAGGGCAGGTGCAGGTTTGGGGCACAGGTGTCTTGCCAGGAGCCACCTCTGGGCCCCCAGCCAGAGGCCCTCGGTCTCCCCCAGATCAAGGAGGGAAGCAACTTAGAAGTAAGAGGAACTTCCTGACAGGGAGAACAATTCCTGCTACCCTCCAGAAGTTCTGGGGGCTCCATCACTGGAAGTTTTTAAGAAGAGACTGGACAACCATTTGAAATGGTGTAGGGTTTCCTGCCTAGGAAGAGGATTGGGCTAGAAAACCTCCCAGGTCCCTTCCAACTCTGTCTATTCTATTCAGATCCATGTTCTCCAGCCCTTTTCCAGCCAGGCTGCCCGTCCCTTCTGGCAGCCCCTTCCCCAGACTTCAGGGGGATTCTGGAGCGCCGACTCTGCTGCCTCTGGCACCGGGCGAGCATTCCTCCTGGCTGGGCTTCTGTCGGGGCAGCACCCCCAGCCCCTCTCTCTTCCTTCGCCCCACAGCCCACCCCGTCCCTCTGCGCGGCCCACAGGCACTCGAAGCCCTGGCAGCCCCTGCCGGAGCCCCGGTCAAGGTGGACGAAGGAGGGCGGCTCTTGGGAGCAAAGAAGCCGGTGGGGACCAGCCGCACCTCCATCCCCGAGTTTCTCCTTTATGTGCATTTGTGATTTAGTCCTATGTATATAGTGGCATTTTAAAACTATCTAACTTACAATAGGTTTTAGACTAGGTTTTTAATTATTATTATTTTAATTATTTTAATTTTTAAATACTCTGCAGTGTGATTGTGATGTGATGTTTGGGGTCCAATGCTGGAGTAGCTTTCAATTTGTGGAATGCAATGACAATAAAGGTATTCTATTCTATTCTTTTCCTTTTCTTTTTATCCACTTGAAGATGCGCAGAGTAGAGGATGCGTGGGAAATTAAGTGGGCATCCATTTGACTGGGGATGTAAGGGTGCTGCCTTGAGCAGAGGGCTGGACTAGAAGACCTGCGAGGCCCTTCCAGTCCTAGGATTCTACGAACTTCAGGTCCCAGAATTCCCCAGCCGACCCAGAATTCTGGGAGTTGAAGTCCAGGTATCTTCCAGTGCAGGGAGTCTCCAAAGGTGGCAAGTTTAAGACTTGTGGACCAACTTCCAGAATTCCCCGGCCAACGATTCTGGGAATTGAAGTCCACAAGTCTTAAAAGTTGCCCAGTTGCCAACCCCTGTTCCAGGGGCTGCTGGAACCACAAGATTCAGGATTCCTGCTAGGTGTCCCAGGCCCCTGGTCTCACACACATACACACACACACACAGACAGACAGACACACACACTTTCCTTTCCCCTTATTCTAGCCTCTGCTTGGAGAGAAGACTGCTTCTGCACCTGGAGGGGTCATCAGAAGAATTGAAAAACCACAAATAAGCTGAATAATAAAGACTCGGTGAGAAATGTGCAGATATAGAGGAACTGATTTTTTTTTTAAAAAAAGACTTCATTTGAAAGTGGTCCTTCCTAGGAATATGCCATTTTTTTTCTCTCTTAAAAATGATGACATGGAGCCCTGTTTCAGCTTGGCTTCTCCAACCTGGTGAGGGGGGCAGGGGTCTTCCCAGCACATCCAGCTCTCCACCACCACTCTCCCCCCACCCTCCCAGCTCCATCCATTATCTACTGTAGCTCCCCCCTCCCCTTAATTCATTTTTCCACCGCTGTCAGCAAGATCAAAGGTGAAGGCCAGAGGCTTGGTAAAGATTCCTCCGGCAAGAGAGTGCTGACCCCACAGAGGGGCAGCCTTGGACATCTGACTGCCGGGTCTCAGGATCTCGGCTGATCCCAAAAGCTGCGAGCTCCTCTTGGGACTGCTCTGCATCCCCCCCCCCCACACCCCCCACCCCGTGGGCTCCCAGGTTGATTGATGTTGCCTTAATGAGGCAGAAAAGCAGCCCACCTGCAGCCCATCCCCCAAACAGAGGCTGTCTACCCACATCAAGGGGGCTGGCAGAGAATGGGGAGTTTCTGGAGCAGGGTCTCCAACCGTGGCCCCTTTAAGACTTGTGACTTCAACTCCCAGCAAAGCTGGCTGAGGAACTCTGGGAGTTGAAGTCCACAAGTCTTAAAGGGGCCACGGTTGGAGACCCCTGTTCTGGAGGGCAGAAAGCTGCAGGAAACCGAGGAAGAGACAGGCCTGGAAAGTGGGGTGCCCTCTTTCCCGAAATAAAACCATCCCGAAAACTCAGTTGCATCACCTCCCTGGACCTGAGGGTTTGAAACCTGTCTCTGTTGAGAAAGCCGCATAGACTATATATATCCTCACTGATGCCTGTTTATTTATTTTTTAAAAAAATAAAAATTAATGGAGGGCAGGTATGGACCTGGAGACTGAAGGAGGATGTTGCAAGACAAGGCTGCCGAGGTTGGAAAGAAAATTATTCAAGGCCCAAAGACGCAACCTCTCTTGCAACACCGTGAAGCAACGTGAAAAAAGAACAATGCACAAACATCAGACTAAATGCGCTGTGCCATCAAACTGAAAATGAAGCTGGAATCGCCAGTGGCCTCTAAAGGGAGAAGCTGTGCTAAAGGTGGCCTTACAAGGCCTTATAAAGCGGTGTTAGCACCTCGCCTGATCTTGAGTCTCCCCCTCTGTTAATGCAGCCTAGGACTGCAATTGGCTCTTTTGGTATCTGTCTTTTTCAATGGCTTAATCGGTGCTTGGGAAGAGCCTTCTTCTTCTATCCTTGACAGAGAATATCTTTTTATGTCTTTTATTGATGTCCTGCCTTTATTATGTTTTATAAACCAGGGGTCTCCAACCTTGGCAACTTTAAGACCTGTGGACTTCAAAGCTGGCTGAGGAATTCTGGGAGTTGAAGTCCACAGGACTTAAAGTTGCCAAGGTTGGAGGCCCCTGTTATAAACAACTCAAGGTGGCAAAGCACCTCCCCAAGGCACCTCCCTCCTCCTCTTTCCCCCAAAACAACCACCCTGTGAGGTGGGCTGGCCCAAAGTCACCCAGCCGGCTTTCGTGCCTAAGGTGGGACTCGAACTCCCCGTCTCCCAGTTTCTAGCTGGGTGCCATAAATAAACGGATACACCCTCCCTTTTGACCAGTAAAGTGTGCTCCCCCTGGTGGTGGGGGGCGCATAGGCGTGGTGCTGGAGCCTCCCCCCAGCTCAGGATCAAGCCCATTGGTGCTTGCAGCGAGGCTCATGGGCTGAGCAAGGGGTCCTGGCTGGTCACTCTATAGGATCACCTCTGGATGGCATCCAGGAACGGTGGGGGGTCCCTCTGCTTTCGTCTGGCCCTGGGTTCAAGAGGAGAACAGCCAGCCATTCCGTATACAGTTGGTGTTGATCCCCCCCAGGAAGGCTTGACCTGTTCCCCCCACAAGCAGCACCCCACTTTTAAGAAAGCCCCCCACCCCAAATCTCCAGGGCCCCCTAAATTGCATCATCTTTTGTCATCGTCCAGCAAGGAGGATCCAGGATCCGTGTTTTAATGGGCTCATTTTAGGCCCTTGGAGGTCCCTAAAATAAAACTCTTAAGCTCAGAATTGGAGGCCCCCAATAATAATTCGGAGCAATTAGAATATCACCCAGATAATTGTTTCTGGAAAACAGCTTTCACAGGTTTGCTCCCCTTGCACCTCAGATGCCTGCAGAGTGGAGCATCGTGTTCAGGGAAGCCGGGAGGGGGGTCTCCACTGGAGCCCAAGGGCACCAATAGATCGGGAAGCCCTGTGGGGGTGGGGGGTCTGCTCCAG